>JAZAYU010000203.1:0-621452 GCA_038501625.1 Corbicula japonica
ACAAAAGCCGATGCAACAAAAAGGTACTTATCACAAAAATCTCTTCGTTTCTGGCTCCCATCGCTTCGGTTCCTGTTAAATCAGCAGCGGCGCAACCACTGGCGAAGTGCCCTACTTATCTGACTTGCAACCAATGTCTTTCTATTGGAGAAAACTCCCTGTTGCCACATGTCCTTGTTGACTGTCACGTCATCTTTTAATGCGTCGAGAAGGCTTTATTCTGACACTCTGTGCTGCCTATTCTGTCTCAAACTTCAAACCTTCAGTTCACTGAATCAAGTTTTAAAAAGCGTTGGCAACTCTCCGAGTAATCTGCTACATAAATGTGTTCTTCTCCCTGCCGACATGTTTACCGCTGAATAGAAACGCCTCGAATGGTGTACACAGATGAAACCAACACTTAAATAGCCTAATCGCACGAGATACACGCACCTTTTCCCTCCACACTGACAATAACCGTCAAGTTCGTATTATTCGAAACGGAAATAATTTCATTTAGATTGTGTGAACATTTCTTTCAGATAGTTTGGAGCAGTGTTGTTAACTATACGAAAAGCTGTTACAATTGTCTTAAACATAATTCTGGCTCTCTCTGGTAACCAGTGAAGTTGTTTGAGAAGATTAGCACTTGGTTGATCAAGTGAGGCATTTGTAACAAGTCTGGCAGCATGATTTTGAACTCGTTGCAACTTATCAATCTGATAGGAGGGAATGTCAGCAAATAGACCGTTGCAGAAGTCAATATGGGAGTGCACTAATCCATGCACTAATGATTCTGTTGACTTCTGAGTCAAATGGCGACGAATTTGTTTCAGATTTCGTAGCTGCACATGGGCAATTTGACACTTTTTCTGAATGTGATGGTCAACGTTTAAAGTATTTGTCATATTAACACCCAGGTCTCTGACATGGTCGACACACTTCACTTCGCACCCCCAACTCTGACACTTGCAATGTTTAACTTTAATAACTCAACATGAAGATTTCCTGCTTAAATACGAAAGGCAATTTTATGATCATCAGCATATCCATACAAACTGGCAGGATACTTTTTAACCACACGATTCAGCGCTGCTATATACATGGTAAATAGCACCGGCCCAGCACAAAAACCCTGAGGAACACCAAATTTCAGAGATTCACTATTGGATGTTGAGTTTTCAATCTGTACTTTCATTGTTCGATTGGTGAGGTATGATTCCACCCATTTTAAGGGAGTACCAATTATTCCGAAATCATTTTTAAGAAGACGAGTCAAGATTGGAATGTCAATAGTGTTGTCACAGGTACTAAACATTGGGTATTAATTGAACATATATTTTGAACTTAACTGTATAGTAAAAGTTGTCGTCTTTTTGGACTGAGGTTCCTTACGGGATTTTTATAATATTTTTTGATAGTTATGCTATAATTATTCATTCAACACGTGATAATGTGCCTCTTAAAATCAGCAGTTTAGAATTAACCAATCAAGATTTTATTTGGCTGTTCACGAATCTTCTTTCTCGAGTACTTCGCCGAGCCAGCTTTTATTCGTGCAATGCGTGTGGTGGCAATATTTTGCATAAATTGATCGCCCACCCTTGCCTTTTGGGCAGTACAACATTTGTGTTCTTACAGAGCGTTAGAACGCTGTTATTGTGGATTTAGGATTTTTGTAAGCGGACGATAGAGGTACAATTTTAATTTTGTTTTGTTTGCTATTTCTTAGGTTTTTTGGTAATATTTTTATTGTTGATTTCAATGTCTACTTGATTTTAAAGTAAGGTTTAATGAAGCCTCGATGGCTCAGTGGTAGAGCATCGGCTTTGCAATTGCGAGGTTGCGGGTTCGATCCCAGCTCACGTTGTTTGTTTTTGTTTTGCGGATTTGAATTTCAATTTAATAAAAAAACCTAATCATAGTAAATTGTTTTCAGTATAACCAGAGGTCAGTCATTTGATAATTTATGTAAATCTAGTATTAGTATTAGGGCACATGATAATCAATGTTAAGTTATTATTTACTGATTAATATTATGTTTTACATGTGAAGTAGCAGTATCCAGTTAGATATTTTATCATTAATGTATTCAGGGTTTTGATTTAATGATTCTTTTTACATATAAGATATTACATAGTTAGGGGACACATTTGTATTGCATATGTGTTGTTATTTGCAGCCGCTTAATACGTTTGGCAGGAGTTGCCAGTTGATTTACCCTTGGAGCTCTACTGGGCGAAGCGTTGGCTGGGGTAGTCACGTCACTCAGAGCATACGTTACGTTATTGCCGGTTGGCAAACTTTACTGTATTCCCAACGGAGCTAGGGCCTGTCCAGCATAAGGCGGAAGGTACCACTTGCGGCAGCGCAAGAAGCAAGAGCAAGAGGGATTTACAGATAATTTAAAACTTCCCGAGGGACAGACAACAGTGTCAGGGAAGTGGTTCTTACACATATATCTTCGGGGTTGTTTACCTCTGGTACAAGGACAGCAAAGTGCCCCTGCTGTGTCGTTATACCTCTTTACATCGGCGGGTTTTGTGAACCCTCAAGTTGTTATACATCTTTACATCTACGGGTATTGTGGTGTCGGATATAGTGAACATTTGGTGAACACTGTCGACACTAATTTTTTGTACATGTAACCATCTGTGTGAAAGGGCAACTCATTTTATTATTCCATTATTCTTTTCTTTTTTTTCTTCTCATTTATAAATATTTTATTTTTGTAAATTGTAAAAATTTTCATAGTTTTGTGTTCGGGCGGAGTATCCCCCTCGGCCTATCCGTGACAAGTGTCAAACGCGGCACTAAGATCGACCATGACTACAATAGAGACCTGGTTATTATCAATAGTTTCTAAAAGGTCATTGTACATTTTCATCAGTGCTGTTTCAACACCATGGAACTTCCTGTATGCACTTTGATATGATGGCAATAGATTCTTAGATTAAATATGATGGGTTATTTGATTCAAAGCAGCCATTCCAGTATTTTTGACAAGAAAGTTAAATTTGATACAGGACGATAGTATTGCAGTTCCAAAGCAAGACCTTTCTTCTTTAACAAGGGGTTAATTACTGCTCCTTTCCAATCTTTAGGAAACACTCCTGACTGCAGCGACCGGTTCACAGTTTCTGTAACGACTGGAATAAATTGTAGAATGTGTTCTTTCAGTTTCGAAGTTAAACTAATAGTAGAATGTACCCCTAATGATAAACACTTCTTTCGATATACATGTATTTATTGGTTATTTTGTTTTTGTATAGATAATAAAATTATTTCAGCTTGTTTGTTTTTTTTACTGAATTCATTACTTCGTAAAAATGCCTTTACATATCAGGTTCTCTTTTCGTGTTTGTTTGTGGTGTCTTATTTGAAATTGAATATTTTGTATAAACCAATGCTCTCTTTTTCTCTAATTTTTGGCTGCATGGGCAGGCTGTGTTTTCTGTTAGTTGCTACTCCTGATGCATGTTTCACTTTGTCCTAAATAAAACGGTTCCCTCTTATCCGCGCTGGTAACTGTTAAAACGATTGATGTAAATGTGCAGGGCCGAAGTTAAACGCAATTGCCGAATATGGACGTATTCCGTGAGATTTATCATGCCACAAAATCACCACAACATATGTGCGTAACAGTGTTTGTGTAATGAAATATCTAAAATTAAAAAAAAAAAACAAAGAAAGATTTCACAGTGAACCAAACATGCAAAATTGTTAATATTCCCGGCCCGGCCCGGTTGTCCACCAGATGACGGTGCTTTCTAATAAATACGATGATTAATATACAGTTGAATCTTTCTTAACAGCCTCGTGCATTCAGCAACCACCTGACTTAAACAGCTAGTTTGAGCTGTCTTCAGCAGCCACCTGTTTAAGGAAGTCACTGTTTGTCACCCTTGGATGTCTGCTTAATACCGGTTTGGCAGTACATGTTGTAGTGAGGGCGTCAACTTTGTGGTTTAGTATGTTAATAAGGACTCAAATTCCTACCGACTCATACCGACTTTTTTTACTTTTAGTGTCTCCGCATTGGACATGACCAAACTTAAGCCATACAACTTTACAGCAGGGCTTATGTTTTTACAAGAAGATCTGAATCAAGATGGTGTATTGTCCCGCGCTGAAATCGAAGCTGTTTTTAACAGATACGATACAAATAGTAAGAAAAACATATTCACACATTCATATATGCTTGTTGTCAACATTATCAATTTTAAATTGAAATAAGATACTTACGTTATATTTACCAGTTCGGAATTAGTCCTCGATTTCGGTAACAGAAATTATATTTTTATCACTTAGGATGACACGTAAAGTGTTTGCTATTTTGAAGTATTACGGCATTAAAAATAAAGGTTAGACCGCTTAACTTTGAAAAAAACTAAAATCTGGTCCCAATATCACGAAAATGTTTATGTTGAAACTCAAATCTCAAATCAACCTGAGTAAGGAAAGCCTTGTAACGAATCGCTCTCTCCTTGTTCAACACCGTATCTCAAATCTCAACTCAACCTGTTTAATTAAAGCCTGGTACCGTATCGCTCTCTCCTTGTTCAAAGCCGCATCTCAATGTTATATCATTTACAAATGTTATATAATTTATAGATGATGGGCGAGAGAGCAGAAATGAGTACACTCAAATGATCTGCGCCGCTGACCCAGACCTCTACCAGATATCACACTATCTCTTTGACGACTATGATGTGAATGGCGACCATCATCTGGAAATTTCCGATTACGATGCCTGGCATGCAAAAATGGATGTTAACAGTACGTCTCTTCGAAACATGTTTTCTTGGCGTATATATTGATACAGTAGATTGTCTTAAAATGCAGCTTAACGAAAGAAGTCTTAGCATCTCTCCGTATACTTTCTCTTTATATAATTTCAACGCCTGAGCGACTGTTGCGGTGTAGTGAAAAGATATTGCCTCTACTGGAGAGCGAGCCCGTAAGGCGACATCGTCTGGCCAATCCAATTAAGCTACCGACTGTTATAGCCGGGACAACCCCCAAAAGATTGACCGGATAACCCTGATAAACGTAATCATCATTGCATGAAATCGTTAACCTGTTATTTACTGATTACAGTACTGACTATATGTACGGGGAGACTTTTTACGGCCACCACACTGCACAAATAGCGCTACCGAGAATTGTAACCAAAATAAATAATGCTATCGTTAAAAATATTTAGGCAATTGCAATAGTGTTACAAAATAATAGGCAAAACAATTGTTATTAATACTATCGAACTGATGTATCCATATATATATATCCGAATCTTACGTTACATTTTTATTTAGATGACGGTCTCGTCAACCAAGATGAGTTTGTGGCTCACTGGGTCCATGTACGGTATTTCAGAACTATTCATTGTATTTGTATACTATAATTTATTACCACTGACCGTTCCAAGGCGGTACACGTGGTTATTCTTTTTCTTCTATATCGTCACCATGGTGCAAGAAGCGATATAAATACCATTGAAATAAGCATGAGTTGTGCCGTTTTGTACTAAGGTGATGTGTCGTCGGTTTTGTCTGTGTTTGTTATCTTTATCGGTTTTAAATCGGCATTATTTTGTTCTTGCTAGAGTTTTACATGATGGAGTCTAATTTTGTATGCTGCTCCGGGAACTTCAAAAGCCGACGAACACGACAGATGTCTAAATATAGCAGACTCTGTTTGATTTAGCAGTAATGAAAGTTTATATTACTGTTCAGGTCGCTAAGCCAGGGAGAATCTCAAATCAGTATTTACACAATAAATATACACTATTCGTATCGTGCTCGACGGCTTTCAAATGGCTATATAATTAATAGTAGCACTTATTTAATATACTGGGAGCATTTTACAAATTGAGATCTTGAAATGGCAAATTAGAGGTTAGTGCATAAAGAGCTGGGCTTAAAGCCGCAATCGCACCTTGTAAAATGCTTCGCCAATGACCGTTCCAAAGCGATAACCTTCAAGTTTTCTTTTCCGTTTATTGGTTTTGGTGTCTTTTTAAATTGAAACTGATCATTTTATTAACCATGCTCTCTCCCTCTCTTCTTCTTGACTGTGTGGGGAGGCTGTTTTTTCTGAATGTGGCGATTCCTGATATGCATATTTCACCTTTTTATATTCACTTGACTTCTTTTCCTTGTGATCTGTGGGAAGGCAGTACTTTCTAAATTTGGCTATAAAATAAATATTATAACTTAGCTCAATTGTCACTTATGTCTATATATATATGTGCATTAATTCTTTTAAGTTTCTAATAGTTTAACTTCTATTTAATTTCACTTCATTTAGCTGTTTCTGCACATCGAGCAGCAAGAAGCCCATCCTCACGGCAACTCACATGAGCACGGCCACTGTCCGGGAACTGGCTAGGTCATCGGATTTAACAACCTCCCAGAAACTGATTAATTTGTCTGTTTTAAATCAAATAAATATTTCAACAACAATTTTTGTTTTTATGATGCTTTATCTAATGACATGCTAGTATAACATGTCGTGAGTTTATCAAACCTTCCATAAAGGAGGAACAGGGTCACGAAAGGAATCTGATCACGACCATTGACCGGGTACCAGACTTTATTGCATTATAAAGCCTATATATCTGACCCCATAACTGGACACTTTATGTTAAACGTTACAATTCGTGTAAAGAGAGGTTGAAGATATGATTGGTCAAGTACATTTTGTTATGATAATTGTCGATGACTTTATTTAGTATGTTAGCAGAATCGACATGACGATTGTTCTTATAATATTTATAATTTATGGACTTGTTTAGACCTGTGCCCAAGGTTATAAAACTGAGCATAGAAACCAGTCTCAAATCTCAAGCATCTGTCGCCATTTCAGCCAATCAGATGCTTGAGATTTGAGACTGGTTTCCAATCTCAGCTTTATAACCTTCAACCCTTATGATGTCATTCTCTTTCTTTCTGGATAATATATATGTTATTGATGGTAAGAAGCTCTATTTATAAACAAGTAGTCTGCAACCCTATGGGTACGAATTAAACGCCCCTTGATGCTGATCTGATTTTATTTTGCTTATAAACTATGACGTTACTTCTTTCGAACATCAATTTAACATTGTTAAAGCCTTTAACAACACTTCGATGTTACTTGACGATTGCTTTAATACAGGTAATTACAATAAGCCATCTCTGATCAACACAATATATTTCCACTCCAGCTTATTTATACATTTACACACCGGCTCTTTTGTTTGCCGTAGGTTGATAATTTTGAGAATAACCTGCGATAACAAAAGAATTCACGAGACCAGGCTGTTCCATGCACGTGGACGGGTTGTTCTCCGAAAAGAATTACCCGTCCACGTGCAAGGAACAACCTAGTCTCGTGCGTATATTTAAAAGTATTAAAACAATACAAAAAAGACACACAACATTTTTTACATTTTAAGCACTAGAACAAATGAAGTAAAATTAAAACACCACATCATTTTATGTTATTTTCTTTTTATAACCCAATTTAGATAACACTTACAGTACCATATATATTGATCAAAAAAGTTCGTTTAACATGCATTTCTTTTAGTACCTTATTGTCATTATGTATGGTCAGGTTTCAATAAGTATAAATCGTGGAATAATGTACATGTATACACATTTATGACAATATTCCAATTGATGGAATAAAAGCCGAGATTATAAGCTCCTTTTCAAATATCGTTTAGTCTTATTCAAATATCATGTGTATATTGACGTGAATTCGATGATGTAAAACACATTTTGTCTTGTTAAATTTTAAGCACTTGTGTGTTCGCTTTATTTTCATCGCTTGACAGAGGAGAAAACTTGAAATCTGACACTTGTCTTTTTTTCTTTATACACTACTAAAACTTTGCTAAGCGCCAATAATATTTTTGTAATGTCATCTGGTGTATGCTAGTTATAAGTTTTATTTTTATTTATTTTAATTCACCTAATTAATGACTGATTTGACAAATGTTTGTTGGAATGTGTTTACGGGGTTTATTTTGAATTTGAAATGGATATCGGGGATGTGCACAGATCAATGTTATTGCATATAATGAAGACCTTCCCTTAAAACAGACGGCCCTTTAGGAATGCTGTGCAACTGAGCACATGATTTTACAAAAGTGTGCTTTTTTTCAATAGACAAATGGAATACCAAGTAGTTATTATTATAAGTTGTAGGCCTTGTCAAAGGCTTGAAAAAAGCATGCCCGTGCATATTCGTGGGTAGTTTTGAAGTAAACAGTTTAGAATTTTTTAACTCCGCACAATTTAACTGAATGAAATAGTGATCGAATGAATGAGTGCGTGAATTGTTCAATTTCCGCACCAATATGATTGAAATACTGTTGAAAGCGGGTGTTAAACCCAACAAAAAGTATGATACGTAAATAATGACGCTAACCTGTATGTATTTTGTGACAAAAAATTTCGGCTGCTCAACTCTTCAAACAAATCTGTTGCTTGGGACAAACTTTCATTCAAATCGTAGTACTTGCATGTGTCTAAGGTGTGTAAGTCGGATATCAACCTCGTACATCGGTGTTTCTGTGTAGAAAATACCTGGCCACGAGCTTCAAGAAGCTCGTGACCAGGTATTTCCTACACACAAACACCTCGTACTCGGTTGATATCCTATACTTATTGTTATCTTTGTTAAATGTTTAAACTCGGCATTATAATTTTAACACAATATAATCAACCCCAGCTTATTTATGCAAACTACTACAGAAAAGCGAGCAAACTTTTTTGATATAAATCTAAAATATATGAAAGAAAACATTACTCTAAATTTACTTGTACCTCTTCTATTGGAAGGTAGTGATGTCCCACGTTCAACATCATGTGGGATTTATATTTCATAGCTTGTCCAAAGTTTCCGGGTTCGCTCCCAGGTAGAGCCAAGATCATTTGAAATTCACAGTAGCGCTATTTGTGCAGTCTGTCGGCCTTAAAAAGTCCCTCCGTACATATAGTCAATACTGTTTTAAGTAAAATAACCCGTTACCGATGTCGTGCAGTGATGATTACGTATATCAGGGTTATCCGGTCAAACGTTTTGGGGGTTATCTCGGTTAGCTCAAACGGTTACGTCGTCTGAATTGCTGTGCTAGGCGCTGTCGCCGTGATGGTCGGGTTCGCTCCCAGGTAGAGGCAATATCATTTAAAACAATTTTAAAGATTTCAAGGATTTTACTCTTTGCATAACAAAAAACTGATGTAAAGGGGGTATCTGTGTACCACAAATTATGAAACACGTGTACGATTGTATCGCCGATTCCCAGATTTAATTAAAAAGAACAACAGAAGTTTAAATCACTCTTTTGACAACAATTTCTCAACCAGCTTTTAATGGTGATTTATTTAATTAAAGAACGTTAAAGGAAATATTATTTTCTCAATGTTATTCATAATAACATATGTAAATCAAAAAAGGAAGCCGACCAATATGTTAGTCTACATCGCTCTGCATCCTTGGAGATTATTCTATTTAGTTTCAAATTTGAAAACTTTACTGTCGTTATTTTCTGTAGCAATTAAGGAAATCCCTGAACATGCCGATAGAAAAGTTAGGAAATCGGTTTCTTTTTTTACCTAGTAATTCATTTACCCTCCTATACGCCTTTCCAATAAACAGTTTCACAGTCCTGTACGAATTACTTCCCGCGACCGGAAATCAATCCAAAACGAGGCTCTGCGTGATAGCTGAACGATCGGACTAATGGCTTAAACACACAATAGCTAACATTATCCACTATATTGCAGGTCTGCGTTCGTCGCCGGCGGTGAAAAAGTAAGTTGCTAGTCTGTTATTCTAGCCAGACTTTTTTATTTTCACTATTTGTTAGATATTTAGATTTTTAATGATTTAAGAACAAGTACCATTCTTGTTGATAGAAGGCAGTATGAAACGCAATTTGGACAAACATAAGCATTAATTTTACCAATTGTGTACAACAATTTCTTCTTAATATCTTTTCTGCTGAAAATATATTTTACTGATGTGAATGTAACATGCAAATTGCTAAGACTGGTAATGCGCTATTATCCGGAAATCGTGATATGTCAACATCTGGTTACATGATCTGTAGACAAAAAAATACAATCTAAATTTGTTGATACTTACACATTTGAACAATAAAATTGTCCTAAAAATTTATGGCGCTTATGGTCAACGAATAAATAATTTGAATTTTTAAAATGTTACGTATACTTCACAACCAAATATGATTGATTCTGTCTTGAAATAAAACAGGATCGGTAATCTGATTGTTTGTTGTAGAAGTATCATTCGTAGAATAAAATCCAAGGATTTAGATGCTGGCTTCCAAAACGATGGGAATATTTATATTACAATGGTTGCATATCCAATTTAGATTTCTTAGGTTTGACAGTTTGTTATTTTGGCATAAAAGCCAAACACTTAATTAAACATATATAAAATGTTTTGACAAGATTTGTTTCTTATTGACGGCTTTTGTTTCTTTAACGTGTCGTAATGTTGATTGAGATTCCATATAAGTGCTAAATCAAATACATTTGCTGGCACATCCAGTAGTTAAAGGACTCCGAAATACTTAATAATTGGGAGGTGTAGATACCTTGCAAATAGTAATTACACGATCTCTATTGGTCAATGATATCTGCCCCTTAAAGTAATTGACAGATGACCCCGTGTGCGAGACAATTTGACATGTTTATGGCATGCCGCCTTCAAAATCAATCGCCGCCGACATAATCATAACATGATGTCAGTAGTAGATTAGACACGCTAATCCGGAAACGAGACTCAATTAAGCCGTGGAGAGAACACTGCGACTGGCTGTTAGTCCAAGTCGTTTAGTGTTTAACGCGAGGAATAATGACTTGACACTTTTAGTCAAAGAAACTTAATTGTTTTATAAATTATTTTCAAAAATATCATGACGCTGATGTACTAGTAATATTACTAATTCAAAGAGAAAATATATTTTTCAAAAAAGAATTTTATAATAAAAAAGAAAGTTGTAGGTACATATTCCCTATTACGTTATTACAGCGAGCAATCATTTTTCCCGTAGAGCAGTCACGTGACTGGACAGGGGAGGTAACCAAATAAATTCCTCGAATTATTGGAAAGGCGTATAGTATTGAATACTTCTATTTCGTTAAGAAATGGGAGAATTTTAAATCAAAACATTGCAAAACTTGACTTGTATAGAACAGAGTCTGTGCCGTTTGTGTCCGCTCTGTATTTAACACATTAAACTGTAAGACAGCTACAAATTAACAATAGTATAAGTGTTTATAAGTGTTCTTTTGAATAGATAATTCTTTAATAAATTGCCCTAACGTTGTTTTTCCTAAAATGTTGATTTGTTCATTAATACTTTTATATCTACTTTTTACAAACGCCATTGTTCTTATCGATTAAAGATTTGTTCTTTTTTGTTTCGTTTTATCTTTTTTCTGAAATTATAAACAATTGATTTGTAACCTTCTTTATCCTATAACTAAGGGACCACCGTTAAGATTTTTGAAAGTTGAAAGGATTTAAATGGGAGTGCTTATTAGTGTATACACCAAGGAACTTGTCCTCGAGCTTTCCGTGGTACTTTTATAGAATTATATAAAATAAATTGACGGGATCAGCAAAACTGCTTCGAACATTCCCGAGTACTCGAGTTTTCGATGTTCGAGATTTCGAAGTTTTACTGTAATCGTTCTGGAACATGTCTAACAGCTTGTTGATCGGTGGGTTGGAGCTAATTCACCAATTGAACTTTTATTTTGACACTAACCGTTCCAAGTCTATAGTCCTCATGTTCTATACTTTCAGTTGAGGGTGTCATTGTTTCGATTTTGTCATTTTATAAACTAAGTTTAGCATGATCGTTTTGTTGACTAATGTCCAACTATAATATGTTGCTGAAAAAAGTAAAATATGCATATCAGGAAAGGCCACACTTAAAAAAACAGCCTCCCCACGCAGCGAAAAAGAAGAGAGAAAAAAGAGAGCATGTTATTATAAGTATGTCAATTCAAATAAGACGCCACAAACAATTAACGACATAAAGAACACATGATGTTACCGCTATGGAATAATACTTACGAGAAAAGCAAACTTTAAATAATTTAAGAAATCTCTCTTCATGTTTACTTTTGGTTTCAATGGCAAAACATTTTTCTGTATCTTTAAACCCCTACCATGAACGCTCGATACCATCCAAAAGAAAAGTAAAGAAATGAAGTGTCTTGAGGCTGAACGTTCGGTTGCTAAAGTTATAATGGAAGAATGATTGATTTACATACCAAAGATACACATGAAAAAGAAATATCGATTGCATCAGAATGTTTGAAATAATTGCTGTTTTAAACATCTAGAAAAACGACACCGCTGTTGCGTTAACACATCACGGTCAACTGTCAAATAATGTCAGTTATTAATAGAACAAAATCATTTGATCTTGAAACCAAACGTAGGCGTGAAGGGAATCTTTCTCGAATTTCTTTAACCCCAAACATTAATTCGACGAAACGCCACAACATGTTGTAGACTAGAATAAAATTTGTTGTGATATGTGTTTTTGATATAAACTGTCCATCAATTTCTGAGTTCTGATGCAAATGGATATCATTTGTTTAATATACGCTTGGTAATAGACCATTGATTATATTAAACTCAATAAATGATTATGGAACTTTGAAAGCCACCGAACACGACAAATATGTAGATATTGCAGGCTCATTTTGATTTTGATTGAGCCTGTTCAAGGGAAATGCATATTACTGTCCACGCCTCCTAGCCCCTGGTTGAGAGCAACTCAATATTTTCACTAATAAACGTTGCAATATTGAACCATCCCAAGCGATGGTGTACATATGTTGGTGAACATGGAACCTCACTGTGGTATTTTCAGATTAATACCATTTCATGTTCAGCACAGTACATAGTACCTAAGTATCGTGTCCAACGACCTTCAAAGGACGTAACTGAAAACAGCACTGAATGAATGTACGAGGAGACTTTTTACAGCAGCCACATCCTAACATATATACATATTATTACTAAGATCCAGATGACAATTGGTAAAAATCAAGTCCTATTTTAAAATTTAGACAGTTTAATGTTTGTCCCCACTACCCACTACGTCCCCTTTATTTATAGTAAATGAGAAAATTTTGACTGAACTATCGGCCTTATAATACAATTTAAGATCTAAGAGATAAAAATTATTCAATAATGTTACATTTGTAAATCGCACTTTGCCATGTGTAGATGTGTCAAGTTTACTCTGGTCTTCGTGTTACAACTGTCACGAAATTACAGTACGGTGGAACTGATAACATAACATGAGGCCCCACTGTACTGAGAGAAGCATTCTATAAATTTTCTTGAAAACAAAAACTCCAAAAGTATAATACAAGTCAATAGTCTGTTACTTCTTACTGGTTTGTCACAACATTTCGAACAGAAAGGACCGAAATGTTTCGAGCATACTTTCTACCTTCTTCACACAAGTTTAGACAGTAAAGGTCATGGCAAGATTCCTTTAGCTAAAATGTGTCTCAGCAAAATCAGGCGAAAATTAAACGTACGAGAATTTACTTTGGATGACCTTTGCAATTTACAGAATGGTGTCAAGACATTTTAAAAATAAATTGCTATTTTTTTCTGCCTTACATTTCTTAGACTTCAAGGATTTCTGTAACAAACATCACTTACATGATGATGATGTTTTATATGGGTGTCTTCTTAAAATTTATTAAAGACTGGTCAGACGGGCCTTTTTATCTCAATAAGTGCTCTGGTCAAAGGTGAATAGCTTTCAACAAATTTATCTCACGGAATCATTTCTTATCTTATTGCTGTTAGAGGTAAGACCTTTAATACATTTATTTATAATTTATAATCAAATTAATGTAACAATGTAAGAAAGTTTGTCCTAAAGTTGTGTTTATGTATATGACTCACTGACTAAAATGCAGCCACTAAGCACAAGTGAGTATATATTTTTAAGGTTTAAAGATACTGTCAAGAGAGGGTAGCATTTTGGCTACGCTTGAATTTCTTTTGCTGGAACGTCATGTCAAATAGGCAAAATGTATTTAGGTTAATAGTTCTTTGCAGCGTTCCGTTAACATCAATAACGCAACGAACCTCTATATCTTTATTAATTCCATCACAAATGTTTATTTCTTAAAGAATAATATCGGATAAGCCTGAACGTGGAATTGTTATCTTAAGATGGGAATCTCCGAGGTGAGGAATTAAATTTTGTTCAATTGCCCCATCTGTGCCTCGAATTATTTTCATATTTTAACGATACTTTTCTCGCTTCGAATAACCTGGTTGTGAAAAACTGTTTGATCAGGTTTTTAATATAGATTTGAATAAAAAAAACTTAGATGCCTAAAACAATTGCATTTGGCTAAACACATGTAGACCAACTTGACCCTTACCAGTTTTGTTTATATGTTATATTTACGTTACCTAGTAACTTTCTTAATAATAACATCACTCAAAACACATTTAATATCACTGTTCATAGTTTAATCAAACAACAATATTAGGAGTGTTTTCTATTCGATCATTATGGCTTTCACATTCAATTTCTGTTGCAGATGGATTTCAAAACATTTGTAGCCGTGGCTGTGTTTTGTGTTGCTTGCGGAAGGTAAGTCAAGTTTTATCGGCTTAAACTGTGCCAGTAGCCTAGTTAAGTAGCACAAGTCAGATGGCCGTGGGTCCAATGCCATGGGCAATTAATGTTTTCTGTTTTCATTACTAGGTATTTTATCATTATGCGAAAATTGTTTTGTGCACTCTATGGCTTGATACATTGTCTCCACTGCTCTGGTACTTAAACGAATTCCGCTAATTCATGCATTGTTCCTGCTGTTGATTGTATTTTTATTATCTTATTTTGTACTTTAATTGTTTGCACTATGGAATTACTTCATAACATTTCATTATTAAATGTTCTGTAGCCTTTCATAATAAACATTCGGTGTACTAATGTTTCTGCTCTGAACCAAATTAATTATTTGGTTGAAGTAATAATTTTTTCCTGACCTACATTAACTTCCCCTCCGTTACAGACATATAATTAAGTTTCATTCCGGTGTTTCCGCAGTAGACATAAGCAAACTGAAGCCTTACAACTTGACAGCTACAGCCATGTTTATACAAGAAGATCTTTACTTAATTACCGTTCTATTACAGTGTTTCCGCGGTAGACATGAGCAAATAAAAGCCTTACAACTTGACAGCGGCAGTCATGTTTATACAAGAAGATCTTTACTTAATTACCGTTCAGTTACAGTGTTTCCGACAGAAGTAAACCTTACAACTTGACAGCGGCAGTCATGTTTATACAAGAAGATCTTTACTTAATTACCGTTCTGTTACAGTGTTTCCGACAGAAGTAAACCTTACAACTTGACAGCGGCAGTCATGTTTATACAAGAAGATCTTTACTTAATTACCGTTCTGTTACAGTGTTTCCGCGGTAGACATGAGCAAACTGAAGCCTTACACCTTGACAGCGGCGGTCTTGTTTATACAAGAAGATCTTTACTTAATTACCGTTCTGTTACAGTGTTTCCGCGGTAGACATGAGCAAACTGAAGCCTTACAACTTGACAGCGGCGGTCATGTTTATACAAGAAGATCTTTACTTAATTACCGTTCTGTTACAGTGTTTCCGCGGTAGACATAAGCAAATTGAAGCCTTACAACTTGACAGCGGCAGTCATGTTTATACAAGAAGATCTTTACTTAATTACCGTTCTTGTACAGTGTTTCCGACAGAAGTAAACCTTTCAACTTGACAGCGGCAGTCTTGTTTATACAAGAAGATCTTTACTTAATTACCGTTCTGTTACAGTGTTTCCGCGGTAGACATAAGCAAACTGAAGCCTTACAACTTGACAGCGGCGGTCATGTTTATACAAGAAGATCTTTACTTAATTACCGTTCTGTTACAATGTTTCCGCGGTAGACATGAGCAAACTGAAGCCTTACAACTTGACAGCGGCAGTCATGTTTATACAAGAAGATCTTTACTTAATTACCGTTCAGTTACAGCGTTTCCGACAGAAGTAAACCTTACAACTTGACAGCGGCAGTCATGTTTATACAAGAAGATCTTTACTTAATTACCGTTCTGTTACAGTGTTTCCGCGGTAGACATGAGCAACTGAAGCCTTACAACTTGACAACGGCAGTCATATTTATACAAGAAGATATTTACTTACATGCGGTCACCGTTCTGTTACAGTGTTTCCGCGGTAGACATGAGCAAACTGAAGCCTTACAACTTGACAGCGGCAGTCATGTTTATACAAGAAGATCTTTACTCAATTACCGTTCTGTTACAGTGTTTCCGCAGTAGACATGAGCAAACTGAAGCCATACAACCTAACAGCGGCTGCCATGTTTATACAAGAAAATATTCACTTAATTACCGTTCTGTTACAGTGTTTCCGCGGTAGACATGAGCAAACTGAAGCCTTACAACTTGACAACGGCAGTCATGTTTATACAAGAAGATATTTACTTACATGTAATCACCGTTCTGTTACAGTGTTTCCGCGGTAGACATGAGCAAACTGAAGCCTTACAAATTGACAGCGGCAGTCATATTTATACAAGAAGATCTTTACTTAATTACCGTTCTGTTACAGTGTTTCCGCGGTAGACATGAGCAAAGAAGGCCTTACAACCTGACAGCTGCAGCCATGTTTATACAAGAAGATCTTTACTTAATTACCGTTCTATTACAGTGTTTCCGCGGTAGACATGAGCAAACTGAAGCCTTACAACTTGACAGCGGCAGTCATGTTTATACAAGAAGATCTTTACTTAATTACCGTTCTATTACAGTGTTTCCGCGGTAGACATGAGGAAATAAAAGCCTTACAACTTGACAGCGGCAGTCATGTTTATACAAGAAGATTTGTACTTAATTACCGTTCTGTTACAGTGTTTCCGCGGTAGACATGAGCAAATAAAAGCCTTACAACTTGACAGCGGCAGTCATGTTTATACAAGAGGATCTTTACTTAATTACCGTTCTGTTACAGTGTATCTGCGGTAGACATGAGCAAACTGAAGCCTTACAACTTGACAGCGGCAGTCATGTTTATACAAGAGGATCTTAACCAAGATGGTCTCATGTCAGTAGCCGAGGTGGAAGCTGTCTTTGACAAATACGACTCAAACCGTGAGAAATATAATACAAATATATTATTTAAATACAGACAAACCTGTATAAAAATCATCTTTGAAACAAAGAACACCACATTTTATTTGCCTAACTGACTAATATAAAAACGAACTAACATGAGAACAAATACCATGCCTTGAAACGCAACTTTTGGTTTTTATTTTAAGTGGTATTGAAGGACAGTTTCGAGTGTAAACTTGTTCTACTCCCGAAACCAATACGTACAATGAACCGCATTTCTAAAATTTGAATTTACTCAAACACTAATTACTTTCATTGGCTAACATGTTATTGTTAGCATTTTGTTTGGGTTAAAAATGTATGCTTATTATTAAATAAACATATTATTTGTGAAAACAAATGCTATAACGCCTTGCCGATATCAATCCGATTTCTTTATAAACCACCGATACTATATGGCTATTCTTACCTCTTTCAAACAATAAAACAATAATCAATGTATTTGATGTATATTGAATTAAGTTTTACAAGGCGTTTAACTTAGAAAACTTGTCCAGTTATATTATTTCCAATAACTACACATGGGCATTATTAATAATTTATTGATCAGTTACTTTTTTGACATATACGTCAACGTTAACTCGACGATCCGTTTTATAGTCTTTTATGTATCCGTTCACAGATGACGGGCGTGAGAGCAGAAACGAGTACACCCAGATGATTTGTGCGGCTGATCCAGACCTCTACCAGATCTCTCACTACCTCTTTGACGACTATGATGTAAACGGTGACCATCATCTAGAAAAAGCCGATTACGACGGATGGCACGCAAAAATGGATGCCAACCGTGAGTCATTTCGTAAATAAGGGTTTGGTCACGTTAGACAGCTAAATAAAGTCACAATTGAAGTGTTAAAACCATTCACAATACAGTCACATAGAGTCAAATAGCAGAAAGTGTTTAAGATACTTAAGCTCTATAATTGAAAAAAGATATTACATTTAACTTTTTGGTTTCATAATGCAGGGCTCAACCTTCAATCGTGTGATATAGTTCAAAACATTTTTATGTTAACTCTCAAATCATGCGAGACTCAAAGGACTTAGAAAGCATTGATGTTTCTTTCACGTAAAAAAGAATGACTTAATTTTAGAATTTGCGTAGATGAAACAAATAACCACAGAGCTGACGTTTCAAACTGAGTGGCCGAGAACAACATTTTAACCTTCATTTAGTACCCACCGTTTTGCTTGATATTGCCATTAGCTCCTTAAGATTTATATGTTTGTGTGTTTTTGCATGCAATATTTATTAGTTGATTGGTGTGTTGAAACTAATACATTAAGAAAACTTGTACATGTTTGCTCATATGAGAACCAACCTGTTGAGGGTCAGTTTGAGCTTTGTGCACCCTAGAATCTTGTTTAAAAACCCCGTGGCAAAATATTTTTCCACTGACCGTTCCAAGGCGATAACCCCTAGGTATCTCAGTTTCGTTGTTTGCGGTGTCTATTTGGAAATTGATCATTATTACGCATGCTCTTTTCCTTCTCTACTTCTTGACTGTGTGTAGAGACTGTGTCTTCTGAATGTGGCCATTCCTGATACGCATATTTCACATTGTTATTCAGATGATGGAAATGTCTCGCAAGAGGAGTTTGTTAACTACTGGGTTGCGGTAAGTGTTTGTTTTAAAGTTACATTATTTTTGTATTCGTTGTAGTGTATGATAGATGCGGCATCTACACATTTAAACATATTTAATAAACAAATTATTGTATAGACTATAATGATGTAAGCAGCATGTAAGTTTGGGTTTATTGATTTTGCGATAAGTGCAAATTCATTTTCTCGATTTCTTGATGCAATAAGCCCCAATTTGTCATAATGCCTTAGTTTCACACTAACATGGGGACATGATGCCGAACATTTTGTTTAATAACATCTAACAAATGAAGTTTCTTTTTTAATTTTGAAATAAAGACTGCAGAGATTTATTATAGCATCAAAATTTACCAGGCTAGGATAAAATTTTTGGAACTTTCTGAATATTTAAATCATTGACTTTTAATAGCCTTGCTTATGATCTAATATAATTTGGACGGCTTGCGTCAATAGCAAATAATAAACAAATAAATGTACATCCTGCATGAAAACATCGTCTATAAACTTATGTATAATAATTTCTTATCTTGTAAATTACATGAATATAAGACGTAAGAGTTTGTATTGCGCTGTTGATCATGCTATGTAAATGCTGTTACTACAACAAGTTTCAAGATTAACTATGTGAACTTTTTCTAATTTTCCCAGCTGCTGACACACATTGAGCAGCAGGAGGCACAACATCAACACGGAAACTCGCACGAGCACGGCCACTGTCCCGGAACTGGATAGATCAAAGCAAACCGAACGCCGCTGGGTTGTGTTGAAATATTAATAACCAGATAAAAATATGAACACAAGAATCTGTTTAGATTTATTGATACAGCATAAACTACCAAGTTCCATACATTAGCAATACTTCGTTTTATTTCATTATTTCATCTCAAATTTGTTATTTTATAGTGTTTTATTTTCGAAATATCGCACGATTTTATTTTGTCTCGTGTTGTACGAAACGTTCTGACGTTGCGGTGTAATTGATCATGTCAAACGTCTGTGGGGTCCTTGAAGTCCTTAAGATTTAAGAATCAAACGTCAGCGGGTCGGTATAGTCCTTAAGATTTACGAATCAAACGTCTGTGGGGTCATACCAGTCCTTAAGATTTACGAATCAAACGTATGTGGGGTCATTTAAGTCCTTACGATTAACGTATCAAACGTAAGCGGGGTCAAGAAAGACCTTAAGATTTACGAATTAAACGTCTGCAGGGCCATTAAAGTCCTTATGTTAATGAATCAAACGTCTGCGGGGTCATTAAAGTCCTTAAGATTTACGAATCAAACGTATGTGGGGTCATTTAAGTCCTTAAGATTAACGTATCAAACGTCAGCGGGGTCATGAAAGACCTTAAGATTAACGAATCAAACGTTTTCGGGGTCATTAAAGTCCTTAAGATTAACAAATCAAACGTCAGCGGGGTCATGAAAGACCTTAAGATTAACGAATCAAACGTCCGTTTGCGGGGTCATTAAAGTCCTTTAGATTAACGAATCAAACGTCTGTCGGATCATTAAAGTCCTGCAGAATTTCGACAGAATTTCTTTTCTTCTGGGTTTAAATCTTATGAACAAAACTACATCATGGAAATTTTAAGATTCTATCGCGCAGCATAAAACCTTTATCACAACAACAACAGATACATGTTTCTAGCAGGAATGCCAATTCAGTTCCATACATGCTTAGGCTGTTTCTAATTTACCACTGAACATGTATAATACCTACTTTTACTTTACTTGAGTCACTTTATAAGTCGGAGTTTTCGCAAAATATACAGAGCTGAAGCTAAAAATAGTATCAATATAATTATTTAAAAATTTCATGAAAAACATGACTAAAATACTTGCATTTAGTTTAGAAAGGATCTGTCAGATGAAGTTAAAATTTCTTTTAAATATAAATATTTTTTGAAGAGCATAAATCAGTGGCTATTATCTTCCGGGCACACATGGATGAATAAAATTAATGAATGAAGTTCAACATTTAAGATTACTAATATACAGAGCTTTATCTAAGTAAACTGTCAGGTTACAAATAGTATTTTGGTATGTAAATTATATCCTCTTCCATTAGCATGTCTTCTTAAGATCGTTTGAATCCAGGGATAGAAGTACGGGACCCGTGCATATACACTAGGGAAAAACTGGTTGGTCTCCGAGTCCCGGCAACCTAGTATTCCCCATGACGTCACACCCGCAAACAGGCCGTTCCATTGGTACCTTACTTTCCCCTCAGAGTTGCGTATATTTCTAGTTTACCCTTTGAATTTGTTTTGTTTACATTGTGTGTTTGGGATACACTTTTCACACATAAACCCATTTCTTTTATATAATTGCTTAAAATGATACATTTCCTTAGATTTTCGTTGTATTGTTTAGCGAGTATTCTTTCAAGAGTATTTGATGACTTGGAATTTTTATCATTGATAGTAAACAAAATACCGGCACAATAAGTGAAATGATATTTGGCACGTAATGAAATGTTATGACATCTTTTACGTACAGGTCATTTACGTTTTGTAGATTAACAATACTAATATATTAAAAGCCCGCGTTCGAGTTGGTGCGTGGCATACACATAAAACGATTTAAATATAACTGATGGAATGTAAGACGACATGTCACTTGTCTCATACGATGTACCCGAATTCTTTTTCTATCCAATACGCTTGAATTAATTGTGTCACATCTGGCAAATTTTTTTTTCATTCATTTCAGATAATGACACAAACAAAATCGCGTTTTAACCCCGCACATTCAAATCGCCATCGCCATCCCCACTGTATGAATGGGAAAAGGTGATTCTTTTTTTTATTTTAGAAGTTCTCTTTAAGGCCTAAGCGATTTAACCCTGGTACACTTCGCAGATGGCACAACGCCGCGATCTCGGCATATGCAGCGCTGTTAACCAGAATAACCGGTGCCAGTGTAGGAGGTTTCGTGGGGTAAGGTAAGAAAATCTCGGTGAAGAATTATGACTGCATAAAAGTTGTCTGCGCCGGAGGACAACGCAGTGTGTTTTATCTGTATATTGCTTGCTTCTTGCAAAAAATGATAGGCCATCCACCGTACAGCGGCACTTGATTTTTTGCTACGCTGCGTATGAAGGCATTTTATTCTATACTGGTATTAAAATGTACATTGGCTGTCAAAATATTTAACTTCTTTATTCTAAATATTATGAAGCTCTAGTTTATTGTGTTGGCGTACATTGCAAAACATTTACAAGGATAGCTTTTAAAAAAGCTAGTAGACGGCTCGTATAGACGGCGCGTATTACATCGAAGTGGATGAGGCTTTATGTTAACGCTTTGAAATGTTTGCATGGTAACAACAAATAGAGAATTTGGGTGGCCAAAATATTTTTTTTTACAAAATCGGGCTCCGACAGGTTAGACAGAAAGTTAAATTAGAGTATGAAGTTAAATTATAATTAAAATCGGATGTTTTATATTAAAATCTAATGTGATATGTGTTGTGAAAGACAGAGAACGTTGACTTGTAATCACATTATAAACTGAAGAAAGCCAATGGCAGAAAAAAAATTGAAAAAAAGAGTTTAAATAGACTTGTCAATGTGGATACAAAAAGTAAAATCTAACAGTTTTTACAATACTTTTGCAGTTAAAACAGAAAACTGAAAAATTCAAATACACATACAAAGTAATAATAATAATAATAATAATAATAATAATAATAATAATAATAATAATAATAATAATAATAACTAAAAAGCTCTTATACTTTGTTGGTTCTTTCTAGCATTATATGACCCGGGACATCACGAGACCCGGAATCACATTTCAGCGGATTTTCAGCGGAGTTTCTTCGTTTAGAGTTCCATTGAGACAATATTGATTTATAATTATTACATCGCACAAAATGTGATTGGGCTTATGTGGTTAAACAACTTGAGAGCCACATATGATGTATTACTTACACCCATGGACCTTTAACAGAATTTACTTCCATACACAAACCGAGGAAACCCATACAACAGTGCAAAAATTGAAAGTTACAGACATAATAGATTTTTTAATCTCAGATACCACTTCATTATTTAAGATATCTTACTAGATCTTAATTTTCTTAAAACTTGTTGACGGCACGTTTATAATTTAATTGAATGTCGTCTTCGTATATATTTATTAACTGTGCTTGAGTCTATATAAAACATGGGTCGAAATATTCTAGAGACGAATACCTCAGGAAACGTTCGTACTCCGTACCTTAGCGCGGTACAGAGAGCGTCTACAATACACTGATTTCCTTCATCCATGAAAGAATCAATAGAGAAAGCGAGAACCACAATCTGATTAAAATCATATCCTGAAAACCGCTACGCTATCAGGATCTGACGACGAGTAGCTAAAACGTGCTTTTATCACAAACCTTTTGAACCAACCAGATTGTCGCCTACAAAATTGCGAAAGTGAAAGTAAACATTCTATATTAAACCATAAAAAGTGTGGAGAGCCTGCGTAAGACATATTTTGCTGAATTGTTTTGTGTTTATGTAGTATTGCAATTATTTCTAATGTAATAACATCTTCAGATCATTTTGCGAGCGCTGTATATCATGCTTCCTGTGTTGATAATTTCTAAAAATAGTAATCGGGGAAAACCGCTAAAGCTTATGTACGGTATCTACGGGCCGTCATCAGATCTAACATTTTGTTAGATCTGACTTTAGTGAGATTGCGAGAACCACGAACTTCCGTTCAAACGGCTAAACTTAGTTTTCGCCGCTGTTTCATAGTAAATTCCTACCGTATATCCGGCCGCCCGTGGGCGAGCCGGAAATACCAGCATCGCATAAAAACCTGGATACGCAGTGTAGCAAAAATCAAGTGATCGCTTACGGTGCGTAGCCTCTCATTTTTGCAAGAAGCAAGTAAAATATTGATAAAGCACACTCAAATTTTACACTGAGTTGTCTTTCGGTGCAGACAACTTTAATGCAGTCATAATTCTTCACTAGACTTCAGTTTGTGGATGGCGATGGCGATTTGAATGCAGTACGGGGCTGGAACGGTTTTCTTTTGTGTTTTCTGCTGGCATTTTTTGGCCTTTGTAGCGCCAAACGCGAATTTGGACATGTCATTATCTGAAATGAATGAAAATAATTTTGCGAGATGTTACACAATAATTCAAGCGTATAAGATGTAAAAAAGTGAAATATGCATATCAGGAATGGCCACATCCAGCAGACACAGCCTCCCCACACAGCCACAAAGTAGAGAGGAAATAATGGTATTACAATAATCAGTTTCAATATGGACGCCACAAACAATTAACGAAAGTGAGAACCCGAGGCGTTACCGCCTTGGAACTGTCAGTGGCAAAACAATTTGCCACTGGGGGTTTAAACCAGGTTGTAGGGTCACCAACCTCACACTTGCCCCAACAGGTTCTCAATTCACAAAACAAGCACAAAACAAACACAAGTTGTCTTGGTGAAAACACTCCAACCCTCCCATCAGCTCAACAATGTTGCATGCTAAAGCACACAAACATATAAAGCATAAGAAGCTAATAGCATTGAAAAGCCACAGGGGCGGGTACAAAATGACCTTACCGAGACCAGAGCACCTGGAGTCAAATTAGCAAGAACACGATGACAGAGATAAAAGAAACAAGTCGAGCTTCTAGGTTCTTTTAGAAAAGATTTCCCTATAAACCTTCATAAACTCTTAAACCCCTGCCATCGTCGTGCAACCAAAAAGGTAAGCATAATGATCAACTGTAGATGGTTTAAAATCACCAGGCCTTTAGAGCGCTGCAGAATATCATGTTGGTAACCTTTCTTTTTGAATTTACAGATGGTTTTTACGAATAACCGGGAGAAATTAACATTGCTTTTTATTTTCTTAAATCTCCATAAAAAACTGGCTGTGAACTACCTTGTTGCAAAAGTGATTTTAAACTGCACCTGTATTTTTGAATTAACTCTGGGTATCGGCGATAAAACTTGCAAAAGGCTTTTTCTTAATTTGGGATACCGATAACCTTATTTTAAAACCTTGTTCAGCATTTGGGTACACCGTATCAGACAACTGACGTATCGTCATATTTCATCAGTTATATTTAAATCGATTTAAATCATGTGTATGCCACGCTTGAACACGAACGCGGGCTTTTAATATAGTGTCTATCTGCAAAATGTAAATGACCTGTACCTGAAAGATGTCATCAAATTTCATTACGTGGCAAATATCATTTCACTTATTGTGCCGGTATTTTGTTTATATAAAAAATAAAGTTCCAAATGATCAAATACACTTGAAAGCATACTCGCTTAACAATATAAGTAACGAAAATCTAAGGAAATATATCATTATAAGCAATTATATAAAAGAAATGAAAAACAATTCTAAAAAAACAATATGAATGAAAGTTTAAAAAGTGAAGGATTTTTAAGTACAGCATTACCGTCGAAGGCTTAACACGTCGTCGATTAGTGCATTGTTTTAAACAAGAAATATACGCTACTCTGAGGGGAAAGAAAGGTACCAATGGAACAGAAATTCAATTCCGCGTATGATAGGCTATGTCTTGAACAGTATACATGTAAACCGCTTTGGGGTATACAATAACAACAAAATATGAATTAACCGGTGATTTTAGTCGGCCATTATCCGTGCATGGTATCAAAACAAAACCACGTGATTTCCCGCAGTGCTTTTGCCATGGGTAGCTTGGATAACAAAGGGTCCGTCTCCAAAGCGTCTGTTACGTCACAGACTGGGATATGCATTTGTTTGCGTGATTTTAAAGGTTTGATTGTTTTAATTAGTAAATCAAATCCAACGTGAAATATTAAACATGCTATTAATTTTAATTAATGTTATCTCTGTCCCCTATGTTTGTTTATATATTTTCTCTTTCGTACCATCTCTTTATGTGTGTTTGTTTGTTTATTGTTGTCTCATATATTTGTCTCTACTAATGATTATTAAAAACTTATCAGACGGGCCTTTTTATCTTACCTGCTCTAGTCAAATGTGAACAGCTTTCAACAAATTTATCTTACGGAATCATTTCTTATCTTATTACTGTTAGAGGTAAGACCTTACATACATATATTTCTAAATTATGATCAAAATAACGAAGTCGATCCTTAAAAATATGCATAATGAATGACTCAAAATGCAGCCAAAAGCACAAGATACAGTATTTACTGTGTTCGGGTTTGAAGGTGTTAAAACTGAGCATGGAAATCAGTCGCCATTTCAGCCAATTAGATGATTAAGATTTGAGACTGGTTTCCATGCACAGTTTTATAACCTTGGGCACATGTTAAAGACATTTTTCTGGCTACGATTTAAATTTTAAAATTAAATTGCTTTTGTTGACATGTACGACATTTCCTCGCTTTTAATCGGTTCAAACGAAATAGGTATTTTCCAATTATTGTCATTGTTCTTTACAGCTGTTCATTAACATTAATAACGCAACAAATATCATAAATATTTATAGGATACTTGAAAATTGTTCAACTTGTCCAAGTATTGCATTGAATAAACCTGAACGTGGAATAGTTTTCTAAGATTGGAATCCCAGTGTTGGGGAATTAAATTACCATCTCGGACTAATTATTTTCATCTTTTTTATTTTGTTTTGCATATATACTTTTGTCGAAAAGAAAAATATATTTATAAAACCTAACTATTTTCATATTTAAACGATTTTTTGGTTCGAATAACCTATTTAGTTGTGAACACAGTTTTGATCAGTGTTGTTTATTCACATTTGAATAAAAACATGGATGGCTTAAAAGTTACTGACATGCAGCTGAAATCATGTAGACAAACATGACATGTATCTTTTTAGTTTCCTTCTATAGAAAATTTCTTTATTATAACATTGAACCAAAAACACATTCATATCATCACAAATTAAAAATACATTTACGAAAAACGAAAACTGGTCATTGTTTAATTAGACAACAACATCAACAATATTAAGAGTGTTTTCCATAAGATTATTGTGCCTTTCACATTCATTTTCTGTTGCAGATGGATTTCAAAACATTAGTAGCCGTAGCTGTATTTTGTGTTGTTTGCGGAAGGTAAGTAAAGTTATATCGGGTTTGACAGTGCCAGTCGCCTAGTTGAGTAGCACAAGTCAGATGGTCGTGGGTCCTATGCCCAGCGCAATTTATGCTTTCTATTTTCATTATGCCAAAAGTTTTTTGTTTAATAAAATACAAAGAAATAGTTGATGAAATTTAATCAGAAAAAAAAACTTTAAAAAAACTGTTGATGAAATTTTAAAAAGTGAAGGATTTTTAAGTACATCATTTCCGTCGAAGGCTTAACACTTCGTCGATTTGTGAATTGTTTTACACCTAAATAAATTTCAAAAATTTTCTATTGTTATGTGGTATATTGTATTTAATTTATTGTTCTGCACATACATTGTTGCCACTGTAACTTTTTTTATATTAATAGTGCTGTAGCCTTACATAATTAAGATCATAAGTACAAATTTTTGCTGCTGTGAACTTACTTCATTCATTATTAGAAGGACTTAATTTTTCTTAACCATAATTAACTAATCTTGTGATACAGATTTACTTAACGTTTCGTTATAGTGTTTCCGCGGTAGACATAAGCAATTATGTCTAGATAGATAAACATAAGCAAACTGAAGCCCTACAAGAAGATCTTTACCTTATTACCGTTCTGTTACAGTGTTTCCGCGGTAGACATGAGCAAATTGAAAGCCATACAACCTGACAGAGCCATACATCCTGACAGCGGCAGTCATGTTTATACAAGAAGATCTTTACTTAATTACCGTTCTGTTACAGTGTTTCCGCGGTAGACATGAGCAAATAAAGGCCTTACAACTTGACAGCGGCAGTCATGTTCATACAAGAAGATCTTTACTCAATTACCGTTCTGTTACAGTGTTTCCGCAGTAGACATGAGCAAACTGAAAGCCATACAACCTGACAGCGGCAGTCATGTTCATACAAGAAGATCTTTACTCAATTACCGTTCTGTTACAGTGTTTCCGCGGTAGACATGAGCAAACTGAAGCCTTACAACTTGACAGCTGCTGATACTTTTATACAAGAAGATCTTAACCGAGACGGGCTAATTTCAGTTGCCGAGGTGGAAGCTGTTTTTGACAACTTCGACTCAAACCGTGAGAAATATAATTGAAATAAATTTAGCTTGAAATTACGTATTATCTCTCAAAATGTTTAAAATATCAAACTGTAAAAATAATTTACTAGTATTTAAATAAATGGATTTTACTTCTAAAACTTATAACAATTTATTTCTAAATGAAATTTCTAAACGTTGCATTTAGCCAAACTGCATTATTTTGATTATTTCTTGTGTTCGAATACTTTCAAAACTCCATTTTTATATATTAATCTAATCTCTTTAAAATAATATAAAGAATAATATTATATAGAATATTTCGTATGACACGGATCCGGCTAACGTGTTCACTTAAATTCTTACATTTCTTTTATAATCGCGCGCTTGCGGGTGCTCTGGTCTCGGTAAGATCATTGAGTACCTACCCTTTGGCTTTACAATGCTATAAGCCTAATATTTTTTATATGTTTGTGTGCTTTTGCATGCAATTCTGTGGAGCCGATGGGTGAGTTGGAGTTATTTCACCAAGAAAACTTCTACTTGTTTTGTGATACGAGAACCTGTTGGGGCAAGTGTGAGGTTGGTGTACCCTAGAACCTGGTTTTAAACACCCAGTGGCAAATTATTTTGCCACTGACCGTTCCAAGGCGGTAACCCCTCGGGTTCTCACTTTCGTTAATTGTTTGTGGAGTCCATTTTGAAACTGATTATTGTAAAACCATGCTCTATTTTCCACTCTACCTTTTGGCTATGTGGGGAGGCTGTGTCTGCTGAATGTTGCCATTCCAGATATGCAGATTTCACTTTTTTGCATAAATAATTATTTAATCAATTTCTTTTCCATATACGGCTACGTTAACTCGATGAACATTTTTCATAGTCTGTTTTCTCTTATTTTATCGTTCATAGATGACGGGCGTGAGAGCAGGAACGAATACACCCAGATGATCTGTGCGACAGATCCAGACCTCTACATGATCTCACACTATCTCTTTGACGACTATGATGTAAACGGTGACCATCATCTAGAAAAGGCCGATTACGACGGATGGCACGCAAAATTGGATGCCAACCGTGAGTAAAAAAAAATGAAGGCGTGAATAACAATGAAAACGTTCTGTCAATTGCACTTTCACGCGCTACTTCTCAACGAAAGAAAAATCAATCGCCGCGCATCGTGTTGTTTTGGCTGCAAGCCAAAATCTAACTAAAATCGAAATTTGTAGTATTTAATTAAATCTCTTGGTATCACAATGTAAGACTCAATCTTACATGTTTGCATGCAACAATGACTAGTAAACTGGTGGGATGTGGCTAATTCACCAAAACAACTTCTTTGTTTATATGACAACCTGTTTGGGCAAGTGTGATGTTGGTGCACTCTAGGACCTGGTTTGAACCCTCAGTGGCAAATTGTTTTGCCACTGACCGTTCCAAGGCGATAACCCCTAGGTATCTCAATTTCGTTGTTTGCGGTGTCTATTTGGAAATTGATCATTATTACAATGCTCTTTTCCTTCTCTACATCTTGACTGTGTGGAGAGACTGTGTCTTCTGAATGTGGCCATTCCTGATACGCATATTTCACTTTGTTATTCAGATGATGGAAATGTCTCGCAAGAGGAGTTTGTTAACTACTGGGTTGCGGTAAGTGTTTGTTTTAAAGTTACATTATTTTTGTATTCGTTGTAGTGTCGGATAGATAAGGAATCTACAAATTTGAACAAATTTAATTTAAAAAAAATATTGTATGTACTATAATGATGTAAGCAGCATGTAAGTTTGGGTTTATTGATTTTGTCCATCATAGTACAAAATTTTCTTGATGCAATAAGGCGATGAGCCCGAATTTATCCTAATGCATTGGTTTCACACGAACATGAAAACATGATGCCACACATTTTGTTTAATAACAAATGTAGAATCTTTTTTTAATTTTGAAATAAAGACTGCAGAGTTTTATTAAAGCAACAAAATGTATTAGGCTAGGATAAATTTATGGAACTTTCTGAATATTTTTAAATCTGACTTTTAATAGCCAGGCTTATGATTTAACCTAATTAAGATGGCTTGCGTAAATAGAAAATAATTTACAAATAATTGTATTTATATATATCATACATGATAACGTCTATAAACTTATGTACCATAATTTCTTATCTTTTTAATTTCATGAATATATTACGAAAGAGTTTCTATTGCGCTGTTGTTCGTGCTAATGTTGTTACTACGAAAAATTTCAAGATTAACTGTGTGTACTTTTTTCTAATTTTCCCAGCTGCTGACACACATTGAGCAGCAGGAGGCACAACATCAACACGGAAACTCGCACGAGCACGGCCACTGTCCCGGAACTGGATAGATCAAAGCAAACCGAACGACGCTTGGTTTTATTTAAATATTTATAGCCAGATAAAAATACGAACACAAGAACCTGTTTAGATTTATGGATACAGCATAAACTACCAAGTTCCATACATTTGCAACATTTCGTTTTATTTCATTATTTCACCTCAAATCAGTTATTTTATAGAGTTTTATTTTCGAAATATTGCACGTTTGTAACGTAGAGTAACGAATCAAACGTCTGCCGGGTTATTAAAGTCCTTTAGAGTAACGAATCAAACGTCCGCCGGGTCATTAAAGTCCTCCAGAATTTGACCGAATTTCATATCTTCTGGGTTTAATCTGATGAACAAACCTGCAACTTGATTGTTTTTAGATTCTATAGCGCAGCATAAAACCTTTATCACAACAACAACAACAGATACCTGTATCTAGCAAGAATTTTAATTCAGTTCCATACATGCATAGGCTGTTTCTAATTTACCAAAGAACATATAGAGTAACTTAACTAGGATTTAGTGTTCCGCCGAACACATCTGTCGTCTGCTTGCGAAAAGTTGAAATGTGGGGCTATGTTTTATCATAAATGATAAAAAGATGTAATTCAAATTGCATTGCAATACATGTACTACAAAATTACTAATTTTATATTTAATCAGTTATTATCTTTATTGTATACTCCAGTTATAGGCAAAATTAAGTTTCAGGTTAAAATCATTCAAAGAAGCACAACTCAAAACAGATAACTTCATTAAAACAGATACAATTAAGGAATGATTTATGGAGCGCTTTATGGTAAATTTGCCAGCTCTCGCGTGCACGTCCAATCTGCATGAACCGCACCAAAATAAGAATCATTACTTATATTTACATTTTATTCATTTTTTTCTTTAAATAAACTTAAGTCGAACGCTTTCAAAAATTAGTATTAAGTGAAAAGGGGGAGTAATACGTGGGAGTTTTCAATAGTAACAGCCATGACGTTACTGACGTCATTACGGGTCATGCGGTTCATGCAAAATGAACCGAATTTTTTTAAACGAAGAAATCAATAGGAATGTAAATATTATATAGTTATTTGGTTTCTTGACAGGGAATGTGAGGATATATTGCCGGTCTGGGTGTCATATTACCCGAGCCGCAGGCGAGGGATAATATGACACACAGACCGGCAATATATCCTCACATACCCTGTCAAGGAACCAAATAATTGTTTTATTATACTGCAAAGACTTTTTCAGACAAAAATAATTAAAAAACATCGATTTTTTCATTTATTTCGCTTATTTAATGCCGAACGGCTTAATTCCCCTCTGAGAACCTCAATAATTACATGTCTGACGTCATTAATTTACCTGCATGACGTCACTTCTATAGAAATTGAATGGTCTATCGATTTGATATTTATTTACACAATCTGAGAATAATCTCATCGTTGTCAACGTCAAAAACACAACACAAATATTTTCTGTAACAATTTTAGTAATCCCTAAGCATACCTCTTTACAAGATCGGCTTCAAATTATGCATTTTTACGAAAATTCAAAACAAAATGGCGGACGACAACAAAAGGTGAGAGGCCAGAGAGGGAAATTAAGGCACGTGCGTTCATATCTACGGCCGATCCGTAAATACGGATATACATCAACGGCAAATTATCCAATCAAATTCAAGCAAATTTCTTTGCAGTATAATAATATAAATTATTGTGTCAAAATAACAAATACTTTCCAAGTTATAAGCAATTAAGATACAGGCAACAAATTTACGTTTCATATTAAAGTTGGGGGATTACCGGAATTTAAAATATTCCAAGTATTAAGTTAATAGGACAAGTACTTTCAAGTTACAGGCAACATTACGTTTCATATTAAAGTTGGGAGACTACCGGAATTTAAAATATTCCAAGTATTAAGTTAATAGGACAAGTACTTTCAAAGTTACAGGCAACATTACGTTTCATATTAAAGTTGGGGGACTACCGGACGACGGCGTAGCCGACGATGACGACAACGACGACGACGACGTCATCGGACAATAGAATCCCTATGTGTCTACCTGCTATCGCAGGCGACAGTAAAAGTAGCAGTTTGCGGAAAATATACAGAAAGTTTGATAGGACAGTACTTGCGACAAAAAATGAAGTTACGCCAAAGTTACGAAAATTGTGCGTAAGTGCGTTGATAAAACGGCCCCCTGAAGCTAAAAAATAGTATCAATATAAGTATTTAAAACTTAAATGCAAAACATTACTAAAATACTTGCATTTAGTTAAGAAAGTCTAAATAGTTAAAATTTCTTGTAGAAACTATATTGAGACACTATTATTTGAAATTCACAGTAGCGCTATTGTGCAGTGTGGCGGCCGTAATAGTTAGTACTGTTATCAGTAAAATAACCCGTTACCGAAGTCATGTAGTGATGGTTACGTATACCAGGGCTATTCGATCAACCTTTTTGGGGGTTGTCCCGGTTAGCTCAGATGGTTGCGTCGCAGGAATTGCAGGGCAAGGCGCTGTCGCCATGACGGTGCGGTTCGCTCCAAGCTGGAGACACTATCATTTGTAAAAACAAAGATGGATTTCGAAGAAAGTAAATCAATGGCTTTAAGTTCCAGGTACACATGAATGAATATAATTTATGAATGAACATTTAAGATAACTAGTATACTACAGTGTGTTGTACAAGTAAACTTTCCAAATTTCAAAAAGTGTTTTTGTATTTAAATGTTATCCTCTTCCAATAGCATGTCTTCCCAAAATGGTCTGAATCCACGGATAGTAGTACGAGACCCGTGCATAAACACTAGGGAAAAACTGGTTGGTCTCGGAATCCCGGCAACCTAGTATGCCCCATGACGTCACACCGGCTAGCAGTCCGTTGCATACCAGAGGACCACCACTGTCACCCTGCAAAATTAATATGCCATTAATTTGTATGGAGGGGAGTCAGCACTTGTTCGCTCACCGTGTGAACTCCAAACTCCATTGTAAAAAACAGTACTGCTTATATATAGCTTAGAAAAGTAAGCTATTGTTGATCACAAATAGATCGCAAACAAATTTAAAGCTAGCTGTCAATAACAACTAATACGAACTTAAAATGAACAGGCTCAATCAAACCGAGCGTGCAATATTTTAACATTTGTCATGTTCGGTGGCTTTCAAAGTTTCCTTTTCGTAATTTCTAAAGTCTTTTAAATCGTCTATCTATAATTGTTTTACTAAATATTGTTAATACTTAGCAATTAATGTAACTGTTTATATTTCATGATGTTCTATGTCAATTATCGAATTAAAGATTTGACTGACTGATGATGTAACCATGTTCGTGGATCATTATGGGACGGACCCTTTACTCCATATATACAGGGTTTTTTGTGCGTGTGATCAGTGAAGATCCAGACGTCTGGCACATCTCTGCTGACTGATCTTGATCTACATTGGAGCATGCGATTGGTTTGAATTTATGGTACTGTTTGCTCGGACGAATGTTGGGAGGCGAAGTCATATGTATCCATTTCGATTTTGCCGGCATCACCTCATGCTCACATTCAGGTTTGACTTGCATACGAAACATACACCTAAAAGCTGATACTAAAGAGTCTGTTTTCGGTGTTCTTTATTCTTTGATTTGTCTGGATTGTTAGTAGTGCGTTTAATTAATGGATGATTTGTTGTATAGTTCGAGCCTAAAAAGTCAGCAAAATCCAGAGAAACACGGGCTATAAATCTCACGTCGATTTCCACTAAACTTAACATGGCACAGGTTAGAACAATGAACCATGAAAAACCATGTAACATTTTCATCACGTCTGTACAAATAAATAACTTACTAGGTTCGTATGCAATATATCCAGAAAAGGGGTTCGTTTGGGGTTATATTGTGCAATTACATAATATTTTCCAACTTAAAAACCCTATAAAAATAAATACATGTATTGCTGCCCCCACCCCCCATAAATGGGATTCAAGAAACCCCACTGAAACTCCTTTTAGTCCGCCTCTGCTTACGCTGCAAGCAGATGCCCCAGTCTCCGCGTCCTCGCCGTTGAAGATACAGATCTGTCCCTGGAAGATGCTGTATCCCCAGTAGAAGCTGCAGTAAGTATTATTCAGGACCGTCATGTTGACCTCTTGCAGGGTGTTCGGGATGACACCATCTGTGTCTGAAATAATGACATTAAATTCATTATTGTGAACTAATTTTTACTTTCTTGATTTTATAATTTCTTATTAATTAAGCATACATGCATAATCCAAAATAATAATAAAGCCATATCAACTACCCATATCAAAACTCGCATCGCCACCACAACTACCACTAAAACAAAGACCACAACATATCAATACCATAACCATCTTCATCGTAACATATTGCCACATTATAACCATCAGCAGCTTCGCCAATACCAGCAGCAGTGGTCTCATTACTATCATCATCATCTTCTTCTTCATCAACAGCAGCAACAGCATCAACACAACGAACAAAATAATTATTTTATTTAGTTAGTCTTCCTTACTGCGAGTGCAATAATAAACAGTTTCTCATTGTAAGAGTGATAAATGAACAAACATCAACAAAACCAGTACTGTTTTATATCTGTAAGTAATAAACAAGCAATACCGTTAAGACCCCAGCCGCTGATAGTACAAATGTCACCAGCAAAGTCCTCATCCTCGTACGTAGCAAGAGGAATTATGGTACTGGTGTCTGTGACGTCATTAGCTAGTAGTAAAATGGCAATGTCATTTGGATACACTGACAAATCGTAGTCCAGGCCTGGGATGTATTCCTGATGCTAAAAATAGTAAAACGTTTTTATAACGTACAATATTTTCTTGCATACCGGATAAGTATTTCCGCGTGAATTACCGGGGAAAGAAATTCTTATCTTTTCCCTAGGGAAAAGATACCGCGTGCTACATGAGTGACGTCACGTCTTCAAGTATCTGACGTAATAAATTCAAGTTAGTGAGGTCATTTAGAAAATAAGGTTTGCGTTAACGTCAATATTTCAGCTTATGAAAACAAAATTTGGTTTGTATAGATATACACAAATGTTATGAACAGTAAAAGGTATGCAAGAAAATGTATCTTGCATGTGACATTCGGTAAAGATAGAAAAATCTGTCACCTCGGGTGAACTGTTTTGGCGGGAACTCGGCAGAGCCTCGTTCCCGCAAAACAGTTCCCCCTCGGTGACAGATTTTTCCATCTTCACCTCACACTCATGCAAGATACTTATAGTCAATTGGTAGAGCGCTAGACGTTATATGGCTTGGCGCCATACGTGCTCGATTCCCAGTGTGGGCTTATAATTATAAACAACAGAAACGATTTCTATGTTATATGTACAGTACCCAAGCTCAGATAAGCCGAAGGTTATTAAAAATTTAAAAAAAAAATCACATAGAAAATGACGCAGTAAGCTCAGCAAAAACATTCATTGTTTGCAAGAGATATATCGATACAGTCTCTGTTTATATCAATTATTGGCGTAATACTAGTAATAATTTAGCAATTGCTGTTCATTTGGTGACCAATGAATTTCGTTTCCAAAAAAGCCTTAAAGCCTTGTCGTGTTTGATTACTTTCAAAGTTCCCTTTTAATCTATTAAAACAAACTTTCCAAATCGCAACGAATTTTACGCCATGCAATGAACAAGTAATTGATTTTATTTATTATTGAACCGTTCTAAGTAATTCTTCTTACCATGTAAATTCTCTTTACAGCAATAGCTTGTTCCCGACCATCCGGGTCAAATAATCTATGATCGTTAATTACCACTCGGAATTCCCCCGCTGGTCTGAAAATATAAACATACAACGTTTGAAATCCATCCGCTTGTCTAAAATAGAAACAAATACTGCTTAAACATGCTCAATTTCATCCGCTTGTCTGAAAATAGAAACATACATCGCATGAAATTCATCCGCTTGTCTGAAAATAGAAACATGCACAGCTTGAAATTCACCCGCTTGTCTGAAAATAGAAACATACACCGCCTGAAATTCATCCGAATAAAGTATATAGAATTCTAAAACAAACATAGTTTTGGCGTGGTATCAATTTCTTGTTTCCAAATAGCGAGGCCGTTTTCTTTATATCAAAAACGACACGAGTGAGACACAAATTTAAAAGTATACATACATATATGAAGTTGCACACAGTTATATGCTGTACAGTTTATTTACATTAAATCAGAGTTTCCCTCCTTCTGGACGTCTTTGGCACTAACTTGCCGTACATACCATGAACTAAGCATATTTGTTGTGTTAGTTGACTTTCAAACTTCGAAGTTATATTTATATTTTATATGATAATAGGGCCTTAGATATAGGATATAGGATGATGATGAACTGACCTATATTTAACAAAATTCATTTAAGAACACTTACGCAAAGTCCACGCAATGTGCTGCTGTGAGAATGACGGTTTTGTCGATGACGGAGCCCCCACACACGTGGTACCAGTTTCCTAAGAAAGTCCATTGAAGCGAGACCTGGTGTGGGTGAGATCCCTGTGCCGCATCTTCACCGTTAACGATGCGGTCTATCATTTGACGCATGCGCACGATTGGTGATCCTGAAATGATGAAAATACTGGTAACTAATGACAAATAATTTATTTCGATTAGATTTTATTTTTGTGTATTTCGCGCTCGGCCATAGACGCGAATTTACCAACTATGGAAATTAAACTTTCATATTTTGTGACAATAAAATACCAATATCTATAACCGCTCGTTATATGTGGCGTCTATGCGAATGTACCATAATTACAACCTTGTTACGTTTCTAGAATATTAACATAGATTAAAAGGGAACTTTGAAAGCCATCGAACATGAAAAATATGAAATTATTGCAGGCTCGGTTTGACTGAGCCTGTTTATGGACAGTAATGGAAAGGCATACTACTGCCCACGTCGCCTAGCCCCGGGTTAAGCGCAAATCAATCTTTACACCAATAAACAGTGCAGTACAATTTAGATTCATCCCAAACGATGGTATGCATATGACGGTGGACATGGAACCTTCAATGCGGTATTTTCAGATTAATACCTCATCCCAAAAATCTGATTGGCGTATGCAGCGCATGTGACTGCATTTCATCTCCGTATTCAGGAATTGGTATTACTACGTGCAAATGTATACAACATAATCAATAAATTAGAAATACAGAAAAAGTTTGTCGAAAGTTGTAATTATAAGAATAAAATATCATTTGTTTTGCGTTTCATCGATGTATAAACTATCAGAGTGTTTTCACCTAATTTTAATATAACTCGATGAAACGCAGCAAAACAAAATTCAATTCTTAAATAATACATTTGAATGTATGAAAATGGTTCACATTTTATCAAAATATATGTAACGACTTACCGTTAGTTGGTACAACTAAAAAAAGAAGGTACGCGAATGCGAAATGCATAACAGCCATTGTGCTGAACATTTAATTCTGCAATGGTGGCTATTTTCACCATATATACGATACAACGCTTCCAAAATGTAGGGCCCGGTATATTGGAAATTAACAAAAGTATGGTTTAATGGCTGTTTTATCAAAACTTTATTTCAAAAGTACTTCAGAGCAATAAATATTTAATACATATTTATGGTGCTAGTAGTTTACTTAAAAATAGTCAAACACTGATTGTACATACTAAAAAGAGTCAGGTAGGTTAAAGATTTTGCTGTCGAGCAAAAAAGGTACATACAGTGAACGTCTATTTTAATTACCAACGTCAACAACGACAACAATAACAGAAAAACGTACATAACGGAAACAAATAAAACCCTTGAATTTTTTGTCTTTTATTATTTTATAATTTTGTTTCTAAATTTTCATTGTGAAATTTTCGCCTTTATTTATTTAAACCATTGTACGTATTGAAAAAGGGCCATATGAACTAAAGTAAACTAAAAATGTTATGCAATTGTATTGCCTCCGTTTTTCAACGTGAAACTCCTGTATTATAATTGAATAACAAAACGTATTCCGGCCTCTGTTGTGTGCAAACATCCTTCTTTTCTAGTTTTGGTACAAGAATACAAGATGACCTATTTTCAAATTCTCCAGTATATTATCATCATAGGCATGTGCAAGTTTGATGACAAACAAATGAAAAGTATGGCTGGCCTATTATACTTTACATATAATATTGAAGAAAACAGGTAAAGAATATGGAGATATTTTTGTGATGGTTATGTTATAAACAAGTGAAATACGCCTATCAGGAATAGCCACACTCACAAAATACAGCCTTCCCAAGCAGCGAAAAAAGAACTCCAACCCACTTATAAGCTCAACAATGTTGCATGCAAAAACACAAAAACATACAAGACATAAGAAGCTAATGGCATTGCAAAGAACCGGAAACCACTTATAATAATTTGTTAGTTTCTCTTAATTTATATGTGATTTTTAATGGATTTTGACGAAATAATTCTATATTTACCGCGAAATAATTCTATATTTACCGCGAAATAATTCTATATTTACCGCGAAATAATTCTATATTTACCGCGAAATAATTCTATATTTACCGCGAAATAATTCTATATTTACCGCGAAATAATTCTATATTTACCGCGAAATAATTCTATATTTACCGCGAAATAATTCTATATTTACCACGAAATAATTCTATATTTACCGCGAAATAATTCTATATTTACCACGAAATAATTCTATATTTACCGCGAAATAATTCTATATTTGCCGCGGAATAATTCTATATTTACCGCGAAATGCATAATAAGCAATGTTTGCTTGCTCAACATAACAACGTCATTTCAAGGATTGACGAATGATTATGGACCATGGCCATTACGAACCAGACATTATGGATCAGATTTAAGGACATTACGGACCATATAGAAAGACATAATGGACCATATTTATGCGGACATTACGGACCATCTATAAATTGATATAAAACATGAATACAATATCTTTGAAAATACAACGGTCCAGATTTGTAGACATTACGAACCATCTATAAATTGATATAGAACATGAACGATATATCTATGAAAATATAAATGAAAAGAATTATGAACATTAGGTTCATCCAATGCATAATATACATGGATATGGTCCGTTATATTTTCATAGATATAATTCATGTTCTGTATTTTATTTATAGATGGTCCGTTATGTCCATAACACAGGCCCGTTCTGTTTTCAAAGATATACATTTCAAAGTCTATCTATCTATAAGTGGTCCGTAATGTCCGTAGCTAAGCCGTTAAATATGGTGCGTAATAATCTATAATTATGGTCCGTTATGTCTTTAGATACGGTCCGTAAGGTCCCTAAATCTGGCCTGTTATGTCTAGTCCGTAATGGTGCTTTCCATAATTTTATGACACCATCTACAATACCCACATTAAATAAAAGTTTGTATAGACTAACATCCAAAAGACCATTATGTGAAAACCACCGTGAGTTAGCATTTATTGCAAACTACTTTGTGGAAGTCTAGAAATTAATATAGAGGTGTTGCACCTGTTTATTTTTCACAGTTGTTTAAATTCACGACCACAAAAAAACCTGAAAAAAATGCAAAGCTGAAATTCACCTTAAAATCACGATTTTCTTGCAAGAACGAAAACTTGCAGTGTATATAACACAGAAAACATCCCAGCAGAAACATCTGCTTGAATAATCTGGTGCAGATACTCGCCGGACGATGTGCTTAACTTGTTCAAACGTGGCCATTCTTCGGGTACAGTGTCCCAACATTTGTTTTCTTGTTGATGATGACGCTAAGTAAAAGCCCACCAAAGATGTTTCGATTACCAGCAGAACAATTTCTTAAAGTTTAACATTTTAAAATTAAATTAAGGGGAGTACTGCACTTTAGCGGGCGCTAATTTAAGCGAATATTCACGTGACTGAGTCTAGTAATATTTTTTTATGGGGGCTGGCGCCCCCACACCCTTGCTTTTTATCGCTCAAACGCCGCTAGGCTTTTTGACAGGAGATTCAAAATGGGTGACATTGTAAACAACAACATGGCCGACCTGTGCCCGCTAAAGTGCAATCCAGCCAAATTAAGCTAAAAGCTGATTCTGAATATTCATAATAGACCATATAGTAAAATTAAAATCTTGATTTCCCTCAAGTTCCCAGATAATCTTTCTGTTGACCAAATCATGAACTGTACAGGCATGTCAGTTATACTGCCTTTTTTAACCAATAGGTTCAATTCCACTTTAAATCGTACCAGTGGGACTTGCCATGATCTGGTTCAAAGTCCATGTTTCTATCAATGTGTAGTCGGAGCAACATATTTTGCTATAGTTTTACTGTTTTTACCCCATTACACTTTCTCTATTCATCCAAATAAATTTAACCAGATGGGTAATAAGAATTTACTTACATAAAATAACCACAGACTAAATATGTAACTTGTTAAACAATTCAACTATTCATGCATTCAAAAAACCTGGTTCAAATGGACTTATGGAGATGATGAACCATATCTCCAACCCAATTTGTCACTTGCATAAATAATATGTACAATAAATACATTTCATATTGATCTTTAATATACTTTAGGATGTGGAATCTTATATTTACTGGAGTTTTAAAGCATTAAAATCTACTTGATAAGGACACTAAATACATATTTTTTATTGTTTATGGTCCTTATTTGAGTGGAACAGTTTAAAAAGAGACATCAAAATGCAAGAATCAAAAAGGAATGGAACTTTCAGAGTGGAGAGGAGCAAAGCTCAGAATTGATGGCTAGGAGCACGCTAATCGGAGTGGAAAGGCAATGGAATCACATCACAGCAAGACATACGTAGTGTGGAAACAGAATGGAAAGGAAAATTTGGAGAAATTGTTTAATTAATTACATGATTTTCATTAATTACTTTTTAACATTTTAATGCATTTTTTTCTGTTTGGGCCGTAGTTTTTTTAGAACTTTATTATTGCATAAATGAGTGATTTATTTTTATTTTAGGTGACTGAGATTTTATGAAACTTGACACAAACGGACAAGTGATACACAGAGGTATATTTCTAGCTGCCATGCATGTTCCATTGTTCGTTCTGAGAATTAACGAAATGGCTTATTGTTTTCTAACGATATGTTATTTTCGGCATATTTCTCAGAATTGAAATGCTCGGACATGGTTTGCTGAATAGTTTATGTCAGATAGTTGTTCTAGTTGTACAGAAACGCTGTTGAAAATAATTATCATCATCAGATACCCAAAGTTGATTCTGTTATGTCACACTCTATTAGTCAATTTGTTCTAAAAAAGGTAATTCCCAAGATAACATGGATAAAAAATGTCAGGGTTTACATGCCAAACATTAAAATGAAGATACAACTTTATTCAGGATTGATCTGAACAGGGAATTTTCAGCATCCCTGTTTAGAAGCCTTAAATAACCAGTCTGTACAAACAGAGGCAGAATATTTGTCCAACAGTTTAAGCTTTTTCTACTGAATGGTGAACATTGTAGACCTAAGATAGACAGCTTAAATGTGCATACTAATTTTTGTCTACATCAGTCACACTTGAGCTTTTACATGTTTGTTGAGATAAGGGATAGATCAACATTGGTTTGTGTATCAGGGCACTGTACATGTATCCCAGGTTTTAAAGTTGTCAGAACTGGCCAGAAGTATATCTATGTTACATACATCTACTATGGTCTGTCTGATAATAGCTTAAACCTTTGCTTGGCCTAAGTTTATCTTTAAAAATGGATAAGATTATTCCATCTTATAGTAAATGTTGGAATTTTGAAAACAGCCTTCAAGTCATCAATATTTGAGTTTGTGTGTAGACCAGTCTCAGAAACGAAGCTTTTGATTGGTTAGTTTGGAAACAAACCCAATTTCGACCGATGAGCTGCTTGAGATTTACAACTGGTCTACAGTCAAATTTTTACCATCATGGACCCAGGTTTGTCGGGGTTATCACTGTTAATAAATGTTATTATAAGCCAGAAGATAAGATTTTATAAACAATAGAACATGCATTCATGGATCCTGCACCTATTACATTAAGTTTTCTTGGGGATTTGAGTCAGTTGGAGATGGCATTAAAATTTGAATGTAAAAAGATTAACTTCTTAGACATCTTCATATCACATGTGTGACCAGTGTAGATCCAGGTCCGCCTAAAGATTTATTTTTTTGGAACCGTAGTCTTGATAGGACTAACTAGATACTGTAAAACTGGTTTTATTCGCGTTAGTTTTATTTTTGCTAATATTCGCGAAGCGCTTACCTCGCGAATTATAAATATCGCGAAAACATGATTATTTTCCATATATCCGAAAAAAAGTATATCAGAAAACAAAATCGCGATTTCATAAATACGGGAATAAAGAAAATAGCTGATTTTTTGGACAAAAATCTCGAAATTTTGACCTCGCGAAAATAAAGTGTTTTACAGTATGCAGGGTGATTTGGATCTACACTATTCACATATGGGATATAAGCAGTATCTTTTAAGCCATGACAGTGCTGATACTTGATAGTTGTTTAAACAATGGAGCAGGATAATGTACAGTCGAATGTGGTGAATGTGGTGAAATTGGAAAATGAGGTTTAGCTTGATATTGGAACCAGTCGTTAAATTCTAGCTTCTCATTGGTCAGTATGGAGACTGAGCCTAGTTTCAGCCAATCAGTTGCTTAGGATTTGAGAATGGTTTCCAGTCAAAGGTTTATGATTTTCAAACTACAAGACCTACAAGGGACCCAGTGATATTGAAGGAATATTCAGCTAAATATGAATAAAAAATCAGGGAAATTATTGGGTTAAATTAAAAAAAAACTTCAAAACCCTGTTTATCAGCTTTTTGTGCTCAAAATCATTACACTCATGTCTAAATGCAGTTTTAATTAAATCTTAACCCGTAACTCCATGGTTATGCAGGGCTTTTTTTCCTTCTTTAGTAGAGGCCGTTTATGGGTGCCTTCCCCTCAGAAAATTTCTTTAAAATCATGCAGTTATCCCCAAAAAGCAACTTTACATCAGGTTTTTTCATTCCCCTTTAGTGAAAAAAATCATGCTTTTTTCCCCCAAAATAGAGGAATTGGGCCCCTTCCCCTGGCAGTATAAAAAGCCCTGATATGACATATATATCAATATGTGACCACTGTAGATACAGATCAGATATTCCATCTTTGAAGTCTGACCTGGATCTACATTTGAATTTTAGATTCATTAGATTTCTTTTGACTGAGAATCAGTGTAGATCCAGATCCAATAGCACATTGATGCAGATTGATCTTGATTTACACACTTTCACCTGTGTGCTTACAAGCGCAGCGGTACCATGTAGTAAAGGATTAACTTGACTGCATGAACTTTGAAATAAATATATCCATATTCATTATGTTCTAATTTTCTATTTTTCTTTGTTATGTAGGATGGCTTACCCCCCTCCGCAACCACTTCTACCTCCGGGTGCTATGAAGCGGCCATTTCCATTTCCTTTAGGCCGGGGAGGTCCTCCCAGGTTTCCAAAGGAACCAAAACCTCCAGGGACAGAAGATTTTCCAGACACGGGACACATTGCATTGACAGGGAGCCAGGATCTGTCCAGACCACCAAATAATGCAGGCCAGGGACCACCAGCTGGATTGAATAGACCTCCAAGTAGCAGTGATAGACCTCCATACAGTGCTGGTGGACCACCACCAGGTTTACCCAGACCGCCAGAAGGTTTAAGGCCACCAGAAGATAGGGACAGATGCCCTTTTGAATCGTCAAAACAGCCTCCTTATGGAAAAGGACTTCCACAAGACAGAGACAGGGCTCCTTGGCCATCATATGATGCAGAAAGACATCCATATGAAAGAGATTTCCCACCTTACGGGAGAGATTTGCCCCCATATGACATAGAAAGGCCGCCACATGATAGCCAACGGAATGCATATCATAGAGAAAGGCAACCATTTGACAGAGAAAGGCCCCCACATGACAGAGAGATACCTCCATATGATAAGGAAAGACCACCATATGATCGGGAAAGACCCCCATATGAAAGAGAAAGACTGTCATATGAAAGGGAAAAGCCCCTGTATGAAAGAGAAAGACCACCATATGATAGGGAAAGACCCCAATATGAAAGAGAAAGACCGCTATATGATAGGGAAAGGGCCCCATATGATGAGAGAAGGCCCCCATATGAAAGAGAAAGACTACCATATGAAAGAGAACGACCCCAGTATGATAGGGAAAGACCCCCATATGATAGGGAAAGATCTTTTGATGCAGACAGGTTGCATTCAGATAAAACAAGATCAGAATTTGGCAGACCACCGTTTGATCCAAACCAGCCTCCATTCGACCATGGTAGACAACCTGTTGATCCTGGTAGACCACCATTTGAACCAGGTCGACCTCAAGGTGACCCTGGTAGACCCCCAGCTGATCCTGGTAGACCGCAGTTTGATCCTGGTAGACCACAATTTGATCCTGGTAGACCACCATTTGATCCGAGTCGACCTCGAGCTGACCCTGGTAGACCCCCAGCTGATCCTGGTAGACCGCAGTTTGATCCTGGTAGATCCCCAGCTGATCCTGGTAGACCGCAATTTGATCCTGGTAGACCACCATTTGATCCTAGTCGACCTCGAGCTGACCCTGGTAGACCCCCAGCTGATCATGGTAGACCACCATTTGATCCTGGTAGACCCCCATTTGATTCTGGTAGGCCTCCATTTGATCCTGGTAGACCACCATTTGACCCTGGTAGACCGCCATTTGACCCAGGTAGACCACCATTTGACCCTGGTAGACCACCATTTGACCCAGGTAGACCGCCATTTGACCCAGGTAGACCGCCATTGAACCCTGGTAGACCTCTAGCAGATTCTAGCAGGCCCCCAGGGACCACAGGGGTACCTTCTTCAGCAGATGACTTAAAAAAACAAGAAGGTGAATACCTAAGATTTCTTTTTGAACACACCTCCTTATTAACACCCCCATAATATTTGTTTAAGGTAAATATAAGTGTTCATGTATGCTTATAATCCCATATACTTAAGAATCTAAGGGTTTTATTTCTAGGAATGGTCAGTGGCAAATTGTCATTGGAGATTTAAACAAAGCTCGAGGATGCACCAACCTCACACTTGCGTCTACAGGTTCTTCTATAAATTACAAGCACATTTTGACTTTGTGAATTAACCCCATCCCACCTATCAACTTGAAAGTGTTAATTCAAAAGGACACTGACATATAAAACAATAAACTTTGGCATTGTTATTATTAAATTGACATTAGTTTAAACTTATTTATTTTTACATTCTGAAAAAAAGTTACTAGTATTCCAACTTATATTATTGTGCTTGATGACTGCTTCCTGGGTTGAAACTAGTACATGTATTTACTCCAGATGTTGATTGGGGACACTGCGGAAGAATCATTCATGGTGAAATTGAAACAGGCTGTCTCCAGATCAGGAGTGCAATGCTGGATCCCTAGACCACCATTCCTACAGTTTACTTTTTTTTGTTTTGGGCCCCATTATGGGTAACCCCATTGATTCTAGAAAACGTATTATAGGTATATTTGTTGCACAGTTATTCAAACAATACAATTTGACAATTTGTTACACAGTTAATAAAAAATTTAATTTGTTTCACAGTTTAATATTTTTAGTTTCAAGGGTCTCGAATCCTCATCCAGTTTACTTGGCTATAAGCTAACATGACAAAATTGTAGTTTCAGAAATTTCTTGTACAATAATCAATTCATATTTTATTTACAAAAGCATGGAAAGAGGTTATGGACAAAATCAGCTATTACAAGAGCATTACTGGCAGCCAAGGGAAGGACGGGAACACGGACACTTCCATCAAGTCGGCAACTACGACCAGTGAAGAACATTCACGGACCAAAGGTATGACCTACCAGCTACCGGTCACTACAGTACAGGGCAAAATTCTAGTTTCCAGAGCATGACACAGCAACTTGTATAGATACTTCTGTCAAACCGACAGCTTTAAGATTTGTTTAGGTCTTAGGTTATTTGTAATAAATGACCAATTAAGATCCAGATTAGACAGCACAGATGTGCCATCTGATCTGGATCTATACTGGTTGGCAGATGGAATAAAAATTGTTTGCATTGACTTAACCCTTTCATCCATTCATACACCTTAATGGCATGGGCTAAATCTGTAGATCCAGATGAGCCAGCACATCAGTGCCTTCTAATCAGTTTGTAGATCCAGATGAGCCAGCACATCAGTGCCTTCTAATCAGTTTGTAGATCCAGATGAGCCAGCACATCAGTGCCTTCTAATCAGTTTGTAGATGCAGATGAGCCAGCACATCAGTGCCTTCTAATCAGTTTGTAGATCCAGATGAGCCAGCACATCAGTGCCTTCTAATCAGTTTGTAGATCCAGATGAGCCAGCACATCAGTGCCTTCTAATCAGTTTGTAGATGCAGATGAGCCAGCACATCAGTGCCTTCTAATCAGTTTGTAGATGCAGATGAGCCAGCACATCAGTGCCTTCTAATCAGTTTGTAGATGCAGATGAGCCAGCACATCAGTGCCTTCTAATCAGTTTGTAGATCCAGATGAGCCAGCACATCAGTGCCTTCTAATCAGTTTGTAGATCCAGATGAGCCAGCACATCAGTGCCTTCTAATCAGTTTGTAGATCCAGATGAGCCAGCACATCAGTGCCTTCTAATCAGTTTGTAGATCCAGATGAGCCAGCACATCAGTGCCTTCTAATCAGTTTGTAGATCCAGATGAGCCAGCACATCAGTGCCTTCTAATCAGTTTGTAGATCCAGATGAGCCAGCACATCAGTGCCTTCTAATCAGTTTGTAGATCCAGATGAGCCAGCACATCAGTGCCTTCTAATCAGTTTGTAGATCCAGATGAGCCAGCACATCAGTGCCTTCTAATCAGTTTGTAGATCCAGATGAGCCAGCACATCAGTGCCTTCTAATCAGTTTGTAGATCCAGATGAGCCAGCACATCAGTGCCTTCTAATCAGTTTGTAGATGCAGATGAGCCAGCACATCAGTGCCTTCTAATCAGTTTGTAGATCCAGATGAGCCAGCACATCAGTGCCTTCTAATCAGTTTGTAGATCCAGATGAGCCAGCACATCAGTGCCTTCTAATCAGTTTGTAGATGCAGATGAGCCAGCACATCAGTGCCTTCTAATCAGTTTGTAGATGCAGATGAGCCAGCACATCAGTGCCTTCTAATCAGTTTGTAGATGCAGATGAGCCAGCACATCAGTGCCTTCTAATCAGTTTGTAGATGCAGATGAGCCAGCACATCAGTGCCTTCTAATCAGTTTGTAGATCCAGATGAGCCAGCACATCAGTGCCTTCTAATCAGTTTGTAGATCCAGATGAGCCAGCACATCAGTGCCTTCTAATCAGTTTGTAGATCCAGATGAGCCAGCACATCAGTGCCTTCTAATCAGGATCTACAATGTTTGATTTATTAGGTTATTCTGAACAAAAAAGGAACAGTAAAGATCTGTTTCAGAAGTCACAAATGTACTGTATTTGCTGATCTGGATCCACATTGTTAACCATCTGTTTATCTGTTGATTAATCTCTTTGAAGTTTATCCCTTTCACGACTGTATCCTAAAATTTAGTACTGTAAATGTTTTAGAACAAGGTGAGAGGCACAGAGACAGAAGTCCTGTCAGTTGGCCTAGTGAGAGACGCAGAGAAAGTAGTCCAGATAGCAGGCGGGGTGATAGACGCAGAGAAAGTAGTCCGGATAGTTGGCGGGGCGAGAGACGCAGAGAAAGTAGTCCATCCCATTGGAGAGAAAGGGAGAGATATCCTAGTGCAAGGGGTGGATTTTATCACCGTAAGCCCATGGGAAGAAGAACGTATATACCAGGCCGCTATTCTAGAAGAGGCTACCGAGGAAGTGTTAGTGGCGGATATAGAGACGATGAAACAAGAAGACACAGAAGAGCGGAGTGGATCAGAGAATATGAACGTAAACATAGAGCTGAGGCTAGTGGTAGCGATGACAGGTATTCTAGAACGAGAAGTAGGGACAGTGAACATGGTGACGATCACGATCAAGATGGCCGCAGAGATAGTCAAGAAGGTTAGCATGTCAGTGTGGTATCAATAAATTTTGCTCTTGTGTTGTGCGAGAAATCAAACCGCAGCCAAATTCAATCATTTATTATCTAACCTTAATAGTGGTTCAACTGCGGGAATTTATATCCAGGTGAAAATATCATTTGTGACTTTTGCCTGAAATTTCATCCCCAGAAATGTATTAATACTACAGTAAATCTTTGCTGTAAGAGAAACTTATAATATTCTGTGTGTTACAAGTGGAGATCTATTCCCCTATCACAGCTGTCGAGTCTGATCAGGATCTACACTTTTTTGTGTCTTGTCAGAAACAATGTTTATTGATTTAAAAGTATCTTGTTTAAAAACAATGTTATTAATTGAAATGATTTGAATCGTAACTGTTTGCACATACATTACAGGCAAATGGTGAAAAGAGGTTTAGGAAAAGTATTATATATCAACAAAATGTGATAAGCATTATGATTATAAAATAAAAGAAAATAATAAAAATAAAGGAAGTTATCTGATTTTGATCTACACTGTTAGCTGTTCGTATTGAGTAACTTCTGACCAAAAAGCAAATCATGTAGATCTTGATCAGATGGCAATGTTTGTCCATGGCGCTAATATATGTGTACAGTGAAACCTGCCATAGCAGCCACCTGTGAATAGCAACCACCTGTCTTAAACAGTTTGAATATGACCTATTAAACGGACATTTTGTTCTAATTGTTTACTGTCTTCAGCTTCCACTTTTTGTCACTCCCTTGGGTGACTGCTAAAGACAGATTTGACGGTATATATGAAGGAAAAGGTTACCCTTGGTAAGAATCATACTGCAAAAAATAGAACCTCAGGGGTTACCCCCTTAGAACGGTCATTTTCAACTCAATGGGTTGAAATTTATTTTCTGTCATTGAATTCATGATATTTTTTTACAAAGAATCTCCTCAGGAAGAACATACAATTCTTTAACCCTTTACTTCATAGATATGCATTTTTACACGTGTGACCAATGTATATCCAGATCAGCTGGCACTGTTCGGTCAGGATCTGCACTGGTCCCATTTTGGTCAGAGATAACCTAACAAATCAGAAAGCGAACAGTTTAGATCCTGATCAGATGGCACGGATGCACTGGCTGATCCGGGTCTAAACTGTTTGCCCTCGCAATAAAGATGTATCTGTGGAGGAAAGTGTTAATAAAACTAGAAACAATTCTATGTTTAGGTGGAAATGTGGATAGATCTAGAAGTCCAAAAGGGAGAAAGCATTCACCAGAGGTGAAGGCCGAGAATGAAGAGCTGCCTATACAAGAAAAGGTAAATTGTTGACTTCTTACAGAAAGTTAATTGGAGAAGTGTTGCCCAATTAATGAATGATATACATGTATGAACACTGTTGTTATGCTCCCTGTAGAAATTCGGGGGAGCATATAGTCGCCGGGATGTCCGTCCGTCAGTTCATATGTCCCACATTTGTGTCCAGCCTATCACTTTTTTATTTCAAATCAGATTTTAAAGTTATTTCACAGAAATGAACACCATAATGAGATGACATGTTACGCAAAACACCACAATGAGATGATATGTTGCGCAAAACATTTGGGTGGCTACCTAGAAGGTCAAGGTCACAGCATGACGTTAAAGAAACATCGTGTCCGGGCCATACATTAGTTATTTGAAGCCGGATTTTAAAATTATTTCACAGAAATGATCATCATATTGAGGCCACGTGTCACACAACATTTGGGTCGCTTCCTTGAAGGTCACAGTCACAGCATGACCTTGCAGCTTAATCATGTCTGTCCAGTCCTTAACTTTGTTATTTATATAGTTGGATTTTAAAATTGTTTGATTTTATAGCACTTCACTATTTTCAAAGTTCACCTCAATAGTTATATAACCTAACAAATCAAAAAGTAAATAAGTTTAGATCCTGATCAGAGTGCACGGATCTAAACTGTTCGCCCATGCAATTCAGGTGTCTTTCTGGAGGAAAGGGTTAAACAAATAACTGTATATGTAACAAAATACACATTCAAGGAGCATCACCCATCTTCAAATCTTATTAAATCATGATATTGTTATTTCCAGCTCCGCAGACTAACCCAGTTATTGAAACATGATACTTATGTGAAGAGAGCAGCTATTAGCAAAATCAAGCTGGCAATTGATCGTGGAAGGTTAAATATAAGGGTGAGTTTTGAACTTTTACATAGGGACTTGGTTTAGGTTGAGTTTTGAACATTAACATATGGACTTGGTTTAGTCGAGTTTTGAACTTTTACATAGGGACTTGGTTTAGGTTGAGTTTTGAACTTTTACATAGGGGCTTGGCTTAGGTTGAGTTTTGAATTTTTACATAGGGACTTGGTTTAGGTTGAGTTTTGAACTTTTACATAGGGACTTGGTTTCATGCCAAAGCATGATCTATGTTATTTGTATTAACAGTATAGCTGCAGCAATCACTATAAAGGATTTCTGATCAGGTGACAAAAGCAAACAAAACCAGACAAAATTGACTGTTATTGTAGTAGTATTATAAATAGTGTGCTCAAAAGTTACCTCTCGCGTTCTTCGATGAGTGTTTTCATCTCTTTCAAGTATTTTACATCATTATATTTGTAACTGACATCATTAGGTATGCTGTTACATCAATATTTCAGCGTAGGGAAATAAACTTTAGATTGTATACATATACTAAAATTTTAACATTTGATTGAGATGGAAAATCTGTCACTTCCGGTGAACTGTTTTGGCGAGAAGTTGGCAGAACCTTGTTACCAAAAAAAAATGTTCACCCTTGGTAACAGATTTTTCCATCTTAAAGTCACACAAACAAAATGTGAAAATCTGTCGGACTGATACATATTCAGTCAAACCAAAACATGTTTAGTATAAAACAAGACACCACTTTTATTGCAAAGTACAAAATGGGCGAAATCAATACAGGAAAGGCGATTGTACGATTTGTCATGATGACAAATATGTAAAGAATTGCATTTGAATGTACTCGTTCATTTCCATAAGAACAGCTTCGAACCAAAACAGCGTGTAAATTTTATAGTTTTAACATCTTATTTTTGAAAAAGGATTAAGCAGTTTCAATTTTTGTTGAACACTTGGTCCAATAACATAAGAAATCACGTGGGACCAAATTTTACTGGACAGGTCCAACGATCCGGCAACTTTCGAGAAGTCTGACTTAAACTCTAATATTGTTAACAGGCAGCACATGACTGTGAATTACTGATGCATTCAGCAGGCCAACACATGTACACAGGATCCATTGCATTCGATGGCGTGTTTATAGCACGTTCAATGCAAAGCAAGAAAACTAAACTTCAGAAAGATCTATACGATAAAGCACTTTTTGTGTTGTTGACAAAGTCCCCGGAAGAGATCATGAAACTTGTTGATCCAGGAATCGAAGCTGTCAAGTAAGTGAATTTCAGTTTTTAATTCCTTTTAAGAAGCAAAATAAGGCTATTTTTCCATACTGTGGTATTATATTTCGCAGTGGTTTAATTTTTACTTATGTTGCGCTAGGGTATAAAAGGGAAATCAAACCCTAGCGAAATCAAACTATTGAATATCTAGTCTTATTAGAATAATACAAGTGCGCAAATTTAAGCCCTCGCGAAAATGTTAATTATGTCATTTACGTGAAATTTGATACAACAGTAACTACATTGTAGGGCATCATGAAGTCTTTCATATTCATGTTTCTTCTCTGATAAGCACACTAAATATCAGTTAGTAACTATCAGTTAGTAAATATCAGTTAGGAAAAATTTTTAGAGGGTGTGTGCAGGGTGTGTCCTGGTCTATCTAGCTTTTGGTATGAACCCCTTCCTCTGACAGTAAAAAACAGCCATACATGACTTAATCCCTTCTCCATGGATGCTCCTTTTATCACACAGGCAGCCATTGTAGATCCAGATCAGCATGCACATTCATGCAATCTGATCATGATGTACTCTGTTCTTTACTAAATTCATTATGTTATTTTGATCTAGCTATGAACAGTGTAGATCCAGATCACACTTGACAGATGTTGCAACTGGGCTGAAGGTTATAAAACCGAGATTGAAAACCAGTCTCAAATCTTAAGCATCTGATTGGCTGAAATGGCGACTGGTCGCCATTTCAGCCAATCAGATGCTTGAGATTTGAGACTGGTTTCCATGCTCAGTTTTAAAACTTTGGGCACTGATCTGAATCTACACTGTTATGCCTATGTGGTAAAAGAAATATCAAAGTGTTGGATATAAATTTTACTTTGCTTTGTAACCAACACAAAGTAATTAGGCTTTTCTCCATGTTTTTACTATTATTAAATATAGAAATGTTTAACATTAAATGTTATATCTTTTTGTTTGAAAGTTAAAAATTTTTACTGGTGAAAACTTAAATTATCTTAAAATGGTTTGTGATACAGTAACTCTTCTGTTCTTTATCATTAATCATCTTATTTACACTAAAGTGATCATTGAAAATTGCAATTCTTCATTATCATTTAACCCTTTATTCCACATTTATGTGCTATATCACATTTGCCAACAATGTTGATCCAGATCAGTGAAAAGGAGAAAATCAGTTAATTGGTCATGTATTAGTTGCACCCCAAGTATAAATTTCACCCCAAAAACAATCCTAAATTCAGTTTTTAAAGACACATTCAAGTTTTGAAATAAAGCTTTGATTTTATACTTACCAGTAAATTGCAAGATAATTTTTTTGATGAAATAAAAGTGGTATTCCACTGTTTGCAAAGAGTAGAAAATTATTTTTATTTTCACTGTTTTTATGCTCCCCCCGAAATTCGGGGGAGCATATAGTTGTCGCTTTGTCCGTCCGTCCGTCCCGTTCGTCCGTTCGTCCGTCCGTTCGTCCGTCCGGACGTACGTCCGTCCGTCATAATATTGTCCGGACAATTACACAAAAACTATGAGAGGTATCAAGACTAAACTTCATAGGTAGTTAGATCTCGTTGAGGAGCAGTGCAGTGCACAAGAACTATAACTCTTGCTTTATTCATTTTTGAGTTATTGCCCTTTGAAATTTCTCATACTTACTTTTTGTCCGGGGCATATCTCACAAAGTATAAGAGTTATGAAGTTGAAACTTCATAAGTAGATAGATCTCAATGAGGAGCAGTGCAGTGCACAAGAACCATAACTCTTGCTTTATTCATTTTTGAGTTATTGCCCTTTGAAATTTCTCATACTTACTTTTTGTCCGGGGCATATCTCACAAAGTATAAGAGTTATGAAGTTGAAACTTCATAAGTAGATAGATCTCAATGAGGAGCAGTGCAGTGCACAAGAACCATAACTCTTGCTTTATTCATTTTTGAGTTATTGCCCTTTCAAATTTCTCATACTTACTTTTTGTCTGGGGCATATCTCACAAAGTATAAGAGTTATGAAGTTGAACCTTCATAACTAGATAGATCTCAGGGAGGAGCAGTGCAGTGCACAAGAACCATAACTCTTGCTTTATTCATTTTTGAGTTATTGCCCTTTGAAATTTTTCATACTTACTTTTTGTCCAGGGCATATCTCACAAAGTATAAGAGTTATGAAGTTGAAACTTCATAAGTAGATAGATCTCAATGATGAGCAGTGCAGTGCATAAGAACCATAACTCTTGCTTTTATTGATTTTTGATTTATTGCCCTTTGAAATTTCTCTTACTTATTTTTTGTCCAGGGCATATCACACAAAGTATAAGAGTTATGAGTTATAAGTAGAATGAATTCGTTGAGGAGCAGTGCAGCACACAAGAACCATAACTCTTGCTTTATTCATTATAGAGTTAATGCCCTTTGAAATTTACCATACTTACTTTTTGTCCGGGGCATATCTCACAAAGTATAAGAGTTAGGAAGTTGAAACTTCATAAGTAGATAGATCTCAATGAGGCGCAGTGCAGTGCACAAGAACCATAAATCTTGCTTTATTGATTTTTTATTTATTTCCCTTTGAAATTTCTCTTACTTAGTTTTATCTGGTGCATATCTCACAAAGTATAAAAGTTTCTGAACTTGAAACTTCATAAGTAGAATGATCTCAATGCGGAGCAGTGCAATGCACAAGAACCATAACTCTTGCTTTATTCATTTTTGAGTTAGTGCCCTTTGAAATTTCTCATTTTTTGTCTTATTTTTGTACAATATTGTAAAATGCTTTCTGTTTGAATCGTAAAGGAAACTTTCAAATACAATATCTTTCTTACAAATTCTTCCTGTTCTAACAAAAAAGTATTTGTGACAAAGCGGCGTTGGGGAGCATAACCCGTCTCTGACGGCTCTTGTTTCATGTTGGAACCCATATGCACATACTATTTTGAATAGAACGTTTAGAAAAGGGTTTAAAGTTTGTGTTAATGATTTTATGTCAAAAACATTTTATCGCCATTTCATGCAATTTTGCTGTTAAAATCACGCACATTTTGCATTAAAAGCATAAAATAAAAGAACAATTTGATTTTATTAGTGAAAGATAGAAATATATTTCATTAGTGAAGTCGGTGAACTCAGGAATTATGTATTTTCACTTTTGGTTTCACCGCTTGTGAAAATAGGAATTCTGTAGTTAACTTGTTGAAATATTTATATTTCTATCTTGCTCTGGTAAAAATAAATATTCTCTATTTCTTATGTATTCACTGCACTCCATATTCTTTTCAACAGAATTAGGTAAAAATAAAAAGTGTAGCCAATTCATGAGCAACGATAAATTTGAACAAAAAAAGACACCACAAACAACCATAAAAGAAACTTTGAAGATCAAAGCAGACTTCCCGAAAGTTGTAAAAAAAGTGTCAGACATGTGGTCAGACAGGATATGAAAATCTGTCTGACCAAAACAAATTCTGTCTGACTGAAATTTTAACACATTAAATAAGCAAAACACAGTATTAAGGGTGGTTTTGTGTTTTTTTTTCAGTGGTACGAATTGTCATTATGTCGAATACGTAAAATATTTCATTCAGATATCCTCACTCATTTCCCTTGGAACAGTCTCGAATCAAAACAGCGAGTAAAATTGTAATTTAGCGAGTAAAATTGGAATATGCAGATCAAATTTTTGCCGGACACTCGGTCCTACAACATTGGAAATCACATCAGACCAGTTCAAATTTTACCGGACAGGTCCGACGGTCCGGCGACTTTCAGGAAGTCTGTCAAAGTGGCAAAACATATTTTATAGTTAACCCATTACTCCATTTATACAGGTTTTAACACACATGCAACCAATGTAGATCCAGATCAGCTATAGGTGCTTTTTGATAAGAGCGGCACTGTTTCAATTTTGGTCAGAAATAACCTAATAAACCAAAACACAAACAGTGCAGATCCTAATCAAATGGGAAAAAATGTGATAGCTGATCCGGATCTACAGTGTTTGCCCATGCCTTAAAAGCGTAGATTTAAAAGAAAGGATGTGTCATCTTTGCTATTTTTAGAATGGAACTTGAAAAGCAGTTGTGCTGCGGAGAAGTTCTTTCAGAGCGAGAAATCTACCAATCAGAAGAGGCCACTAATATACTCGGTACCAACATGTCAATCATGGTGTCCGACCTTGTCAAAGCTGTTAAGGTTGGTATATCAGAGATGTTCAATTTTTTTTTACCCACATGCGCCCTGCAGGTCGAGTGAATGAAAAAGTGCACTCCACCTTACAGAAAGTACACACACCCATACATTTTTAAACATTTTCGACATTTTGACATATGGAGGGAAAATATGTGCTCTTGCAGCCTCGTTCTGATTTGGGAAACCCAGTGAGGATAAAATTAATAGCTGCTGTTACCTTTACATCAGAAACATTCCGAATACACTGGAAATTGGCCAAATATAACGGAAATCGAATTGTATTTTGTAAACAAAGTGAAAATATTTCATTTTCCAAATAAAACATGTGCATTGCTGAAAAATTTACTGGCCCAGTTGGTCGAGTGTTTTGGCCACTTCACTCGACCCAACGGATCATTAACTCGCCATGGTGAGCGGCCAAGTGGTATTCTACACCTCTGTAATATATACGCCAGTAAACCACAGAAAAAGGAGTGTTTGGTCCTATTTTTGTGTTGCCAGCAATATGAGTGTTGACACATAGTGATCCCATAGTCCAGCAGCAGCCAGTAGTCCCCTAACTTTAACATGAAAATGTTGCATATTACTTAAAAGTACTTATCACTTAAGCATGAACAAAGCCCTCTGTGACAAGAAGAATGATAACTCCTGTTTTACTATTTTTTGAGTTATGCCCCTTTCAGATGCAACTGTTACATTCAAATTAATATTGTCTATAACTTTGAAACTACAGTCAAACTTCGATGGCTTGAACACCACCCTTCTCTCAAACAGTTCATCCGGTCAGAAACTAGAACTCTATATTTTCTATATTGTTCTACCTCCGATGGCTCGGACTACCCATAACTTAAACAGTCGAACACCAATCAAGGTCCCGACAGTTAGTTTTCAGTGTTTTTGACACCACTTGGCTTGAACAGACTGTTATAAGTATTCATCAAAGGTGCTAATTAAGGCGCGAAAATGTGTGGCCCAATTAGAACGATGCAATTTTGATTAAGTCATGTAAAAACACATAAATGCAGATATTAATTTTGTTTGTTGTGTTAATTTATACCAAACTAATCATAATTATACCCAAACTGTTATTTGTGTTTTAGAAAATTGTAATTGTTTTGTGGTATATACAGAATTAATTAGAAAATTATACAAGTTTTTTTTTCGCGAGTACATCATGTCAAACATTATTTTTGAATATAAGCTAACGAATTCTACAAGTAAGCCTCAAATTCAAAATGAGTTTTACAGATGATCACATAACTGAGCAACATAGTTAAGAACCCGGTAACAGGGGATAGCGAAGTAGGCAACAGGATGAATATCGAACGATAAGCAACTTAGTAAAGGACCCGGCTAGAATTGAAATCCAATATCATCACATAGGTAAAAGAGGGACAAAATCGATTTTTAAAGAGATAATACATTAAAATAAGAAATATTTTAAAATGTTATATGATATATCTTTAGTTTAGTGAACAGAAACCCATTTTTATATAAAAACCCCGGATTGCTCGAACTACCGATGGCTCGAACAAATCTTTCGGTCCTGTGGAGTTTGAGCCATCGAAGTTCGACTGTACTTGTTTTATCCACTTAATACTTTGAATATATCTTCGTCATGAACAAAGTAATCTATGGCAGCATGAATGATTGACACTTTCACCATTTTTTGGGTCTCGCCCGTTTAAACCTTTCCTTGATATATACGCATTTTTATGCATGTGCGACCAGTGCAGATCCAGATCAGCCGTCACATCTGTGCCGTCTAATCAGGATCTGCAATGGTCGCATTTTGGTCAGAAATAACCGAATGAATCAAAAAGGGAACAGTTTAAATCCTTATCAGACTGCATGGATGTGCTGGCTGATCTGGATCAAAACTGTTCGCCCTAGCAATAAAGGTATAAAGGAAAGGGTTAAATCCAATTTTAGGAGACACGTGTTCCAAGGAACAACAAATTCTACTTGTTATTTTAGTTGTTACTATGTTTGGTAAAAACTTATAATTATCCGTTATTTTCTCATAACTACTCTGAGATTTTTTTGCAAATTTTGACAGCATTATATTATTTTTACTGTGATATGCATAATAAATATGGAATATTATACCAGTATGCAATCTGTAGGTTTGTATGAAAACAATATCACGCAAGACCTAAGGTCAAGCATGATGTGGTATACATACGCAACGAGAAATAATAATACGAAATAAGAGAAATAATTTTCTCAAATGTGTATATATTTTTACAGGTGAGTATGAAAACAATATGACGCAAGACCTAAGGTCAAGCGTGATGTGGTTTACATACGCAACGAGAAATAATAATAAGAAATAAGAGAAATAATTTTCTCAAATGTGTATATATTTTAACAGGAAATACAGAAGGAAACTGACCCCGTCACGATAATTGATGTGGCATCAAGAAATTTAGAGAGTCTGCTAGTGAAGCCGCAGTATTCCCCGGTGCCGCCACTGTTCCTGCCAAATAACAAGATGATCAATAGAGGTATGCTGCTGCTGGGAAAATTGGTACTAGCAAGAGGTCGAGCAAAGGGCAAGCAACTGGCCAAGAAAGTCACGTACGAGAACGCCGTCAGCAGACTGAGGACTGCCAAGTTGGAAGATTTGCTGGTTTCTGTTCCGGAACGAGATGTGCCAATGGCAGCAGTTGAAAATGTAATCCTTTATTGTGTGGGATATGGCTTATTATTCAATGGGTGACCTTTTACTCTGTGTCTGTCGGTATCATGAAAACTTAAATGTTGACTGTAACTTTGCCATTTCTAAATATTTCTTTATCAAACTTAACCCATTCCTCCATATATACGCATTTTTATGCATGTGTGACCAGTGTAGATCCAGATCAACCGGCACATTCATGCCGTCTGATCAGGATCTGCACTGGTCGCATTTGTTCAGAAATAACCTAAAAAATAAAAAAAAGTGAACAGTGCAGATTCTGATCAGACGGCATGGATGTGCTGGCTGATCTGGATCTACACTGTTCGCCCACGCAATAAAAATATGTCAATGGAGGAATGGGTTAAGGTTGTTTTTTATCATACATAGTGTCTAATGGCAAGTATTCAACTGAATACCCTTCTAGTTTAAAAGGGGTGTCACTATAATAACCCTTTCCTCCAGAGACACACCTATATTGTGAGGGCTAACAGTTTAGATCCAGATAACCAGCACATCCGTGCCATCTGATCAGGATCTAAACTGTCCGCTTTTTTATCCATTAGGTTATTACTGACCAAAATGCCACCAGTGCAGATCCTTATCAGATGGCACGGATGTGCTGGCTAATCTGGATCTACACTGGTGGCACATGGCGTATATATGGAGGAAAGGGTTAATGTTGTCTATGACTTTGCCATTTCTTAATATTCCTTTATCAAACTTTAGGGTTGTTTTTTTTTAAATACATAGTACCTAAGGGCAAGTATTTAAATGAATGCCCTTCTAGTTAAAAAGGGTTGTCACTATAATAAACAAAAACTGTTCACTTCATTGCCCAAGGTTATAAAACTTAGTGTGGAAACCAGTCTCAAATCTCAAGCATCTGATTGGCTGAAAATCTCGCTTGAGATTTGAGACTGGTTTCCAATCTCAGCTTTATAATGTTCAGCCCATATGTCGTTGTTTTTCAGCAACCATTTGACGTTGAGGAGGATAAAACTCCGTTGAAGGAGAGATTGGACAACTTCTTACTACAACTCGGATCCATGAAACAGACGGAAAGTTACATTAACATGTTAGATATTGTGGCGTTTAGAAACAACCTCGTTCCAATGGTCATCTACAGGAAGATTGAGGACAAAAATGACACTGGCAACTCAATGCTGTGTGAACTGTATTTATCAAAGATTCTTATTGCCTCAAGTAAGTTTGTTTGTTTAGTTAATGCTTTGAACAATGCATATCATAACCTCACTATTGTAGGCAGACTTCTTTCTTTACCTTCAACATTTTTGAGAAGCTTAATCTCCGGCATCAGATTTTCGCATTTTATGATTTGCCACTGGGTTATAAAAGTATGTTGTATTGTAAACCATGCAAAAAGTTTAATGCGGATGAAACATTATCTCATGTGCGCCATGGTAGATCTAGATCAGCTTGCACATCTTTGGATGTTGATCAGGATCTACACTACTGTTGTATCATTTAATTTCGCGGGGATCAAATTTCGCGCAATTTATATCAGTGACATTTTCGCTAGGGCTTAAATTCGCTCACTTGTATCTTTCTGATAATACTAGATATCCATCGGTTTGATTTCGCTGGGATTTGATTTCGCGTTCACCACCTAGAGCGAAATACGAGAAAAATAAACCACCGCGAAATATAATGATACCACAGTATTTATTTATACGGGGAAAGCAGCCTTTGGGCTTTTCCCGCCTATAGACAATGCGTACATGTTAAAAATAACAAAATCTGTGAAAAATTCAATAGATTTCTGATGTCCTACTCTATAGTCCATCAAGTTTTGTAAGATCTGACTCGAGATAGAACCAAGCGCTGTGTTGGCAATAAAAAAATAATTTGTACTTAATAGAGAATTCTCAAAAGCGTTACTCTAGTCATCATAATTTGTTATTAGATATTTTTTAATAAAATAAAATGTTAATATCCTGTTTTCCAACAAAATATAAATAAAATGATTCCTTATTTACAATTGAATCGTACATTCAAAGATTGTTAATAAAATTCATCATCATTGTACAGGAAGCAGTAAATGTGGAACTGTTTCTACAACAAGTCAACAAAAAATGTAATGAAACTGACCATAATTACACAAAAACTATTCCAGTATATGCAAACCACACACACACACACACACACATACAAATATAATGAAAACATGTGATCAACAGAATTAAATACAAACACTCTAGATTGTGTTAATACATTCCAATGTGCAACAAAATATATTCTTAAACTATTAACCTAGAGACAATCACTTACAAACACAACACAATCATGTATACAAATCTCAAACAAAATAACAAAACAAAACAAATTGTAGCTTATCAGGTAATGTTTTTAAACCTGGATAAATTTGAGGCAGTTTCAGCAATGTTGATATAGCAGGCACTCATTATAAATCTTTGCATGTCCCTGGAGATGGCAGTTATTTTTTCAACCTCATTAGTTTTGCACTTAACATGTTTTATTCTCCATAACCTACAATGTGAAAACCTAGGTACAGTGCTTTATGGACAATATGTCTAATCGTTGATATGCCCCCCAGACAACAGCCTAGATTGGCAGACTTTAGACCCGCATTTACGAAAGTTTCCATTCAGAATGGCTGACAATACTGCCTAGTGTTAAGACAATACAACACACATTATAAAAAAAAATACTAGACTGTGCATCTTTCAGCAAAATGACCTAAATGTAGGTAAAAAAAACCTTGCTGTTTTAATTACAGTTTTGTTATTAATTAAAACGACAATGACATTTCTTTCAAAAGCATCAAAGATGACATGCAGACCACCGTTCGTTGTTCTATATGTTCGTGAAATAGGTGTGAAAGTACAGCCTGAATTGGCTCTATAAATTTGCAAGTATCCTCGATGCATTGGTTCTATAAATTTGCAAGTATCCTCGATGCATTGGTTCTATAAATTTGCAAGTATCCTCGATGCATTGGTTCTATAAATTTGCAAGTATCCTCAAGCTATAAGGTCATACTTGTTGGTAGCTTTTGGAAAAAAAAACAACACAAAGTATTGGTTTGATGGGCCATAAAGTATTCCTTGTTTTGAGATCATATCTGACAGAATCTCTATGGGTCATGTCGTCAACTGTCATTGACCTAAACATCAGAAAATCCTGGGCTGCATTGCATGGGTCGTATTTTTGATTAGTCATAACATGCATAATGCAGTAATTCTGTACATTGCAACACATGTTAGTTATATTTATTTTAGGTATTAAAACAAGCTTTCCACGTTATAGGTAGCACCTATTGTTATATTAGAATTAGTAGGTTATTTCTGCCCAAGAAGCATACATTTTATATCCTGAACAGTATATATGGATGTGTGCAAGCTGATCTGGATCTACACTGGTTGCACATGAGATATAAGCTAAATCCTTTGAACATTATACATCCTGGGTCCAAGGTTATAAATCTTGAGATTAAACTACATGTTCAAAACTCATTTTTTTATTCTAAAAACCTTGAGGTGAATAACTGATTTACACTGCATTAATTGATTTATTTTAATATCTCAAATGCATAACTATGTTATGCCAAAACAACTAATTAACAACAGAAGTAGAGTTCTAACTCAAGTTTTTTAACTTCAGGGTCAGGTCTGACTTCAGGGATATCAGACTGCATGCTCAGATTGATTTGGTAGCACATGGGATTTGAACCATATCAGTGCAGTTCTGATTATAGATATAGATATTAATTAGTTATTGAAGTCCCTTGAAGTTGACTTTTCAGCACTTTTGTTTTGCTGAAGTCCCACTTTTGTTTTGCTGAAGTCCCACTTTTGTTTTGCTGAAGTCCCACTTCTGTTTTCAAGTCTTTTGAAGTGGACTTTGCTGAAGTCCCTTGATGTTGACTTTTTCTGCACTTTTGTTTTTCTGAAGTCCTTTAAAATTGACTTTTTCTGCACTTTTGGTTTGCTGAAGTCCCTTTAAGTGGACATTGCTGAAGTCCCTCTTTTGATGCCACTTTTGCTTTCCTGAAGTCCCTTGAAGTTGACTTTTCAGCACTTTTGTTTTGCTGATGTCCCACTTTTGCTTTGAAGTCCCTTGAAGTTGAATTTGCTGAAGTCCCTTGAAGTGAATTGTTTTCAGCACTTTTGTTTTTCTGAAGTCCCACATTTGTTTTGAAGTTCCTTGAAGTGGACTTTGTAGAAGTCCCTAACTGTGTTTTTTTTTCAGCTCTTTTGCTTTGCTAAAATCAGTCCTTTTTGCTTTTCAGGTAGAGGAACAATGAAGAGAGAAAGTATGGCAGCGGCGTACAAGAGAGCCTGGGAACTGTTGGCGGTGTCAGATATGTATGCCATCATGACAGAACATAAACACATCACTGACGAAGAGATCAGGAATCCAGAACTCCTAGACGTTATTATCAAGGGAACAGGTATATGCATTGTTTAGCATGTGGTTGTAACATAATGTTTAAGTTTTAAATTTATTTAGGCCTGCTGAAAGTGTAAGTCACAGGGATTTCAATAGCTTTTGAAAACCAGGGGTCATCTGACACGTATTGAGAATTTATAAGGGATCATAATGAGAATGCCCCGAGTCATATCTTTCTTTATTGAACTTTAATGACATAATTTTAATATATTTTCAAGGGCGAGAAAGAATTTATTTCATCTTAAAAATGCAAAGGATCATTTATCTTTATTCTTTCAAAATTTGACCACTTTTTCTAAATTCTCCTACATCAAAAATGACTTCAAGCTCAGAATTATGTGGGGTCAAAGTGGGAAAATTCAAACTTGCTTGCATCAAAATGCAAGCTACAGCATCTATTGAAATCACTGAGGTCATATGGTGTGTTTAGCATAATCTACAATCAAATATTATTTCAATTGGATAAAGAATTGGAGAAAACTTTTGCTATGTTACCCATGGAAAATTTTCGGTCGCCGTTTAATTGCAATTTGCTTGTATCAAAACGTAGGATTGCCCTTCTATTTTCAGGCAGAATTGTAGAAAACAATAAGCCTGGATTGAAGAGATTTGGATTTTCTGTAAAAGATGTACGTAAGAACAAACTGGAAGATTTCGTCATCTTGGAACATAAAGACTGGAGTTCTGAACGGATGAACAATGCGTTCTGTATCCTACAGTTTACTTGCAACCAAACTGGCTATAATCTACAGTGGGAAGTTGATTCTGTCCAAAATGTGTTCAGGTATTGATGTTGATTATACCCATTTGTCAATCATAAGTTTAGCCATTGAAGATCCAGATCGGCTTGTACATATGTGCATTCTGACTAGAATCTGCAATAGTCACCTTTAGATTTATGTTTTATTTTTTTAACATATAAGCAATCCAGAACAAACTGCCCAAATTTGCAGACTGATCTGGATCTGACTGTTTATACAAGGAATGTATGCTACCTTGTATTTTACGAGGGTTGTTTGGAAAGTTTTGAGACACGGCCAATATTTAACGTTGAAGAAGTTTAAATCAAACAAAAGTTTACTCTGTATTTCTATAAACCTCATCTATTATGGTGTAAAATTTCATAACAATAGCTTCGTGTATTTGAATGCTACAAAGCATTAGGCACAGACACTACCAGTGACCCGGCACACTCAATGTTCTACGTTGCCTGACATTGTCATTATTTTCAGAGTTTAAAGTCACTGTAGAAAAGTTCTACATTCACAACTTAGAGAACTTAATATATCTCATACCGAAACCTGTGACATTGAAAATGTATCAGTTAACATTTTGTGAGCAGTGGCCGTACCTACATCGCAAACTTCTGCAATTTCTCTTACTGTTATGCTACGGTCACACTGAAGCGCGTTTTTGGCAATTGTCAGTTTATCTTCAATGCCTGACGGGGGCCGCTCCTTTCCTTTTCTTTATACTAAATAAATACATGCTTTCCTATTTTCTACTGTGTTTCCATAGTTGCTGCCTTGTGGTGCAGTTGTTACTATAACAATCTGTGATAACAAATTAAACAACTTGCAGAAATGACGTACCGAAGTAAGAAGTAGGGTCATAAAAATTTTGCGAAGTTTGGCGCAATCTAAGGGGTTCTTTTCATTCAGAAAGAAAAATTATAACAGGAAAATACGATGTGTGCCAAGATGCCTTGACAGTTGTTGCTATGGAAACGATTATATGCATAATAGTAATGTTAACACCTTTTAAAGTACTTACTCGGATAAATTACACATTAAACTATAATTTGTTTTAAATATTCTGCGCAGCAATAATTAGTTACAGAGAAAGTCATAGACATACTGTCTCAACACTTTCCGAACAACCCTCGTATAGCTGTGTGATTATGCCTACAAAATATGGTCTTATGTTTTAATAAAACCCAAAGGGCAGTATGCAGGGGCCCGAATGATGCCTGGTCTGTAACTTGGAAAATGATTATTCAGTTAGAATGAACCATGGAATGGCTATATTCAGAAAGCAACCAGAACGATCCTTTAACACAAGAGTTATATCCCTTGTACTGACAGAAAAGGCATTGTCAGGACTCCTGAATTATTTTAGTCCTTTCATATCTTTATGAAACTAATTAAGGTCTGTGTAAATATTTACATAGTAATATTACCAAATCCAGCCAGCTGAGACCACTTATAATTAACAGGTGTCTGCCCTTTAAGTGTGAAATATTTATGATCTGGATTAATTCTTGTGCAAACTTGTTATAATTCTAGCTGTATGTTTCTGTGGACACTTTCAATAGACCAAGCAAACATTTTAGCTAGACCTGACTTAATATATTGGAGTAATGGCCCTTGATTTGTGAAAATTTGCAAATTAGTTGCTCAGTGTTCTTTATATTTGTGCATGCCATGGGAAAAGGTGTTTTTGGTCATATTATGGGACATATTTTGTTACTATATTTGGAAAGAACTAACCCTTTACTTCATATATACAGCACAAGTGCAATAAGTGTAGATCCAGAGAACATCGGTGCCATCTGCTCTGGAAGCATACAGCATACAGTGTAGATCTAGATCAGATAGCACTGAAAGATGTTCAAGTTATCTGGTTCCAACAGTTTGCCAGTGGATAGTAGCCATATACCATCGGCAGTGTTTCAAAAATTTTTTCGGCAGGCCGTTCATTGACCGATTTTCGGGAAGAATGTCTGATTGAAATTACACAATTAGTAAAAATATCGGTTATGAATATTGGCCCATAAATTGTTACAAAAATTACTTACATTACAATTTTTCACAGCTTAATCAGCATTTAACACATAAAATTATAGAATTCACAACTCTGCTGCCATGACTACCACGAATACACGTCCCGTGGATAGCCTGTGGCATAGACGGAACAGGATGTGGTCGGTTAACAATAAAACAGTTTGATTTTATTGAAAGAAGTGTTAGTCCGCTGTGCGTAATTCTAAATGACCGACAACCGAATAAAATTTATAATTGATGTTTCTCAAATTTAAAGAAAACTTATTTCATGCGGACTTCACTTAAATTGTTTTCACAGCAAAGTTGACATGGGTCAAGTGAATATGAATTTTTAATTTTTTAAAAATCGAGTGACCGGCATGCTTACTTACACATACAACATTCAAATAAATTACAAATTTACAAAAAACTATGCAAGCAACAATTATTTTCGACTTCGAATAAATGTTGCATTCGTGTATACTCGTGCAAGTTCGAGTAGATTCAAGAATTACCACGTCCTTAAAGAATAGAATAATATTTCCAACAAATATAATGTGTTACATAGCATGATATGATCGACGTATACGGCATTTACATAAAGCAGATAGTTGCCTTCCAAAAATCCGAGAGTTAATACATGTTTAATGAACTAAATAATCCACTTCACAATCGCTATGAACACTGCTGTCGATTAATGTTTTGAACTATTACGTCACATTTGAAATGCATGGGATGCTTTTGTATTACAACAAAGACGCTGATCGCCGTAAACTTCAAATGTCATGTGCTGCTCTAATAAATTGATCAAAAAAATTTTCTGTCTAAAACTCGAAAATCATTGATCTGTTGAGAGGTTGTAGGATATCGCCCGCGAGAAATTATGTCGTAAGGGAGGAATGGACTGGGGGTCAGAAGACTGAAATGCGCTGAATGCGGTCACCTGGAAGTCGCTGTTCGTGTGAAATGGAAGTTGGAGAATAGTTCATTTTGGCACCAATGTCCGATTGGGATTTTGAAATTTTAGAAACACTGCCCATCGGGTAAAGGGTTAATTTGCATTGTCAGTGTTGCAAGATCAAGGCCATCTGTTTCAGTTATATAACAGTGATATGGTCTTTGAAGACAATGTGTTCATTGTGTTTGTACAATCTTCCAGATGTGTGTTGTCCATACAGGATCAGATTCTGGGTGAAGGTTGTGGACGGACAAAGACTATATCTCGCAATCTCGCTTGTTTGGATGCCCTTTACAAGTTCTACGAAACTCATGATGCCATTAAGGTATGGTTTATGAAGCTCTTGATGCTATTAAGGTATGGTTTATGAAACTCACGATGCTATTAAGGTATGGTTTATGAAACTCATGATGCTATTAAGGTAGGGTTTATGAAACTTGTGATGCTATTATTACGGAATGGTTTATGAAAATCATGATGCTTATTTAGGTATGGTTTTATGAAAATCATGTTGCTGATTAAGGTATGGGTTATGAAATTCATGATGCTAGTAAGGTACATGTATGGTTCATGGTGCTATTACGGTATGGTTTATGAAATTCATGATGCTATTAAGGTTTGGTTTATGAAATTCATGATGCTAGTAAGGTACATGTATGGTTTATGAAATTATATTAAGGTATGGATTATGAAACTCATGCTGCTATTAAGGTATGGTTTATGAAACTTGTGCTGCTATTAAGGTGTGGTTTATGAAACTCGTGATGCTATTAAGGTATGGTTTATTAAATCTGTGTTGCTTTTAAATTATGGTTTATGTTAGTCGTGATACTATTAAGGTATGGTTTATGATACTCGTGATGCTATTAAGGTATGGTTTATTAAACTCGTGATGACATTATGGTATGGTTTATGAAGTTCATGATGCTATTAAGGTATGGTTTATAAAACTCCCGATGCTATTAAGGTGTAGTTTATGAAACACATGATGCTATTAAGGTGTGGTTTATGAAACTCTTGATGCTATTAAGGTATTGTTTATGATACTCGTGATGCTTATTAAGGTATGGTTTATTAAACTCATGATGACATTAAGGTATGGTTTATGAAGTTCATGATGCTATTAAGGTATGGTTTATAAAACTCCCGATACTATTAAGGTATAGTTTATGATACTTGTGATGCTTATTAAGGTATGGTTTATGAAACTCATGATGCTAGTAAGGTATGGTTTATGCCGTTTCTGTTATAAATATCTGATTGGAGCTAATTTACTAAGACAACTTGTACTTGTTTGTTCATATGAGAACCTGTTGAGTGTTTCACCCTAGGACCTGGTTTAAGCACTTGGTGGCAAATGTTGGCCACTGACCGTTCCAAGGTTGGAGCCCCTTTTGTTCTTGAGTTTTATGTCTGTGTGATTTTGTATGCAACATTGTCAAGCTGATGGGTGGGTTAGAGCTTAATCACCAAGACAATTTGTACTTCTTGCATATCAGGACAAGTTTGAGGTTGTTGCACCCTAGAACATGGGTTTTACCTAAAGTGGCAAACTGTTTGCCACTGACCGTTCTCAGGTGGTAACCGCTCATGTTCTCTTTTTCATTGTTCATTGTTTGTGGTGTCTTATTGGAAAATAATCATTTCGTAAACACATGCTCTCTATTCCTTTCTAACTTTTTTCTGCATGGAGAGGCTGTGATTTTTGGATGTGTCTATTTCAAGTATGTGTCACTTTTTTCAGATGTGTGAAAGAGTAGATGATGAAAAACACTGGATATCTTGGGAAACACTTGTAGCAGAAGCTGAAGAATTATGGAAACAATCAAATGAAGAAAATAAAGCGGAGAACCAGACCAAAGATATGAATGAAATGGAGACAAATGTCACAGAAAATGATGATAACAACTTTGTGACACAATCAAATAAAGAAAATGGAGAAGAGAATCAAAGTAAAGATTTGGAAAAAGATGAGACAGCCATCACAGAAAAGGAAGATACAAAATTAGTGACACAATTAAATAAAGAAAATGAAGGGGAGAGTCATGCCAAAGAATTGGAAAAAGAGGAGACAAACACAATGGAAGAAGACAGTACCAAATTAGAAAAACAATCTAATGAAGAAAATGAAGTGGATGATAAAAATAAAGATACAAAAAAAGAGGATGACACCATGCAAAAGGAGAATGTAGAAAGTGTAGAGCATGAAGTGAAAGAGTCAGTGCAGTTTTGTGTTGATCATACTGTGCAAGAATTGGAGGGAAATAACAAACCTGATGGTAATGAAATAGGTAATGAAACTGATAAAGAGTCACATGATCGAACACAAAATTCATCAGAAAGTGAAAATGGAACCAAAACTGTTGAAACAGATTCTCAAAAGAAGCAAGATGTTATAGATGACGATTTGCTTAATCCTTTTATTGTAAAAGTCATTCAGGAAAAGATGGAAAAGGTTGCAAAATCAATTGAGGCTGAAGAGCTTATAATCGGTCCAGGCATGACTATGAAAGTGATTGTTGAAGTCAGACTGATAGCACGAAATCTGAACATGCGATATGATGTTTGTCAGCATAAAGAAAAGCCGTACCTTGTTCTGTATAAAAGAGTGGGATGGAAGAAGCTTGCAAAGATCCTGAAGGGTAGAGACAGACCGTACGGTAACCATATGCTTGTCAAGGTGGAGGAGAGACCCACGAAGGAGGATGTTCATACTTACTTTGCTAAGTGTCTGAGAGGTATCGATAAAGACGATGTTCTTCTGCAAGGTGGAGATGATGTCATGGAGCTTGATGATGAAGAAGAAAAGAAGATTGCTATTGGAAAATATGAAATTGACCATGAAATCAATAATATCATGTAAATTTCTGATTGGTATTTTGAAATAACGTGTGAAATTGGATATATATATATATAAATATATGTTGAGAAAAGAGGAGAGATTCATGTGGTTTTTAATAATACCGTTCTTTCATTTCATTTCGCGAGGACGAATTTTCGCACAAAACCCATTAATAACAATTTCGCTGGGGCATAAATTTGCGCAACTGTATTTTACTATAAAGAAACACTGTTAAATAGCTTCAATTTGCTGGGGTTGAATTTCTCGCTTTTGCCTTAGCCCGAAATACGCGAAAATTAAACCCACGCAAAATAAAATGATTTAACAGTACTTTGTGATGTTAGATTCTTGTAAAAATATATGATGAGAAATTTGGAGAGATTTGTTAAGGTTTAAATATTATATGTAACTCATTCAAATTGATAAATATTTGTGAGGAACTAATTTCTAATGTTTATATGAGCAGTTAGATAAATTTTAAAAAATGTTTATGCATGTGAATTTAGAAACATTTGATAACCGGGAATTAAAGAGCCCACAAATGTTCTGTGTAATAGAACTATGAAATTTTAACCACTTGAACATAAATGCATTTAGAACACCTGATTTGAACTGTTGACAGTTGTGATAAGATAACGAAATGTGGCAAATATCCGTGATGTATTTCAGATCAATGAATATTGTTTATTAATCAGATAAGTGTTGTTTTTGAATCGATTTGACTTACAAGAAAACATGTAATCACCAATACATTAAATTTGCTAAGTACATTTTTAGCTTTGGCTGTAAGTCTCATTATAATTAAACTCTCTGTCATTCTGTATTACTGTTCAATTTTCATTGCAAGATATCTGTACTAAAGCGAGGTTCATTCTCGTGGCTTTAGCTAGTAGAAACTGTCATATTGCTAGCATTACTGAGTGACATACTGAGCTTGTTTTTCATGCAAGGTGTAATTCTTATCAAGTAAAAGATACCATGTTCAATTAAATGAAAGAGGATATTTTTATGTTTTCATATCGTTGTGTTTTCCTATTACGGTATCTGGAGGGTCCAGTACTTAAAAGTGATCACCTTGTCATTCCAGACAGGATGTCCGTCTTTCACAAATCTTGGGCAAAACTTTGCGACTGATATTCTTAGACCAAACTGCATGAAATGTTTTAACTCCATCAGACGGATTGCCGCGTCCATGAACCCGGCTTCTGAGATCAAATTACATTGCCTCTACCTGGGAGCGAACCCGCACCGTCACGGCGACAGCGACTAGCCCTGCAATTGCGACGACGTAACCAACTGTGCTAACCGGGACAACCCAAAAAAAGTTGATCGGATATCTCTGATCAACGTAATCATCACTGCAGGACATCAGTAACCGGTTATTTTACTGATTACAGTGCTGACTGTATGTCAAACTTAAAGTACATAGGTCAACATTTGTTCAAATTTCTAGATCCCTAACATAACTTTGCAATCGAGATTTCATTCAAACTTTGCACATTGTTAATTTAAATTAACAGTGTTGGGTGCAAGAACCAGGACTTTACCTCAATGGTCAAGATCACACGTGCTGTGACGTAGGGTTTAAGGGGGCACTAACAAAACTGGCTAAAATTTAAAAAAAATGTATTTTGGGGAAAATACACATTGCCAACTAGACTCTAGTGAAGAAATGTTTTTATCTAAAGATGTACCAATGTTTGCAAGGTCAGTTTTGTCTAATTCTTGTTTTAATTACCTAGCACATACTAAAACTTCAGAAAAGTCGTCTGCATGAAATATAAAATTCATGGACAATATACCAAAACAGCTCGTGGCCATCCCTGATATGCATATTTCACTTTCTTTCGTACCTGAAATAAGTGTATGCTGGTCGACAATCATCAGTGCCAATTCGTCAAAATAAAGTTAGGGTTTTCAAGAAATTCAAGAAAAACGTCAGAAAAAAGGTTAGCATGTGAGGTCCATCTGGGTGCCTCACTTGACATCAAAATATTATTTAGAAGATTATGAAGAGGAAAATTTATTTTTAACATTTGTGATGGACTTTATGTGAACGATCTGTGCTCTCATAAACGGCTAGTTTGTTATTTAAATAGATCATCAAGGAGCTTTGAACTTTGAAAGCCGCCGAACGTGACAAAAAAAAATAAAATATTGCAGACTCGGGTTTATTCAGCCTTTTCAAGAGCATTAATCGAATACTTAGAAATGTTTGTATTTGTTGTTCTTTATGCCCCCACGAAGAAGGAGGCACATAGTTTGGCCCTCGTCCGTACGTCCGTCCGTACATACATCCCCCGAACCTTGTGGCATCAACTACTCAACTATTGGTTGGATTTCTTTCAAACTTGCACAGATGATAAAGCAGATTGTGAACATGTAGATGATCATGAAGAATTTTTTTCCTGGGACCATTTTTATCAGAATTGTGGCCCTTTGTTACAAATATTATTGTAGCACTGGGGGCATTGACCAGTGTCGAGGACACATTCTAGTTCCGGTTAAGATACAGAATAATAAATAAGTATTCTTTAATCGTTTTGTAAGACAAAAATAAGAACGAATTTGAACTGAAGGTACATTTTATTGACTGAAGATTAGATTGGATTTTGAGATGGGTGGTTTAATTTCCCAGCCAATATAGATTTGGATATTGTTCAATCACCCCCAAGGATATTCCTGCTTTTTAAATTTTCCTTTTGCCTTTTAAATGCAGGATTTATATTCTAAGATCCCCTATCAAAGTTCTATTCTGTTAAGTTCCGCCCATTGTTGTCTCGTTAAGGGCAAAACCCATTCTTTTATCTGGGGACCATACGCCGCTGAACATGGAATGGTATTTATCTGAAAATACTGCATTGAAGGTTCCATATCCACCGCCATAATGCACACCATCGTTTGGGATGGTCAAAACTGTACTGTTTATTGGTGTAAATATTGAGTTGTGCTCAACCCGGGCTAGGCGGCATGGGAAGTTATATGCATTTCAATTACTGTCCATGAACAGACTCAATCAAACTGCGCCTGCGATATTTTCATATTTGTCGTGTTCGATCGCTTTCAAATTTCCCTTTTCATCTATTTTATTATACCTCCAATAAAATGACTCGTTGAAAAAAACATTTACAGATTACTATTATGTTGGCCCGTTAAGGCCCATTTCCCGGTGCACGACAATTCGTCGAAAGACACTTGATAGAATACGACACTTGACAGAAAGGACATGTGGTAGAATGCGACAGTTTAAAGAAAGAACAGCTGAAAGAATTGTATTTCCGTCCATTTCCGGTTAAAAATATATTTTCCCATAAGCAATGAATAGTTAGCGAATGCATCGAATCATTAAATTAAGAAGTATTTCATACCAGTTAAATATTCTGTTTTACAGAGAAATATCCATTGAACAAAGCAGTTTTATATATGTTTGTATACTAGTAGCGTATGATGCATTGTTACACCATTTTTACAAACACATAAAATGGCTTTTCTACAATCTAAAATATCGCCCAGTACAGTATCAAGGAATTTGATTATTAGAAAGTAAGCGTACTATTTTTAAGTATACAAATTTAACAAATATAAAAATAAATCAAATGTATTATTTTACTGAATAAAATCAACCTCGTATGGAAGAAAATTTATTTTACAAAAGTGAAAAATTTCAAAAAAGCTGAATACTAATGATAGATTTTATAGGTCCCCAGGAAAATTCGATACACACTTCTCAAAAATTCTAAGTGCACACTTAATTAATTATTATTTTCCAAACTGCTTGATTGATGTTTCAAAATATTGTAAATTACATTGAGTATCAATATCCTATTAACGCACACAAACAAATTCGAATCTGCTTAACGCGATTAAAAATAATATATTTAGATTAATGGTACACAAACAAATTCTTAAGTAAATAATCATTGCATCCGCTATCAGTTGTGATCATCTTTGTATAATTAAAATTTTATGCAAATCTAAATGATAATGCTGTGGTTTGCAATTCCATTGCACTGAAATAACTTGTGTAGCTTCAAAACATTTCAAAAATATTTCGTTTATAATTCGTTTGATCTGATCATGATTTATTAAAGTTTTTTTGAATCTGTTCAGTGTATTTAAATGATAAAAATGTGTCTCTTCGTTTTTGTTAATTAAATGAGCCTCACACAAACAACAAAGCATTCCCACACGGCTTATTAGTAAAAAGAAACAAAACAGCAGAAGTTTACGCTCACTCAAAAACAACAATCAATAAAAACAAAACAAGTGGATCTTGATTAAAACATATTTGCCAAACCGACTCTAGCATGCACAAAATTCACACCTGTTCTAAACACACATGTTCATAAATCTTAAGTAGCATTGAAAAAACAGTAAATACAAATGATTTTTCTAGTCACTCCTGACTTACTGCATCAACGAGTTTATATTTTATGAGATATTCTGGGTAGGTCCTGTAATCCCTAAATACGACAAATTCTCGAAACCTTAATCCCGGAATGTCGACGACAATTGAGTCAAACGCGTACCTGTGCGTTGTACAGTTATGTTGTAGGCAGTCCCTACATGGAGGCGTATCGAACTTCGTTGTAGGCTTCTTCTGGTAAACGTACATTTCCCCAAGACATGCGCGGCAAAGAAACATATGATTAGTAGCATCCGGACCATCTGAAAAAAGAAGATATTATGATACAGGAATCTTCAAAAGCATGCAAATAATTAAATAGGAAAAGTGCATCCAAGCAAATTTTACATTTTCCAAATAACATGCCCAATAACTCAGCATCTGTTATTGAACCCAGCTACTTTCAATTTAAACCAGTAAATGATTTTACTCGCCATCAAAATAGAAAATGATATATGCATATCAGGAATTGCCACACTCACAAAACACCCCCACACGCAGCGAAGAAGAAGAGAGGAAGAGAAAGCATATTTGTTATAAGTATGTCAATTCAAATAAGACGCCGTAAGCAATTAACGAAAAAGAGAACCCTTGGGGTTACCGCCTTGGAACGGTCAGTGGCAAAACAAATTGCCACTGAGCTACCACTCTACTAACAGTTTAAGTAACTGATAAACATGAAATGATTTATTTGAACTAATGACAAAAATTTAACACAGACGAACTTTTCATGATCGGGAATACATTTGCGGTAGCTTGAAATCAGTTTCAAGTCGAAATTAGTGCATTTTTTTCAATGTTTGTTTCATTGTTTCTGATCAAATCCAGCTTAACAAGCCTTATAATACTGCAATTTTTACAGACTTGCAAGTTTGTATCATTAGTACAGTTTCTTATTAAATAATAAATTATTTTGCAACAATCTCGTACCAATAGTAAAAAGTTCACTTTCATCACAGTGTCTTTATAATCATATTTCTCTTTTTTATTTGTTTAGTTGTTTTTTTTTCGTTCTTTTTAAGAAGCCTTCTCAAGGGAGACTTTTAGAGTAGTAACATTAACAATTATATACTAATCGCAGAGTATTGCAAATGAAAACATTAAAAACACATAAGAGATTCTTAATAAATAGGTGACTTTTAATGCCAGCGAAGAAAATCATTAAGAACATTTAAACAATTATAGTTTTATTTAAAAGATCTTCTTGTTTAATATTTAAATTATTTTTTTCTTCGACAAACCTGTGTACTGATCTGCCTTTGTCGGATCTTCAGCCAGGTAAATACCTTTTCCAAATGCCGCTCGTCCGATAAAGCTGGTGCTCAGACCTGCTTTCAAAATTGATTCCACATTTTGGGATTTTGTCCCGTGAAACAAAAAATGCTCATTAATATCAGAGATGACTTCACTTAGCGGAGAGTTTTCTAATTCATTTTTAATTATATCAGTCGTGGTAATTTCAGATGACCATAGGTTTTTTAACCTCGGAAAATATTGAACTACTTTTCTTTTCTTTTCCATTTTCTGCCTTTTCTCGTCATATTTTAGAAACAGTTCAGCGTTTTCAACTCTGTATACATTCGTTATTATAATGGACTTTGGGCATCCCGCTACTGCATCCCGACCTATGCCAACATTCATTGGAGACCACAACTCATTAACGAGAATGAGAATGTTAAGAAAGTCAGCCGTATCTGTAATATCCACTATTTCAACACCGTTTCCACGATTTCTCCAGTAGTTGGGTAGTCTGTTGTCTAAAATAAAAAAAAACCACACAAAGTAGCATCGATTCATTGTCTTTTAGCTAGCCACTAATGTCTCGGATTATTGTTAATTACATGTACTAAACACCGTCAATGTACTTGCTTACATTTTCGGCGTTGGCTGTCGAAGCTTACTATTGATCTAGTTTTTCGACCAATGAAATGTTTTAAATAAAACTTATTATGCAACGGGAAAATCAAATAGATTATTTCGTTGGTTGTTAGTGGGTCTTGTTTACGATTACCGTAACAATTTTTATATTGTGCGTTAGTATTTACCGGGCACATACATGTTCGGGCATTTTCGTTTTTTAAAGCGATAATTGTATTGGAGAAAAAAAAACATATTTACGGTATATATAACCAGTTAAGGCAATTGATGACTTAAATAGGATTTATATGGAATATTCAAGGGTGTCAAGTAAACACTTGCTTACCACACACAGTGTAAAACGACAGAGAAAAGCAGATATTTCTGTAAAAACTAGAAAATACATCAGTATCAAATCTAGATCCTTTGATACTGATTGTTAATTTCAAGTCCAGAAATAAATGGTCGGTGTAGTAGCTAACTCACTCCCCTTACAAGCGAAGGGCCCTGGTTCAATACTCGGGAGAGACACCCTTTTTAAATTTAATATACGTAAAAGTTGGTAGATTTCGTTCTTGTTACAAGTTGTTATTTTTTATATTTATTATATTTCAAGTACATTATGTTGCATATTGTATTGTTTGAAATAGAATATACTTTACTGCGCATGCTTATATGTTTGCCGCTTTAAGTTGTCTGTTAAAAGATTCAGTCTTATAATAAAACTCCATGTAGAAACACGCTTGTGTTCGTCTCAATAATCACATTAGTGATAACAACAATACAACACATTATTTCATATTGAATTCTAACTGTACAAGAGGTATTTTATTGAAACTGAATAAATGTAGATCAAGACATTGCTTCTTTAATCGACGTATCATCACCAGACGAAATTGTTGCAACAGCTTCAACATTTTTTGGACAGACACTTTCAATGAATTTATGGGGTTTCCTAATCCCTAGGCCATACTAAGAAGGCAGGGATGGTTTGTCAACAGCTATAACAAGTAAAATAAAATTACTAAACTGTGTCGCCGCTCTATATTTCTTTTTTTCTTAATATATATATAAATATTTTCTATCAACGCCGTTTATCTTTTTAATGATATTTTTGTTTCTTTTGCTATAACAAGTCACTCATCTGTTTTTCTTTTATATGAAATTTTAAATGTACGATTAAGCACGTGCAGTTAAATTTTAATTTTGTATTTTTTAAAACGAGATTGTTGTTTGCACATTTTGTTGACCTAAACCCATTACATCATTTAAAGGACTGAGTACATAGATACATGTCAAGCATTTTTTTTTAAATATTCTTTTTATAGTGTCTATCTTAAAATTCATTATTTTATAAAGTAATGCAAAAACTTTTTCCTCTCTGCGTTTTGGCTGTGTGGGGAGGCTGTGATTTCAGGATATGGCAATTCCTGATATGCATATTTTAACTTGTTAAATGCAAAATTAGAATTTAGTGTTCCGCCGAACACATGTGTCGCCTGCTTGCAAAAATTGAAATGTTAGCATATGTTTTATCATATATGATAAAAAGATGAAATTCAAGTTGCATTGCAATACTACACAACAACTAATTTTAATTGATCAGTTTTTATCTTTATTGTATATTCCAATTATAAGCAAAATTAAGTTTCAGGTTAAAATCATTCAACGGAGCACAACTCAAAACAGATATAACATCATTAAAACAGATGCCATATATTGATCAAGTATTGTGTCAAAAGAAAAAAAACTTTCAAGTTATAAGCAATTAAGTTTCATGTTAAATTTAATGGAAAGGGGCATAACTAAAAAAGTTAATCAGGAGTTATGAATCTCAGTGTCACAGATGGCATTTTTATAATAAATGACATATTTCAAATATTAAGTAAAGATGACAAGTACTTTTATGTTATAGGCAACGTTAAGTACAATATTAAAGTCATTTAAATGGGGCATACGTTAAAAAATAGTGAAACAGTAGTTATCATTCTTGTTGTAAAAAATGAATAAGTTCATGAAGATTATATATTTTATTTATAAAGTTAATAGGACAAGGACTTAAAGTTATAGGCAACATTAAGTTCCAACTAAAGTCATTTGAAAGTGGCATAACTAAAATATACTGAAACAGGAGTTTATCATTCTTGTCAGATATGGTTTTGTTCATACAGATCATTGCAGGCGACACAAAAAGCAAATAACAGTCTACGAGCAAAACATTTACCGACCTATAAGAATTGGTGATAATACAGCCGATGTAGACCCAAACCTATCTCGGTTGGCAGGTGGTAGCTGTGATGTTGATGGAAATCTATCTCGGTCGGCAGGAGGAAATTTTGATGTAGACCGAAACCTATCGCTGTTGGCAGGAGGTAAATTTATTGTAGATTGCGGCCCAAGAAGCGACACATGCATAGAGTTATCTGAAGCCAGGCTAGGAGTGGAACTGTTCTCGAAATACCGTCTTATGCGATTCCAGTATAGATAACGCAAACAAAACGTTATCAGTGGATGGATAACCACGGCCATAAACGGTATCAGCACCTCTCGCAAATCAAGACTTGTCATTATAACTAAAAAACATAAGTAAAACATTTAAAAAGGTAAAGAAATTTGTTCGATTATAAACGAAAGCTATTATAATTATGTTTATATTTTTAAATAATAATAATAATAGTATTAATAATAATTATAATATTTGTTGTTGCTGTTGTTGGTTTGCATGATGATGAGGTTGATGATGATGATGATGATGATGATGATCATGATGATGATCTCATAATCATTTCGTCAAAGTTTAGCTTAATTTCTTGTGAGCAAAACAGGCGAACATCCTTTAATACGCAATCTATGATGGTTTTCATCGACCTTAATTTTTTACAAGAGCTGAACTAAAACTTAAAAAAAGATGTTGTTGTTGTTTATTATTGAATTTATAACCTATTACGGCGTAGGCAGTTATATGGATTTCCATCACTGTCCATTAACAGACTCAATCAAACCGAGTCTGCAATATTTTCATATTTGTCGTGTTCGGTGGCTTTCAAAGGTCCATTTTCATCTATTACTAAGTTAATGATATAAATTCGGGTATATTTTCTGTTTCGATACTGGCATTAACTTACTTGTGTTTTTCTTACCTTAATGGTTACTGCCACCCCGTATGATGTCTCTCCGATATGTCTTCGTCCTTCAGAACATTTTAAGCTTATTAATAAATAGTATAAGAATAAGTGGATCCTTTTATATAAAATAATCTTCTGCCCCACTTGGTTGCTTCATACTTTTCGTCATAATCTCTACAAACTACTGAATTTTATTCCAGGATAATTTGACAAGAACAGTAACTGTTGTGTCTTTGAATATGTTGATTAAACAACACCTGTATATATTTTATAGCAGCTTTATTATGCATTTAAGCTCTGAACAAACACTGACTAAAGTATGAGTAAAACAATACTACATATATAAATCTGTTAGAGGTATCTAGTGGGGTAATACACTACATTCCTTTCCTTCCCAGATTTTAACTAACTATTTCATTCATAAAACTGATATCATAATTCCCACGTCCAAGAAGTAATTCGGCCATTTACCTAGAACAATAAAACTGATAACACTGAGGCGTGTTGTTGAATAGAACCAATTAAGTGATAACAAATCTTAATTAACTAAGTGTTTGCTGACAATGTAAGAAGATTATTTCTCAATTGTTAGAAAACATATCACCACAAAATATTTTGTCTTTCGTGAGAAAATTGCAATTTTTAAGCAAAGCAGAATATTAAGGCAAAAACATATACTAATATTTGGTTTATATATGTAAACAGATATTTAGCCAGTCACTGTTTTACTTCATCACAAAATCTTCGAATCTTTTTGGCATTTTAATTTCTCTCCTATTTCTGTCTTTGTTCTCATTTAATTCCTGACTTTTTGTTTCAATTTTGTCCTCAAAGTCCTCGTTATATTTCTTTACATGTGTTACATTTCTGTCTAATATTGTTCCTGATTTTGTTTCAATTTTCACTTGATTCCCTTTTTTCTCTTTCACAATACATGGTTCAGGGTTAAATCGTGTTGTTAACTTGTTCCGTTGATCCTGTTGTAATAAAACTTTGTCTCCTGGCATAATTTCAGATTTCACCGCACCTCGATTCTCGTCTGCATATAACTTTCCCTTTTCCTTCTACTGATAGTCTCTTTCCCGGACGTCATGTTTATGCTGATCTAAACTTATTAAATATGGTAATTTCGTTCTTAGTTTCCTTTGAAACATAAGTTCAGCAGGACTCACACCTGTTACACTGTGGGGTGTGTTTCTATATGCAAACACAAATTCATTCAGATGATTTTTCCAGTCGTCCTTCTCACTTTGATAAATTCTGACGGCCTTGAGAATTGTTTTGTTTTGAATTTCAACTTCACCGTTACTCTGACTCCAAAGTGGCGTACTAGTGTAATGATTAATTCCTTGAATTTTCATATAGTTCTCAAACTCTTGTGAAATAAAATTTGGAGCATTGTCCGATTTAATCGACACTGGCAATCCGAAAATTGTAAACATCTTGTCCAAACTTTGAATGATTTTGCTAGATGTTATACTCTTCATAATGTCATATTCAAACCATCTAGTATAAAAGTCTACTACTACAAATATATAATCTCCTGAAGGAAATGGTCCCATCAGATCAACTGATAAATGTTGCCATGGTTGATCTGGTAGTTTTGTTCTCGTCATTGGTTCTGGTTTTGTAGGCTGTCCTACTATTTGGCAACTGTGACATCTTTTCACTTCTCTTTCGACATCTTTGTCCATACCTGGCCACCAAACTATATCACGTAGTCTTTGCTTCGTTTTCACAATTCCTTGATTACCTTCGTGTGCTAGTTTCAGCAATTTCTTTCTTAATGAAACTGGTATGACAATTCGTGTCCCTCTGAGAACAAGTTTTCCAAGCACAGACAGTTCGTCTTTCACATGCTTATAATTCGGCAAATTTTCAAAACTTGTGCCCTTTCTTATTGCATGGCGCAATTGTGTAATTTCATCGTCATTTTGTGAAATTTGTTCAATGTCATGAGCTGTCAACGCTTCTGGCACATCATTTAATGCGATGAATTTGTTATAGTCCTCTGCAATTTGAGAAACTTTTGATTTCTTTATACCCTGATCCTTAATAAGACGTGATAATGGGTCTGCTATCATTTGTTTTCCTGTACGATACACAACATTGAAGTTGAAGGCTTGTAATCGTAAAACCCATCTTTCAATACGCGGTGGAGGCTTTGATTTTGGGCTATAAATAGTTTCTAAAGCTTTGTGATCAGTCACAAGATCAAACTCTATTCCGATCAGGTAAAGTCTGAATCTTTCACATGCCCAAACTAATGCGAGTGCTTCTTTTTCAGTCTGTGAATATCGTTTTTCGACATCACTTAAGCCTCGACTTGCATATAAAATTATTCTGTCTTGACCATTTTTCCTCTGTACAAGAACAGCGCCAAGTCCTACCGGACTTGCATCTGCCATCACCGTCGTTTTGGCTGTAGTATCAAAATATGATAATGCACATGCGTTTGCAAGATTTTCTTTCAGTCTTTTGAAAGAAAGTTTCTGTTCATTTCGCCAAACAAATCTTTCTCCTTTCTTTGTTAAGCGTCGCAATGGTTCTGCTATTGATTCATCGAGAACCTACTCTGATAGTTCACTAGTCCTAGAAAACTACGAATTTCTGATGCATTCTCAGGTTCTCGCGCTTCCAAAATTGCCTTGACTTTTGATTCCTCCGGACCAATCCCGTGTTTGGATAGAACATGTCCGTTGAACACTAATTTATCCATACAGAACTTCGATTTCTCTGCATTTACAGTTAAACCACGTTCTTGTAGCCTTTCTAGCACTTTTGTCAAGCGTTATCATGTTCTTCCTTATTTGGTACGTAAACTATGATGTCATCTGCAATGTTTTTCGTTCCGTTGCACCCTTCAAGTACTTGCGAGATAAGAAACTGGTAGATTTCAGGAGCTGAATTTTGGCCATAAATCATTCTCTTATAACGATATAATCCCTTTGAACACACAAATGTTGTTATGTATCTTGAATCTTCTTCAATTTCAATCTGATGAAAACCTTCACGCAAATCTAATTTTGAAAACACAGCTGAAGAATTCATATCGTGTATAATTTCATCAACCGTCGGTATAGGGTGTCTTTCTCTTTGAATAGCACGATTTGCTTGTCTCATATCAACACATATTCTGACATCGCCGTTTTTCTTTGGAACTACTACTAATGGGGAAACATACGGAGTAGGACCAGAAACACGTTCAATAATATCCTTGGCCTCAAGTTCATCGATCTTCTTTTCGACTTTCTCCCGTAGTGAAAACGGTAATCTACGCACTGGCTGCGCTACAGGTTTAACCTCTTTGTCAATATGTATCTTTAATTTAAAATCTTTCAATTTTCCAATGCCTTTAAACAAGTTTGGATACTTTTTGACATAATTTGTTTCATGCTGTACGGAACTGATTTGTTGATTTAGTGTCAAAACTTTTAAATCTGTTGCGGTTTTACACCCTAGTAATGATCCACAAACCGTGTCTACCACGATGAAGTCTGCAACTTGTGACTTGTTACCAACTGTAACAATTGTCTGGAACTCTCCTTTGATTTTCAATGGCTTCTTTGACCCATACGCATACAACTTTCTCTTGCAGTCTTTTAATTTGATTTTGGATCTGAGCTTCTTCCACCCATTTGAGTCAATAACATTGCAGGATGCTCCACTGTCAATCAAGAATTCAATCTCGGTCCCTGCAACATTTGCATTTATGTTCACAAACTTATTTCCTATTATGAACACATTTTCTTCTGTTTCGGAAGATTCAGAGTCCGTTTCATTAATCATTTTGACTTTTTGTCCAGACTTTGATTTATCTTTGTTTCTTGTCCGGCACATTTTCGCAAAATGTCCTATCATGCCGCATTTATTGCACTTTTTTCAAGTTGTAATTTTACAGTCTTTAGCATGATGACCTTTCAGACCGCAGCGTGTACACTTCAATTTTGGTTTCTTCTTCTTCTCATCAGATTGATCTGTCTTAGGTTTCCCAGATCTCTGATTGACTTTGTTTACGGAATTTCTTAAAAAAACTCATTGGATGGTTCTCCATTTTGTCCGCCTGTATGTTAGCATGATCGTATGCTCGACCGATCCGTAACACTTTTTCTAATGTCAGATCTGCTTTTCTCAGATATCTCCTTCTCAAATCATTTGAACTGCATTTATCAACAACTTGATCTCTAATCATATCATCTCTGGAATCTCCATATTCACACGCGATTGACAGTTGTTTGAGTCTTGTTGAAAATTGTTCGATTGTTTCGTCTTCAGTTTGTGATTCGTTCCGGAATAAATGTCTGTTAAAAGCAATGTTCTTTTTCGGTTTAAAATATTCAGACAGTTTTTCAACAGCTACATCAAAATCCTTGTCATCCCCTGTTTCGGTTAACGTATCGAAAATTTCCTGTGTGTCGGTTCCAACGAGATGTAAAAGCAAAGCACGTTTTTGTCCCTTATCAGTAATTCCTGATGCTACGACAAAATAATTAAAACTTTTTAACCATTTGTCCCATCGTTGTGATAGCGTTGTTTGGTCTCCATGGACATCAAATTTTTCTATCGCAGGAATACTTAGAGCTTTTGCCATTGTTAGTGTTTCATATCAGAATTTAATCCAAATGTTACAATTTAATGTGATCACGCTGGCAATTTAATGCAGTCAAACTAGCAATTTAATGCAGTCAAACCAGCAATTTAATGCAGTCACACCGGCAATTTAATGCACTATGTTCACATGCGATTTAACGCTTTTTTTCAGTGTTTCGTCCATAAATTATCCATTGGTAATCATCCTCGTCGCCAATGTTGTGTCTTTGAATATGTTGATTAAACAACACCTGTATATATTTTATAGCAGCTTTTTTATGCATTTAAGCTCTGAACAAACACTGACTAAAGTATGAGTAAAACAATACTACATATATAAATCTGTTAGAGGTATCTAGTGGGGTAATACACTACAGTAACTCTAACTTTCATTTATAATGGCCTCGATAGCAGGTAGACAGATTTAGTCGTAGTCATAAAACTTTTACGTTGCTCACACTTTTAAAATAATTTATAGTTTTAACACAAAACAAACTTGGATTATAGCATAAACAGAACTATTTCTGACTGAAAGAATAATAACTCTTGCCTGTACAGTTTTCAGTCAAGTCAATTCTAAAAGCAATTTGAAGAGGTGCAAGTGGTGTAGCTCCTTGAAATGCATTTAGACTGTTACATTTATCGCAAACGGAAGAGCATTTTCGGTCAAATTAATTCAGATGTAGACCGACAAACTAGGGAACATATAAATCTGCCCTGTCCTAACAGTCCGTCCGTCTACTCGCTACACAAGAACTTGAGAATGATTCAAGCTATCCTCATCAGATATGGTGTGAAGGTAGCCCGTAATAAGACCTTGCAACGGATTGTAATTGAGGTCACTGTAAAGTCACTGTTAAATGTAATTATTGTCTGTACAATAACTTAAAAAATGGTTTGAGATTTCCCCACCAAACTTTGTGTATATACATGTATATATGTGTCAGGTATTGTATTTTTGGTAATTAGGATCAAAACCAGGATCATTGTAGTTCCCTTTCCACACAATAACTAAAGGCGGGTTTGAGCTTTCATCACATAAAGTGGGAGTGTACGTAACCTGTGTTGAGATATTGCTTGAGGCAGTATTAAGTGTCACTTGGTAGATGTCAATGCCAATGTTACTACAAATTGAAATTTCTTGTATGGAAAATGACTGACATTAGTTTAAGCTATTTTCACACAAGTTGGTTATAGGTAGTTTTATTGGAAGCTTGCATCGACTATGGGGACTCCCAGCGGTCGTGTTAGAATATATTTGCAGGGTCAGCGGCAAAATATATTTGCCATTGAGTTGTAAAAAGTGAAATATGAATATCAGGTATAGCCACACTCAGAAAACACAGCCTCCCATGCAGCGAAAAAGAAAAGAGGGAAAGAGAGCATGTTTTATAAGAATATTAATTTTAAAAAGGACACCACAAACAATAAACGAAACAGAGAACCCTTGGGGTTACGGCCTTGGAACGGTCAGTAGCAAAACAATTTGTCACTGGGGGTTTAAACCAGGTTCTAGGGTGCACCAACCTCACTTGCCCCAACATGTTCTCATATCAACATAAAGTACAAGTTGTCTTGATGATTGATGTTTCTTGGTAAAATAACTCCAACCCACCCATTAGCTCAACAATGTTGCATGCAAAAGCACACAAACATATAAAACATAGAAGCTAATAGCATTGCAAAGCCAATGGGCGAGTACTCCTACCGGGACAAGAGCTCGTGGAGTAAAATCAGCAAGAACACGATGGCAGGGATATTAGAAACAAATCGAGCTTCGAACCGGTGGGGCAAGTGTGAGGTTGGTTTAACCCCCCACCCCGGTAGCAAATTGTTTTTGACCGTTTCATAGCGGTAATCCCTCGGGTTCTCACTTTCGTTAATTGTTGGTGGCGTTTATTATGGAAGGTGGCGTCTATTTGAAACTGTTCATTTCACAACCATGCTCTCCTCTTCTGTGCTTTTTGGCTGCGTGGGGAGGCTGTGTCTGCTGGATGTGGTCATTCCTGATAAGCTTACTTTACTTTTCTGTATAAAGCAACTTGCGGCATCTTGACATTTGACTGTTTCCCTGTTTAAAACTGGTATTTTTAATCTTTTGGTTTTCAACAAACGCATTTAGTTGTTTGTTGTTTTTAAAAATTTATACACCAGTGATAGCGTTTGAATATGAATGAAAAAAAGACTTGTTTAAAAATGCCTTTGAACAGACCCCATGTCATTGTTCGGTCAACATCATGTCGAATATAAAACTGAGTATGGCTCGCAACTTCAAAGCGGATTAGTGTATATTATTAATAAATTTTCCTGTTTCTTTAGAATGCAAAAATGAATAGGTGTACACACAGCTAAACAAATATAGAACGATCAACGTGGAATAGAATATTAAAGTATAAAACTAGTGTGGGGTACCGCGTTGAAAAGGTCAGTGACAACCAGAACGGAGAGTAAATTAAATCAAAATCTTAGAGTCCTAATCTCGCGCATTGAGAAATAGTTGACACATCATAAACTACTTTTTGCAAATACTTTTTTGAAAAAGTTTAGTAACAATACACATAACAAATTGCCGCGTGGACTGCTCACGAGCTATGCATAAATTATGAAATAAATGGTATTTTGGAAATATTTTTGCTGCTGTCAAGTCTAAAGTAGTTATGAATATAGTTTTGTTTAGATTTTAGAGTGTATTTTTAAATGTTGTTTAAAATTCGTGTATCTAGTTTATGTAGAAGCTCATAACTAGGTAAGTCGGGTAAATTGTTTCTGAGGCAGAAATTTTGTTGCATGTGGTCGGATGATTTTTATGGAAAATCGATAGGAATTGGAGGTATTTGTTTTTTGTCTTTTCTAAATCTCATGTACACGACGAATAAAAAGCATTGATTTAGGAGATATTTCGGTTGGATGTTAGCTTTATGCGAGATTTCAGATTCAGTATTGTTTTTCCTCGATCGATTGTGTTAAATGTGTTGGTTATGCCGAGTTAAATGTTTCTTGTAGTAAACTCACGTTTACGTCTAGCTTTATGGACTCCGGGAACTTTTAGATGAAAAGTATAAAGACGGTATTGAACAACTGTCTTACAATCCTTGCACATTTAGGCGAGATCGAAAAATAGCGAGGATCAGTAGCTTTACAGTAAAATATTTCGTTAAAGTAGGCGGGGTTAAAAGTGTTATCAGTCCGGCAATTTCTGTAACTACTACGAAAATGACATGTCATCGCTGTCAGTTCAATTTAATAGGGTTGCACAATAAAACGATGGGTATCATTTTCAAATTTAAAAGAGTCGTTAAGGGCTCTCTTTTGTCGGAAGATTTTAAAGTTGAGCAAATTTCGAGTTGATACGTCTAAATTGTGTAACGCTAACATTCAAATAGATGTAAAGGAACTGTTCTCCAATTTACCGTTTATTCAACAGATACATTTCAGACTAAGTATCTAACGCAGTTGCACCCCTTAATATTGACTTATCTAGAGGTCAGCGTACACTATTGCGTTTCCCTATATGTTCTATATAGAGTCTTGGGAGTCTCCTTGATATATTTATTCTTAGACAATATCAGGCATGGTCTTCTGATGAAGTTTGAATATAAATCTACATAAAAACATAGATGAAATACCACCATGACCGTAGGTTTCTACCTCAAATTTCACTTTGAAGACTACCACCCTTGCCTATTGACTAAATTTACTTGTGGCTAACCTGTTTATAGGCATTATTTTAAAAGTAATTTTTTTCTTACCCAAAATGTTTTGGATAATGATTTTTGGTTCCAACAGCTGCAGAAATACACAATTTCTATTTTTTAGAAGGAGTTTTATTTTTTCCTTAGCTATCTTGGCCAATCAGCTAATGTTTCTATAGAGTCTTACGGGTTTCCCCTAACTTTTTTTTTTAACCGACCGGGAAGCAGCTTTTATTTAGTGTACGCTGATCTTAAGCCTCACATATTATTTTTAGTTATATTCAAACATTGTATAAAATGAAGAAATAAATAATTCCAAAAATTAAAATCCATGTTTTGTTTGTTTTTGTCCAAATCTGAACTCACAGCCCTTCTTCAAGTGTAAGCAGTTGGTGACAGTTCAGCCACACTAAAAACACTATAAACAGATTATTAACATTCATAACAAAAAAAAAACAGGAAAAATAGAATATTCCAGTTTATGTTATAAAACTTGACTTCTGAAGACTTACACACAGGCATGATATTTTAAACAAGTAATTTTTTGGCTTGGCCTTAAATGCTTCTATACAGAGTCATTTTTGTATCCCCACCCCATGTAAAAATACAAAAAAAGACATTTTCTGGCTATTATTTCAATGAATTTTTACTACCTGCAAGATCAAATTCCTGAATTTTACATTAAAAGCAGCTATAAACATATTTATTCATGGAAACACAGTCTATTTAGTATCATTCTGCACTTAAAATACACAGCCATGACTTTTGTGGAAACCAAGACATAGTGAAAATCCAAAAGAAAATGACATTTTGATGCATTTGGAGTGGAAATTATTCATTTCATGAGACTGTTTTTTACTAAATTCTTCCAGTTGTCATATAAAATGTGTTTTTATGCATGAAAATAAACAATACACCTTGACTGGACACTGCTATTTACCCAGGGGCTTGTTTTTGCCCTGAAAGGCCTCTATGATGTCACTCCTCATAGGTAATCCTATATTAAAATCCCATGAAATAAAGAATAATCAGATCCAAAATGCTTTAAAAATAGTCAATATGCATGAAATGATTAAATTATTATGTAATTCAATTGCTCTGATTGTATAATAAAGCATATTTTATTAAATGTTTTTTTCTGTTTCAATTTTCTTTGTTGAAAGGGAGACAACTCATGTTCTCTAAATAAGTCTAATTTGCTATAACTTACAATTTTGTAGGTATAAATATAATAAACATATTTCTGCTATAATTATTTTCAAAAAATCTCAAGCTGGTGCTATAGTTTTGAAAACAAAAGTGTCAAGCAGACAATGTTTAAGGCCCCATGTTAAACAATTTCTAGTACACATATATGCAAGATTTAGTTCTGTCATAAAATCCATGGTTTTCTGGGACCAGACTCCCAAAAGAAAACCAGTTAACCACTTTTACAGAGAAATACTGCTATTCTCTGTTAAAAACAAAATTTAAAACTATTGTATACCTCAATCATAGTAGCAAATCAGTAAGTGAAATCCTTTACACAGTCAGAGATCTATTTAACATACCCGGTGGCATTTTATGGTCAAGCTTATCGCAACTTCCAGGAACCGACTTAAAATTATTTGTTCGCGAAATAATTTACTGCTTCGCAACTGAAATCCAACTCATACCAAACAAAAGTCACACATAAAATTCATTTTTTCTCATTTTGCCTTTATTCTATTACCAGTTTTAATATACAGCCACTCTACACTGTTAAACAATAGGCATCAAAACATATCTAACAAATCTGAGACTTACTGAAATATTAAGAAAGACTTCTAAAAGGGGAAAAACACAGTTTTTGTGTCTGAAAGGCAAATCTAATTCATTATAAAGTCACTTTTTCCTAACCAGAATTAAATCAAAGCTACACTTTTGATCCAAATATACCTTACAGTGAAAACCACCTCTAAGTTTCCTCAAATGCAAGCATTATCCTCAAAATCTAGCAACCTTTTTATACCAAAATAAGCAAATGCATAACAAAAAATGCACTCCCATGTATAGTTTTACAACAATCCAACCTTAAAAAGTGACAATTTCTATACTTTTCATGGGAATATAATAAAGTGCAGGTCTCAACAAAGCTACAGCACCATCTCCCAATCTGAATATAGTGAATAAGGCTATTTTCAACACTATCTTAATTCAGAGGCCCCTTTATTAACAACTTGCAATCAGACTCCTTCTAACTGCTGCAAATGTATGCAGAAATTCTTTAGATTTGTCAATATTCACAAAATTAACAAATTGTATACAAAATCAGTTTCAAACAAGGCGCTCAATAGATCACATACATCCAGAATCTTGCTGCCTTTAGGTCAGCGTACACTATTGCGTTTCCCTATATGTTCTATATAGAGTCTTGGGAGTCTCCTTGATATATTTATTCTTAGACAATATCAGGCATGGTCTTCTGATGAAGTTTGAATATAAATCTACATAAAAACATAGATGAAATACCACCATGACCGTAGGTTTCTACCTCAAATTTCACTTTGAAGACTACCACCCTTGCCTATTGACTAAATTTACTTGTGGCTAACCTGTTTATAGGCATTATTTTAAAAGTAATTTTTTTCTTATCCAAAATGTTTTGGATAATGATTTTTGGTTCCAACAGCTGCAGAAATACACAATTTCTATTTTTTAGAAGGAGTTTTATTTTTTCCTTAGCTATATTGGCCAATCAGCTAATGTTTCTATAGAGTCTTACGGGTTTCCCCTAACTTTTTTTTTTAACCAACCGGGAAGCAGCTTTTATTTAGTGTACGCTGATCTTAAGCCTCACATTTTATTTTTAGTTATATTCAAACATTGTATAAAATGAAGAAATAAATAATTCCAAAAATTAAAATCCATGTTTTGTTTGTTTTTATCCAAATCTGAACTCACAGCCCTTCTTCAAGTGTAAGCAGTTGGTGACAGTTCAGCCACACTAAAAACACTATAAACAGATTATTAACATTCATAACAAAAAAAATCAGGAAAAATAGAATATTCCAGTTTATGTTATAAAACTTGACTTCTGAAGACTTACACACAGGCATGATATTTTAAACAAGTAATTTTTTGGCTTGGCCTTAAATGCTTCTATACAGAGTCATTTTTGTATCCCCACCCCATGGAAAAATACAAAAAAAGACATTTTCTGGCTATTATTTCAATGAATTTTCACTACCTGCAAGATCAAATTCCTGAATTTTACATTAAAAGCAGCTATAAACATATTTATTCATGGAAACACAGTCTATTTAGTATCATTCTGCACTTAAAATACACAGCTATGACTTTTGTGGAAACCAAGACATAGTGAAAATCCAAAAGAAAATGACATTTTGATGCATTTGGAGTGGAAATTATTCATTTCATGAGACTGTTTTTTACTAAATTCTTCCAGTTGTCATATAAAATGTGTTTTTATGCATGAAAATAAACAATACACCTTGACTGGACACTGCTATTTACCCAGGGGCTTGTTTTTGCCCTGAAAGGCCTCTATGATGTCACTCCTCATAGGTAATCCTATATTAAAATCCCATGAAATAAAGAATAATCAGATCCAAAATGCTTTAAAAATAGTCAATATGCATGAAATGATTAAATTATTATGTAATTCAATTGCTCTGATTGTATAATAAAGCATATTTTATTAAATGTTTTTTTCTGTTTCAATTTTCTTTGTTGAAAGGGAGACAACTCATGTTCTCTAAATAAGTCTAATTTGCTATAACTTACAATTTTGTAGGTATAAATATAATAAACATATTTCTGCTATAATTATTTTCAAAAAATCTCAAGCTGGTACTATAGTTTTGAAAACAAAAGTGTCAAGCAGACAATGTTTAAGGCCCCATGTTAAACAATTTCTAGTACACATATATGCCAAATTTAGTTCTGTCATAAAATCCATGGTTTTCTGGGACCAGACTCCCAAAAGAAAACCAGTTAACCACTTTTACAGAGAAATACTGCTATTCTCTGTTAAAAACAAAATTTAAAACTATTGTATACCTCAATCATAGTAGCAAATCAGTAAGTGAAATCCTTTACACAGTCAGAGATCTATTTAACATACCCGGTGGCATTTTATGGTCAAGCTTATCGCAACTTCCAGGAACCGACTTAAAATTATTTGTTCGCGAAATAATTTACTGCTTCGCAACTGAAATCCAACTCATACCAAACAAAAGTCACACATAAAATTCATTTTTTCTCATTTTGCCTTTATTCTATTACCAGTTTTAATATACAGCCACTCTACACTGTTAAACGATAGGCATCAAAAACATATCTAACAAATCTGAGACTTACTGAAATATTAAGAAAGACTTCTAAAAGGGGAAAAACACAGTTTTTGTGTCTGAAAGGCAAATCTAATTCATTATAAAGTCACTTTTTCCTAACCAGAATTAAATCAAAGCTACACTTTTGATCCAAATATACCTTACAGTGAAAACCACCTCTAAGTTTCCTCAAATGCAAGCATTATCCTCAAAATCTAGCAACCTTTTTATACCAAAATAAGCAAATGCATAACAAAAAATGCACTCCCATATAGTTTTACAACAATCCAACCTTAAAAAGTGACAATTTCTATACTTTTCATGGGAATATAATAAAGTGCAGGTCTCAACAAAGCTACAACACCATCTCCCAATCTGAATATAGTGAATAAGGCTATTTTCAACACTATCTTAATTCAGAGGCCCCTTTATTAACAACTTGCAATCAGACTCCTTCTAACTGCTGCAAATGTATGCAGAAATTCTTTAGATTTGTCAATATTCACAAAATTAACAAATTGTATACAAAATCAGTTTCAAACAAGGCGCTCAATAGATCACATACATCCAGAATCTTGCTGCCTTTATGTCAGCGTACACTATTGCGTTTCCCTATATGTTCTATATAGAGTCTTGGGAGTCTCCTTGATATATTTATTCTTAGACAATATCAGACATGGTCTTCTGAAGAAGTTTGAATATAAATCTACATAAAAACATAGATGAAATACCACCATGACCGTAGGTTTCTACCTCAAATTTCACTTTGAAGACTACCACCTTGCCTATTGACTAAATTTACTTGTGGCTAACCTGTTTATAGGCATTATTTTAAAAGTAATTTTTTTCTTATCCAAAATGTTTTGTGTAGTGTATTACCCCACTAGATACCTCTAACAGATTTATATATGTAGTATTGTTTTACTCATACTTTAGTCAGTGTTTGTTCAGAGCTTAAATGCATAATAAAGCTGCTATAAAATATATATAGGTGTTGTTTAATCAACATATACAAAGACACAACATTGGCGACGAGGATGATTACCAATGGATAATTTATGAACGAAACACTGAAAAAAAAAGCGTTAAATCGCATATGTGAACATAATGCATTAAATTGCTAGTGTGACTGCATTAAATTGCTAGACTAACTGCATTAAATTGCCAGCGTGATCACATTAAATTGTAACACTTGGATTAAATTCTAATATGAAACACTAACAATGGCAAAAGCTCTAAGTATTCCTGCGATAGAAAAATTTGATGTCCACGGAGACCAAACAACGCTATCACAAAGATGGGACAAATGGTTAAAAAGTTTTAATTATTTTGTCGTAGCATCAGGAATAACTGATAAGGGACAAAAACGTGCTTTGCTTTTACATCTCGTTGGAACCGACACACAGGAAATTTTCGACACGTTAACCGAAACAGGGGATGACAAGGATTTTGATGTGGCTGTTGAAAAACTGTCAGAATATTTTAAACCGAAAAAGAACATTGCGTTTAACAGACATTTATTCCGGAACGAATCACAAACTGAAGACGAAACAATTGAACAATTTTCAACAAGACTCAAACAACTGTCAATCGCGTGTGAATATGGAGATTCCAGAGATGATATGATAAGAGATCAAATTGTTGATAAATGCAGCTCAAATGACTTGAGAAGGAGATATCTGAGGGAAGCAGATCTGACATTAGAAAAAGTGTTACGGATCGGTCGTGCTTACGATCATGCTAACATACAGGCGGACAAAATGGAGAATCATCCAATGAGTTCTTCGAGAAATTCCTTAAATAAAGTAAATCAGAAATCTTGGAAAAATAAGACAGATAAATCTGATGAGAAGAAGAAGAAACCAAAATTGAAGTGTACACGCTGCGGTCTTAAAGGTCATCATGCTAAAGACTGTAAAATTGCAGCTGGAAAAAAGTGCAATAAATGCGGCATGATAGGACATTTTGCGAAAATGTGCCGGACAAGAAACAAAGATAAATCAAAGTCTGGACAAAAGGTGAAAATGATCAATGAAACAGAATCTGAATCTTCCGAAACAGACGAAAATGTGTTCATAGTAGGAAATAAGTTTGTGAACATAAATGCAAATGTTGCAGGGACCGAGATTGAATTCTTGATTGACAGTGGAGCGTCCTGCAATGTAATTGACTCAATTGCTTGGAAGAAGCTCAGATCGAAAATCAAATTAAAAGACTGCAAGAGAAAGGTGTATGCATATGGGTCAAAGAAGCCATTGAAAATCAAAGGAGAGTTCCAGTCAATTGTTACAGTTGGTAACAAGTCACAAATTGCAGACTTCATCGTGGTAGACACGGTTTGTGGATCATTACTAGGGTGTAAAACCGCCACGGATTTGAAAGTTTTGACACTAATTCAACAACTCAGTTCCGTACAGCATGAAACAAATTATGTCAAAAAGTATCCAAACTTGTTTAAAGGCATTGGAAAATTGAAAGATTTTAAATTGAAGATACATATTGACAAAGAGGTTAAACCTGTAGCGCAGCCAGTGCGTAGATTACCGTTTTCACTACGGGAGAAAGTCGAAAAGAAGATTGATGAACTTGAGGCCAAGGATATTATTGAATATGGTATACCATTTGGGTCAAAAGATTTCAAATATAGGTGCACCTACAATTTTTATAGGTGCACCTATACTTTTTATAGGTGCACCTATACTTTTTATAGGTGCACCTATAATTTATAGGTGCACCTCCATTTCAAGGTATAGGTGCACCTATAAATATAGGTGCACCTCCATTTCAAGGTATAGGTGCACCTATAAATATAGGTGCACCTTTAAAAAGAAAAGGTGCACCTATAAAAATTGTAGGTGCACCTATATTATTTTTGACCCATTGCATAGAAATTTTCTAGCCAATAACAGAACGGCTAACAAAACGAAAACGCTATTTCCCAATACTTGAGCGTTATTGACATACCAATACTTGAGCGCCTACGTTATAGCCTCGCCTTACAATTTTTAGAAATTACTATCGAGTACATGTCGCCAGGTGGTATTTAAGGCCCCACAAATGTAAGGTTTAGTGTGATGCGATTAAACATCAATGTTTCCTGGACGTGGTCTGTGAATAAGCTAAGCCGATAAAGATTTTCATGTGAATAAAATGACGATCTTGACACGTTTTTACTGTTTATTGCATTGCATAAGCGCCAACCGTCTTTTCGAAATATTAGGGCGGCGACTGCGGCTCCTGCGGCCACAGCTTATGGTTTATGTAAATTTTCAAACTCATTTTTTAAACTATCAGTAAATCAGTTTCAAACAACTTAATTTCTTGAAGTATTATGTGGCCTGCGTTTATAATGTTATACATGTATAACATATTTACTTTATTTTATAAGAGCACTTTCATGACTTTCCGGTACCGCGAATGGTACAACACTAGTACATGTACCATGGCTTTGTGGATGCAGACATTTGATTGTTCGAATTTCGAATTCTAACACTTTACACAAATAGATGTTAATTTAAACATATATTGGTAAAACGACATAAGCAATTTAAGTATTTGAGAAACAAGATCGCATATCCACTGCATCGAAGCTAAATTCTTCGTCACATCACAAGCGCATGTTAGTCACAGGTTAAGTTAAGTAAGAGAATAAGAGAAAAACTCTCTTTTTTATAAATTGTATTTTCTTTTTGTCTAGAAAGTAACAGTGTCCAAGTTATTATAAAATTAACAAAATAGTTCGAAAGAATTTGTCACACACGAGATTCCGCATGCACATAGTTTGTAATTGTTCATGTATAACTTAGAATCTTTATGTGTTCATTATATGCATGTGCCGGTCACTAAGGAGACCTTATTGGTAAATAAACATAATTTCATTAATTTCATGTTTTGGCAGAATTATCATGTTTTTAACACAATGGTTACCTTTATTAAAATATAAAAAGAAAAGATTTATAATCCAAAAATCATTCACCCGAAACATTTCAATAATAAGCAAATCTTCTTTACAAATAACATTTATGAAATATAGATAGGTGACAGATTTTATTTTTGAATAATCAAAAACTGCTAAGAATTCAGAAGATCTGTGAACTTGGCGGCCTAGCGGCATAAAGTTGGCGGTCTAGCGGCGTAGAGTCCTAGCGACGTGAATTTGGCGGCCTGGCGGCCTAAATGTCTGATGAATAAAAGTTTATTATTAAATAAAATAAAGGCTTTAAATCAAATTCAAAAGGCATTTCACGTACACTGCAGCGTACATAACCCGATTAAATGAAGTAGAACTCATTTTGTGATTTCATAATTTTGTGAAGTTGGCGGCCTAAAAGTTTTATGAATGAACGTTTATAATAATATTAAAATAAAATGAAATAAAGGCTCTGAATCAATTTATAAATGCATTTCATTTTCACTGCAGGGTGCAGTCCTATTTTCATCTATTTTTATAATATTGGAGTTCAGGCAGTGTTAACCTAAAAAAGAATCAAGTTTCTTTTCTGCATTTTATAGCTTCCTAAACTTCGGATATATCTCCAACGCACAAATTTATGAATTTCAAAATGTTTGATGCTGTTCATCAGCCAATTAAGTTAAGCAATCGTTTTTAGATATAGAGAGATTGTAAAAAAGCTATAGCGGTGAACATGGAAAATACGAGGCCCATAGCTTAGATATCTGATTCATAGCATTTTCTAGTAAAGCTTTTCCAAGACTTAAAAGGAAATTATGAAAGCCACCGAACACAATATGAAAAAAATTGCACACTCGGTTTGATTGAGCCTGTTAATGGGCAGTAATGGAAATGCATAGTACTGTCCACGCCGTCTAGCCCCTGGTTGAGGGCAACTCGATATTTACACCAATAAACAATACAATTTTGATTCATCCCAAACGATGGTGTAAAACATATAGCGGTGAACATGGAACCTTCCATGCGGTATTTTCTGATTAATACCATTCAATGTTCAGCGGCATATGGTCCCCAGATAAACGAATAGGTTTGTCCTAAACGAGAAAACAATGGGCGTAAGTAAAGAGAACAGACAGACAGACAGACAGACAGAGAGTGAGAGAGAGACAGAGACACAGAGAGAGACGAAGAGAAGGGATCAAAGTAACGCCAAAGGCAAAATTTAAAAAGCAGAAAATATATCCTTGGGGTGATTGAACACCAGTTATATCCAAATCTATATTGGCTGGAATATTGAAACCACCCATGATGTATAAACCATCTATAAACTGGCCGGAAAATTTAAACAAAAGTACATCATCATCATCATCATGTTTGTCTGTCACAATCATAGTTAACAACAGCAACAAGACATTAAATCAACAACACCAACATCATCATTTTTGTTAAATCACAGTCAAAGTTTACAGCAACAACATGACATTTAAAGAACAACAACAAACAACAAAATCATCATCGTCGTCATCATCAACACATTCAGACATAATCTCCGGATTATTATAATGAAAATTTTTGGCAAGCGTGCTGAATTAAAATTAAGTTCATCCTTTCCTCTACAGATACTCTTATATGTGTAGATCCAGGTTTGCCGTCACATCAGTGCCATCTGATCACGATCTTCACTGTTCGCTTTTGGATTTATTTCTGACCAAAATGCGAACAGTGCATATTCAGATCAGACGGCAAGGATGATTTCAGACTTCAGACTTAAGAGAAATTCTCGTCCAGAAAACGCAGACCTCTTATCCAACTATGATATATGACGACGCCGATGTAAGCATGCAGTTTCAATGCTGTTTCTTTCTATTATGTTCCTATGTTTGATGCAATATAAATTGATTTCAAATGTTAATGTACAGATAAATGCAATTCATACTTTTAAAAGACTTTAAGGTCAGGAGTAGACAAACAGCTAAACCTGGCTTGGAAAACAGAAAAGGATTAAAACATTTAATAAGGTAGCAGTAAAGACTTTTTAGCCATAGATGCGAATTGGCCCCGGTCAAATTTGAAGACAATAGGTAAGTGGGCAAACTGTATGCTTCATGGCACTTTAAAATATTTTTAGATGCTATATTTGCAGTTTCACATGTGTAGCTAGGATCCCAAAAATTTGTCTGACATGCTCTTTTTGACATTGACACTTTCCATGTGAGACAGGTGCTGCGAAACTATACATTTCTGGCTCCGTCTTCAGTTTAACTTGTAATTCTCCAGGGGCATACAAACAAGTGTGGGTTGTGCAAAATCTTGTTTGTTAATACATATATTGAGTATGATTTAATGAAACAGTCGGGAATTTACAATGTGTAAGTGGCAAGCATTTTTTTTTGGTTGTTGGCAATAAGAAAGCTGTGGACCGAAGAATGTTTGAAATTTTGCCTCGTCGGAAGACCAGTTTTCGCGACCAAAATTAGAAAGTTAATGTTGCTTAAAATTTAATTGGTATGTTTTAAATTTTATTTTGCTTTGTTTTCATAAAGTGAATGTCATTGTGATGTCAGTTATGTGCCTTTTATGTTTCAGGTTTGTGCTAGTAGGGAGCAAGTGGACTTGTCGTGTCAGCTGTGATTCTTCGGTTTAGCGATATATAAAAAACCCCTTTACTGCCGCCTAAATGGCTAGTCTACAGACTGTTCTCAATATTATCCAAAGCAAAAGCTTTTTATAATGCAATATCTTTTCAATCCTAAAAATTGTCTGTAATAATAAGAAAAGAAACTTAGTAAAGATATACAGTAAGCAAGAAACGAGCAGTTGTAAATTTACTTTGCTGGTCACTTTTGTGACAAATTAAAAATGTTCAAAGTCTTTTTAATGCAAACTGCTTCATCAGTCCTTATTTCAATAAAAAAAATGTAAAAGATAAATATTCATATTTTATTTCCTTTTTTTGCTGTTCAGTGAGAGGTTACGGATTACTTAAATACAACGTGTCATTTTAAACAAATATTAAGTATAATTTTTTTAGAATACTTGTAGACTATTTAAAATGCTAATGTTTCTAGCTTAATCATTAGATCAAATTGCAAAATTGTGAAACTGGAAGTTCATTTTTCATTAAAAGAAAATAAAATCACCATGCTTGTGTACTACATTGTTATACCTTGTTTTTTCGTCAAACATCTGGAAAAATTGCTGGGAGGATCAATTAATGACCTGCTGAGAATTAATGATGATCTATCAGTAGGGAACATTATTAAGTTACACGCTAGAGTATTACAAGTTCAACGGATTCTAACAAAAGGTGTCGTCAATCCATGGATTCATGTGTAAGAAGTCTGAGTTTAGAATAAGAAGACTTACACCATGCTTGTCTCCAAAACAATTAGTGCCATAAGATCAGTTCTGTTATGATTGGGTTAATAATATGTTGTTCCTTATTATGTTACACTTGTGACAAATTTTTATGCTCGATCCTTATTTTATAATTTCTTTGGAAATCTTTTATCTATGAGATATTAAGCTAAAACAACAATGTATGGCAACATGCATGTGAAAATTCATTAGTGATGACCTGTCATAATTCTTCCTTACGTAAATGCCCGTTTCCATCCAACTGTAACAAACATATTAAAGAATATCTCTTGAATGCACTAAAGGGTTGTAGACTACTTATGAGAAATGTAAATACTAAATACTAGTAAATAGTAAACATTTCCATTTTATCAAGTGGAATCTTAAGACACCTGCAAATATGTGATTACGAACTGCTAGCTTGTAACCAGAGGCGTAGCCAGCTTTGTTCAAGTTGTAGGCCCATACAAGGGGTTCCAAGGGGCACTTGTCCCTTGGTAAGGGGGTCTGGGGCCCCTCCCCCAGAAGCCGGAAACAAGTGGAGATTAAAAATGCAAAAATGAAAGGAAAATTATCAAAACAAAAAAAATATATGAATTCGATTCAATGCCCCAGAAAACAAATCAACGTCAAAGACACAATTGATTCGACCAAACGGTTTGTACCCGCTACCATCCCACCATTTCATTTTCTTGTCCAACTTGTAGGTCCAGGCATACAAGGCCTAATAGTAGCTACGCCACTGGTAACGCCCCATCTACATCTACATACAATCTCTTAAACTATTATTATGAAACTCTCCTGTAACAGGAGATGTTGGTATGGTTTGATTTTTTTCAAGTAGATCCAAAGGATCTCTGCTAATCAACACTAGTATAAACATAATAATTCATGGGCATATAATGTTTGTTTATAGAAACTTGAGATACTTCAGAATGATAAATATCAGTTTATTAAATCTGGCTCTGCAAACAGTTTAAGCCGCTTAATAGTTCTAATTACGTATACTAGACTACTGGTAATCGTTTTCCCGTAACCATGCAGCAAATTTCAACTTTTCAATTTCTACGCAACTGTCGAGAAGTGCCCTTAATTTGACCGCATGACCCTATTAACCTTCTCTTATTGCATAAATTCGCAGGAGGCGAATGTTTATTTAACAAGGTTTATCAGTAACCATGCAGTAGAGTTGGTGTTGATGATACTTTATACATGTACATAGCGTTTCTGTGTAAATTTCTGAATATTCTTGTATCACTAAATTAATTTTGTTTGTTATATTAAAGCATAAAATAAAAATTATAGGAAAAAAGTAAAAATAAAATTAATTATATATGCAATAAATGTATGGCCCTTATGGAATTTTTGCGTCCAATAATTAAACAGTAAATAGTACCATTGCTTTAATTTTTTAATGTTTTTAACATTGTTTTGTTTTTGTTGTTTTCACAGAAATTTTTAATTTATAAACTTCTAAGAAAGTCTTATAAATTCATAAAATTCAATTTAAAATTATGTGTAGATCCTGATCATCTGGCACATCCATACTGTCTGATCTGGATCTGCATTTTTCGGTCTGTATCAGAAATAATGTAATAAGTCTGAAAAGCAGAGTATATCCTTATCAGACGGCAAGGATTTGTCGTCTGATCTGGATCTACACTGTTCACCCATGCAATTAAAGTGTATATATGCCTTAAAGGGTTAAAGGGTTTTTCTTGCAAATGTACCACTATTCAAATACCAAATTTTTCTGAAAATTTAGCTTTAGAAACTTTAAGAAAGTCTAATAAATTTATAATATTCTATTTGAAATTATGAAAACCTTATTACATGTATAACGAATACGGATTTCAACTCATATTGGATGTTCACGTGCAAGCAAACAGAGAATATTTTTTATAAACTCACAAACAATTCTTATATCTAATTGCAGAAATGTATAAATATTGTTGATTCCTAACGAAGTAGTTTAGCCTAAGTGCCTTACGAAAACTTTAAACTATCGTTTGAAACGGACAATCTTATTGGTTGATGGAAAATATCTTCATTTGTTTTAGGTGCACCTATAAATTTACGGGTGCACCTATATTTATAGGTGCACCTCCATTTCAATGTATAGGTGCACCTATAAATATAGTTGCACCTCCATTTCAAGGTATAGGTGCACCTATAAATATAGGTGCACCTCCATTTCAATGTATAGGTGCACCTATAAATATACGTGCACCTATAAAAATTGTAGGTGCACCTATATTTGAAATATAGGTGCACCTGAACACTATCTTTTGACCCAAATGGTATACCATAATTGAACGGGTTTCTGGTCCTACTCCGTATGTTTCCCCGTTAGTAGTAGTTCCAAAGAAAAACGGCGATGTCAGAATATGTGTTGATATGAGACAAGCAAATCGTGCTATACAAAGAGAAAGACACCCGATACCGACGGTAGATGAAATTATACACGATATGAATTCTTCAGCTGTGTTTTCAAAATTAGATTTGCGTGAAGGTTTTCATCAGATTGAAATTGAAGAAGATTCAAGATACATCACAACATTTGTGTGTTCAAAGGGATTATATCGTTATAAGAGAATGATTTATGGTCAAAATTCAGCTCCTGAAATCTACCAGTTTCTTATCTCGCAAGTACTTGAAGGTTGCACCGGAACGAAAAATATTGCAGACGACATCATAGTTTATGCACCAAATAAGGAAGAACATGATAAACGCTTGACAAAAGTGCTAGAAAGGCTACAAGAACGTGGTTTAACTGTAAATGCAGAGAAATCGAAGTTCTGTATGGATAAATTAGTGTTCAACGGACATGTTCTATCCAAACACGGGATTGGTCCGGAGGAATCAAAAGTCAAGGCAATTTTGGAAGCGCGAGAACCAGAGAATGCATCAGAAGTTCGTAGTTTTCTAGGACTAGTGAACTATCAGAGTAGGTTCTTGATGAATCTTGCTACAATAGCAGAACCATTGCGACGCTTAACAAAGAAAGGAGAACGATTTGTTTGGCGAAATGAACAGAAACTTGCTTTCAAAAGACTGAAAGAAAATCTTGCAAACGCATGTGCATTATCATATTTTGATACTACAGCCAAAACGACGCTGATGGCAGATGCAAGTCCGGTAGGACTTGGCGCTGTTCTTGTACAGACGAAAAATGGTCAAGACAGAATAATTTTATATGCAAGTCGAAGCTTAAGTGATGTTGAAAAACGATATTCACAGACTGAAAAAGAAGCACTCGCATTAGTTTGGGCATGTGAAAGATTCAGACTTTACCTGATCGGAATAGAGTTTGATCTTGTGACTGATCACAAAGCTTTAGAAACTATTTATAGCCCAAAATCAAAGCCTCCACCGCGTATTGAAAGATGGGTTCTACGATTACAAGCCTTCAACTTCAATGTTGTATATCGTACAGGAAAACAAATGATAGCAGACCCATTATCACGTCTTATTAAGGATCAGGGTATTAAGAAATCAAAAGTTTCTCAAATTGCAGAGGACTATATCAAATTCATCGCATTAAATGATGTGCCAGAAGCGTTGACAGCTCATGACATTGAACAAATTTCACAAAATGACGATGAAATTACACAATTGCGCCATGCAATAAGAAAGGGCACAAGTTTTGAAAATTTGCCGAATTATAAGCATGTGAAAGACGAACTGTCTGTGCTTGGAAAACTTGTTCTCAGAGGGACACGAATTGTCATACCAGTTTCATTAAGAAAGAAATTGCTAAAACTAGCACACGAAGGTCATCAAGGAATCGTGAAAACGAAGCAAAGACTACGTGATATAGTATGGTGGCCAGGTATGGACAAAGATGTCGAAAGAGAAGTAAAAAGATGTCACAGTTGCCAAATAGTAGGACAGCCTTCAAAACCAGAACCAATGACGAGAACAAAACTACCCGACCAACCATGGCAACATCTATCAGTTGATCTGATGGGTCCATTTCCTTCAGGGGATTTTATATTTGTAGTAGTAGCCTTTTATACCAGATGGTTTGAATATGACATTATGAAGAGTGTAACATCTAGCAAAATCATTCAAAGTTTGGACAAGATGTTTACAATTTTTGGATTGCCAGTGTCGATTAAATCGGACAATGCTCCAAATTTTACTTCACAAGAGTTTGAGAATTATATGAAACTTCAAGGAATTAATCATTACACTAGTACGCCACTTTGGAGCCAGAGTAACGGCGAAGTTGAAATTCAGAACAAAACAATTCTCAAGGCCGTCAGAATCTATCAAAGTGAAAAAGGCGACTGGAAAAATAATCTGAATGAATTTGTGTTTGCATATAGAAACACACCACACAGTGTAACAGGTGTGAGTCCTGCTGAACTTATGTTTCAGAGGAAACTGAGAACAAAATTACCGTATTTAGTAAGTTTAGATCAGCCTACACATGACGTCCGGGAAAGGGACTATCAGCAGAAGGAAAAGGGAAAGTTATATGCAGACGAGAAACGAGGTGCGGAGAAATCTGAAATTATGCCAGGAGACAAAGTTTTATTACAACAGGATCAACGGAATAAGTTAACAACACGATTGAACCCCGAACCATGTATTGTGAAAGAGAAAAAAGGGAATCAAGTAAAAATTGAAACAAAAAGTCAGGAATTAAATGAGAACAGAGACAGAAATAGGAGAGAAATTAAAATGCCAAAACGATTCGAAGATTTTGTAATGAAATAAACAGTGACTGGCTAATTATCTGTTTAAATATATAAACCATATATTAGTATATGCTTTGCCTAAATATTCAGCTTTGCTTAAACATTGCAATTTTCTCACGAAAGACAAAATATTTTGTGGTGATATGTTTTCTAACAATTGAGAAATAATCTTCTTACATTGTCAGCAAACACTTAGTTAATTAAGATTAGTTATCACTTAATTGGTACTATTCAACAACACGCCTTAGTGTTATCAGTTTTATTGTTCTAGGTGGACAGCCGAATTATTTCTTGGACATGGGAATTATGATATCAGTTTTATGAATGAAATAGTTAGTTAGTTCAAATCTGGGAAGGAAAGAAATGTAGTGTATTACCCAACTAGATACCTCTAACAGATTTATATATGTAGTATTGTTTTACTCATACTTTAGTCAGTGTTTGTTCAGAGCTTAAATGCATAATAAAGCTGCTTTAAAATATATATAGGTGTTGTTTAATCAACATATACAAAGACACAACATTTTGGATAATGATTTTTGGTTCCAACAGCTGCAGAAATACACAATTTCTATTTTTTAGAAGGAGTTTTATTTTTTCCTTAGCTATATTGGCCAATCAGCTAATGTTTCTATAGAGTCTTACGGGTTTCCCCTAACTTTTTTTAACCAACCGGGAAGCAGCTTTTATTTAGTGTACGCTGATCTAGATGAGTATCATTTATGTCTCAATTAACTAAACAATGGCAAAAAACCATATTCTTTCCTTAATTTCGAATATCAGAGTATGCTATCGTTTTCGACTGGCTCTTGCTATGTAATTTAAGACAAGGTTGATGCACACTGTACGAATTTATGCTTGTAGAAAGGTAAATTTGATGAATTGCTAATGATATAACAGTAAAATTACTAAGGGACGAATTCTTGTACAAGTTTATTCACTTAAAACATCTCAATAGCAATCCAAAAAAGAAAAAAACAACATGTATTACTTTTATATTATTCTAAGTACTTTAAATGACATTTATACATAAAACATATAACATAACAATCTACTGTGAGTTGAAGAAAACTGAATACGAGTATGCTAAATACTGTTGGAGTATCGATGGACTTTTTTCAAACATTGCGCTAACACAACACATATTGCACATATAATGCAATATACTAAATTTTTGCAATATATATTTTGTACATATTAGTTATTGCAAGCGAAACAATGTTATATAAAGCTTAACGTTTTAATACATATTCTTGTCGTCAAATGCATCTTCGGTCAGCCGTTGTTTAAAAGCTGATCCTGAACCAATGTTCGAAACACACCGATCATATTATTTTAATTTCTCAGCGTGGATTTAAAATATACTCCTAAGATATAATAAGATAAAGCATGTTCACTTTTTTTCTGAAATTGTTCAAGAACAAACTATGTGCAGCGGTTAATCCTCTTGCACTGTATTAAAGTTTCGCAAACACTGCAAATGGCGAAAACTGGCTAAAATTACAAAATTGAATTTTGGGAAAAACATACTCATTGCCACCTAGATTTTAGGGAAGAAATGTATTTATCTAAGGATGTATTAATGTTTGCAAGCTCAGTTTAGTATACTTCATGTTCTAATTACCAAGCACATACTTTAACGAAAGAAAATATGTTTGCATGAGAACACCGAAATTCATGGACAATAAATTTTAATGTGTGCTGGTCTACACTCATTAGTGCCGATTCGTCACAATAATGTTAGGGTTTTCCAGAAATTCATGAAAAACTAACTGCCTAGTCTGTTTGCAATGTTTGCAAAACATTAACTACCTTCACAGATAGATTTATAAAAAAATTGATAGAGTCTGGTTCAAGAATTTTCACTATCAGCCGTTCCTGCTGCGAATTGCGAACATTTTTTCAGCTTTCATGTTTTACCTTCTTTAAAAAAAATTTTGCTTCAACTGGTTATTTCAGTTAAAATTATCCAGAATTATTTGTCGGAACCAAAGAACTTAAGCTGTCATTATTTTTGCACAAAAAATAAAACTATAAATAATATATAATACACCGAAACGCACACAAATGAAATTGCAAACGGCCAGGAAAGTGACGCAAAGACAAAACAGGACCAGCCAACTACGTCATATGTTGCTAGGAAAACGATTTGCGAAATTACGGCCCAAAACTCTTAGACAATATCAGGCATGGTCTTCTGATGAAGTTTGAATATAAATCTACATAAAAACATAGATGAAATACCACCATGACCGTAGGTTTCTACCTCAAATTTCACTTTGAAGACTACCACCCTTGCCTATTGACTAAATTTACTTGTGGCTAACCTGTTTATAGGCATTATTTTAAAAGTAATTTTTTTCTTATCCAAAATGTTTTGGATAATGATTTTTGGTTCCAACAGCTGCAGAAATACACAATTTCTATTTTTTAGAAGGAGTTTTATTTTTTCCTTAGCTATATTGGCCAATCAGCTAATGTTTCTATAGAGTCTTACGGGTTTCCCCTAACTTTTTTTTTTAACCAACCGGGAAGCAGCTTTTATTTAGTGTACGCTGATCTTAAGCCTCACATATTATTTTTAGTTATATTCAAACATTGTATAAAATGAAGAAATAAATAATTCCAAAAATTAAAATCCATGTTTTGTTTGTTTTTGTCCAAATCTGAACTCACAGCCCTTCTTCAAGTGTAAGCAGTTGGTGACAGTTCAGCCACACTAAAAACACTATAAACAGATTATTAACATTCATAACAAAAAAAATCAGGAAAAATAGAATATTCCAGTTTATGTTATAAAACTTGACTTCTGAAGACTTACACACAGGCATGATATTCTAAACAAGTAATTTTTTGGCTTGGCCTTAAATGCTTCTATACAGAGTCATTTTTGTATCCCCACCCCATGTAAAAATACAAAAAAAGACATTTTCTGGCTATTATTTCAATGAATTTTCACTACCTGCAAGATCAAATTCCTGAATTTTACATTAAAAGCAGCTATAAACATATTTATTCATGGAAACACAGTCTATTTAGTATCATTCTGCACTTAAAATACACAGCCATGACTTTTGTGGAAACCAAGACATAGTGAAAATCCAAAAGAAAATGACATTTTGATGCATTTGGAGTGGAAATTATTCATTTCATGAGACTGTTTTTTACTAAATTCTTCCAGTTGTCATATAAAATGTGTTTTTATGCATGAAAATAAACAATACACCTTGACTGGACACTGCTATTTACCCAGGGGCTTGTTTTTGCCCTGAAAGGCCTCTATGATGTCACTCCTCATAGGTAATCCTATATTAAAATCCCATGAAAAAAAGAATAATCAGATCCAAAATGCTTTAAAAATAGTCAATATGCGTGAAATGATTAAATTATTATGTAATTCAATTGCTCTGATTGTATAATAAAGCATATTTTATTAAATGTTTTTTCTGTTTCAATTTTCTTTGTTGAAAGGGAGACAACTCATGTTCTCTAAATAAGTCTAATTTGCTATAACTTACAATTTTGTAGGTATAAATATAATAAACATATTTCTGCTATAATTATTTTCAAAAAATCTCAAGCTGGTGCTATAGTTTTGAAAACAAAAGTGTCAAGCAGACAATGTTTAAGGCCCCATGTTAAACAATTTCTAGTACACATATATGCCAGATTTAGTTCTGTCATAAAATCCATGGTTTTCTGGGACCAGACTCCCAAAAGAAAACCAGTTAACCACTTTTACAGAGAAATACTGCTATTCTCTGTTAAAAACAAAATTTAAAACTATTGTATACCTCAATCATAGTAGCAAATCAGTAAGTGAAATCCTTTACACAGTCAGAGATCTATTTAACATACCCGGTGGCATTTTATGGTCAAGCTTATCGCAACTTCCAGGAACCGACTTAAAATTATTTGTTCGCGAAATAATTTACTGCTTCGCAACTGAAATCCAACTCATACCAAACAAAAGTCACACATAAAATTCATTTTTTCTCATTTTGCCTTTATTCTATTACCAGTTTTAATATACAGCCACTCTACACTGTTAAACGATAGGCATCAAAAACATATCTAACAAATCTGAGACTTACTGAAATATTAAGAAAGACTTCTAAAAGGGGAAAAACACAGTTTTTGTGTCTGAAAGGCAAATCTAATTCATTATAAAGTCACTTTTTCCTAACCAGAATTAAATCAAAGCTACACTTTTGATCCAAATATACCTTAAAGTGAAAACCACCTCTAAGTTTCCTCAAATGCAAGCATTATCCTCAAAATCTAGCAACCTTTTTATACCAAAATAAGCAAATGCATAACAAAAAATGCACTCCCATGTATAGTTTTACAACAATCCAACCTTAAAAAGTGACAATTTCTATATTTTTCATGGGAATATAATAAAGTGCAGGTCTCAACAAAGCTACAACACCATCTCCCAATCTGAATATAGTGAATAAGGCTATTTTCAACACTATCTTAATTCAGAGGCCCCTTTATTAACAACTTGCAATCAGACTCCTTCTAACTGCTGCAAATGTATGCAGAAATTCTTTAGATTTGTCAATATTCACAAAATTAACAAATTGTATACAAAATCAGTTTCAAACAAGGCGCTCAATAGATCACATACATCCAGAATCTTGCTGCCTTTAGGTCAGCGTACACTATTGCGTTTCCCTATATGTTCTATATAGAGTCTTGGGAGTCTCCTTGATATATTTATTCTTAGACAATATCAGACATGGTCTTCTGAAGAAGTTTGAATATAAATCTACATAAAAACATAGATGAAATACCACCATGACCGTAGGTTTCTACCTCAAATTTCACTTTGAAGACTACCACCCTTGCCTATTGACTAAATTTACTTGTGGCTAACCTGTTTATAGGCATTATTTTAAAAGTAATTTTTTTCTTATCCAAAATGTTTTGTGTAGTGTATTACCCCACTAGATACCTCTAACAGATTTATATATGTAGTATTGTTTTACTCATACTTTAGTCAGTGTTTGTTAAGAGCTTAAATGCATAATAAAGCTGCTATAAAATATATATAGGTGTTGTTTAATCAACATATACAAAGACACAACATTGGCGACGAGGATGATTACCAATGGATAATTTATGGACGAAACACTGAAAAAAAGCGTTAAATCGCATATGTGAACATAATGCATTAAATTGCTAGTGCGTCTGCATTAAATTGCTAGACTAACTGCATTAAATTGCCAGCGTGATCACATTAAATTGTAACACTTGGATTAAATTCTAATATGAAACACTAACAATGGCAAAAGCTCTAAGTATTCCTGCGATAGAAAAATTTGATGTCCACGGAGACCAAACAACGCTATCACAAAGATGGGACAAATGGTTAAAAAGTTTTAATTATTTTGTCGTAGCATCAGGAATAACTGATAAGGGACAAAAACGTGCTTTGCTTTTACATCTCGTTGGAACCGACACACAGGAAATTTTCGACACGTTAACCGAAACAGGTGATGACAAGGATTTTGATGTGGCTGTTGAAAAACTGTCAGAATATTTTAAACCGAAAAAGAACATTGCGTTTAACAGACATTTATTCCGGAACGAATCACAAACTGAAGACGAAACAATTGAACAATTTTCAACAAGACTCAAACAACTGTCAATCGCGTGTGAATATGGAGATTCCAGAGATGATATGATAAGAGATCAAATTGTTGATAAATGCAGCTCAAATGACTTGAGAAGGAGATATCTGAGGGAAGCAGATCTGGCATTAGAAAAAGTGTTACGGATCGGTCGTGCTTACGATCATGCTAACATACAGGCGGACAAAATGGAGAATCATCCAATGAGTTCTTCGAGAAATTCCTTAAATAAAGTAAATCAGAGATCTTGGAAAAATAAGACAGATAAATCTGATGAGAAGAAGAAGAAACCAAAATTGAAGTGTACACGCTGCGGTCTTAAAGGTCATCATGCTAAAGACTGTAAAATTGCAGCTGGAAAAAAGTGCAATAAATGCGGCATGATAGGACATTTTGCGAAAATGTGCCGGACAAGAAACAAAGATAAATCAAAGTCTGGACAAAAGGTGAAAATGATCAATGAAACAGAATCTGAATTTTCCGAAACAGACGAAAATGTGTTCATAGTAGGAAATAAGTTTGTGAACATAAATGCAAATGTTGCAGGGACCGAGATTGAATTCTTGATTGACAGTGGAGCGTCCTGCAATGTAATTGACTCAATTGCTTGGAAGAAGCTCAGATCGAAAATCAAATTAAAAGACTGCAAGAGAAAGGTGTATGCATATGGGTCAAAGAAGCCATTGAAAATCAAAGGAGAGTTCCAGTCAATTGTTACAGTTGGTAACAAGTCACAAATTGCAGACTTCATCGTGGTAGACACGGTTTGTGGATCATTACTAGGGTGTAAAACCGCCACGGATTTGAAAGTTTTGACACTAATTCAACAACTCAGTTCCGTACAGCATGAAACAAATTATGTCAAAAAGTATCCAAACTTGTTTAAAGGCATTGGAAAATTGAAAGATTTTAAATTGAAGATACATATTGACAAAGAGGTTAAACCTGTAGCGCAGCCAGTGCGTAGATTACCGTTTTCACTACGGGAGAAAGTCGAAAAGAAGATTGATGAACTTGAGGCCAAGGATATTATTGAACGGGTTTCTGGTCCTACTCCGTATGTTTCCCCGTTAGTAGTAGTTCCAAAGAAAAACGGCGATGTCAGAATATGTGTTGATATGAGACAAGCAAATCGTGCTATACAAAGAGAAAGACACCCGATACCGACGGTAGATGAAATTATACACGATATGAATTCTTCAGCTGTGTTTTCAAAATTAGATTTGCGTGAAGGTTTTCATCAGATTGAAATTGAAGAAGATTCAAGATACATCACAACATTTGTGTGTTCAAAGGGATTATATCGTTATAAGAGAATGATTTATGGTCAAAATTCAGCTCCTGAAATCTACCAGTTTCTTATCTCGCAAGTACTTGAAGGTTGCACCGGAACGAAAAATATTGCAGACGACATCATAGTTTATGCACCAAATAAGGAAGAACATGATAAACGCTTGACAAAAGTGCTAGAAAGGCTACAAGAACGTGGTTTAACTGTAAATGCAGAGAAATCGAAGTTCTGTATGGATAAATTAGTGTTCAACGGACATGTTCTATCCAAACACGGGATTGGTCCGGAGGAATCAAAAGTCAAGGCAATTTTGGAAGCGCGAGAACCAGAGAATGCATCAGAAGTTCGTAGTTTTCTAGGACTAGTGAACTATCAGAGTAGGTTCTTGATGAATCTTGCTACAATAGCAGAACCATTGCGACGCTTAACAAAGAAAGGAGAACGATTTGTTTGGCGAAATGAACAGAAACTTGCTTTCAAAAGACTGAAAGAAAATCTTGCAAACGCATGTGCATTATCATATTTTGATACTACAGCCAAAACGACGCTGATGGCAGATGCAAGTCCGGTAGGACTTGGCGCTGTTCTTGTACAGACGAAAAATGGTCAAGACAGAATAATTTTATATGCAAGTCGAAGCTTAAGTGATGTTGAAAAACGATATTCACAGACTGAAAAAGAAGCACTCGCATTAGTTTGGGCATGTGAAAGATTCAGACTTTACCTGATCGGAATAGAGTTTGATCTTGTGACTGATCACAAAGCTTTAGAAACTATTTATAGCCCAAAATCAAAGCCTCCACCGCGTATTGAAAGATGGGTTCTACGATTACAAGCCTTCAACTTCAATGTTGTATATCGTACAGGAAAACAAATGATAGCAGACCCATTATCACGTCTTATTAAGGATCAGGGTATTAAGAAATCAAAAGTTTCTCAAATTGCAGAGGACTATATCAAATTCATCGCATTAAATGATGTGCCAGAAGCGTTGACAGCTCATGACATTGAACAAATTTCACAAAATGACGATGAAATTACACAATTGCGCCATGCAATAAGAAAGGGCACAAGTTTTGAAAATTTGCCGAATTATAAGCATGTGAAAGACGAACTGTCTGTGCTTGGAAAACTTGTTCTCAGAGGGACACGAATTGTCATACCAGTTTCATTAAGAAAGAAATTGCTAAAACTAGCACACGAAGGTCATCAAGGAATCGTGAAAACGAAGCAAAGACTACGTGATATAGTATGGTGGCCAGGTATGGACAAAGATGTCGAAAGAGAAGTAAAAAGATGTCACAGTTGCCAAATAGTAGGACAGCCTTCAAAACCAGAACCAATGACGAGAACAAAACTACCCGACCAACCATGGCAACATCTATCAGTTGATCTGATGGGTCCATTTCCTTCAGGGGATTTTATATTTGTAGTAGTAGCCTTTTATACCAGATGGTTTGAATATGACATTATGAAGAGTGTAACATCTAGCAAAATCATTCAAAGTTTGGACAAGATGTTTACAATTTTTGGATTGCCAGTGTCGATTAAATCGGACAATGCTCCAAATTTTACTTCACAAGAGTTTGAGAATTATATGAAACTTCAAGGAATTAATCATTACACTAGTACGCCACTTTGGAGCCAGAGTAACGGCGAAGTTGAAATTCAGAACAAAACAATTCTCAAGGCCGTCAGAATCTATCAAAGTGAAAAAGGCGACTGGAAAAATAATCTGAATGAATTTGTGTTTGCATATAGAAACACACCACACAGTGTAACAGGTGTGAGTCCTGCTGAACTTATGTTTCAAAGGAAACTGAGAACAAAATTACCGTATTTAGTAAGTTTAGATCAGCCTAAACATGACGTCCGGGAAAGGGACTATCAGCAGAAGGAAAAGGGAAAGTTATATGCAGACGAGAAACGAGGTGCGGAGAAATCTGAAATTATGCCAGGAGACAAAGTTTTATTACAACAGGATCAACGGAATAAGTTAACAACACGATTGAACCCCGAACCATGTATTGTGAAAGAGAAAAAAGGGAATCAAGTAAAAATTGAAACAAAAAGTCAGGAATTAAATGAGAACAGAGACAGAAATAGGAGAGAAATTAAAATGCCAAAACGATTCGAAGATTTTGTAATGAAATAAACAGTGACTGGCTAATTATCTGTTTAAATATATAAACCATATATTAGTATATGCTTTGCCTAAATATTCAGCTTTGCTTAAACATTGCAATTTTCTCACGAAAGACAAAATATTTTGTGGTGATATGTTTTCTAACAATTGAGAAATAATCTTCTTACATTGTCAGCAAACACTTAGTTAATTAAGATTAGTTATCACTTAATTGGTACTATTCAACAACACGCCTTGGTGTTATCAGTTTTATTGTTCTAGGTGAACAGCCGAATTATTTCTTGGACATGGGAATTATGATATCAGTTTTATGAATGAAATAGTTAGTAAGTTAAAATCTGGGAAGGAAAGGAATGTAGTGTATTACCCCACTAGATACCTCTAACAGATTTATATATGTAGTATTGTTTTACTCATACTTTAGTCAGTGTTTGTTCAGAGCTTAAATGCATAATAAAGCTGCTTTAAAATATATATAGGTGTTGTTTAATCAACATATACAAAGACACAACATTTTGGATAATGATTTTTGGTTCCAACAGCTGCAGAAATACACAATTTCTATTTTTTAGAAGGAGTTTTATTTTTTCCTTAGCTATATTGGCCAATCAGCTAATGTTTCTATAGAGTCTTACGGGTTTCCCCTAACTTTTTTTAACCAACCGGGAAGCAGCTTTTATTTAGTGTACGCTGATCTAGATGAGTATCATTTATGTCTCAATTAACTAAACAATGGCAAAAAACCATATTCTTTCCTTAATTTCGAATATCAGAGTATGCTATCGTTTTCGACTGGCTCTTGCTATGTAATTTAAGACAAGGTTGATGCACACTGTACGAATTTATGCTTGTAGAAAGGTAAATTTGATGAATTGCTAATGATATAACAGTAAAATTACTAAGGGACGAATTCTTGTACAAGTTTATTCACTTAAAACATCTCAATAGCAATCCAAAAAAGAAAAAAAAAACATGTATTACTTTTATATTATTCTAAGTACTTTAAATGACATTTATACATAAAACATATAACATAACAATCTACTGTGAGTTGAAGAAAACTGAATACGAGTATGCTAAATACTGTTGGAGTATCGATGGACTTTTTTCAAACATTGCGCTAACACAACACATATTGCACATATAATGCAATATACTAAATTTTTGCAATATATATTTTGTACATATTAGTTATTGCAAGCGAAACAATGTTATATAAAGCTTAACGTTTTAATACATATTCTTGTCGTCAAATGCATCTTCGGTCAGCCGTTGTTTAAAAGCTGATCCATAACCAATGTTCGAAACACACCGATCATATTATTTTAATTTCTCAGCGTGGATTTAAAATATACTCCTAAGATATAATAAGATAAAGCATGTTCACTTTTTTTCTGAAATTGTTCAAGAACAAACTATGTGCAGCGGTTAATCCTCTTGCACTGTATTAAAGTTTCGCAAACACTGCAAATGGCGAAAACTGGCTAAAATTACAAAATTGAATTTTGGGAAAAACATACTCATTGCCACCTAGATTTTAGGGAAGAAATGTATTTATCTAAGGATGTATTAATGTTTGCAAGCTCAGTTTAGTATACTTCATGTTCTAATTACCAAGCACATACTTTAACGAAAGAAAATATGTTTGCATGAGAACACCGAAATTCATGGACAATAAATTTTAAGTGTGTGCTGGTCTACACTCATTAGTGCCGATTCGTCACAATAATGTTAGGGTTTTCCAGAAATTCATGAAAAACTAACTGCCTAGTCTGTTTGCAATGTTGCAAAACATTAACTACCTTCACAGATAGATTTATAAAAAAATTGATAGAGTCTGGTTCAAGAATTTTCACTATCAGCCGTTCCTGCTGCGAATTGCGAACATTTTTTCAGCTTTCATGTTTTACCTTCTTTAAAAAAAATTTTGCTTCAACTGGTTATTTCAGTTAAAATTATCCAGTATTATTTGTCGGAACCAAAGAACTTAAGCTGTCATTATTTTTGCACAAAAAATAAAACTATAAATAATATATAATACACCGAAACGCACACAAATGAAATTGCAAACGGCCAGGAAAGTGACGCAAAGACAAAACAGGACCAGCCAACTACGTCATATGTTGCTAGGAAAACGATTTGCGAAATTACGGCCCAAAACTCTGAAAGAGAGTAAAATATAGGTTATGTAGATGAAAGTTATGTTAATTCCATGCAAACTGTTGCTGATTAAACTTTATTTACATAACAGCTAGTGTGAGCATTTATGCCAAACTACAGTCAATTTTACCATCCAGAAAAGAAAACTTAAGATAAAGTAATAAAGTGTTCTCGGCGACATGATGGAAAGTAATCTATACCTTATTAAATTTGTATTTAGTTTCGACTTTTAGAGAAAACTTTGCATCTGATTTAGATAGAAAATCTTATCTTAATTTTTATGTAATGCATTGTATATTTTTATTAACATTTTATGCCTGCGTTTCCATATGCAATTAAAGTTTGAAAAAATAAACGATTTTAGTGTTTTAACAAAAAAAAATAGTATCAACGTCCTTAGTTCAGTGTCATGTAATTCTGCCCGATCCAATTGGAAACTATAATTTAAAGTTGCTTTAAACATGGTATAAATATATAGAAATTACTTACGTCCAAATGTAAACAGTAAGATATGTTTGTTCCAGCTCAATTCGAAAGATCCGCGTGAGGACAATTGATCGTATGTTACTTTGAATATAACCACGGATGACCCTAGCGTCCAAATGAAAGATCCCATAGAGATTCCAAACACAGCTTTGTTGAACACTACAACAGTTATGTTAAAAACGGAACTATATAGATTAACTACAAAACATGGTTGCAGTGTGGGTTAAAGGTTTGGTTTAATAATATACTTGTTACAGAACAACAAAACAAATAAAAACAACAAGTTTAACACAAAACAATACGAACAATTGTCATTGTCATTGTTTCGTGTATTAATCTCTAGGATTCTTAAAAAATAATTTAGAAATACTATTTGTTCATATAGAATGAACTTTATATAAATTCGGTATAACCGATACAGTATGCATGGTTAAATTGTACGCTAATCTCTCAGTTCAATAGAGAACAAAAGCAAAATTCGCATAAAATGAATTTGAAAATGTAGTAGCATTCGTTATTTCTGTCGCAGAATAAATGCATGATTGTGACTGTCTTCATCAACAATGCAAGAACTGAACGTATAGCCTACCTTCAACTTTGCATCTCCCATCAGCACATGTGTAAAATAATCCTTTTAGATTGCATGGCTGTTTTTGATTTCCATCAAAACTGCAAACCCAGAAAGGGGTAATAACCGCTAAAATCTGAAAAAGACACAATTATAAATGAATGCAAAACAACAACGACTAAATGGATACGGAAAGACTGTACTCAAGTAATATGCAGGGAGAATCTTTAAACCCAAACAATCACTAGGCATATAAGAGTTGCCAGTTAAAAACAACATACATTACTCACGCAGATACGGGCTTATAACAAATATATACCATTAAAAGAATAGTTTCGCCGATTTGTCGGAGAAACAGCGCGATTTGAAGCTATTCTGTTTTATGCCGCCGAAGCACTGATGTATGAGCATCTAGAGCTAACATTTCATTTTTTAAAATAAGTACTGATATTTACGAACATTGAGAAAGTAGCCTAAAAAGTACCCGAAACACCTAAGGCTAAAAATAAAATGCACAAATAAATTTCGTTAATCGAATGACTACTGCACTCTTTGTATCGAAGCTACCAGTCATAACCAGAATTTGATAGTTTTGAAGTTCAGTTATTTTGTTTTGTCCTTACGTTGTCATATTAACTAGCGAATAAATCTGCTCCACAAATATAATTTCCTCTTTTCTAATTATTATTATATCAGCTACACAAGTTTTCACTCGGATGGTTGTTCGTTTGTTAACTTTGGATCTTTTAAGACAATAACTATATTCCCGATAATAAAGGGATGTTGTCAAAAAGATCAATAAGGTATGAAGTTTTACATACTTGTTGATTTTAGGAATGCATCAACTGCACATGAATAACCTGGTCTTCATGAAATATGTCTTCAAATAGGACGGCACAAAAATGTTTGAAGAGTCTCCAAGGCGATTAGATCGTAAATTACGAAATATTAAATAGATTATCAACATGCTGTACATGTACGTTGGGCTTTACTACAGTAATAAACCTAATGAAGCCTGCTGTTAAGGGCTAACCACACTCCTCACAAGCACGTTCATCGATAAAAAGAAAATAATCAAAATCTCAATATTAACGCCAAAATGCCGTTAAATGAAACTTTTCACAAATGAATGTTACTAATGTATCTTTATTGTGCATATGGTAAAAATAGCAAGATCTAAAAATTCCCTCAACTTCTATTTACATAAATTCACAAAAACTAAACAACACAAAACATCATTTTAAATGCCCACATAAGTAATATGATACTGACAAAAATTTATTTTGTCCTCGTGACTTACATATGTAAACTTCACGAGATATTAGTAAAAATGTGTTTGACCTTCAATTTCCTGGTCGCTTCCTGGTCGCGTAAACGGATGACAATCACTGATTTCTCTTTTAGTAGTTGAAAGTTCTTTAACAAGTACACAACATTTTCTTGTCAGTATCATTACACTCACGTGGGAATTTAAAATTATGTTTTGTATTGCATTAATGTAAGGCATTAAACATGTTCACATGCGATTCACATTTAATTTGCACGCCTTTTTGAACATTTCGGTATCGAAAACATTATAAAAGGTAATAGATTACAAATAGTCAGTTATCAGAAAGTAAGATCATGACCTTCTCTGACTTTCTAATGTAATTAGATACATTCTCTAAGCCTGCGCTTGTGCGGGTCCCCATCTAATTACAAGTAATTAAATTTCTGTAATACATGTATCGGTATGTTATCGGCGCCTATGCAAAATTAACATAGGTCCACTTAAGTTTTGTAAGGTGGGTTAATTGTATTTTCTGGCATAAAATATACCACACTGACGACATGAAACCGATATATACACAAATATTAAATCTAAAGTCGTAAAAATGCAGTAGTCTTGTGAATATCTTTTTCAGTTTCTATCAACCACATCTGGTTATGGTTACACTACAGTAATTCCGGTTGCTCGGAAAACAGTCAATTTTGTCTAGGGTTTGTGCGGACCATTAGATAAAGTAATTTTGTGATTGGTTGAAAATGCAAAAGCAGAATGAAAAAAAAATTAAATAGCTATGTGAAAATGCAAAGTGTATAGAAAAAGTTGAAACAAAACATTTGCATTTTTATTTTGAATGTATGAAAATTTTTATCTTTAAAAATGGGTAATATTTTGGACTAAGTGAAACTGAAAGTGGTGCAAAGTTGAGGATGGTGGTATTCCAGTGCATGTCGCGAAAAAGTTTACTGGTTACGCTAAATTTTTGTTGTGTTTTTATGATGTCTCTAGTTTAGTTTTATTTGCAAAAGTAAGATTTTAAGGCCTTGACCCAATGGCTAATTCAGAATTGGAGATGAAGCTAAACTGGGAGTCTATGGGAAATGAATTACTGTAGTCTAACCTAAATGTACTAAAACTGTCTGACTTGAATTGTTGATCTGACGTACTTCACTAAGGACAAAACACTTCTTAATGTTTCAAAATAAAAATGGGGAAAAATGCTGTTCACTCCACTATAAGTCTTTTCATTCCTTTGCCAACTGTTCAGAATAAATTACATGTCATACGTCATATTAATAAAGCGCAAATTACTGTTATTCATGAAATGAAATGACTATAAATAGAAAATACATACATATAGAAATAAATTAGATATAGCAATTGCATGTTAGAAGTTGAAAAACTACAATACCATCATTACCTTTCAGCAAATAACGTATTTCAGTCCTTTTCATGAAGAAAAAGCGTCCGTGATGATAATATTTAGTAAAGGAGGTAAAACGTTTCGAAGATATTTGCGAGTACTTGCTATCGGAGTTTTAATGTTTCTTCCTTCGTCAAAGTTACCTTTCTACATAAACACAGGGTATGCGATACAGTGCGTCAACCTTTTCTTAAAATCACATACGATGTAGAAGTCACTTTTTTAAAAACTTTTTAAAACATCCGAAGCCTTTAACAATGGAAAATTTGCATGAAATTCTCAGCGTTTTGTTTTCTCAACCTTATGGGAAATACAAAGAACACAATTTGTGAATAATTGATCCAAAAGTCAGATTTAAACTTTTATTGAGGCCGGAAATTTTAAACTTTTTCTGAATCTATTACTTAGTTTTTGTTATCTTTCTTTCTTTGTTTTTGTTAACGCAAATTGTGCCTACATGTTTACATTTTCTAGCCATCTAGCGTAGTATTTACATTCAAGATTCAGTCGTAGCTGTTTTCTTAATTTGTATTATTCTATTATAAACGAGGATAGTGCCAATAAATCGTAGGCAATTTAAATAAAAAGAAAACTACAGAACACATCTTTATGCATTTTTCACTGTTGTTTAAAACATAACTTGCTTACTTGTTTTCAAAAATATAGAAACACATTTTATCATAAAGAACTTACAATATATTTAACAAGGCGACTTACCGACCAGCTTCACCTATCGTTTCGTCAGTACAATGCTCACAAAACATAATCGTTCTCCTTCCTAAAGTACATTCCAGCATGTTCGATATACTGACAGTGCGTTTGTCAGCTCAATTATTTAATACGTACCAATCTTCTATTTGGAGGCAAAGCGTTCCTGGTCTCGTGCTTATCTCGTCGCGTTTCTCGAACTTGCGACTCATTAGCCAGAAAGTACGCAGAGTATAGTAGAGCGGGGTCCGTCGAGAACGGCGGATGATTGACTCCAAGTGACATCTGTTTCACCCTGCAAAAACTTTCTGCCACCTGCATTCCAAAGCTATAGATATATAAGCATACCTCTAAACTTGTTTTTATTTCTTAAGCGTATCCATTGGCGTTTAAATTTGCTTTCAGCACACTATCGGATGATTGAAACGTGCGTCGCAGAATCTTCAAATATTTCCTTTTTCGCAAGAAGTTCATATTTACTCATTAGCATGAACATCAATACTCATACAAATGACTCCACCTTTTGAAACCTTTAAAATTTACGTAAGAATGATAAGCTTTTAATGCGACGTAAATCTTTGTCTAACATGACATTTTGCGACGTATTGATTGTTTGAAGTAAAAGTAGAATTCCAAAACGATACCGATGACAAACCCCAAAAAGGTTGATCGGATAACCCTGCTAAACGTCTTCATCACGACCGACATGACTCTGGTAACCGATTATTTACTGATAGCAGTTCTGAAAATAAAAATGTCCTTCACAACTGTGAAATTTGCACAAACATGTGTTCAGGAGATAACTTTTTATTCAAATTGTCTACGATTTATTGGGACAACCTAAAAGATTAGTCGTGTTTGTAAAAAAAAACATGTTATGACTTGTTATACTTGTGCCGTTTTGCCAACCGCGCATAATTTTATTTCCTTTCAAACTTCAAATACACTACCTGAAGCAAAAGGACCGGGACGACAGCTGACACAACTATAACACTACACTCCTCATTCATGACGCTTTCGCCATATAAATGATTCACCTGAAATATAAGCTGTCACATGAATACAGAAATGTGCCGAACCAAATAGAATATAATTATGACAGGAGATCTAAAAGTGTACAAGTCCCGCATGTCAACGCCGAAGGCAAAATTTGAAAATCAGAAAGTACATCATTGGGTGGGGGGAGGGTGGGTGGGGGATTGAACAATATCCAAATTTGACAGTCGTTGTGGCTGGGTATGTGTCTGTTACCAACGATTCGGGAAAATATTACTACCGATTCTCAAAATTACCTTGGTTGACTCATTAAATGGGGCACGTCGCGGGAAAAGGTACCTTCGGTCATTTTAATGATATTTTAATTTTTACAAAATTTAGAAAGAACTTACAACTATAAATCAATTTCTTATAACTAAAATGTGATTTTGTTACACATTTTGACAATAAAATGCTATTTCTACCGCGAAATGCATAATAAATAATGTCGTCTGCTCAACTTTATGACGTCATTTCAAAGATTGACATCAAAGTCAAGTCAAAGTCAAAGAATTTATTAGCATATTCAAAATGAACACTGCTAAATAACATACATAACATAATGTATGGCATGTCGTGGAAATAAATACATGACAAGAATGAAAGAAAAAAACACACAAAACAACACAATATGGGAAAACAAACAAATAGAAATGTAAGGTAAACTATAAGATGTATTTTGTTATTGTGACATTATAATATTATTATCGCAGAAAAGTGTGTGTAATAAAGTGGGAAAAGAAAATCTTTAGGTTTCAGTAAAATTCAAACGTTTCTTTTATTGCTTGCTAGTGATAAGTACATAGCAAGATTATACAATATCTTTCATTAGTACATGACAAAAGATTTATAAATTTATTCATATTTGGCCAATGCCTATAGTATTTTGGTAAATATTTTATCCTTAGATCTCTATACAGAGGGCATACTAACAAAAAATGGTACTCATTTTCTATTACTTTCATGTTACATTTGGTACATAGCCTATTTTCTCTGCTAATATTCCTATATCTACCTTCTTCAATATTTAGTTTGTGTGCGGAACATCTAAATCTAGTCAAAATAATTCTAAGTTTTTTGTTATTTATACATTTGATGTAAGGTTCTAAGTTGAAATTGTGTTTAAACGTTGCATAACAATCAAGTTTTGGTGAATTTCTTAAATTTTCATACCAACTTTGAAGGTAAATATCAAATAGTCGCCTAACAACGGTATCAATTTGTAACTGAGAAACGATATTCAATTCAAACAAGTATGAGAAGCCAAGACTATCCAAAAGCTGCTTTACATTTACGCTCCAATTATTAGTATAATCTCCTCTTAAATTTTTCATATTAAATAACTTGTACATCAATTAATCAGGGTTATTCCTTATCTTAAACCAATATTTAATGATTCTTATTTTTCTAAACAAACTTAATGGAAATCTTGCCAACTCACCATATGCAGCTGTATTGCAAGTTTGTTGCCTAACGCCTAGTAGCTGTTTTAAAAATTTTAACTGTATCCTTTCTACATCCTGACTCTTATGAAAGCCCCAAACTTCAGATCCATAGTTAAGAATTGGACATATCATAGCATCAAACAATTTAAGTTTATCGCTCACATCTAAAGAAATTTCATCAAACAATTTTTTAAGAGAAAATAATGCGCGTGATGCTTGTTCTGATAATTGTTTTTGAGCTTGATAAAATGTACCGATGTGAAAGCGTAACTCCAAGATATGTGAATTTTTGTACAACATTTAGTCTTATTCTATCTAAGTATAAATCGACATTTTCCGGTCTATTTCCCTTTTTACAAATCATAACGAAACTTTTGTCGGTATTTACTGTAATTCCCCACATAGTACAATAATTATGTAACTTATCTAATAATAGCTGTAATCCTTCTTTAGTATAAGAAAATAGCACTGTATCATCGGCGAACAACAATAAGTATATTTTTAATTCTTCAATACTAACAGCATCAATATTGTCAGAAGAGATATTATTTTCCATATCATTTATGAAAAACAAAAATAAGAGTGGAGATAGAGGCTCGCCTTGTTTCAAACCCATATGACTCTCAAAGAAATCAGTATATTCTGAGTTTACACGGACACACGATTTAACCGATTCATATATTTTTCGCAACATATTAACAATTTTCGTAGAAGCACCATATTGCATTAATTTATACCATATTCCGTTACGATATACAACATCAAAAGCCTTTCTGAAGTCAATAAATGCACAATATAATTTACGTTTATCATTATGAATAACCTTATTAATTATAGACGACAATACAAAAATACAGTCTACAGTACTTTTCTTGCTTCTAAAACCATACTGACAATCTGTTGAAAGATAAACATCTTCTGACCATTTACGTAATCTAGTATCAAGCAAAAACGAGAAAATTTTAGAAAATATACTGGTTAAAGTTATGCCTCTGTAATTATTAACATCGTTAAGATTACCTTTTTTTGGAACCGGAACAATAATGCCTTCGGTCCAACTTCTAGGATAGACACAGTTTGCGTACATATAATTAAAAAGTTTACAAAGCAATGGTGCAAATAAATCTTTACATTCAATAAACATTTCAGGTGTTAGGTTATCAATACCGCTACTCTTGCCCCTTTTTAATGAACTAATAGCTTTAAGTACTTCGTCTTCAGAAGAATTACAATTAATTTGTTCTACATACACTTCGCTATCAATATTTATGTCATTATCAACATTGTCATTACTAAACATATCGCCGGTAAATAAATGTTTAAAATGGTCAAGGAAATTGTTTTTATTAATACTATTATCTACTGTTTTATTTTTTCTAAATTTCTTAATTTCGGCCCAAAATTGTTGTGGTTGCGAATGTGACATTTCATGTAATTTCTCTTTCTGTTTAATATCATAACGATGTTTAGCTATACGAACAATACGTTGAAACTGTAAACGTTTATTTACAACAAGATTTCTATTATACTCAGTTCTACTTTTCCTATATAATTTGTTAGCCGAACGAAATTAACGCCGCGCTTCTTCACATTCGTTATTAAACCAAGGATTTTAAATTTACGAGGCGATTTTACAGAATGATTTTTAATTATTTTCTTACCACCAGCTTCAAATGCTTTTTCATATATCAGCGTTGACATTCTATCTATGCTATCGTCGATATTGTGGTTTTCATATACTAAACCATTTGCAATATCATTTAATTCATCAAGACATGTTAAGATATTATTTTTAAACATAAAAACACTATCACTGTTCCAGTCAAATTTAATGTATTCAGACTTTTTAGAAGTATTTTTAATTATGTTTGTATTCATTTTGAAAACGATCTCAATTGGAACGTGTGTCGAAAACCTTTGTAATTCATGCACATGAAAATTTTCAATAAAGGGAAACAAATCTGTAGATACTAATGCGTAATCAATAACACTATTACCGTTACTGGCATAATTTGTAAAATTACCAATATGACAATCGTCACCACAACGTCCGTTAACAATTACAATTTTACTGCTTAAACATAAATCAATAAGTTTTATCCCAGAAGTATTAATACATTTATCAAAGGAATGCCTAACAGGTATATTATGGTAGTGACATCATTTTTGTCAATTGTTGGGATAAATTTATTAAAATCATCCGTGCTTGACAAAATATCGGACCGTTCACCTGTGCGAGAGTTCATGTCACCCATAACGCACACAAACCCAAGGTCACTATATTTTCTAACACCTTTTTCAATTAATTCGAAAAACCCTATATCATGAGATAAGTAATAAAACGAATTACTAGCAGGCCTGCCAAATCTCCGGATTTTGTCCGGAATCTCAGGATTTTAAGTTACTTCTCCGGATCTCCGGATTTATAGTCAAAATCTCCGGATTTCTATGAAATTGCAAAAAAATATAGATTCATTAAACCTAATTTAAAAGTTGTACAATAAAAGTAAGTTATTCTACTGCAGTCGCACATTTCCTGTTTATTACTAGATAACGAGATAACGAGGTCGTGGTCAGTTACATGCAGTTTCAATGCCTCTAGCACAACTAAACAAGGGCCTCGATGTTTCACCTGCCTTTATCTTTTTCACTGCATATTCATTCTAATATTGTCAAAAACAGGTCTTAAAAGTTAAAAAATGAATGGTAAAAATAGACAAAAGTCATTTTAAAATAATTTATGTTCTTCAACCATTTCTAACAAAAACGGCAAAAATCATTTATAAAATTTTAAAAGAATATAATTACAAAGAAAACTATCAGAAAATCATCATCATCATCATTATGATCATTTTTGTTCAGTCACAGTCATAGTGAACAGCAGAAACAAAACATTAAAACAACAACAACAACAGCATCATCATCATCATCATCGTCGTCATCATCATTGACATATTCAGACGAAATCTCCGGATTTTTAATGAAGAAGTTTTGGCAGGCCTGTACTAGGGGGAATATATACAAAACACATATAAACATCGTTTTTCATATCAAAAACAGTTTTGCTTGCTTTAATCCAAATCACTCCGCTATTGTCTGTTTCACAAATCGTTAATCCCTGTAAGAGCTTTGATTTTATTAATAATAGAACACCACCGTGACCACGTCTAGACGAATTGCTTTCAGGCCTCGGTATTGAAACTGAATAATAACCTTCAATATTAATAGAATCGTCATCTTTTAGCCAGGTTTCACAAAGAAAAAGTATGTCAAATTTATTAACTATTTGTAAGAAGTCAAAATCATGAACACACGACTTTAAACCTTCAATATTCCATGAACCTATGCGGAGATTGACAAAACACTTTTCTCCTACCACCTAACTATCAGTGATTAATGTCGTCGACGCTGGGGGTAGATCCCTAGTTGTCGCAAGTACTGGCTCCGTGTTCGCCGGAAGTGGCCGTGACGTGGCCGTCGCCGGATAGGCAGTAGCTTTCTCTGCCGCTAATGATCTCGGTGTAGCCGTATGAGACGCTCCAAGATGCCTTTGAGCCGCTATCCTATTTGATGACTCAGGGAGTTTATACATCGATTTTGTAGATGATGAAGATTGAGGCAATATTTCACCAGTATATAACTTATTGTTTATATAAAGTTTATCACGTACTAAGTTGGCACGCTGACCGTCGCGTCTTGCCTCTTTCATGATTGGGATTAACTGCCTCCTACGCTCATTTACTTCTTGGGGGTACTGATCTGTGATATTTGGTCCTGTATGGTCCAGTTTGAGGCGTTAAACAGCAGCCATTACAATCATTTTGGATTTTGTGTCCACAAATTTGGCAACTATGGGGCGGGTTTTTAAGGCATTGTAGACCCCAACTCTATGTGCTCTACTAATACGAATTATATTTTCTGGGTTTTTTATGAGTAGAATAGATTTGCAAAAGTCAAACACTTTAGACTCACAGTTTTCGCTGAAAGTGTCACCGCGATCATGGGTCAGTCTATGGGTTACGGCTGCAGCATATGACGATGCTGAAGATTCAGTATCTCCAGGGGTTTCGCTAGGTTCGCTATGTCCGGTACCGCCGGATGTAGGCGCCTTATTACCCGGTCCTTGGGTTGAGGGGTTTGCAGCTGTATCCATGGATGGGTCAGTGACTAAAGGGGTCTCGCTAGGTTCAGTACCGCTGGGTGTAAACGCAATATCCCCCGGCCCTTCCGGTATACCCCAGAACAAACAGTTATCCCGCATAGAGCGACATTTGAGGTCAATAACACTTTCATTAGCATTTTCAACCATGGATTTCAGGCTAGTATTTTCAAGTTTTATAGAATCCACTTCTTTTTTTAAAAAATCCAATATCACATGTGTGCAGATTTGATGTTGCATATAATCCATCGTATTGACTACTGACAAATGAATGGCTTTGTTCGATGTCCTTAATCTTTGACTCCATAGAGGACAATCGCTCAGTTATGATTGAAACACTTGACTGAATCTTGTTTAATTGAGAATGTTTACTGTCCATGCTATCAAGACGCTGGATTATTGTTTGTAAACAGTCCGTGGTTGGATTTTGCGTCATATTTTGTGAGAATACAGGTGAACTGCCCGACGCCATGTTGTTATAATAAGGGGTTTGTTGTGCATAAAATTGAGGGTTCATTGGCGTTGACATCAAAAAATGCTGACCAATCTGTGATGGAGTCTGTTGAGCAGCCACTGAGGGGAGTTGAATTTTGACCAGTTACCATCTTACGTTTGGTTTCTTTATCCTCTGAAGGCGGGCTCCTGTTTTCAGTTTTGCGTTTTCTGGGCATCAGTTATATCAGAATTTTCAAAGGGAAAAATACTGAAAAATAGTGAAAAGTCCCGTAGGCTTACCAATGACACTTTAAACCATTTTAGTCCATATTATAATTTCCGAAGACACTTTAAAACTTATTTAGCTTGAATTTTTCACCACAGAAAATTTTCCAGGCCGCCATATTTCACGCATGCGCACTAATATCAACTGACATCAACTGTCCGACGGTACCTTTTCCCGCGACGCACCCCAAATGAAAAGTGAACTTTCAATGGAAGCCACTGAACACAACAAAAATCATTAATTGCACAGTTCATTGGCAGTAATGGAAATGCTTATTTATGCCTAGTCACGATATGAGCGCAACTCGAGCCCATTTTTTTTCGTTTAGGACAAACCCATTCTTTTATCTGGGGACCTTACGCCGCTGAATATAGAATGGTATTAATCTGATAATACCGCATAAAAGGTTCCATTTCCACCGCCATATGCACACCATTGTTCGGGATGGTCAAAATTGTACTATTTATTGGTGTAAATATTGAATTGCGCTCAACCCGGGGCTAGACGGCCTGAGCAGTAATATACATTTCCATTATTGTCCATGAACAGGCTCATCAAAACCTGGCCTGCAATATTTTCATATTTGTCGTGTTCGATGGCTTTCAGTTTCATTTTCATTTTTTCAATATTTACTTATGTAAACAGTAATAGGTTGATCCATCCCAAACAAAGGTAAACATGGAACCTTCGGTGCGGTATTCCGATTCAAACCATTTCATGATCATCATCTGATCATTGCTCCCAAGATAAAAGAATGTGTTAGCCCTAAACAATAAGACAATGAGCAAAACTGAACACATAGGAACTAACACTATAAATCATGCGTATCAAAAACGGAAGGCAATAATTAACTGCATGAGTTGTATCATTTGAATGACTATCTAAAGCCAAATCGACCGGGACATTAAAAACCATCCATACTGATCAGGCCGAAATACATGTATTGAAAAATATTTTAGGTGTACTATTAAATGACATAAGAATTTTGTACAACGACTAATAAAGATCATTAATAATACGTACATGTAATTACATGTAATGAGGATAGTTTAATCTCCAGTTGTCGGGTGCAGTGTACTGAAATTATGTCTATAATAAAGAGAGATTTTCATTTTAAAAAAATGGGTCTAACGATAATCAGAACTGGTAAATATTAGCCGAGATTTTTGTTTATTCAATATCTCATCTTTTAATGGTAAAAAAACGAGATGGTGCTTTTATTTAAGATTTATTTATTATGTAAATTATATGCCAGAAGAAAACAAGCGGTTACAATCTTCTTATTTGGACTTTACAAAAAGTATACTAGTGTCCAAAAGAAACGATACTCCTTGCAAAGGACATACAATAAAACCTAACGGCTACAGAAATTTGGATTGGCCGATTTTTTTGCAGAGACTTTTTTAATTGTCATGCATGTGTACAAAAATCAATTTCATCAATCTTGTACAAGCACAAACAGAATTTAAAGATGAGTCAGGTTTAAAATGAATATTTCATTAAAAGTTTTGTATCGTTTCTTTTGGACACTAGTTTATAAGCTTCAACATGTCACGGTCATATTTAGTCTCGTTAAGAGGATGAAAACTACAGATTATTATCGCTGAAAAATACTTACAACAGTAATTTACGACTGTCTGATATTCGAATGTAAATATTTAAACTTAGTCTAGATTAAGTTTGTGCAGTTGTATATAATTTATGATGCAATATTTTATCTATTGAACCTTGTTTCGATCAAGCAAAAATGTGCACATGAAATCAAACAAGCATTTTTATGCGATTACTAAGATCGTATGGTAACACTCCGTATTTGAACAATAATCTTTTACGTTGATAAATAAAAAATTGAAAACGCAAACGCAGTGCAATGAAAAAAAAAACAGATGACGAAAGATGTCTTGGAACTTGAACTGTGTTTTTATTACACCGAAACGAAGTCCACCTAAGAAAACTGTCTATTAAAATGTTATATACACTCAAAAAACGTTCTCATTGGTCACTTTTTGTTCGTATTTTATTATTAGAAAGACATTAAATTCACTCTTTATTTATGATTATATGCAAACAACAGTCTTCAACTTAAACTTTAATCTTGTAATAATTGACTTTGGAACAGTTTGGTGAGAGTTATCCTTAATTTTGATAAAAATGCATTTCTTGCATAAAAGGTCAAGCAAACAGAAATTCGCTCAACATTTCTTGTTTTGTTTTAATAGGACCCCTCATTAGTAGAAAACATAAACACTTATTAATCAACAACACATTTGTTTAAATAAATCCCCTTCAAAGTATCGAATTTTAAAATTACCTCCCGTTCTAATTTTGACCATGCGGTGTAAGTTAATGGTATTGAATTCATTTAAGATAACAATCAATAAAGATTAATAAGACATAAGAGAATTGACTTCAAGACTAAACTAGCATACATTGTAAACAAATACAATTGATGACCAATTACAACTTTTGTTGAGTGTATATTTAATTTACCAGTTCTCATTCAGTGTAGTGCTTTAACGAAAAATGTTTAATTTCATATCACGAGCAGAGAGGTTTGTCTTATCAACCTTTTCAACTTTTATGGCTCCGCAATCCGACCCTCTGTTTAAGTGACTTTAGCATATTAGAAAATTCAGCTTGCAGAAAATACACAGAGCGTGTATAATACAATTTATTTCACGAACAATTGATAAAACTATTTGAACGCTCTGTGGCAAAACATGCCTAACCTGACTAAAATCTCCTATTAACCTAACCCTAACACTTAACTAGGTCTACTGTTTTCCTTAATGCAACTTGACTTTGATATTCTATGCCAATATGAAATTTTTGTTGTGTTGGAGGCCGTGTTTTCTCGACGTGGTCATTTCTGATAAGCATATTTCACTTTATATCCGGCGCGTCACGGGAAAAGGTACCTTCGGACAGTTGACGTCAATCCTTGAAATGACGTCATAAAGTTGAGCAGACGACAATACTTCTTATAAATTTCGCTCTCAAAATACCAATATTTTGTCAATATGTGTAACAAAATCTCTAATACAAAATAAGAAAATAAAAGACAATTGTAAATTCTATAAAAAAAAATTATAAATAAAATATCAAAAAATGACCGAAGACACCTTTTCCCGTGGCGTGCCCCATATTATGACTACGTCTCCTACCTACGTTCTCTGTCTACGTTTGAAGCACATTGCATGATAGTTGAGCAGTTCTAACATTAAGTTTATTTATTATATTTTTTCCAACCTGATTTTATTGGGTGTCTTTTTTTGATTCGGTCTGTGAATCAACGTCTAACATACAAAAGTATGGCGAGCTATTATACCTTATATTATTGCGCTTTTGAAAAAGTAACCATGCATGATATTAAATTAAAATACTGATGATCATATCTAGAAATTAGAATCAAAATGACTGCAGTACGTTATCGTTAATGTTAACTTTTTCCATATTAAGTTTAAAGGCAGTCGCTACAGTTTCATCAAAATTTTCCCAATAATAGATTTCATTCAAACTTTGTCTATGTCAAGAACATGATGTTATGCAATGAAAAACCAAATAAAAAAGGGACCTTACCGGGCTTACTTGTTTTTTATTAGATACCGAAGATGTCACATTTTGAACAATTTTTACGATTTTCATAGACTTATTTGTCGGCACAAAATCATAGAATGTATCACAAGAATATCATAAATAATTCTATTTTTCAGTTAAAAACATTCTAAATTACAAATAAATTGCTAATTATTGCAATACAAATAATGAAACACATATAAAAAATTAAGTATTACCTATTTATTACAAAGAATTTATCGTCAAATCTTTTCAATCTAAGGGATGTTTTTATGTTTACGTAAATTTAACAAAATAGAATTTCACCATATACTACCAATATATTCACCAATGTATACCAAACATAAAATAAAAAAGAAAAATGTAGGTTACCATGTTAATTTGTTCGAAATGGCAATTTCAAAAAGGGGGGGGGGGAATTATGTATAAACAAAATGACTTAAAGGTATATAGTGAACATCGTTAATTATTACCGTGGTATCATTTTATTTAGCGATGGCTTAATTTTCGCGTATTTCGCGCTCGGACCAGTGCGCGAATTTAAAACCTAGCCAAATTTAACCAATAATCCACATACGTATCCGAAACAAGCTATGTCCGAATAAGTCATGTCTTGGACCGTGAACTGTGTTTTATACATTGATAAAACCCAGATTGGACTGTGAACTGTGTTTTATACATTGCATTTAGACGGTGGTACAGTAGTTTAATACTCGTTGAAAAAAACTGTAGCGAACGCCTTAAAGATTTTAACTTAACTTACATTGTTTTCTATGTTTCACGGAGAGTTACAAGCAGTTACCAAAATAAACTTTATAAAGAAAAAGAATTTTAAAAAAAAACAACAAAAAACTTACTTATAGTTTATATATATGTTATTCTTCTTCCACCGCAGTATTACTTGTCCATGTAAAAAGCTACTTGATTTAAAGCATACAACCTCTTTACACCAATTTAGCGATAAGAAAGCTTATTCTGATTGGTAATATTTGTTTACATTTAGTTGTTCCTATGTTTGAAAAAACTTATTTGTGTAAATATTCAATTGCGCTCAACGCTAGGCGGCGCGGGCTGTAATAAATGTGTTTCCATTACTGCCCATGAACTGGCTTAATTAAACCGAGCCTGCAATATTTTTTTATATTTGCCGTATTTGGTGGTTTAAAAAAGGTAAAATATGCATAACAGTTACTTTATGAAATATCGCAATTGTTGCAATTCTTGATATGCATATTTCACCTTTTCAGGCCTGCCAAATCTCCAGATTTTATCCGAAATCTCAGGATTTTTAGTTACTTCTCCGGATCTCCGGATTTATAGTCAAAATCTCCGGATTTCTATGAAATTACAAAAATATAGATTAATTAAACCTAATTTTAAAGTTGTGCAATGAACGTAGCCTAATAGTTATTCTACTGCAGTCGCACATTTCCTGTTTATTCCGAGATAACGAAGACGTGGTCAGTGACATGCTGCCTCAGTGCCTCTGGCACAATAATACAATAACCGCGTGTCATAAACTAAACAAGGTCCTCGATTTTACACCTGCCTTTTTATATTTTCATTGCATGCTCATTCTAATGTTGGTAAACAGGTCTTAACAGGTTTAACAGAAAGTTAAAAAATGAATGATAAAAATAGACTTAAGTCATTTTAAAACAAGTTCTTCGACCATTTCTAACAAAATCGGCAAACTTCATTTATAAAATTTGTTTAAGAATATATTTGTAAAGAAGAACATGAGAAAAATATCATCATTATCATCATCGTCGTCATCATCATCATCATCATTTTTGTAGTTACAGTCATAGTGAACAGCAGCAATAAGACATTAAAAGAAAAACAACATCATCACCATCGTCGTCGTCATCATCATTGACATATTCAGACAAAATCTCCGGATTTTCAATGAAGAAGTTTTGGCAGGCCTGCCTTTTTTGAATATCATCATAAAAAAGAACAACAATATATTTCATGGCAGCTTCATTATGCATTGAAGCTCTGAACAAACACTGACTAAATTACTAGTAAAACAATATTACATATACAAATCACAGGTGTCCGTATCATTGTTGAAAAATACAATTCCAATAAAGAAAACAAATTGTTTTTGATATATTAAAAGAAAGGTTCCCATGTAGCGGGTCCAATACACTGATAGTGACCTGAAAAAAAAATTGTCATTTATACAAACAGATCTAGCGTAAACAATATAGCAATAGACGAGTCTTACATTATGCTAACATGTCGCGAAAACCGATTGGAATTTCCTCAAACCGATTTTTTGCTAGAGCTTTTTATATTGGCTTAAACATTGCCAAACGTTTTAGTCGACATCGATTAGGTGATCGCAAAAAAAAAAAACATTTCGGTTACGGCATTACCTAGTGTCTTTCCGCTTCTATGAACTATTCAAACGGCCCATACATAAAATACATATTTTTCAATCATTATCTACCATCATCTTGTACCTTTTCTCGATCTAACGCTAAAATCTTCTTTGTTTTTGGATGCGTCGTCTCAAATATTTACTTTGTCAGCCATGATGCTTCCGAATGGTTCCGGTCAGTTTACGGAATACGACGAAGTCATTTTTTGCAATTGTTTATCCGATTGGCTGGCGTTTTAGACTACCAGCCAATCGAAGAAATCGTTGCAGAATTTAAATCGGCGAATTCCCGAAACTGACCGGAACCACTCGGAAACACATTACACTACAGAGGACTTTTTATCACAAACAATAGTGGTTTTGAACCACACTAGAACTTGGCAGTTCTGACCGTTCCAAGATGGTACTTCTCGGGTTTCATTTTTTTTATCATCGTGGTGTGTATTTTATAAAAAATATTATACTTTGTGACAATGTAGGTAGGATAAACCTACAATGATTTTAAGAAGCTAGAGTGTTCCGAAAAGTGTCATCTAATGTCCTATAGCAGGAACACTATTAAAACTTGCTCCATTTTTATAAGAGATATTCTTATTGCTGTTTACAACAAAATTTAAGTAGCTTCAGCTTCATTTTTATGTATCAAGTTTTAATGAGTTAGATGTCATCTTATGCATGTGATTACTTAATATTGACAAATTACGTCAAACTTTTGAAGTTGTTCAGAAACTCTACTCCACCGTTAGGCATTAGAAATGGAAAATGAATTTAAAAATGTGAAATATGCATATCATAAATAGCCATATTCAGAAGTCAAAGCCTCCTACACAGCCAAATTAGAGAGGAATAGAGAGCATAGGTTAGAAAAATGATCACTTTCAAAATAGGCACCACAGACAATTAACGAAATTGAGAACCTGACGGGTTACCGCCTTGGAACGGTCATTGGCAAAATAGTTTGCCACTGGGAATTTAAACCAGGTTCTAGGGTACAACAGGTTCTCATATGAACAAACAAGTACAAGTTGTTATGGTAAAAGTAGCTACAACCCACCATTAGCTCGACCATGTTGCATGCAAAAGCACACACATATAAAATATAAGAAGCTAATAGCATTGTCAATGAAAAAAGGTGAGTACCCAATGACTTTCACAAGACCAGAGCTCATTGAGCTAAAACACTTCTTCGTAATAAAACAGTGTAGGGGAGAATAATGCGTTTTGTCTTTTTAAATCATCTCTTCGATATTGATTTACACGAAAACACTACAAACAAAGTTGTTAGTTTTTCACAATATTTAATAACCTCATCAAATCATGAAATAGTTGTATCCGATTACGAATTAAACTGCTACTTGAAAAGTCTTAAATAATCAGAACAATAAGAACATTTTATTTTGATAACATGCTACATGATTAAGTTTTTTTTTCTTAATTCAATGTAAGAACTGGTTATTAGCAAGTCGGGGATAAATCTTATTTTCTGCAAAAATAGAGGGATCTTTGAAAGTCACCGAACACGTGTTAAATTATTGTTGGCTTGGTTTTACTGCATGTTACTGCTCACGCCACATAGCCCCGGTTTGAGCGCAATTCAATATTTACACAATAAAAACAGTTAAAAGTGATAGTGCCTCTAGCTGGGAGCGGACCTGCACCGTCACGGCGACAGCGCGTAGTCTGCGACGCAACTAACTTAGCTAGCCGGGACAACCGGGATCAATCCAAATGCGATGGTATGCATATGGCGGTGAACATGGAACCTTCAATTTGATATTTTCTGATAAAGAGCATTTCATGTTCTGCAGCGTATGGTCTCCATATTAAAGAGTGGGTTTGCCCTAAACGAGAAAACAATGTGCAGAACTGTTAGGTCGTAGGCAGTTATATGCATTCCTATTATTGAATATGGACATGCTCAATCAAACCGGGCCTGCAATATTTTGATTTGTTGAGTTCGATGGCTTTTTGAGTTATTTCTTTCTATATGTATTTACCTATATTACTGCTTTGTACATATGGGCTGGAGGAGGGTCTGACTAAAGAACCACGTTGAGGATCATGTCAATTTAAACACAGAAATCGATTAGTCAGTGCCGCTTCCTAAATCCAAAAAGTGAACAAAAGTCTTAATTTTCAACCTGTTTTAGAAAAATACAGTTGTTTATTACGCTAGGAATAAAAATAGTTATTTATAACGCAAGTAACCTTAAGACCGACTCTAGAAGGATTGACCTGGTGGTTTGAATTTTTCTACGATTGAGTTTTTTCAGCACTTTTGTTTTGCTGAAGTCCCACTTTTGTTTTGCTGAAGTCCCACTTTTGCTTTGCTGAAATCCCTTGCAGTTGAGTTTTTCAGCACTTTTGTTTTGCTGAAATCTGTCCTTGTTGCTTCTCAGGTAGAGGAACAATGAAGAGAGAGAGTATGGCTGCTGCGTACAAGAGAGCTTGGGAACTGTTGGCGGTGTCGGATATGTATGCAATCATGACGGAGCATAAACACATCACTGATGAAGAGATCAGGAATCCAGAACTCCTAGAGGTTATTATTAAGGGAACAGGTAAATGCATTGTTTAGCATGTGGTTGTAACATATTGTTTACTTTTTGAATTAATTTAGGCCTGCTGAAAGTGTAGGTCACAGGGATTTCAATAGCAATTTGAAAACCAGGGGTCATCTGATGCCTATTGAGAATTTTACAAGGGGTCATAATGAGAATGTCCCAAGTCATATCTTTCTTTATTGAACTTTAATACTTATCATATTGCTTTAACTTGATTTTAATATATTGTCATTGGCGTAAAAGTATTTATTTCATCTTAAAAATGCAAAAGACACATCATTTATCATTATTTGTTCAAAATTTGACCACTTTTCCTAAATTCTCCTGCATCACAATGTCCCCAAGCTCAGAATTATGTGGGGTCAAAAGTAGGAAAATTTAAATTTGCTTGCATCAAAATGCAAGAATCTGCATTTATTGAAATCCCTGAGATCATATGATTTTTTTTGAATAATCTACAATCACTTACTACTAGTATTTCAATTGGATAAAGATTTGGAGAAAACTTTTGCATTGTGACCCATGGGAATTTATTTGGTCGTTGGTAAATGGCAATTTGCTTGCAATAAAACGTAGGATTGCCCTTCTATTCAGGCAGAATTGTAGAAAACAATACGATTCTCTGAAAAAGATGTACGAAAGAACAAACTGGAAGATTTCGTCATCTTGGAACATAAAGACTGGTCTTCTGAACGGATGAATAATGCATTCTGTATCCTGCAGTTTACCTGCAATCAAACTGGCTACAATCTACAGTGGGAAGTGGATTCTGTCCAAAATGTGTTCAGGTATTGACGTTGTTTATCTGTATCCTGCAGTTTACTTGCAATCAAACGGGCTACAATCTACAGTGGGAAGTGGATTCTGTCCAAAATGTGTTCAGGTATTGACGTTGTTTATCCTTATCCTGCAGTTTACCTGCAATCAAACTGGCTACAATCTACAGTGGTAAGTGGATTCTGTCCAAAATGTGTTCAGGTATTGACGTTGTTTATCTGTATTCTACAGTTTACTTGCAATCAAACTGGAAGTAGATTCTGTCCAAAATGTGTTCAGGTATTGACGTTGTTTATCTGTATTCTACAGTTTACTTGCAATCAAACTGGAAGTGGATTCTGTCCAAAATGTGTTCAGGTATTGACGTTGTTTATCTGTATCCTGCAGTTTACTTGCAATCAAACTGGCTATAATCTACAGTGGGAATTGGATTCTGTCCAAAATGTGTTCAGGTATTGACGTTGTTTATCTGTATTCTACAGTTTACGTGCAACCAAACTGATTATAATCTACAGTGGGAAGTAGATTCTGTCCAAAATGTGTTCAGGTATTGATGTTGTTTATCTGTATCCTGCAGTTTACCTGCAACCAAACAGGGTATAATCTACAGTGGGAAGTGGATTCTATCCAAAATATGTTCAAGTATTGATGTTGTTTATCTGAATCCGACAGTTTACGTGCAATCAAACTGGTTATAATCTACAGTGGGAAGTGGATTCTATCCAAAATGTGTTCAGGTATTGATGTTGTTTATCTGTATCCTGCAGTTTACCTGCAACCAAACAGGGTATAATCTACAGTGGGAAGTGGATTCTGTCCAAAATGTGTTCAGGTATTGATGTTGTTTATCTGTATCCTACAGTTTACTTGCAATCAAACTGGCTACAATCTACAGTGGGAAGTGGATTCTGTCCAAAATGTGTTCAGGTATTGATGTTGTTTATCTGTATCCTGCAGTTTACTTGCAATCAAACTGGCTACAATCTACAGTGGGAAGTCGATTCTGTCCAAAATGTGTTCAGGTATTGATGTTGTTTATACCCATTTTTCAATCATAATTTTATCCATTGAAGATCCAGATCAGCCTGCACATCTGTGCATTCTGACTAGAATCTGCAATAGTCGCCTTTAGATTTTTGTTTTATTTTTTCTAACAGATAGGCAATCCAGAACAAACTGCCCAAATTTGCAGACTGATCTGGATCTGCACTGTTTATACAAGGAATGTATGATACCTTGTATTTTACGAGGGTTGTTTGGAAAGTTTTGAGACACGGTCAATATTTAACGTTGGAGAAGTTTAAATCAAACAAAAGTTTACTCTGTATTTCTATAATACCTCATCTATTATGGTGTAAAATTTCATAACAATAGCTTTGTGTATTTGAATGCTACAAAGCGTTAGGTACGGACACTATATGTACCAGTGACCCGGCGATCGCAACGTTCTACGTTGCCCGACATCGTCATTATTTTCAGAGTTTAAAGTCACTGTAGAAAAGTTCTACCTTCACAACTTAGAGAACTAAACATTTCTCATACCGAAACCTGTGACATTGAAAGTGTATCAGTTAACATTTTGTGAGCAGTGGCTGTACCTACATCGCAAACTTCTGCAATTTCTCTTACTGTTATGCTACGGTCGCACTGAAGCGCGTTTTTGGCAATTGTCAGTTTATCTTCCATGACTGACGGGGGCCGCTCCTTTTCTTGTCTTTATACTAAATAAATACATGCTGTTCTTATTTTCTACGGTGTTTCCATAGTTGCTGCCTTGTGATGCAGGTGTTACTATAACAATCTGTGATAACGAATTAAACAACTTGCAGAAATAACTTACCAAAGTCAGAAGTAGCGTCATAAAAATTTCGCGACGTTTGGCGCAATCTAAGGGGTTCTTTTCATTCAGAAAGGAAACTTATAACAAGAAAATACGATGTGTGTCACGATGCGTTGACAGTTATTGCTATGGAAACGATTATATGCATAATAGTAACGTTACCACGTTCTAAAGTACTTACTCGGATAAATTACATATTAAACTATAATTTGTTTTAAATATTCTGCGCAGCAATCATTAGTTACAGAGCAAGTCATACTGTCTCAAAACTTTCCGAACAACCCTCGTATAGCTGTGTGATTATGCCTACAAAAAATGGTCTTGTGTTTTAATGAAACCCAAAGGGCAGTATGCAGGGGCCCGAATGTTGCCTGGTCTGTAACTTGGAAAATGATTATTTAGTTAGAATGAACCATGGAATGGTTATGTTCAGAAAGCAATCAGAACGATCCTTTGACACAAGAGTTATATCATTTGTACTGACAGAATAAGCATTGTCAGGACTCCTGAATTCTTTTAGACCTCTCATATCTTTATGAAACTAATTAAGGTCTGTGTAAATATTTACATAGTAATATTACCAAATCCAGCCAGCTGAGACCACTTATAATTAACAGGTGTCTGCCCTTTAAGTGTGAAATATTTATGAAGTCTTGTGCAAACTTGTTATTATTCTAGCTGTATGTTTCTGTGGACACTTTCAATAGATCAAGCAAACATTTTAGCTAGACCTGACTTGATATATTGGAGTAATGGCCCTTGAATTGCGAAAATTTGCAAATTAATTGCAAATTAGTTGCAAATTATTGGCACAGTGTTCTTTATATTTGTGCATGCCATGGGAAAAGGTGTTTGTGGTCATATTATTGGACATCTTTTGTTATTATATTTGAAAGAAACTAAACCTTTACTTCATATATACAGCACAAGTGCAATAAGTGTAGATCCAGAGAACATCTGTGCCATCTGCTCTGGAAGCATACAGCATACAGTGTAGATCTAGATCAAATGGCACTAAATGATGTTCCAGTGGTAAAGGGTTAACCTGCTTGGTCTGTGTTGCAAGGTCATTGTCAAACTGTTACAGTTATATAACAGCATAATGGTCTTTAAAGATAATTTGTTCATTGTTTTTGTACATTCTTCCAGATGTGTGTTGTCCATACAGGATCAGATACTGGGTGAAGGTTGTGGACGCACAAAGACTATATCTCGCAATCATGCCTGTTTGGATGTCCTTTACAAGTTCTACGAAACTCATGATGCTATTAAGGTATGGTTAATGAAACTCATGATGTTATTAAGGTTGGTTTATGAAATTCATGATGTTATTAAGGTTTGGTTCATGAAATTCATGATGCTAGTAAGGTATGGATTATAAATGATGCTATTAAGATATGGTTCATGAAATTCGTGATGCTATTAAGGTATGGTTTATGAAGCTCATGATCCTACTAAGGTAAGGTTTATGATACTTTGGATGCTTTTAAGGTATGGTTTATGAAACTCAGGATGCTTTAAGGGATGGTTTATGAAACTCATGATGCTATTCAGGTATGGTTTATGAAATTCTTGATGCTATTACGGTATGGTTTATGAAATTCAAGATGCTCCTAAGGTATGGTTTATGAAGCTCTGGATGCTATTAAGGTATGGTTTATGAAACTCAGGATGCTATTAAGGCATGGTTTATGAAACTCAGGATGCTATTAGGGTATGGTTTATGAAAGTCATGATGCTTTCAAGGTATGGTTTATGAAACTCGTGATGCTATTAATGTATGGTTTATGAAATTCATTATGTTATTAAGGTAAGATATGGTTTATAAAACTCATAATGGTATTAAGGTATTGTTTATGAAACTCAAAATGCTATTAAGGTATGGTTTGTGAATCTCATGATGCTAGTAAGGTATGGTTATGAAACTCATTATGCTATCAAGGTATGGTTTATGAAACTCATGATGCTCTTATGGTATGGTTTATGAAACCCATGATGCTTTTAAGGTATGGTTTATAAAAGTCATGATGCTTTTAAGGTGTGGTTTATGAAATTCATGATGCTATTAAGGTATGGTTTATGAAATTCATGATGCTATTAAGGTAAGGTATGGTTTATAAAACTCATAATGGTATTAAGGTATTGTTTATGAAATTCACAATGCTATTAAGGTATGGTTTGTGAAACTCATGATGCTAGTAATGTATGGTTTATGAAACTCATTATGCTATTAAGGTATGGTTTATGAAACTCATGATGCTCTTAAGGTATGGTTTATGGACTTGTGTTATTTTCATAGTCATAGCCAATGTAAACTTTAGTGTTCTTTTAAGACTTAAATTTTGTCCCAATACTGCAGCAAAGGACCCATTACCTTTTATATTTGATAGCATATAATCTTTTGTCATTTATTACTGAACTTAATAGGGTTGTTTTTTGTGCTGTTACGAAGAAATCGATAAGAAGTATGCGGTCTAATCATGATCTTCACCGTTCATATCTTGGTCAGAATCAACCTAGTGAATCTAACCCGTGTAGCTCAATGTTGATTGAATGCAGTGGTTAGCACGCTGATCTTGATATACAATGGTTGCACATATGATATACATTGTATCAGTGAAATTTAGGGTTAATGCTGTGTGTCTAATAAACCTATGGTTTGCGCTCATTCACAACGACAACTTGTAATTGTCTGCTCATATGAGAACATGTTGGGGCTCAATCTAGAACGTGGTTTAAGCCCTCAATTGAAAATTATTTTGCCACTGATCATTCCAAAGCAGTACCCATCCAGTTCTTGAGTTTTATAATTGTGTGATTTTTTCATGCATCATTGTCAAGTTGATAGATGAGTTGGAGCAAATTCACCCAGACAATGTGTACTTGTTTGTTCATTTGAGGAAATGTTGGGACAAGTTTGATTTTGGTTCACCCTAAAACCTGAATTAAACTCAAAGTGGCAATTTGTTTAGCCACTAAATGTCCCTTGGCGATAACCCCTAGGGTTCTCTATTTTATTCCCCCGCCAAAGGCGAGGGGGATATTAGAAATGCCCTTTGTCTGTCCGTGCGTCCGTCCGAAACAATTTTGTCCGGAGCATAAGTCAAAAACTACTAAAGGGATTTTCTTCAAACTTCATACACTGACAGAGCACATTGGTAGGTAGTGCATTGTGCAAGAACAATAACACTACCTTACCTATTTTTAGAGTTATTCCCCTTTATCATATTTACTTGATAAATTTTGTCTGGAGCATAACTCCAAAACTGCTTAAGGGATTTTATTCAAACTTAATACACTGACAGAGCACATTGGTAGGTAGTGCAGTGTGCAAGAACAATAACTCCATCTTGCCTATTGTTAGAGTTATTCCTCTTTATCATATTTTCTTGATAAATTTTGTCTGGAGCATAACTTTAAAACTACTTGTGGGATTTTATTCAAACTTCATACACTGACAGAGCACATTGGTAGGTAGTGCAGTGTGAAAGTGCAATAACTCTACCTTGCCTTTTTTAGAATTATTCCCCTTTATCACATTTACTTGATAAATTTTTCCAGAGCATAACTCCAAAACTATAAGAAGGATTTTATTCAAACTTCATACACTGACAGAGCACATTGGTAGGTAGTGCAGTGTGCAAGTCCTATAACTCTACCTTGCCTATTTTTAGAGTTATTCCTCTTTATCAGATTTACTTGATAAATTTTGTCTGTAGCATAACTCCAAAAATACTAGAGGGATATTATTCAAACTTCATACACTGACAGAGCAAATTGGTAGGTAATGCAGTGTGTAAGAAGAATAACTCTATTTTTTAGGGGTTTTCTTCGTAAATTATACGAAAGTACAACCTTCAGGTAACTTATTTGTCAGCCATGATGCTTCCGAATGGTTCCGGTCAGTTTACGGAATACGACGAAGTCATTTTTTGCAATTGTTTATCCGATTGGCTGGCGTTTTGGACTACCAGCCAATCGAAGAAATCGTTGCAGAATTTAAATCGGCGAATTTCCGAAACTGACCGGAACCACTCGGAAACACATTACACTACAGAGGACTTTTTATCACAAACAATAGTGGTTTTGAACCACACTAGAACTTGGCAGTTCTGACCGTTCCAAGATGGTACTTCTCGGGTTTCATTTTTTTGATCATCGTGGTGTGTATTTTATAAAAAATATTATACTTTGTGACAATGTAGGTAGGATAAACCTACAATGATTTTAAGAAGCTAGAGTGTTCCGAAAAGTGTCATCTAATGTCCTATTAGACTAGATTCTGAAAGTCCAAAAGGGCTCAAAAATGAGTTGAGGTAGGGCCGACAAGATATACTTTTTATTTTGGTACCAAATTAAAGCTTATTATATGGCCAAACAATCTGGACTGGCCTGCAAAGACAATTTTATTGCGAATCGTCGGAAAATAAGGGGAGATAACTCTTGCCAAATCATACAAAAAATCAACAACAAAAACTGATGTGACATATATTATAAAGATTTTTTCTGTCTTCATTAAAACTTTGTCAAATAAGTTGCAAGATGCAATTTAAAGTCCAAGGTGAACAACTTATGAATATAATGTGTGAAAAACAAGAGTTATTCCCCTCTATTTTATTGAAAGATAATGTAAATCACTTATGTCCCATTTTCTTTTGCTAGAAAGTGATATTTCTAGTGATCTTTTAACTTAGAGAAAAGAATTATAGCACAAATTCTCTGAAAAAGCTTGTTAAACACCAATAACCACCCAGGTCAGATTATATACATTTAATTTCATACTTAAGAGCAAGCCATTTATTACAAGCCAGTTTGTAAACAGGACATATTACAGACTCGTCGTTGGCAGGAAACGTCCACAAAATGTTATCAACTCTCTTATGGCAATAATACTTATTCAAGGTATTCGCCAAACTTGGTTTGAGTGATTACGTCACTAATATATTTAATAACCAGTCAGATTACTTCAGTCAGACTTGAGTTATTGCCCTTTAATTACTAATTTTGACCAAATAAGTAATTAAACGGCAATAACTCTATAGTGACTGAAGCAATCTGACAGGTTAACTCCTCCACATTTTAACTCGACAATCTTCAACAAACTTGCTTAGAATGTTTAAGATAAACATATCCAGTTCAGTAACTTGCAGATAGCTTTGATAGATAGTGTCCTCTAATGGCTGTTTAAACCAAATAATGACTGCCCAAGGCCCCAGTTTGTCAGAATGCTTTGGGCATAATATGTCTGCTAATATCTAAACAAAATATTCTAGATTACAGCAATGGCGTTGAATTCATTGATATTTTATTGCCATTTTTGAAATCAAATAAGCAATGAATGCTTTCTTAATTAAAATGACAATCTTCATCAAACATAGTAAAAAGTAAGAGCATGTATGTACATAATATCTTAGACAAGTTTGATAGCCAGTCAGATTTCTCTTGTCACTCTTGAGTTATGCCCTTCAAGTGTAACTATTTAACAAGTTACAACTTTACCAAACACTACCTATATTTACTATCATTAAAATTCGTCCAACTGTTTACGGAGACATAACAAGCCATAGCTATGATGTTTTTTTTCCACTTATTATAATACTCTTGAGACTTTATAAAAGTATTCATACACCTAACATTGGCCAGGGAGGGGATTCTAATAACAGCGATATGAAAATAATAGGTCCATTGGTTTATACTATCAGCTTGTAGTTGATAACAATATTTTAAACTTATTCCAGCTCCTGTCAAATTGTTTCAGTCCCTTCTGAACACTAGCACTACCCTTGTAATGGAGTGAAGGCCTGGATCTGACAGATATTATTCTTTAAAAATACAAGTAGCCTATTAACTCTAATAATAGGGTTGAGGATCCTAGTAGGGAAAGCATTGTCATCAGAACAAAGGGTTCAGATTGCTTCGTAGGGTTACCTTATTCTAATTCTTGGATCCTGCCCCCACTCTGAACTAGGTGGGGCCTTATAGGATGCCCTTGTCCATCCGTCCCTCCGTACTTACGAAACCTGTGTCGCACATAACTCAAAAAGTACGAGAGCTACAATCATGAAACTTAACAGGTATGTTGACCATAATGTTGAATTGTGCACATGGGGTTTTGTTTTGGGCCACGCCTGTTAAGACCAGAGTGATGTTACTTATGCATTTCAATATAATGCATTCAGCAAGTCTTGTTGTATGTAATTCCAAAAGTATGAGAGTCGCAGTCATGAAACTTTACAGGCAAGTTGACAATCATGTGTAGTTAGCACCTGGGGTTTGGGCCACACCTGTTATGGCCATAGTTATGGCCCCTTATGTATTTCAATATAATGCATTCAGTGTGTAATCTTGTGTCCAAAAGTATCAGTGACAGTCATGAAACTTTACAGGCATGTTGACCATCAAACTGCACTCATATTTACTATTGAGAACTGCAAATTCATCTGTTTTTTCCCTGAAAGTTTTCACCATTATATGTACTTTGAGCACAATATTGGCATGTTCAAATGATAACTGAGGGTGGGGCGGGGGGGGGGGGCATCTCTGTCATATGGACGTATCTCTAGTTAGCCTTAAGAAAGAGTATAATTGCCTAATTAATTAAATAGTTTTGTTTTCTTTTCTATAAGTCTAGACAAAGAACAACTTTCAAATAGTTTTACCATGCTCTCTTTTCCTCTCTACTTTTTGGCTGCGTGGGGAGGCTGTGTATGCTGGATGTGGCCATTCCTGATATGCATATTTCATTTTTTTTAAGCGGTTGCTATAACATAGAACTGGGTAGTAACCATTTTAAAACCTCTGGATAGTGTTACCATACGTCTCATGGCAAATACACTGGCGTCAAGAGGGTGCTTATACTATTATGTGGTGTAGGAAGCAAGACCGTGTCGTATTTTAATGACTCTGCTAGCGTTTATAAGACTCCCTTGTCTATATGTGGGCAACGCTAGCATCCAGAAGTGACTGTTTCTCCATTTTACATAAGCAGTCCTATTTCTCTAAGCTCGAACAATACATACATGTATATTTTGACATATACAAGAAAAATACTTTACTTACTATCCTTAAAAGACTTGCGATATTTGGGATTTTACTATTTCCTTTACTAGTTTAAGCTAGAAATTTCAAAATGTGCCATTCTATTTCAAAATATGTAAAACTGAAAACATTTACAGGCAATACAATATTATGTTTTACTTACAACCAACAAGATTGTAATCTTACTTCCGTTTTCGCATGATGAGGTGAGAACAATGTATAGACTTTTATAAAGTTATGCCTAGGTTCTTAAATATTGCGGCACCTTTCAATAAGAAACAAAATTACCCAGACTTATTCTAAGATTAGTGCAACCCTCAATATGGGAACTTATCATTTGTCAATGCAACCATACGTAATGAAGTTGAAAACTGATTCCTGAAGGAAAAGAAGTAAAGTTTGCCAGATCTCATTGTATTGTATTTCATTAGTTAAAGATACATACCCGCAATTTTCCTGTAATTTAGTAAAAGTTAACTTAAGACAAAACATCTGGAAAATCTTCATTAAACATGTGTTTTAAAATAACAGTAATATTTATCTAATGTTTAATTACTTCACCTTTTTTTCAAGAAATTAGTTACCATCTGTTTTCAGTTAATAAACTGGCTAATTTACAATTATGCTGTTATACGTCATTATGTGACTTTACAAAAAATACAACAGGCACTCTGATTTGCATAACTTGTTAGGATGTTCAAATCATATTAGAATACAAATGTGTTGATGCTGTTACTTGAGAAGTGCATTTTTATGAGTATGGGGGATTACTTCCAAGAAGTAGAAGACATTAAAACATGTAAAGTAAGAATAAAACAGATCTATTGGAGACATCTGAACTTCGACAAAATGTGTCACCAAATTAGAAAATATTATTATATTTTCTTAAATGAACTCTTTTTATTTGGTGTTTTACAAAGCATTTCCTTTCCGGTTTGCTTCTTTAACTGAAGCAGATCATACTGTATATTCATTGTAAATAACAAAATAAACTAACATAAAATGTGTTGATTATCCATTTAAGGTTTTATTAAAAGAATACTTGCTATATTGGTTTGGGTGGGGTAAATGTATACACATGTTTAAGGTTATATCATCAATAACGCATATTCTTCAATATAAAATGTCTTCTAAAACATCTAAGTTAATGTTTAGAAGAGCTATGTGAAATATCTTTATAAAGATTTACAAGTGATATGAACAGATAATTTTCTTAACTCATAAAATAGGGAAAATCGTAAATAGTTCTGTTTTCTTTGTATATTTTACCAACAAAAATGTCTTAAATTACATATTGGTCCAATATTATGTGCTAATAATACATCTTAAATAAATAATGGTTGCTAGATCATATAAAAACTAATGTTAATACTAAAATTTGGACTGATATCAATGCAACTCGTCATATATCTAAATATTTAAAAGTTAACTTAAAATTCTATATCAGAGTTATCTCCCTTATTTTTTCAGGGTTCGCAATAAAATAATTTTTGCAGGCCACCTAATTTCATTGAGACATACCATAAACTTCAATAAAATCGTAAAATAAAAAGTATATCTTTTCGGCCCTACCTCGACAAAATTTTCAGCTTCAGAATCTAGACTATATAGCAGGAACACTATTAAAACTTGCTCCATTTTTATAAGAGATATTCTTATTGCTGTTTACAACAAAATTTAAGTAGCTTCAGCTTCATTTTTATGTATCAAGTTTTAATGAGTTAGATGTCATCTTATGCATGTGATTACTTAATATTGACAAATTACGTCAAACTTTTGAAGTTGTTCAGAAACTCTACTCCACCGTTAGGCATTAGAAATGGAAAATGAATTTAAAAATGTGAAATATGCATATCATAAATAGCCATATTCAGAAGTCAAAGCCTCCTACACAGCCAAATTAGAGAGGAATAGAGAGCATAGGTTAGAAAAATGATCACTTTCAAAATAGGCACCACAGACAATTAACGAAATTGAGAACCTGACGGGTTACCGCCTTGGAACGGTCATTGGCAAAATAGTTTGCCACTGGGAATTTAAACCAGGTTCTAGGGTACAACAGGTTCTCATATGAACAAACAAGTACAAGTTGTTATGGTAAAAGTAGCTACAACCCACCATTAGCTCGACCATGTTGCATGCAAAAGCACACACATATAAAATATAAGAAGCTAATAGCATTGTCAATGTAAAAAGGTGAGTACTCAATGACTTTCACAAGACCAGAGCTCATTGAGCTAAAACACTTCTTCGTAATAAAACAGTGTAGGGTAGAATAATGCGTTTTGTCTTTTTAAATCATCTCTTCGATATTGATTTACACGAAAACACTACAAACAAAGTTGTTAGTTTTTCACAATATTTAATAACCTCATCAAATCATGAAATAGTTGTATCCGATTACGAATTAAACTGCTACTTGAAAAGTCTTAAATAATCAGAACAATAAGAACATTTTATTTTGATAACATGCTACATGATTAAGTTTTTTTTCTTAATTCAATGTAAGAACTGGTTATTAGCAAGTCGGGGATAAATCTTATTTTCTGCAAAAATAGAGGGATCTTTGAAAGTCACCGAACACGTGTTAAATTATTGTTGGCTTGGTTTTACTGCATGTTACTGCTCACGCCACATAGCCCCGGTTTGAGCGCAATTCAATATTTACACAATAAAAACAGTTAAAAGTGATAGTGCCTCTAGCTAGGAGCGGACCTGCACCGTCACGGCGACAGCGCGTAGTCTGCGACGCAACTAACTTAGCTAGCCGGGACAACCGGGATCAATCCAAATGCGATGGTATGCATATGGCGGTGAACATGGAACCTTCAATTTGATATTTTCTGATAAAGAGCATTTCATGTTCTGCAGCGTATGGTCTCCATATTAAAGAGTGGGTTTGCCCTAAACGAGAAAACAATGTGCAGAACTGTTAGGTCGTAGGCAGTTATATGCATTCCTATTATTGAATATGGACATGCTCAATCAAACCGGGCCTGCAATATTTTGATTTGTTGAGTTCGATGGCTTTTTGAGTTATTTCTTTCTATATGTATTTACCTATATTACTGCTTTGTACATATGGGCTGGAGGAGGGTCTGACTAAAGAACCACGTTGAGGATCATGTCAATTTTAACACAGAAATCGATTAGTCAGTGCCGCTTCCTAAATCCAAAAAGTGAACAAAAGTCTTAATTTTCAACCTGTTTTAGAAAAATACAGTTGTTTATTACGCTAGGAATAAAAATAGTTATTTATAACGCAAGTAACCTTAAGACCGACTCTAGAAGGATTGACCTGGTGGTTTGAATTTTTCTACGATTGAGTTTTTTCAGCACTTTTGTTTTGCTGAAGTCCCACTTTTGTTTTGCTGAAGTCCCACTTTTGCTTTGCTGAAATCCCTTGCAGTTGAGTTTTTCAGCACTTTTGTTTTGCTGAAATCTGTCCTTGTTGCTTCTCAGGTAGAGGAACAATGAAGAGAGAGAGTATGGCTGCTGCGTACAAGAGAGCTTGGGAACTGTTGGCGGTGTCGGATATGTATGCAATCATGACGGAGCATAAACACATCACTGATGAAGAGATCAGGAATCCAGAACTCCTAGACGTTATTATTAAGGGAACAGGTAAATGCATTGTTTAGCATGTGGTTGTAACATATTGTTTACTTTTTGAATTAATTTAGGCCTGCTGAAAGTGTAGGTCACAGGGATTTCAATAGCAATTTGAAAACCAGGGGTCATCTGATGCCTATTGAGAATTTTACAAGGGGTCATATTGAGAATGTCCCAAGTCATATCTTTCTTTATTGAACTTTAATACTTATCATATTGCTTTAACTTGATTTTAATATATTGTCATTGGCGTAAAAGTATTTATTTCATCTTAAAAATGCAAAAGACACATCATTTATCATTATTTGTTCAAAATTTGACCACTTTTCCTAAATTCTCCTGCATCACAATGTCCCCAAGCTCAGAATTATGTGGGGTCAAAAGTAGGAAAATTTAAATTTGCTTGCATCAAAATGCAAGAATCTGCATTTATTGAAATCCCTGAGATCATATGATTTTTTTGAATAATCTACAATCACTTACTACTAGTATTTCAATTGGATAAAGATTTGGAGAAAACTTTTGCATTGTGACCCATGGGAATTTATTTGGTCGCTGGTAAATGGCAATTTGCTTGCAATAAAACGTAGGATTGCCCTTCTATTCAGGCAGAATTGTAGAAAACAATACGATTCTCTGAAAAAGATGTACGAAAGAACAAACTGGAAGATTTCGTCATCTTGGAACATAAAGACTGGTCTTCTGAACGGATGAATAATGCATTCTGTATCCTGCAGTTTACCTGCAATCAAACTGGCTACAATCTACAGTGGGAAGTGGATTCTGTCCAAAATGTGTTCAGGTATTGACGTTGTTTATCCTTATCCTGCAGTTTAATTGCAATCAAACTGGCTACAATCTACAGTGGTAAGTGGATTCTGTCCAAAATGTGTTCAGGTATTGACGTTGTTTATCTGTATTCTACAGTTTACTTGCAATCAAACTGGAAGTGGATTCTGTCCAAAATGTGTTCAGGTATTGACGTTGTTTATCTGTATTCTACAGTTTACTTGCAATCAAACTGGAAGTGGATTCTGTCCAAAATGTGTTCAGGTATTGACGTTGTTTATCTGTATCCTGCAGTTTACTTGCAATCAAACTGGCTATAATCTACAGTGGGAATTGGATTCTGTCCAAAATGTGTTCAGGTATTGACGTTGTTTATCTGTATTCTACAGTTTACGTGCAACCAAACTGGTTATAATCTACAGTGGGAAGTAGATTCTGTCCAAAATGTGTTCAGGTATTGATGTTGTTTATCTGTATCCTGCAGTTTACCTGCAACCAAACAGGGTATATTCTACAGTGGGAAGTGGATTCTATCCAAAATATGTTCAAGTATTGATGTTGTTTATCTGAATCCTACAGTTTACGTGCAATCAAACTGGTTATAATCTACAGTGGGAAGTGGATTCTATCCAAAATGTGTTCAGGTATTGATGTTGTTTATCTGTATCCTGCAGTTTACCTGCAACCAAACAGGGTATAATCTACAGTGGGAAGTGGATTCTGTCCAAAATGTGTTCAGGTATTGATGTTGTTTATCTGTATCCTACAGTTAACTTGCAATCAAACTGGCTACAATCTACAGTGGGAAGTGGATTCTGTCCAAAATGTGTTCAGGTATTGATGTTGTTTATCTGTATCCTGCAGTTTACTTGCAATCAAACTGGCTACAATCTACAGTGGGAAGTGGATTCTGTCCAAAATGTGTTCAGGTGTTGATGTTGTTTATCTGTATTCTACAGTTTACTTGCAATCAAACTGGCTACAATCTACAGTGGGAAGTCGATTCTGTCCAAAATGTGTTCAGGTATTGATGTTGTTTATACCCATTTTTCAATCATAATTTTATCCATTGAAGATCCAGATCAGCCTGCACATCAGTGCATTCTGACTAGAATCTGCAATAGTCGCCTTTAGATTTTTGTTTTATTTTTTCTAACAGATAGGCAATCCAGAACAAACTGCCCAAATTTGCAGACTGATCTGGATCTGCACTGTTTATACAAGGAATGTATGATACCTTGTATTTTACGAGGGTTGTTTGGAAAGTTTTGAGACACGGTCAATATTTAACGTTGGAGAAGTTTAAATCAAACAAAAGTTTACTCTGTATTTCTATAATACCTCATCTATTATGGTGTAAAATTTCATAACAATAGCTTTGTGTATTTGAATGCTACAAAGCGTTAGGTACGGACACTATATGTACCAGTGACCCGGCGATCGCAACGTTCTACGTTGCCCGACATTATCATTATTTTCAGAGTTTAAAGTCACTGTAGAAAAGTTCTACCTTCACAACTTAGAGAACTAAACATTTCTCATACCGAAACCTGTGACATTGAAAGTGTATCAGTTAACATTTTGTGAGCATTGGCTGTACCTACATCGCAAACTTCTGCAATTTCTCTTACTGTTATGCTACGGTCGCACTGAAGCGCGTTTTTGGCAATTGTCAGTTTATCTTCCATGACTGACGGGGGCCGCTCCTTTCCTTGTCTTTATACTAAATAAATACATGCTGTTCCTATTTTCTACGGTGTTTCCATCGTTGCTGCCTTGTGATGCAGGTGTTACTATAACAATCTGTGATAACGAATTAAACAACTTGCAGAAATAACTTACCAAAGTCAGAAGTAGCGTCATAAAAATTTCGCGACGTTTGGCGCAATCTAAGGGGTTCTTTTCATTCAGAAAGGAAACTTATAACAAGAAAATACGATGTGTGTCAAGATGCGTTGACAGTTATTGCTATGGAAACGATTATATGCATAATAGTAACGTTACCACGTTCTAAAGTACTTACTCGGATAAATTACATATTAAACTATAATTTGTTTTAAATATTCTGCGCAGCAATCATTAGTTACAGAGCAAGTCATACTGTCTCAAAACTTTCCGAACAACCCTCGTATAGCTGTGTGATTATGCCTACAAAAAATGGTCTTGTGTTTTAATGAAACCCAAAGGGCAGTATGCAGGGGCCCGAATGTTGCCTGGTCTGTAACTTGGAAAATGATTATTTAGTTAGAATGAACCATGGAATGGTTATGTTCAGAAAGCAATCAGAACGATCCTTTGACACAAGAGTTATATCCTTTGTACTGACAGAATAATCATTGTCAGGACTCCTGAATTCTTTTAGACCTCTCATATCTTTATGAAACTAATTAAGGTCTGTGTAAATATTTACATAGTAATATTACCAAATCCAGCCAGCTGAGACCACTTATAATTAACAGGTGTCTGCCCTTTAAGTGTGAAATATTTATGAAGTCTTGTGCAAACTTGTTATTATTCTAGCTGTATGTTTCTGTGGACACTTTCAATAGATCAAGCAAACATTTTAGCTAGACCTGACTTGATATATTGGAGTAATGGCCCTTGAATTGCGAAAATTTGCAAATTAATTGCAAATTAGTTGCAAATTATTGGCACAGTGTTCTTTATATTTGTGCATGCCATGGGAAAAGGTGTTTGTGGTCATATTATTGGACATCTTTTGTTATTATATTTGAAAAAAACTAAACCTTTACTTCATATATACAGCACAAGTGCAATAAGTGTAGATCCAGAGAACATCTGTGCCATCTGCTCTGGAAGCATACAGCATACAGTGTAGATCTAGATCAAATGGCACTAAATGATGTTCCAGTGGTAAAGGGTTAACCTGCTTGGTCTGTGTTGCAAGGTCATTGTCAAACTGTTACAGTTATATAACAGCATAATGGTCTTTAAAGATAATTTGTTCATTGTGTTTGTACATTCTTCCAGATGTGTGTTGTCCATACAGGATCAGATACTGGGTGAAGGTTGTGGACGCACAAAGACTATATCTCGCAATCATGCCTGTTTGGATGTCCTTTACAAGTTCTACGAAACTCATGATGCTATTAAGGTATGGTTAATGAAACTCATGATGTTATTAAGGTTGGTTTATGAAATCCATGATGTTATTAAGGTTTGGTTCATGAAATTCATGATGCTAGTAAGGTATGGATTATAAATGATGCTATTAAGATATGGTTCATGAAATTCGTGATGCTATTAAGGTATGGTTTATGAAGCTCATGATCCTACTAAGGTAAGGTTTATGATACTCTGGATGCGTTTAAGGTATGGTTTATGAAACTCAGGATGCTTTCAGGTATGGTTTATGAAACTCATGATGCTATTAAGGTATGGTTTATGAAATTCTTGATGCTATTAAGGTATGGTTTATGAAATTCAAGATGCTCCTAAGGTATGGTTTATGAAGCTCTGGATGCTATTAAGGTATGGTTTATGAAACTCAGGATGCTATTAAGGCATGGTTTATGAAACTCAGGATGCTATTAGGGTATGGTTTATGAAAGTCATGATGCTTTCAAGGTATGGTTTATGAAACTCGTGATGCTATTAATGTATGGTTTATGAAATTCATTATGTTATTAAGGTAAGATATGGTTTATAAAACTCATAATGGTATTAAGGTATTGTTTATGAAACTCAAAATGCTATTGAGGTATGGTTTGTGAATCGCTTGATGCTAGTAAGGTATGGTTATGAAACTCATTATGCTATCAAGGTATGGTTTATGAAACCCATGATGCTTTTAAGGTATGGTTTATAAAAGTCATGATGCTTTTAAGGTGTGGTTTATGAAACTCATGATGCTATTAAGGTATGGTTTATGAAATTCATGATGCTATTAAGGTAAGGTATGGTTTATAAAACTCATAATGGTATTAAGGTATTGTTTATGAAATTCACAATGGTATTAATGTATGGTTTGTGAAACTCATGATGCTAGTAATGTATGGTTTATGAAACTCATTATGCTATTAAGGTATGGTTTATGAAACTCATGATGCTCTTAAGGTATGGTTTATGGACTTGTGTTATTTTCATAGTCATAGCCAATGTAAACTTTAGTGTTCTTTTAAGACTTAAATTTTGTCCCAATACTGCAGCAAAGGACCCATTACCTTTTATATTTGATAGCATATAATCTTTTGTCATTAATTACTGAATTTAATAGGGTTGTTTTTTGTGCTGTTACGAAGAAATCGATAAGAAGTATGCAGTCTAATCATGATCTTCACCGTTCATATCTTGGTCAGAATCAACCTAGTGAATCTAACCCGTGTAGCTCAATGTTGATTGAATGCAGTGGTTAGCACGCTGATCTTGATCTACAATGGTTGCACATATGATATACATTGTATCTGTGAAATTTAGGGTTAATGCTGTGTGTCTAATAAACCTATGGTTTGCGCTCATTCACAACGACAACTTGTAATTGTCTGCTCATATGAGAACATGTTGGGGCTCAATCTAGAACGTGGTTTAAGCCCTCAATTGAAAATTATTTTGCCACTGATCATTCCAAAGCAGTACCCATCCAGTTCTTGAGTTTTATAATTGTGTGATTTTTTCATGCATCATTGTCAAGTTGATAGATGAGTTGGAGCAAATACACCAAGACAATGTGTACTTGTTTGTTCATTTGAGGAAATGTTGGGACAAGTTTGATTTTGGTTCACCCTAAAACCTGAATTAAACTCAAAGTGGCAATTTGTTTAGCCACTAAATGTCCCTTGGCGATAACCCCTAGGGTTCTCTATTTTATCCCCCCGCCAAAGGCGAGGGGGATATTAGAAATGCCCTTTGTCTGTCCGTGCGTCCGTCCGAAACAATTTTGTCCGGAGCATAAATCAAAAACTACTAAAGGGATTTTCTTCAAACTTCATACACTGACAGAGCACATTGGTAGGTAGTGCATTGTGCAAGAACAATAACACTACCTTACCTATTTTTAGAGTTATTCCCCTTTATCATATTTACTTGATAAATTTTGTCTGGAGCATAACTCCAAAACTGCTTAAGGGATTTTATTCAAACTTAATACACTGACAGAGCACATTGGTAGGTAGTGCAGTGTGCAAGAACAATAACTCCATCTTGCCTATTGTTAGAGTTATTCCTCTTTATCATATTTTCTTGATAAATTTTGTCTGGAGCATAACTTTAAAACTACTTGTGGGATTTTATTCAAACTTCATACACTGACAGAGCACATTGGTAGGTAGTGCAGTGTGAAAGTGCAATAACTCTACCTTGCCTTTTTTAGAATTATTCCCCTTTATCACATTTACTTGATAAATTTTTCCAGAGCATAACTCCAAAACTATTAGAAGGATTTTATTCAAACTTCATACACTGACAGAGCACATTGGTAGGTAGTGCAGTGTGCAAGTCCTATAACTCTACCTTGCCTATTTTTAGAGTTATTCCTCTTTATCAGATTTACTTGATAAATTTTGTCTGTAGCATAACTCCAAAAATACTAGAGGGATATTATTCAAACTTCATACACTGACAGAGCAAATTGGTAGGTAATGCAGTGTGTAAGAAGAATAACTCTATTTTTTAGGGGTTTTCTTCGTAAATTATACGAAAGTACAACCTTCAGGTAACTTATTTCCAGCGGGGGAGATTAACCATATTTACTTTGTCAGCCATGATGCTTCCGAATGGTTCCGGTCAGTTTACGGAATACGACGAAGTCATTTTTTGCAATTGTTTATCCGATTGGCTGGCGTTTTAGACTACCAGCCAATCGAAGAAATCGTTGCAGAATTTAAATCGGCGAATTCCCGAAACTGACCGGAACCACTCGGAAACACATTACACTACAGAGGACTTTTTATCACAAACAATAGTGGTTTTGAACCACACTAGAACTTGGCAGTTCTGACCGTTCCAAGATGGTACTTCTCGGGTTTCATTTTTTTGATCATCGTGGTGTGTATTTTATAAAAAATATTATACTTTGTGACAATGTAGGTAGGATAAACCTACAATGATTTTAAGAAGCTAGAGTGTTCCGAAAAGTGTCATCTAATGTCCTATAGCAGGAACACTATTAAAACTTGCTCCATTTTTATAAGAGATATTCTTATTGCTGTTTACAACAAAATTTAAGTAGCTTCAGCTTTATTTTTATGTATCAAGTTTTAATGAGTTAGATGTCATCTTATGCATGTGATTACTTAATATTGACAAATTACGTCAAACTTTTGAAGTTGTTCAGAAACTCTACTCCACCGTTAGGCATTAGAAATGGAAAATGAATTTAAAAATGTGAAATATGCATATCATAAATAGCCATATTCAGAAGTCAAAGCCTCCTACACAGCCAAATTAGAGAAGAATAGAGAGCATAGGTTAGAAAAATGATCACTTTCAAAATAGGCACCACAGACAATTAACGAAATTGAGAACCTGACGGGTTACCGCCTTGGAACGGTCATTGGCAAAATAGTTTGCCACTGGGAATTTAAACCAGGTTCTAGGGTACAACAGGTTCTCATATGAACAAACAAGTACAAGTTGTTATGGTAAAAGTAGCTACAACCCACCATTAGCTCGACCATGTTGCATGCAAAAGCACACACATATAAAATATAAGAAGCTAATAGCATTGTCAATGAAAAAAGGTGAGTACTCAATGACTTTCACAAGACCAGAGCTCATTGAGCTAAAACACTTCTTCGTAATAAAACAGTGTAGGGGAGAATAATGCGTTTTGTCTTTTTAAATCATCTCTTCGATATTGATTTACACAAAAACACTACAAACAAAGTTGTTAGTTTTTCACAATATTTAATAACCTCATCAAATCATGAAATAGTTGTATCCGATTACGAATTAAACTGCTACTTGAAAAGTCTTAAATAATCAGAACAATAAGAACATTTTATTTTGATAACATGCTTCATGATTAAGTTTTTTTTTTTCTTAATTCAATGTAAGAACTGGTTATTAGCAAGTCGGGGATAAATCTTATTTTCTGCAAAAATAGAGGGATCTTTGAAAGTCACCGAACACGTGTTAAATTATTGTTGGCTTGGTTTTACTGCATGTTACTGCTCACGCCACATAGCCCCGGTTTGAGCGCAATTCAATATTTACACAATAAAAACAGTTAAAAGTGATAGTGCCTCTAGCTGGGAGCGGACCTGCACCGTCACGGCGACAGCGCGTAGTCTGCGACGCAACTAACTTAGCTAGCCGGGACAACCGGGATCAATCCAAATGCGATGGTATGCATATGGCGGTGAACATGGAACCTTCAATTTGATATTTTCTGATAAAGAGCATTTCATGTTCTGCAGCGTATGGTCTCCATATTAAAGAGTGGGTTTGCCCTAAACGAGAAAACAATGTGCAGAACTGTTAGGTCGTAGGCAGTTATATGCATTCCTATTATTGAATATGGACATGCTCAATCAAACCGGGCCTGCAATATTTTGATTTGTTGAGTTCGATGGCTTTTTGAGTTATTTCTTTCTATATGTATTTACCTATATTACTGCTTTGTACATATGGGCTGGAGGAGGGTCTGACTAAAGAACCACGTTGAGGATCATGTCAATTTTAACACAGAAATCGATTAGTCAGTGCCGCTTCCTAAATCCAAAAAGTGAACAAAAGTCTTAATTTTCAACCTGTTTTAGAAAAATACAGTTGTTTATTACGCTAGGAATAAAAATAGTTATTTATAACGCAAGTAACCTTAAGACCGACTCTAGAAGGATTGACCTGGTGGTTTGAATTTTTCTACGATTGAGTTTTTTCAGCACTTTTGTTTTTCTGAAGTCCCACTTTTGTTTTGCTGAAGTCCCACTTTTGCTTTGCTGAAATCCCTTGCAGTTGAGTTTTTCAGCACTTTTGTTTTGCTGAAATCTGTCCTTGTTGCTTCTCAGGTAGAGGAACAATGAAGAGAGAGAGTATGGCTGCTGCGTACAAGAGAGCTTGGGAACTGTTGGCGGTGTCGGATATGTATGCAATCATGACGGAGCATAAACACATCACTGATGAAGAGATCAGGAATCCAGAACTCCTAGACGTTATTATTAAGGGAACAGGTAAATGCATTGTTTAGCATGTGGTTGTAACATATTGTTTACTTTTTGAATTAATTTAGGCCTGCTGAAAGTGTAGGTCACAGGGATTTCAATAGCAATTTGAAAACCAGGGGTCATCTGATGCCTATTGAGAATTTTACAAGGGGTCATAATGAAAATGTCCCAAGTCATATCTTTCTTTATTGAACTTTAATACTTATCATATTGCTTTAACTTGATTTTAATATATTGTCATTGGCGTAAAAGTATTTATTTCATCTTAAAAATGCAAAAGACACATCATTTATTATTATTTGTTCAAAATTTGACCACTTTTCCTAAATACTCCTGCATCAAAATGTCCCCAAGCTCAGAATTATGTGGGGTCAAAAGTAGGAAAATTTAAATTTGCTTGCATCAAAATGCAAGAATCTGCATTTATTGAAATCCCTGAGATCATATGATTTTTTTGAATAATCTACAATCACTTACTACTTGTATTTCAATTGGATAAAGATTTGGAGAAAACTTTTGCATTGTGACCCATGGGAATTTATTTGGTCGCTGGTAAATGGCAATTTGCTTGCAATAAAACGTAGGATTGCCCTTCTATTCAGGCAGAATTGTAGAAAACAATACGATTCTCTGAAAAAGATGTACGAAAGAACAAACTGGAAGATTTCGTCATCTTGGAACATAAAGACTGGTCTTCTGAACGGATGAATAATGCATTCTGTATCCTGCAGTTTACCTGCAATCAAACTGGCTACAATCTACAGTGGGAAGTGGATTCTGTCCAAAATGTGTTCAGGTATTGACGTTGTTTATCCTTATCCTGCAGTTTACCTGCAATCAAACTGGCTACAATCTACAGTGGGAAGTGGATTCTGTCCAAAATGTGTTCAGGTATTGACGTTGTTTATCCTTATCCTGCAGTTTACCTGCAATCAAACTGGCTACAATCTACAGTGGTAAGTGGATTCTGTCCAAAATGTGTTCAGGTATTGACGTTGTTTATCTGTATTCTACAGTTTACTTGCAATCAAACTGGAAGTGGATTCTGTCCAAAATGTGTTCAGGTATTGACGTTGTTTATCTGTACTCTACAGTTTACTTGCAATCAAAGTGGAAGTGGATTCTGTCCAAAATGTGTTCAGGTATTGATGTTGTTTATCTGTATCCTGCAGTTTACTTGCAATCAAACTGGCTATAATCTACAGTCGGAATTGGATTCTGTTCAAAATGTGTTCAGGTATTGACGTTGTTTATCTGTATTCTACAGTTTACATGCAACCAAACTGGTTATAATCTACAGTGGGAAGTAGATTCTGTCCAAAATGTGTTCAGGTATTGATGTTGTTTATCTGTATCCTGCAGTTTACCTGCAACCAAACAGGGTATAATCTACAGTGGGAAGTGGATTCTGTCCAAAATATGTTCAAGTATTGATGTTGTTTATCTGAATCCTACAGTTTACGTGCAATCAAACTGGTTATAATCTACAGTGGGAAGTGGATTCTATCCAAAATGTGTTCAGGTATTGATGTTGTTTATATGTTTCCTGCAGTTTACCTGCAACCAAACAGGGTATAATCTACAGTGGGAAGTGGATTCTGTCCAAAATGTGTTCAGGTATTGATGTTGTTTATCTGTATCCTACAGTTTACTTGCAATCAAACTGGCTACAATCTACAGTGGGAAGTGGATTCTGTCCAAAATGTGTTCAGGTATTGATGTTGTTTATCTGTATCCTGCAGTTTACTTGCAATCAAACTGGCTACAATCTACAGTGGGAAGTCGATTCTGTCCAAAATGTGTTCAGGTATTGATGTTGTTTATCTGTATTCTACAGTTTACTTGCAATCAAACTGGCTACAATCTACAGTGGGAAGTCGATTCTGTCCAAAATGTGTTCAGGTATTGATGTTGTTTATACCCATTTTTCAATCATAATTTTATCCATTGAAGATCCAGATCAGCCTGCACATCTGTGCATTCTGACTAGAATCTGCAATAGTCGCCTTTAGATTTTTGTTTTATTTTTTCTAACAGATAGGCAATCCAGAACAAACTGCCCAAATTTGCAGACTGATCTGGAGCTGCACTGTTTATACAAGGAATGTATGATACCTTGTATTTGACGAGGGTTGTTTGGAAAGTTTTGAGACACGGTCAATATTTAACGTTGGAGAAGTTTAAATCAAACAAAAGTTTTACTCTGTATTTCTATAATACCTCATCTATTATGGTGTAAAATTTCATAACAATAGCTTTGTGTATTTGAATGCTACAAAGCGTTAGGTACGGACACTATACGTACCAGTGACCCGGCGATCGCAACGTTCTACGTTGCCCGACATTGTCATTATTTTCAGAGTTTAAAGTCACTGTAGAAAAGTTCTACCTTCACAACTTAGAGAACTAAACATTTCTCATACCGAAACCTGTGACATTGAAAGTGTATCAGTTAACATTTTGTGAGCAGTGGCTGTACCTACATCGCAAACTTCTGCAATTTCTCTTACTGTTATGCTACGGTCGCACTGAAGCGCGTTTTTGGCAATTGTCAGTTTATCTTCCATGACTGACGGGGGCCGCTCCTTTTCTTGTCTTTATACTAAATAAATACATGCTGTTCCTATTTTCTACGGTGTTTCCATAGTTGCTGCCTTGTGATGCAGGTGTTACTATAACAATCTGTGATAACGAATTAAACAACTTGCAGAAATAACTTACCAAAGTCAGAACTAGCGTCATAAAAGTTTCGCGACGTTTGGCGCAATCTAAGGGGTTCTTTTCATTCAGAAAGAAAACTTATAACAAGAAAATACGATGTGTGTCAAGATGCGTTGACAGTTATTGCTATGGAAACGATTATATGCATAATAGTAACGTTACCTCGTTCTAAAGTACTTACTCGGATAAATTACATATTAAACTATAATTTGTTTTAAATATTCTGCGCAGCAATCATTAGTTACAGAGCAAGTCATACTGTCTCAAAACTTTCCGAACAACCCTCGTATAGCTGTGTGATTATGCCTACAAAAAATGATCTTGTGTTTTAATGAAACCCAAAGGGCAGTATGCAGGGGCCCGAATGTTGCCTGGTCTGTAACTTGGAAAATGATTATTTAGTTAGAATGAACCATGGAATGGTTATGTTCAGAAAGCAATCAGAACGATCCTTTGACACAAGAGTTATATCCTTTGTACTGACAGAATAAGCATTGTCAGGACTCCTGAATTCTTTTAGACCTCTCATATCTTTATGAAACTAATTAAGGTCTGTGTAAATATTTACATAGTAATATTACCAAATCCAGCCAGCTGAGACCACTTATAATTAACAGGTGTCTGCCCTTTAAGTGTGAAATATTTATGAAGTCTTGTGCAAACTTGTTATTATTCTAGCTGTATGTTTCTGTGGACACTTTCAATAGATCAAGCAAACATTTTAGCTAGACCTGACTTGATATATTGGAGTAATGGCCCTTGAATTGCGAAAATTTGCAAATTAATTGCAAATTAGTTGCAAGTTATTGGCACAGTGTTCTTTATATTTGTGCATGCCATGGGAAAAGGTGTTTGTGGTCATATTATTGGACATCTTTTGTTATTATATTTGAAAAAAACTAAACCTTTACTTCATATATACAGCACAAGTGCAATAAGTGTAGATCCAGAGAACATCTGTGCCATCTGCTCTGGAAGCATACAGCATACAGTGTAGATCTAGATCAAATGGCACTAAATGATGTTCCAGTGGTAAAGGGTTAACCTGCTTGGTCTGTGTTGCAAGGTCATTGTCAAACTGTTACAGTTATATAACAGCATAATGGTCTTTAAAGATAATTTGTTCATTGTGTTTGTACATTCTTCCAGATGTGTGTTGTCCATACAGGATCAGATACTGGGTGAAGGTTGTGGACGCACAAAGACTATATCTCGCAATCATGCCTGTTTGGATGTCCTTTACAAGTTCTACGAAACTCATGATGCTATTAAGGTATGGTTAATGAAACTCATGATGTTATTAAGGTTGGTTTATGAAATTCATGATGTTATTAAGGTTTGGTTCATGAAATTCATGATGCTAGTAAGGTATGGATTATAAATGATGCTATTAAGATATGGTTCATGAAATTCGTGATGCTATTAAGGTATGGTTAATGAAGCTCATGATCCTACTAAGGTAAGGTTTATGATACTCTGGATGCTTTTAAGGTATGGTTTATGAAACTCAGGATGCTTTAAGGTATGGTTTATGAAACTCATGATGCTATTCAGGTATGGTTTATGAAATGCTTGATGCTATTAAGGTATGGTTTATGAAATTCAAGATGCTCCTAAGGTATGGTTTATGAAGCTCTGGATGCTATTAAGGTATGGTTTATGAAACTCAGGATGCTATTAAGGCATGGTTTATGAAACTCAGGATGCTATTAGGGTATGGTTTATGAAAGTCATGATGCTTTCAAGGTATGGTTTATGAAACTCGTGATGCTATTAATGTATGGTTTATGAAATTCATTATGTTATTAAGGTAAGATATGGTTTATAAAACTCATAATGGTATTAAGGTATTGTTTATGAAACTCAAAATGCTATTAAGGTATGGTTTGTGAATCTCATGATGCTAGTAAGGTATGGTTATGAAACTCATTATGCTATCAAGGTATGGTTTATGAAACTCATGATGCTCTTATGGTATGGTTTATGAAACCCATGATGCTTTTAAGGTATGGTTTATAAAAGTCATGATGCTTTTAAGGTGTGGTTTATGAAACTCATGATGCTATTAAGGTATGGTTTATGAAATTCATGATGCTATTAAGGTAAGGTATGGTTTATAAAACTCATAATGGTATTAAGGTATTGTTTATGAAATTCACAATGCTATTAAGGTATGGTTTGTGAAACTCATGATGCTAGTAATGTATGGTTTATGAAACTCAATATGCTATTAAGGTATGGTTTATGAAACTCATGATGCTCTTAAGGTATGGTTTATGGACTTGTGTTATTTTCATAGTCATAGCCAATGTAAACTTTAGTGTTCTTTTAACACTTAAATTTTGTCCCAATATTGCAGCAAAGGACCCATTACCTTTTATATTTGATAGCATATAATCTTTTGTCATTAATTACTGAATTTAATAGGGTTGTTTTTTGTGCTGTTACGAAGAAATCGATAAGAAGTATGCAGTCTAATCATGATCTTCACCGTTCATATCTTGGTCAGAATCAACCTAGTGAATCTAACCCGTGTAGCTCAATGTTGATTGAATGCAGTGGTTAGCACGCTGATCTTGATCTACAATGGTTGCACATATGATATACATTGTATCTGTGAAATTTAGGGTTAATGCTGTGTGTCTAATAAACCTATGGTTTGCGCTCATTCACAACGACAACTTGTAATTGTCTGCTCATATGAGAACATGTTGGGGCTCAATCTAGAACGTGGTTTAAGCCCTCAATTGAAAATTATTTTGCCACTGATCATTCCAAAGCAGTACCCATCCAGTTCTTGAGTTTTATAATTGTGTGATTTTTTCATGCATCATTGTCAAGTTGATAGATGAGTTGGAGCAAATTCACCCAGACAATGTGTACTTGTTTGTTCATTTGAGGAAATGTTGGGACAAGTTTGATTTTGGTTCACCCTAAAACCTGAATTAAACTCAAAGTGGCAATTTGTTTAGCCACTAAATGTCCCTTGGCGATAACCCCTAGGGTTCTCTATTTTATCCCCCCGCCAAAGGCGAGGGGGATATTAGAAATGCCCTTTGTCTGTCCGTGCGTCCGTCCGAAACAATTTTGTCCGGAGCATAAGTCAAAAACTACTAAAGGGATTTTCTTCAAACTTCATACACTGACAGAGCACATTGGTAGGTAGTGCAGTGTGCAAGAACAATAACACTACCTTACCTATTTTTAGAGTTATTCCCCTTTATCATATTTACTTGATAAATTTTGTCTGGAGCATAACTCCAAAACTGCTTAAGGGATTTTATTCAAACTTAATACACTGACAGAGCACATTGGTAGGTAGTGCATTGTGCAAGAACAATAACTCCATCTTGCCTATTGTTAGAGTTATTCCTCTTTATCATATTTTCTTGATAAATTTTGTCTGGAGCATAACTTTAAAACTACTTGTGGGATTTTATTCAAACTTCATACACTGACAGAGCACATTGGTAGGTAGTGCAGTGTGAAAGTGCAATAACTCTACCTTGCCTTTTATAGAATTATTACCCTTTATCACATTTACTTGATAAATTTTTCCAGAGCATAACTCCAAAACTATTAGAAGGATTTTATTCAAACTTCATACACTGACAGAGCACATTGGTAGGTAGTGCAGTGTGCAAGTCCTATAACTCTACCTTGCCTATTTTTAGAGTTATTCCTCTTTATCAGATTTACTTGATAAATTTTGTCTGTAGCATAACTCCAAAAATACTAGAGGGATATTATTCAAACTTCATACACTGACAGAGCAAATTGGTAGGTAATGCAGTGTGTAAGAAGAATAACTCTATTTTTTAGGGGTTTTCTTCGTAAATTATACGAAAGTACAACCTTCAGGTAACTTATTTCCAGCGGGGGAGATTAACCATATTTACTTTGTCAGCCATGATGCTTCCGAATGGTTCCGGTCAGTTTACGGAATACGACGAAGTCATTTTTTGCAATTGTTTATCCGATTGGCTGGCGTTTTAGACTACCAGCCAATCGAAGAAATCGTTGCAGAATTTAAATCGGCGAATTCCCGAAACTGACCGGAACCACTCGGAAACACATTACACTACAGAGGACTTTTTATCACAAACAATAGTGGTTTTGAACCACACTAGAACTTGGCAGTTCTGACCGTTCCAAGATGGTACTTCTCGGGTTTCATTTTTTTGATCATCGTGGTGTGTATTTTATAAAAAATATTATACTTTGTGACAATGTAGGTAGGATAAACCTACAATGATTTTAAGAAGCTAGAGTGTTCCGAAAAGTGTCATCTAATGTCCTATAGCAGGAACACTATTAAAACTTGCTCCATTTTTATAAGAGATATTCTTATTGCTGTTTACAACAAAATTTAAGTAGCTTCAGCTTTATTTTTATGTATCAAGTTTTAATGAGTTAGATGTCATCTTATGCATGTGATTACTTAATATTGACAAATTACGTCAAACTTTTGAAGTTGTTCAGAAACTCTACTCCACCGTTAGGCATTAGAAATGGAAAATGAATTTAAAAATGTGAAATATGCATATCATAAATAGCCATATTCAGAAGTCAAAGCCTCCTACACAGCCAAATTAGAGAGGAATAGAGAGCATAGGTTAGAAAAATGATCACTTTCAAAATAGGCACCACAGACAATTAACGAAATTGAGAACCTGACGGGTTACCGCCTTGGAACGGTCATTGGCAAAATAGTTTGCCACTGGGAATTTAAACCAGGTTCTAGGGTACAACAGGTTCTCATATGAACAAACAAGTACAAGTTGTTATGGTAAAAGTAGCTACAACCCACCATTAGCTCGACCATGTTGCATGCAAAAGCACACACATATAAAATATCAGAAGCTAATAGCATTGTCAATGAAAAAAGGTGAGTACTCAATGACTTTCACAAGACCAGAGCTCATTGAGCTAAAACACTTCTTCGTAATAAAACAGTGTAGGGGAGAATAATGCGTTTTGTCTTTTTAAATCATCTCTTCGATATTGATTTACACAAAAACACTGCAAACAAAGTTGTTAGTTTTTCACAATATTTAATAACCTCATCAAATCATGAAATAGTTGTATCCGATTACGAATTAAACTGCTACTTGAAAAGTCTTAAATAATCAGAACAATAAGAACATTTTATTTTGATAACATGCTACATGATTAAGTTTTTTTTTTCTTAATTCAATGTAAGAACTGGTTATTAGCAAGTCGGGGATAAATCTTATTTTCTGCAAAAATAGAGGGATCTTTGAAAGTCACCGAACACGTGTTAAATTATTGTTGGCTTGGTTTTACTGCATGTTACTGCTCACGCCACATAGCCCCGGTTTGAGCGCAATTCAATATTTACACAATGAAAACAGTTCAAAGTGATAGTGCCTCTAGCTGGGAGCGGACCTGCACCGTCACGGCGACAGCGCGTAGTCTGCGACGCAACTAACTTAGCTAGCCGGGACAACCGGGATCAATCCAAATGCGATGGTATGCATATGGCGGTGAACATGGAACCTTCAATTTGATATTTTCTGATAAAGAGCATTTCATGTTCTGCAGCGTATGGTCTCCATATTAAAGAGTGGGTTTGCCCTAAACGAGAAAACAATGTGCAGAACTGTTAGGTCGTAGGCAGTTATATGCATTCCTATTATTGAATATGGACATGCTCAATCAAACCGGGCCTGCAATATTTTGATTTGTTGAGTTCGATGGCTTTTTGAGTTATTTCTTTCTATATGTATTTACCTATATTACTGCTTTGTACATATGGGCTGGAGGAGGGTCTGACTAAAGAACCACGTTGAGGATCATGTCAATTTTAACACAGAAATCGATTAGTCAGTGCCGCTTCCTAAATCCAAAAAGTGAACAAAAGTCTTAATTCTCAACCTGTTTTAGAAAAATACAGTTGTTTATTACGCTAGGAATAAAAATAGTTATTTATAACGCAAGTAACCTTAAGACCGACTCTAGAAGGATTGACCTGGTGGTTTGAATTTTTCTACGATTGAGTTTTTTCAGCACTTTTGTTTTGCTGAAGTCCCACTTTTGTTTTGCTGAAGTCCCACTTTTGCTTTGCTGAAATCCCTTGCAGTTGAGTTTTTCAGCACTTATGTTTTGCTGAAATCTGTCCTTGTTGCTTCTCAGGTAGAGGAACAATGAAGAGAGAGAGTAAGGCTGCTGCGTACAAGAGAGCTTGGGAACTGTTGGCGGTGTCGGATATGTATGCAATCATGACGGAGCATAAACACATCACTGATGAAGAGATCAGGAATCCAGAACTCCTAGACGTTATTATTAAGGGAACAGGTAAATGCATTGTTTAGCTTGTGGTTGTAACATATTGTTTACTTTTTGAATTAATTTAGGCCTGCTGAAAGTGTAGGTCACAGGGATTTCAATAGCAATTTGAAAACCAGGGGTCATCTGATGCCTATTGAGAATTTTACAAGGGGTCATAATGGGAATGTCCCAAGTCATATCTTTCTTTATTGAACTTTAATACTTATCATATTGCTTTAACTTGATTTTAATATATTGTCATTGGCGTAAAAGTATTTATTTCATCTTAAAAATGCAAAAGACACATCATTTATCATTATTTCTTCAAAATTTGACCACTTTTCCTAAATTCTCCTGCATCAAAATGTCCCCAAGCTCAGAATTATGTGGGGTCAAAAGTAGGAAAATTTAAATTTGCTTGCATCAAAATGCAAGAATCTGCATTTATTGAAATCCCTGAGATCATATGATTTTTTTGAATAATCTACAATCACTTACTACTAGTATTTCAATTGGATAAAGATTTGGAGAAAACTTTTGCATTGTGACCCATGGGAATTTATTTGGTCGCTGGTAAATGGCAATTTGCTTGCAATAAAACGTAGGATTGCCCTTCTATTCAGGCAGAATTGTAGAAAACAATACGATTCTCTGAAAAAGATGTACGAAAGAACAAACTGGAAGATTTCGTCATCTTGGAACATAAAGACTGGTCTTCTGAACGGATGAATAATGCATTCTGTATCCTGCAGTTTACCTGCAATCAAACTGGCTACAATCTACAGTGGGAAGTGGATTCTGTCCAAAATGTGTTCAGGTATTGACGTTGTTTATCTGTATCCTGCAGTTTACTTGCAATCAAACGGGCTACAATCTACAGTGGGAAGTGGATTCTGTCCAAAATGTGTTCAGGTATTGACGTTGTTTATCCTTATCCTGCAGTTTACCTGCAATCAAACTGGCTACAATCTACAGTGGTAAGTGGATTCTGTCTAAAATGTGTTCAGGTATTGACGTTGTTTATCTGTATTCTACAGTTTACTTGCAATCAAACTGGAAGTGGATTCTGTCCAAAATGTGTTCAGGTATTGACGTTGTTTATCTGTATTCTACAGTTTACTTGCAATCAAACTGGAAGTGGATTCTGTCCAAAATGTGTTCAGGTATTGACGTTGTTTATCTGTATCCTGCAGTTTACTTGCAATCAAACTGGCTATAATCTACAGTGGGAATTGGATTCTGTCCAAAATGTGTTCAGGTATTGACGTTGTTTATCTGTATTCTACAGTTTACGCGCAACCAAACTGGTTATAATCTACAGTGGGAAGTAGATTCTGTCCAAAATGTGTTCAGGTATTGATGTTGTTTATCTGTATCCTGCAGTTTACCTGCAACCAAACAGGGTATAATCTACAGTGGGAAGTGGATTCTGTCCAAAATATGTTCAAGTATTGATGTTGTTTATCTGAATCCTACAGTTTACGTGCAATCAAACTGGTTATAATCTACAGTGGGAAGTGGATTCTATCCAAAATGTGTTCAGGTATTGATGTTGTTTATCTGTATCCTGCAGTTTACCTGCAACCAAACAGGGTATAATCTACAGTGGGAAGTGGATTCTGTCCAAAATGTGTTCAGGTATTGATGTTGTTTATCTGTATCCTACAGTTTACTTGCAATCAAACTGGCTACAATCTACAGTGGGAAGTGGATTCTGTCCAAAATGTGTTCAGGTATTGATGTTGTTTATCTGTATCCTGCAGTTTACTTGCAATCAAACTGGCTACAATCTACAGTGGGAAGTCGATTCTGTCCAAAATGTGTTCAGGTATTGATGTTGTTTATCTGTATTCTACAGTTTACTTGCAATCAAACTGGCTACAATCTACAGTGGGAAGTCGATTCTGTCCAAAATGTGTTCAGGTATTGATGTTGTTTATACCCATTTTTCAATCATAATTTTATCCATTGAAGATCCAGATCAGCCTGCACATCTGTGCATTCTGACTAGAATCTGCAATAGTCGCCTTTAGATTTTTGTTTTATTTTTTCTAACAGATAGGCAATCCAGAACAAACTGCCCAAATTTGCAGACTGATCTGGATCTGCACTGTTTATACAAGGAATGTATGATACCTTGTATTTTACGAGGGTTGTTTGGAAAGTTTTGAGACACGGTCAATATTTAACGTTGGAGAAGTTTAAATCAAACAAAAGTTTACTCTGTATTTCTATAATACCTCATCTATTATGGTGTAAAATTTCATAACAATAGCTTTGTGTATTTGAATGCTACAAAGCGTTAGGTACGGACACTATACGTACCAGTGACCCGGCGATCGCAACGTTCTACGTTGCCCGACATTGTCATTATTTTCAGAGTTTAAAGTCACTGTAGAAAAGTTCTACCTTCACAACTTAGAGAACTAAACATTTCTCATACCGAAACCTGTGACATTGAAAGTGTATCAGTTAACATTTTGTGAGCAGTGGCTGTACCTACATCGCAAACTTCTGCAATTTCTCTTACTGTTATGCTACGGTCGCACTGAAGCGCGTTTTTGGCAATTGTCAGTTTATCTTCCATGACTGACGGGGGCCGCTCCTTTTCTTGTCTTTATACTAAATAAATACATGCTGTTCCTATTTTCTACGGTGTTTCCATAGTTGCTGCCTTGTGATGCAGGTGTTACTATAACAATCTGTGATAACGAATTAAAAAACTTGCAGAAATAACTTACCAAAGTCAGAACTAGCGTCATAAAAATTTCGCGACGTTTGGCGCAATCTAAGGGGTTCTTTTCATTCAGAAAGAAAACTTATAACAAGAAAATACGATGTGTGTCAAGATGCGTTGACAGTTATTGCTATGGAAACGATTATATGCATAATAGTAACGTTACCACGTTCTAAAGTACTTACTCGGATAAATTACATATTAAACTATAATTTGTTTTAAATATTCTGCGCAGCAATCATTAGTTACAGAGCAAGTCATACTGTCTCAAAACTTTCCGAACAACCCTCGTATAGCTGTGTGATTATGCCTTCAAAAAATGGTCTTGTGTTTTAATGAAACCCAAAGGGCAGTATGCAGGGGCCCGAATGTTGCCTGGTCTGTAACTTGGAAAATGATTATTTAGTTAGAATGAACCATGGAATGGTTATGTTCAGAAAGCAATCAGAACGATCCTTTGACACAAGAGTTATATCCTTTGTACTGACAGAATAAGCATTGTCAGGACTCCTGAATTCTTTTAGACCTCTCATATCTTTATGAAACTAATTAAGGTCTGTGTAAATATTTACATAGTAATATTACCAAATCCAGCCAGCTGAGACCACTTATAATTAACAGGTGTCTGCCCTTTAAGTGTGAAATATTTATGAACTCTTGTGCAAACTTGTTATTATTCTAGCTGTATGTTTCTGTGGACACTTTCAATAGATCAAGCAAACATTTTAGCTAGACCTGACTTGATATATTGGAGTAATGGCCCTTGAATTGCGAAAATTTGCAAATTAATTGCAAATTAGTTGCAAATTATTGGCACAGTGTTCTTTATATTTGTGCATGCCATGGGAAAAGGTGTTTGTGGTCATATTATTGGACATCTTTTGTTATTATATTTGAAAAAAACTAAACCTTTACTTCATATATACAGCACAAGTGCAATAAGTGTAGATCCAGAGAACATCTGTGCCATCTGCTCTGGAAGCATACAGCATACAGCATACAGTGTAGATCTAGATCAAATGGCACTAAATGATGTTCCAGTGGTAAAGGGTTAACCTGCTTGGTCTGTGTTGCAAGGTCATTGTCAAACTGTTACAGTTATATAACAGCATAATGGTCTTTAAAGATAATTTGTTCATTGTGTTTGTACATTCTTCTAGATGTGTGTTGTCCATACAGGATCAGATACTGGGTGAAGGTTGTGGACGCACAAAGACTATATCTCGCAATCATGCCTGTTTGGATGTCCTTTACAAGTTCTACGAAACGCATGATGCTATTAAGGTATGGTTAATGAAACTCATGATGGTATTAAGGTTGGTTTATGAAATTCATGATGTTATTAAGGTTTGGTTCATGAAATTCATGATGCTAGTAAGGTATGGATTATAAATGATGCTATTAAGCTCATGATCCTACTAAGGTAAGGTTTATGATACTCTGGATGCTTTTAAGGTATGGTTTATGAAACTCAGGATGCTTTAAGGTATGGTTTATGAAACTCATGATGCTATTCAGGTATGGTTTATGAAATTCTTGATGCTATTAAGGTATGGTTTATGAAATTCAAGATGCTCCTAAGGTATGGTTTATGAAGCTCTGGATGCTATTAAGGTATGGTTTATGAAACTCAGGATGCTATTAAGGCATGGTTTATGAAACTCAGGATGCTATTAGGGTATGGTTTATGAAAGTCATGATGCTTTCAAGGTATGGTTTATGAAACTAGTGATGCTATTAATGTATGAAATTCATTATGTTATTAAGGTAAGATATGGTTTATAAAACTCATAATGGTATTAAGGTATTGTTTATGAAACTCAAAATGCTATTAAGGTATGGTTTGTGAATCTCATGATGCTAGTAAGGTATGGTTATGAAACTCATTATGCTATCAAGGTATGGTTTATGAAACTCATGATGCTCTTATGGTATGGTTTATGAAACCCATGATGCTTTTAAGGTATGGTTTATAAAAGTCATGATGCTTTTAAGGTGTGGTTTATGAAACTCATGATGCTATTAAGGTATGGTTTATGAAATTCATGATGCTATTAAGGTAAGGTATGGTTTATAAAACTCATAATGGTATTAAGGTATTGTTTATGAAATTCACAATGCTATTAAGGTATGGTTTGTGAAACTCAAGATGCTAGTAATGTATGGTTTATGAAACTCATTATGCTGTTAAGGTATGGTTTATGAAACTCATGATGCTCTTAAGGTATGGTTTATGGACTTGTGTTATTTTCATAGTCATAGCCAATGTAAACTTTAGTGTTCTTTTAACACTTAAATTTTGTCCCAATACTGCAGCAAAGGACCCATTACCTTTTATATTTGATAGCATATAATCTGTTGTCATTAATTACTGAATTTAATAGGGTTGTTTTTTTGTGCTGTTACGAAGAAATCGATAAGAAGTATGCAGTCTAATCATGATCTTCACCGTTCATATCTTGGTCAGAATCAACCTAGTGAATCTAACCCGTGTAGCTCAATGTTGATTGAATGCAGTGGTTAGCACGCTGATCTTGATCTACAATGGTTGCACATATGATATACATTGTATCTGTGAAATTTAGGGTTAATGCTGTGTGTCTAATAAACCTATGGTTTGCGCTCATTCACAACGACAACTTGTAATTGTCTGCTCATATGAGAACATGTTGGGGCTCAATCTAGAACGTGGTTTAAGCCCTCAATTGAAAATTATTTTGCCACTGATCATTCCAAAGCAGTACCCATCCAGTTCTTGAGTTTTATAATTGTGTGATTTTTTCATGCATCATTGTCAAGTTGATAGATGAGTTGGAGCAAATTCACCCAGACAATGTGTACTTGTTTGTTCATTTGAGGAAATGTTGGGACAAGTTTGATTTTGGTTCACCCTAAAACCTGAATTAAACTCAAAGTGGCAATTTGTTTAGCCACTAAATGTCCCTTGGCGATAACCCCTAGGGTTCTCTATTTTATCCCCCCCGCCAAAGGCGAGGGGGATATTAGAAATGCCCTTTGTCTGTCCGTGCGTCCGTCCGAAACAATTTTGTCCGGAGCATAAGTCAAAAACTACTAAAGGGATTTTCTTCAAACTTCATACACTGACAGAGCACATTGGTAGGTAGTGCAGTGTGCAAGAACAATAACACTACCTTACCTATTTTTAGAGTTATTCCCCTTTATCATATTTACTTGATAAATTTTGTCTGGAGCATAACTCCAAAACTGCTTAAGGGATTTTATTCAAACTTAATACACTGACAGAGCACATTGGTAGGTAGTGCAGTGTGCAAGAACAATAACTCCATCTTGCCTATTGTTAGAGTTATTCCTCTTTATCATATTTTCTTGATAAATTTTGTCTGGAGCATAACTTTAAAACTACTTGTGGGATTTTATTCAAACTTCATACACTGACAGAGCACATTGGTAGGTAGTGCAGTGTGTAACTCTACCTTGCCTTTTTTAGAATTATTCCCCTTTATCACATTTACTTGATAAATTTTTCCAGAGCATAACTCCAAAACTATTAGAAGGATTTTATTCAAACTTCATACACTGACAGAGCACATTGGTAGGTAGTGCAGTGTGCAAGTCCTATAACTCTACCTTGCCTATTTTTAGAGTTATTCCTCTTTATCAGATTTACTTGATAAATTTTGTCTGTAGCATAACTCCAAAAATACTAGAGGGATATTATTCAAACTTCATACACTGACAGAGCAAATTTGTAGGTAATGCAGTGTGTAAGAAGAATAACTCTATTTTTTAGGGGTTTTCTTCGTAAATTATACGAAAGTACAACTTCAGGTAACTTATTTCCAGCGGGGGAGATTAACCATGTGTAACATGGCTCTTGTCATTGTATGTAGTGTCTTATTTGAAAATAATCATTTCATAAACACATGCTCTCTATTTCTCTCTTTTTCTGCATGGGGAGGCTGTGATTTCTGGGTGTGGCTGTTTCAAGTATGTGTCTCTTTTTCCAGATGTGTGAAAGAGTAGATGACGAAAAACATTGGATATCTTGGGAAACTCTTGTAGCAGAAGCTGAAGAATTATCGAAACAATCAAATGAAGAAAATAAAGCTGAGAACCAGACCAAAGATATGAATGAAATGGAGACAAATGTCACAGAAAATGATGATTACAACTTCGTGACACAATCAAATAAAGAAAATGGAGAAGAGAATCAAAGTAAAGATTTGGAAAAAGATGAGACAGCCATCACAGAAAAGGAAGATACAAAATTGGTGACACAATTAAATAAAGAAAATGAAGGTGATAGTCATGCCAAAGAATTGGAAAAAGAGGAGACAAACACAATGGAAGAAGACAATACAAAATTAGAAAAACAATCTAATGAAGAAAATGGAGTGGATGATAAAAATAAGGATACGAAAAAAGAAGATGACACCATGCAAAAGGAGAATGTTGAAAGTATAGAGCATGAAGTGAAAGAGTCAGTGCAGTTTTGTGTTGATCATACTGTGCAAGAATTGGAGGGAAATAACAAATCTAAAGGTAATAAAATAGGTACTGAAACTGATAAAGAGTCACATAATCGAACACAAAATTCATCAGAAAGGGAAAATGGAACCAAAACTGTTGAAACAGATTCTCAAAAGAAGCAAGATGTTATAGATGAGGATTTGCTTAATCCTTTCATTGTAAAAGTCATTCAGGAAAAGATGGAAAAGGTTGCAAAATCAATTGAGGCTGAAGAGCTTATAATCGGTCCAGGCATGACTATGAAAGTGATCGTTGAAGTAAGACTAATAGCACGAAATCTGAACATGCGCTATGATGTTTGTCAGCATAAAGAAAAGCCGTACCTTGTTCTGTATAAAAGAGTGGGATGGAAGAAGCTTGCAAATATCCTGAAGGATAGAGACAGACCGTACGGTAACCATATGCTTGTCAAAATGGACGAGAGACCCACCAAGGAAGATGTTCATACCTACTTTGCTAAGTGTCTTAGAGGTATTGATAAAGACGATGTTCTTCTGCAAGGTTGAGATGATGTCATGGAGCTTGATGATGAAGAAGAAAAGAAGATTGCAATAGGAAAATATGAAATTGACCATGAAATTAATAATATCATGTAAACTTCTGATTGGTATGTTAAGATACTGTGTGAAGTTGGATGTTCGTAACAATATATATTAAGAAAAGAGGAGAGATCCATCTGGTATTTTATAATACTGTACTTTCATTTGATTTTGCAAGGACGAATTTTCGGGCAAAACCCGTAAATAACAAATTCACTGGGGCATAAATTCGCACAACTGTATTTTACTATAAAGAAACACTGTTAAATAGTTTTAATTCGCTGGGGTTGAATTTCGCTTTTGCTGTAGCTCGAAATATGCGAAAATTAAACCCACACGAAATAAAATGATTAAACAGTACTTTGTGATGTTGGATTCTTGTAAAAATATATGATAAGAAATTTGCAGAGATTTGTTAAGGTTTAAATTTTACATGAACTCGTCCAAATTGATAAATATTTGTGCAGAACTAATTTTTAATGATTATGTGAGCAGGTTGATTAATTTTTAAAAATGTTTATGCATGTGAATTTAGAAACATTTGAAAACCTGGAATAAAAGAGAGCTCAAATGTTCTGTGTAATTGAACTATGAAGTTTAAACCACTTGAACATAAATGCATTTACAACACATGATTGGAATTGTTGACAGTTGTTGTAAAATAACGGAATGTGGCAAATGACCGTGATCTATTTCAGATCAATGTAGATTGTTTAATAATCAGATAAGTGTCGAATTTTCATTGCAAGATATCTGTACTAAAGCGAAGTTCATTCTCATGGCTTTAACCAGTAGAAACTGTCATATTGCTAGCATTACTGAGTGGCATACTGAGCTTGTTTTTCATGCTAGACGTAATTCTTATCAAGTGAAATTAAAGATGCCAAGTTCAATTTAATAAAAGAAGATATTATTGGGTTTTCATATCGTTGTGTTTTCCTATTATGGTATCTGGAAGGTCCAGTACTTAAAAGTGATTTCCTTGTCAGTCCAGATAGGATGTCCGTCTTTTACAAATCTTTCTTGGGCAACTGATAAAGATTCTAAGACCAAACTGCCATGAAATTTAAATCAGACGGATTGTCGCGTCCATGAACCCGGCTTCTGAGATCAAATTACATTGGAGCTAGCCCTGCAATTGCGACGACGTAACCAATCTAGCTAACCGGGACAACCCCAAAAAGTTTGATCGGATATCCCTGATCAACGTAATCATCACTGCATGACATCGGTAACTGGTTATTATACTGATAACAATACTGACTTAAAGTACATAGGTCAACATTTGTGCAAATTTCTAGATTCCTGAACACAACTTTTCAATCGAGATTTCATTCTAACTTTGCACATTGTTAATTTTAATGAACAGTGTTGGGTGCAAGAACCAGGACTTTACCTCAGTTGTCAAGATCGCACGTGCTGTGACCTAGACTTTAAGGGGGCAGTAACAAAACTGGCTAAAAATTAAAAAAAAAATGTATTTTGGGAAAATACTCATTGCCAACTAGATACTAGCGAAGAAATGTTTATATCTAAGGATGTACTTAATGTTTGCAAGGTCAGTTTTGTCTAAGTCTTGTTTAAATTACCAAGCACATACTTAAACTTAAGAAAAGTCGTTTGCATGAAAACTAAAATCCATGGACAATATACCAAAAAACAACTCATACCTGAAATAAGTGTATCCTGGTCTACTATCATCAGTGCCAATTCGTCAACATAATGTTAGGGTTTTCAAGAAATTAAAGAAAAACGTCATGAGGCATGAATGAAAAAAAGTTAGCATGTGAGGTCCATCTGGGATATTATTTAGAAGATTGAACATGTTGAAGAGGAAACTTTTTTATTAACATTTGTGATGGATTTTATGTGAACGATCAGTGCTCTTAAATTGATCTAGGTGGTTGGACAGGGCGGATCACCCCGCAACCAAAAATGTTTTTACCGAAAAAAACTATGCACAAACAAGGCTACTGTGTTATTCAAATAGAACATCAAGGAGCTTTGGACTTGGAAATAGATGAAAAGGGAACTTTGAAAGCCACTGAAAAGACAAATATGAAAATATTGCAAGCTCGGTTTGATTGAACCTGTTCATGGGCAGTAATGGAAATGCTTATTACTGCCCACGCCTCCTAGCCCCGGTTTGAGCGCAACTCAATATTTACACGAATAACAGTACAGTTTTGATCCAGCACAAACCTTGGTTTGCATGACAGCGAGCATGGAACCTTTTAATGCGGTATTTTCAGATTAATACCATTCCGTGTTCAGCGGCGTATGGTTCTCCAGATAAAAGAATGGGTTTGCCCTAAACGAGAAAACAATGGGCGGAACTAAACAAAATAGAATCTTGACAGGGGATCTGAGAATATATATCCTGCATATCGCAGACAACGCCAAAGGCAAAATTTAAAAAGCAGGAAGTATATATTTGGGGTGATATTGAAACCACCCATCTATAAACTGGCCGAAATAAGAAAATAAAAGCAATTTTAGAAGTACTATTGACCTAGTACATAAAAATCATGCTCAACGATCTTCAAAGGACGTAACTGATAACAGCACTGATTGAATATACGGGGAGACTTTAAACAGCCGCCACACGGCACACACCACGCTACTGTGATATATTGAAATAGATGAAAAGGGAACTTTGAAAGCCACCGAACAGACATATGAAAATATTGCAGGTTCGGTTTGAAAGCCACCGATCACGATAAAAAATTAAAATATTGCAGACTCCAGTTTGTTAAGCCTGTTCATGGGCATTAATCGAATACTTAAAAATGTTTGTATTTGTTGTTCTTTATGCCCCAAGAAGTGTCTTAGAGGTATCGATAAAGACGATGTTCTTCTGCAAGGTGGAGATGATGTCATGGAGCTTGATGATGAAGAAGAAAAGAAGATTGCAATAGGAAAATATGAAATTGACCATGAAATTAATAATATCATGTAAACTTCTGATTGGTAGTTTTAAATATTGTGTGATGTTGGATGTTCGTAAAAATATTTGTTGAGCAGAGTGGAGAGATTCATTTGGGTTACTTTAATAAAATATGACACCTAAATAATGCTAATTGATTTATATTTTTGAGGAACTAATTTTATAATGGTTATGGGAACAGTTTGATTAATTTTAAAAAATGTTTGTGCATGTGAATTAATAATTATTTTAAAACCTGGAATAAAAGAACCCACAAAAGTGCTGTGTGATAGAAAACTATGAAATTTCTGGACTATCAACATTGTGCATTTACAATACTATTTGCACTGTTGACAGAATGTGACAAATGACCGTGATGTTTAATTACCCGACAGTTATGTTCAGATCAATGAATATTGTCTAATCTGATTAGTGTTGTTATTGATTTGTCTTGCAAGAAAACAGGTAACAACCAATACATTAAATGTACAGTTTAAAGCTTTGACTGGAAGACTCATTCATATTGAAATCCCGGTCATTCCAAGAGTTGTACTGCAGAAGTTGCATTTCTTTTCAAGACATCAGTGCCCAAGGTTATACAACTTAGCATGGAAACCAGTCTAAAATCTCAAGCATCCAGCATTCAGCCTATCAGATGCTTGAGATTTGAGACTGGTTTCCAAACTCAGTTTTATAACCTTCAGCCCTGTATTCAAGCGAGGTTTATCCACGTGGATTATAACCAGTGATAGACTGTTGTAACGCTAGCATTACTGGGTGACATACTGATCATGTCTTTGAATAATCATTTCATGCAAGAAGTGGTTCTTATAGTGGAATAAAAGATGCCAATTTCAGTGATATACAAGAAGATATTTTTTGTGTTTTCATATCGTTGTTTTTTCCTTTTACGGTTTCTGGAGGGTCCAGTACTTAAAAGTGATCACCTTGTCAGTCCAGACAGGATGTCTGTCTTTCACAAATCTTTCTTGGGCAAAACTTTGCAACTGATAAAGATTCTTAGACCAAACTGCATTAAATGTTTTAATTCCATCAGACGGATTGTCGAGTCCATGAACCCGGCTTCTGAGATCAACAGTGATCAAGGTCAAGCTTAAGGAAAAAAGATCAACATTTGAGCAAATTTCTAGATTTCTTACCATAACTTTGTAATCGATGAAGAGATTTCATTAATATTTTGCACATTGTTAATCTATATATAACAACGTTAGGTGTAAGAACCATGACCCTACCTCAGTGGTCATGGTCACACATGGAGTTCAAGGTCAAAATTGTTTAACGTACTTGTTTTCACAGCGTAACTTTGTAACTCTGCAACTCCTTTGATGGAACAGAAGAAAATGATCACGTTAATGTAATATCTGTCATATCTAAGCATAAAAGGTCATTTAGAAGTGAAAACATACTACATAAATCTGTTAGAGGTTTCTAGTGGGGATAATACGCTACACCTTTTTTGACATTTAAAATATTATATTGAAGATTATAAAGAGAAAAAAGGTTATGTAAACAGCGGAACAGATGGATTTCATGTGAACAAGCTATGCTCTTGGATTGATCTAGGGTGTTCAGACAGGACGGCTACCCCCGGAACCAAAAAAGCAAGCATTTTTTTTTGTTTTATCGAAATAAGATGTGCACAAACAACGCTACTACGTTATTATGCCACGCCGATGAAATCGGGAGGGGGCTATTGTTTTGGCGTTGTCCGTCCGTCCGAATTTCGTTTCCGCGCAATTTCTGTAAAACGAATGGATGGATTTCAACAAAACTATGGAAACCGTCAATACCAAGAAGAGATGCGCATATCGTCGTCTGGTTCCAGTCAGACCGTTTAACACAGAGTTATGGCCCTTTGACAACATATGCATTATGCATAAAAAGCAATATTCATTTCCGCGCTACTTCTCTGCAACTACTGGACTATTGGATTGATTTCAATGACACTTTGAACCATCAATACAAAGAGGAGATGCGCATATCGTTGTCTTGTTTCGGTCAGACCGTTTAACACAGTTATGGCCCTTTGATAACTTGTGCATTATGCATATAGAGCAGTATTCGTTTCAGTGCTATTTTTCTGCAACCACTGGATGGATTTCAATGAAACTTTCCGGGAGCCACCAATACCAAGAGGTGATGCTCATATCATCGTCTTGTTCTGGTCAGACTGTTGAACACATAGTTATGGCCCTTTGATAACTTATGCATAATGCATAAAAGCAGTATTCATTTCCGCGCTATTTCTCTGCAACTTCCAGATGGATTTCAATGAAAATTTCTGGGAACCATCAATACTAAGAGGAGATGCGCATATCGTCGTCTTGTTCCAGTCAGACCGTTTAACACAGAGTTATGACCCTTTGATAATGTATGCATTATGAATATAGGGCAGTATTTGTTTCCGTGCTAATTCTCTGCAACTTCGAGATGGATTTCAATAATTTTTTTTCTGGGAACCATCAATACTTAGAGGAGATGCGCATATCGTCGTCTTTTCCAGTCAGACCGTTTATCACAGAGTTATGGACCTGTGATAACTTATGCATTATGCATATACAACAGTATTCGTTTCTGCGTTTTTTTTCTGCATTTACTGGATGGACGTCAATGAATGTTTCTGGAAACCTTTTATACCAACAGGAGATGCGCATATTGTCGTTCTGTTCCAGTCATTAACGCAGAGTAATGGCCTTTTGATAAGTTATGCATTATGCATGTAGAACTTTCTGGGAACCATCAATACTAAGAGGTGATGCGCATATCATCGTCTTCTTCTCGTCTGACCGTTTAACACAGAGTTATGGCCGTTTGATAAGTTATGCACTATGCATATAGAGTAGTATTCATTTCCGCGCTATTTCTCTGCAACTTCTGCATGGATTTCAATTAAACACCGCGCTATGTTTTTACTACTGCATTCTTCATTTCAACTTTTGCCCAACTGCAGCTTTTTTTCACTGTTTTTGCCATGATAAATATCTTGAGAAAGCCCTGTCTTCAGCTGTTGTTAATAATAACCAGTACTCGGCGGGTGATATAAATTCAACGAAATTGCCTGTTCAAATAGATAATTAAGGGAATTTAAGGCAATTTGAAAGCCGCCGAACACGACAAATATTTAAAATATTGCAGGCTCGGTTTGATTTAAGCAGACTAAAATACATGATGGCTATACCACGTGACTTAGAATGTTGTGCACGCACAAAATCACACGCTAGTGTGATAGTGCGCATGCGTCGTGCCATTAACAACTGTTTTTCTCCAGCTCTAAAATTTTCTACAAAAATACCGAATTCTAAGCTCAGGAAGGGTTTGTTTGGTGTTACAGAATAGATTTAAACGTATCTACAGGGGGTCCCACGAAATTTTAAGCTCTTTGTTCCTTTTTGTGCAAAATTCTAACGAATTTGTTTAGTTTTCGCGGGTCATGTGACCATAGTGCCCAATGCACAAAATGTCGAGCGGGCTTTTTGGCGTATTTGCTATATATTCCTTTGTTTCAGCGTGTCTTTCCCTCAAAGGAAATCATGTTGAATACAAGCACGTCCCTTTTGGAGGTTTCATGCCCAAAACAAACCTACCAAGCAAAATCAGTATTTGTGCATCACTGTTGAAGTCTTCAAATTCAACATGGCGAAAAATTAGAAATGTAAACAAGCAAAACAAAACCTTGTCACTTGCATTCCTAGGTATATTACTGCTATTCCTAGCCCATGATATTGAATTGAATCCTGGCCCTAGTTATCCATGTGGAAGCTGTGGTTGTGAGGTCACTGACAATGACAATGCCATTGAATGTGACGGGTGCATTACCTGGTTTCATATCCATTGTCAAAATATAAGCATAAACAGTTACAACAAACTTGTAGCATGTGACCAGTCGTTCTCTTGGGTCTTCTCTAACTGTGATCAACAAAATTACTCTACTAGCTCCCAACATTCTTTGTCTTCTTATAGCTCGGACAACAGCTTCAATGTGCTATCACAAAATGACTTGACAGGACAGACATCAGAAACTGGACTACATCAAAACAAATCCAACATAGAGACAAAAAACCCAAAACAACTTGCACACACCAAATTAAAAATTATAAATGTAAATTGCCAGTCAATTGTAACAAACTCCAAGAATTTCACCTTCTCTTGGAGAGGGAAAAGCCGGACGTCGTGGTTGGTACCGAATCTTGGCTTTCCTCTGACCATAAAGATTGTGAAATTTTTCCTAATACCTTGGGATATGTACCATATCGCCAAGACAGAAACGGCAAGGGGGGAGGTGTCTTTATTTTAGTCAAACAAACAATTTTGGCCACAGAACAGAAACAACTTAAAACAGACTGTGAAATAATTTGGGTAAAAATTCAATTAGCCTCATGCAAATCTTTGTATATAGCTGCATATTACAAACCAAAGGAAGACGACGTTCATAGTTTTGAAGAATTCAAAAAATCACTAGAATTATCAAAAATGCTTAAAGGTGTATTCTGGATCCTGGGTGACTTTAACTACCCACATCTTTCATGGGATTTGGATTTTAAGGGAACCATAAAAAGCAGCTGCAAACATCTTACATTATATGAAGATTTCCTTGAAACGCTAAATGATTACAATCTAACTCAAATAATTACTGGTAAAACACGAGGTCAAAATACCTTAGACTTATTTCTTACATCCAATCACACTCTTACCAGTAAAAGTCGCGTAATTCCAGGTATTTCCGACCATGATATTATATCAGTTACTTCCGATCTGAAACCAAATATAGTCAAACAAAAACCAAGGAATGTACCACTTTATCGAAAAACAAACTGGCAGGACTTTAAATCTTATATGGAATCATTCAAAGATGAAATTTTAAAAACTAATGACAACATGTCTGTTGAAGAAATTTGGTCTTCCTTTTTAGATAAAATCACAGATGGTATACATTATTTTGTTCCCATTAAACGCATTGGTACAAAAACGTGTCTCCCCTGGATAACACAGGAAATAAAACGCCTTATAAGAAAAAGAGATAAGCTTTATAAAAAACAAAAAAGAGATGGTAGCCCAGCAAATAGAAATTCCTTTTTAAATTTGAAACATAAAATTAAAGCTAAAATAAGTTCTGCTTATAATAATTACATTGAATACGTCTTGGGTATAAATTCGGAAAACACAGATGAAGAACAAAAGAAATTTGATAGTAAAAAGCTATATAGTCTACTTAAATCTGCTAGACAAGATTCTCAAGGCATTTCAACTCTTTTCGACCCCATCACACAAAAATCTAAATCAAACAAAAGTGATATCACCAATATTTTGAATAACCAGTTTCAGTCCGTTTTTACCCCTGTTTCTCCCATAAAACTCTCCCAAACATGCATGAGTAAAATCTGGAATAGCTTTAATGAAAAAGACATACCGGCTCAGTTCAAACAAAAGTACCCTAGCATGCCAACTATTAGTATTTCAACAGATGGTATTCTAAAATTACTGGAAAACTTAATCCACATAAAGCAGCAGGGCCAGATAACATAAAACCTCTAGTCCTTAAGGAACTTAGATACCAAATTGCACCAGTTCTTAGCATTCTTTTTCAAAAATCTCTCAACCAAGGCATACTTCCTAAAATTTGGACCTCGGCAAATGTAACACCTCTATTCAAAAAGGGAAATAAGGAAGATGCCGTTAACTACAGACCCATTTCACTTACCTGCATACTCTGCAAAATACTAGAACATATAGTAGCCTCAAACATCACAAACCATTTCAATAAACACAACATACTTTATGAACTTCAACATGGTTTTAGAGAAAAAAGATCCTGTGAAACCCAACTCATTCAATTAGTAGACGACTTAGCCAGAAACATGACCAACGGACAACAGACAGACCTCATACTCTTAGATTTCAGTAAAGCTTTTGATAAAGTTAATCACCTAAAATTATTGTACAAACTACATGAACATGGTATTACAAACAGTACCCTTTATTGGATAAAATCTTTTCTGATTGGTCGTACACAGCGTGTAGTTCTTGATGGAGAATTCTCATCAGAAGTCCCAGTCACATCTGGCGTACCTCAAGGCTCTGTTCTCAGACCCTTATTATTTTTATTATATATAAATGACTTACCTGATTCAATCCAATCCCAGGTCAGACTGTTTGCCGATGACACTGCTGTGTACTTAGCAATTGTAAAGCCCCAAGACAGTACAACTCTTCAGACTGATTTAAACACCTTAGAAATTTGGGAAAAGAAATGGGACATGGAATTTAATCCAAGTAAATGCCAAGTCATCAACATAACCAGGAACAAACATACCAAAAGTTTTAATTATTCACTTCATGGACATATTTTAGAACATGTAGATTCTGCAAAATATCTAGGAGTAACACTATCCAAAGATCTCTCCTGGAACAAACATATTGATAACATTACTTCATCCGCAAACAAAACTCTAGGATTTATTCGAAGAAACATCAAAACTAAAAATACCAAAGTTCGTGAAACTGCTTTTAAAACCCTAGTTAGACCCCAATTGGAATATGCCTCTTCAGTTTGGAATCCTCACACCTCCAAAAATATACAAAAATTGGAACAGGTTCAAAGAAGGGCTATAAGGTGGGTAAAGGGTGACTTCTCTGGCTTCAGCAGTGTCACCCGCATGCAGCAGGAACTGGGTTGGATGACATTAGAGCAACGACGTACGGACAACAGACTGATCTTGTTTTATAAAATAATACACAACTTAGTAGCTGTTCCTATACCACCATACCTAGAGAGACCCAACAGAATGACCAGGCACATGCATCCTCTTTCTTACAGACAAATCCACACTACCGCAGATTATTACAAGTTCTCGTTCTTTCCACATACAATAATACTGTGGAACTCCCTGCCCACTATAGTAGTCATGCAGCCTAATCTTGCAAATTTCAAGAAGGCTTTGCATGCAACAAACAGACCCTAAATGACTGGCGGTGTTTTTATCTTTTATCTATCACTGCTGACTCTTATCAGCCTTTTACCCTTTTGCACTCATTCTTTAAACACATGCACTGACGCGCACCTGCCAAAAATACCATTTGTTTGGGAGTTCGGCAGTATTTATAGATAGATAGATAGCTTCAGGTAGGTTTTTGCTTATATCACAGTAATTTCTGGATAGATTTTGATCAAATAATGAGCACCGTACTCCTTTAAAAGCGCATTTTCATCGACATTTAATCTCCATAATTAATCGGCTGCCGTTTTCTCAAACATTCAAAGTCAAATTCACGCTTTCAAACAAAATTTGCCTCGGACTTAAATACAAATGACCGTCTCCCTGGCCTAGTGGTTAAGGCATCCGCCTTGGGAGCGGGAGGTCGAAGGTTCGAATCCCACCAGGGGTTCGTTCTGACATGGCCGGTTGGTGAGCCGCCAGCTAGTTAAAGAACGGTTACCGTATGACCACCTGCCTGGTGCCTGGCATTAAAAGGATAGGATTCGGGAGGTACAAGTGCAATAGAAAGAGGTGTCTCATAAGTCAGAAATGGCTGGCCCTTTCAATAGGGGTGACACTATAATAAAAACAAACACACACACACACACACACACACACACACACACTTCACACACACTTTACAGGGTGGCTCTACTAGACCAGTCTCCTTGTCAGCCAATCAGATGCTTGAGATCTGAGACTGGTTCTCATTCTCAGTTTTATAACCTTGGGACCAGAAAGATTATCTTTGAATTTAAAGCCAGTTATTTCCCTAGAAAATTAAAACATTCTATGATTTTCTTTTGAAAACGTGGAATGTTACAAAGGTTTAGATCTTAGCATTACCCAATTCCAGTCAAATTGAATTTACGTCGTTTGCTTCTTTACGAGCGAAAGCGGTAGTTAAAAATTCGTTATAAAATAGTTATAGATCTATAAACTATTTGATTCGATTGTGATTTAAAAATATTCTGTTGAATCTGTTCTGTTTATTTATTAAATGATAACATACGTTTGTGTCTTTTCGTTTTTGAAAAAGAGTTACACTTGCATGTTAAACGAGCCTCGCGTAGACAACAAAGCATTCTAACACAACCTATTGGTTAAGATAAGCACAGCAGAAGTTTAAGATCAGTCAAAACAATCAACAAAAAAAACTTATAGGTCGACCAAGCTAAATTGGCGATGTTTACAATTATTAATAGAATGTAAACACGGGTTAAGGCAAACTTACGCGTTAAAAGTACTATTTTTCCTATAAATATGTCATATCGCCTCGGTAGCGTAGTGGTTTACATGTCCGGCTTGCATAGGTTCTAAATTTTTTCGACACGGGTTCGAATCACACTGACACGCGGCTTTTAAGGAAATCTTTTAGATTTATATTTTTAAGTTTTATTGTAGTTATTCCAAGGTATTGAATGTATTTTGCGTCAGTTTATTTTATCGCGGAAATAATTATTGTGTAAAAAAAATAAAACAAAACGTAAAAAAATATGTTTCGAACCTACAACCTAATACAGCGTTGCTACACTTGCATTTCAAAGTATTTTATTGACTGCGTCTTAGACCTCTCGGCTAATTGTGCAAGTACTGGGATATTTGCGCTTTGTATTAATCAACGATTTAAATATTAATTCATTGTTTACATGTAACGCTAATGTAAACAAACCAATGTAAACATTGCCAAATTACCTCTGTCCAATTATTAGTGGATCGTAACTGAAACATTTGCCAAACCGATTCTAGCGTGCACAAACTTCACTCTTGTTCTAACAAGCATGTTCATTAAGGGCTTACCACACTCCTCCCAATCACGTTCATCGATAGAAAGAAAATTATCAAAATCTCAATAACTTGAAATAGCGTTCAATGGAACTTTGCACAAATGAATGTTACATATATATCTTTATTTTGCATACAACAAGACACGTTAGAAAAGTAAAGAAAAGAAGTAAGACCTAAACATTACTTTAAATTCTATTTATAAATTCACAAAAACTAAGCAATGCAAAACATAATTTTAAATTCCCAGGTGAGTGTAATGATACTGACAAAAAATGTTGTGTAATTTGTAAAGAACTTTCAACTACTTACAGAGAAATCAATAATTGTTATCCGTTTACGCGACCAGGAAGCAACCAGAAAATTGAATGTCAAACACATAAAGTTTACATATGTCAGTCACGAGGACATAAGACAGTGTTGTCAATATAATATTAATCATGTGGGCATTTAAAATTATGTTTTGTGTTGTTTATTTTTTTGTGAATTTATGTTAATAGAAGTCTAGGGAATTTTTAGATCTCGCTATTTTCCTTTACGGTTCTAACGTGTCTTACCATGTGCAAAGTAAAGAAATATTAGTAAAACTCAATTGTGCAAATTTTCATTGAACAATATTTTGCGGTGTTGAGATTTTGATAATTTTCTTCTTATCGATGAACATGATAGGGAGGAGTGTGGTAGGCCCTTAACCTCAAGTTACTTTAGCATTGAATAAACAATAAATACAAATAACTTTTTCTTGTCACGCTTCACTCACTTCATGAAAGAGTTTATATTGTATGAGATATTCTGGGTACGTCCGGTAGTCCCTAAAAACGATAAATTCCCGAAACCTTAACTTTTCAGGATTGTGAACGACAGCTGAGTCAAACGTGTACTTGTGCGTTGTACAGTTTGGTTGTCGGCATTCCCTACATGGAGGCGTGTCATAATCTGTCGAAGGCTTCTTCTTGAGAACATACATTTCTCCAAGACATGCGCGGCAAAGAAACATATATTTATCTCCATCTGGATCACCTGTAAATATAGAATATTACAACAGTATGCATACATTTCTCCAAGACATGCGCGGCAAAGAAACATATATTAAGGCAAATATGGATCACCTGTAAAAGAAAATATTATTCAATACAATTTTTTTTTATAGCATGTAGACAGTTTAAGGGCTTACAACATTCCTCTCAATCCTGGTCATTGATGAAAAGAAAATTATCAAAATCTCAATAACGGCGAAATTCCGTGAAACTTTGCAAAAATGTATATTATTAATGTGTCTTTATTTTGCAGATGGTAAGACACGTTAGAACAGTAAAGAAAAATAGCGAGATCTAAAAATTCCCTCAACTTCTTTTTCACAAAAACTAAACAACACAAAACATCATTTTAAGTGCCCGCATGAGTAATATGATACTGACAACAATTAATTGTGTCCTCGTGACTTACATATGTAAGTTTTACGAGATATTAGTAAAAGTGTGTTTGACCTTCAATTTTCTGGTCGCTTCCTGGTCGCGTAAACGGATGACAATCACCGATTTCTCTTTTAGTAGTTGAAAGTTTTTATCAAAGTACACAACATTTTCTTGTCAGTAACACTGCACTCTCGTGGGAATTTAAAAATATGTTTTGTATCGCTTAGTTTTTGTGAATTTATGTAAATAGAATTTTAAGAAATGTTAAGGTCTAGCTTGTTTATTGTACTATTCTAACGTGTCTTAATGTATGCGAAATCAAGATACATTAGTAAGATTCATTTGTGCAATGTTTCATTGAATGGCATTTTGCCATGATTGAGATTTTGATAATTTTCTTTATCGATGATCATGGTTGGGAGGAGTGTGGCGAGCGGAGCCCTTAAAGAGAAAACTGATATTCAAGCAGATCTGTGATTTTCTAGATCTAATTGAATTTATTGGTATTCTGCACATTCTCAGGCTGTCCGCTGTTGAAAACTTTTCGTATTGAACAAATGATCTTACATTGAAACCGTTGTATTGTCACCAGTCTATCAAGACGCGAAGTGAAGCAAATGTAGGAGAGTTTTCAATAGTTTAGAAATCGTTTTCCGTTGAATAAAATGCTTTTGTCCTGTTCGTTTCTTTGAAGTCAAAACATTGTAAATTATCCAAAATTGCAAGTTTGTAACAATTTTACTGTTTCAAAAGAAAAGAACAATTTTCTATCAAATTTAATGTTTACAGTCAGAATGGTTACTTTATATTGTCAACAGTTTGGCTGGGAATAAAATTACAACCTTCTAGCTTCAATACTAAATCTATTCTATCTATCAAATATTTTACAACATGGTATCAAAGAGACATTTTACAGAAGGCGGAGTTTATCCTCATTTGTAAGTTTCAATTATATCAAATCAGATTAAATCAAATGTTCACCCCATCAAGACGATGTGCAGAACCCATTGTTTCAACCTGGTCGGCTCAAGGTCAAGGTTACCAGTGGTTTTTAAGATTTGATTAATGTATTTCGTGTCCGGTCCATATCTTCTGAACACCTCGAAGCAATTTCATGAAACTTTAGTCAAATGTTAACGCTAATATACAATGTGCAGAACCCAATTTCAAACCTGGCCGGCTCAAAATCAAGGTCACCAGTGGTGTTTAAAGGTAAGCCCTATGTATTTCGTGTCCGATCCACAACATCTAAACCCCCATAGATTTGTGATCGAATGTTTACCTTATATGTACAAAACTTTTGTTTCGACCATGCTGACTCAAAGTCAAGGTCACAAGTGGTGATCAAATGTTTGAGTTGGGTATTGAGCGTCCGCTAATTAGCTTATAAACTCCTAAATAATTTTATGAAACTTGGATCAAGTGTTAACCCCATTTAAATGATCTGCAGAAGCTATGTTTCAAATGCGAAGGTTCGAGGTCAAGGTCACAAGTTGGCTGAAAGACTTTGGCCAGCTAATTCCTGTCCGCTCCATAACTTTTAAACCCCTTGAAGGAATTTCATGAAACTTAGGTCAAATGTTCACTTCATTGACACAGTGTCCAGAGCAAATGTTTCAACTGTGCTAGCTTACGGTCAAGGTCACAAATGGAGGTCAATGTTTCATCAAATCGCAAAAGTCAAATGGCCCAGCAACATTAAGCAACAAGTAAAACAAGTGATTGTATATATGGATCGTACGGTCACATTAAATAATGGTGAGCCAAATGTTGAAAGGTTTTCATACAAAAATTGAACAAACTTTTACTTTACATTTCCTTTTATGCATCTATAACCTTTTCAACAATCCCTCGTGCGGCGGGGAGTATTGTTGTCCTTTAGACTTCCTTGTTAGTATTCGTTTACTTTTAAGTATTTCAGTTAGAATCTGTCAATAAACCAGTGTAATTAAAATACTTCAATTGGAGGGGTCAGTGCAAGATGAAACCTAACTTCATTTTTCATTATTTTGAAAACAGTTATTTAATGAAATTTTAGTTTTGATTGATATATTTTAAACTTAATTCGGTAGTAAGTTATGTTATAAATAAACCAAAGCTGTATGTTGTACACAACATGTAACCATTGTATTTTAAAAAAAGTTATATTAATTAAATTTGGTTATGCAAAAACGGTTCTACATCGCAAGGAGTTAGGACCTTTGTTTAGTTTGTTCAATGACCATTTTAGCAAACAAAAACAAAAAAGTGAGTAACAAAGGGAGGTTATTTAAATTCCAAAAAATATTCTTAAAGACACAAAGGGCCTAACTCAAGTTTGCCCAAACATTGGAGTTCGGTACCTTCTTGCACTGACCCCTTCATTATAAGCATTGATATTAACAAACCTGTGTACTGATCATTTTTCGTTGGATTTTCAGCCAGGTAAATACCTTTACCAAATGCCGCCCGAGAGGTGAATTTTGTCATAAAGCCATTCTTACAAATTGAATCCACATTCTCCAGTTTTGTTCCGTGAAACAGAAAATGCTCATTTATGCCAGGGATTATGATTTTTAGCGGAGAGTTCATGAACGCAAGATTTTCTCTGATCATCTCAGTTGTGCTTATTTCAGTTGACGTACGGTTCTTTAGGCTCGGAAAGTGATCAACATTAATTTTCTTTTTCTTCTTTACCATTTTCTGTCTTTTATCGCCATATTTTAGAAAGATTTTTGCGTTTTCAATCCGATATATATTTGTTATTATTAAGGACGCTGGACCCCCCGGAGTTGCATCTCGTCCTTTGCCAACATCTTTTGGAGACCAGAGTTCGTGAACAAGAGTCTTTATGCATTCTGCAGCAGCAGTGTCTGTAATGTCCACTTTTATAACAGTGTCACTTGCTCCGCGATGCTTCCAGTACCTGGGTAGCTTCTCGTAATCTAAAGCAAAAACAATATGCATCACTTCAACAGAAACATATGCATAGTTTGATTTCAGGTGCTCTGGTCTCGGTAAGATCATTGAGTATCCGCCACTTCGGCTTTGCATTGCTATAAGTAACCCAATTGTTTGTGGCGCCTTATTTGAATTTGACATACTTATAACAAACATGCTCTCTTTTCCTCTCTTCTTTATCGCTGCGTGGGGAGGCTGTGTTTTGTGAGTTTGGCGATTCCTGATATACATATAATATTTCACTTTTTTCAAAATGGATTTAAATATAAACGATTAAGATAAAGCTAGAGTTTGACTTATTTTAATGTCAAAAATAGAACAAAATGGATTTATTTGTCAAAGTGAAACATATATTGAAAGAAAAGCACACTAATCAAGATTTCTAAGCACCATATTAGCCACACATTAGTGTAAAGTCTATACGTTATAAATAAATGTATTAACAATTGAAATCGTTTAGAAAGGTATCCACAGTATACATGTACATAACCTTGAAAGACAGTCGTGCAAACTACTTGACATGTATTTTTATAGTGTTTAATATACGCTGTGTACATGTTCCAGACATTTTATGATACTCAGCTTTTACTTTCGCTTGAAAGACTGAACGATTACGACTGAATTATAGCAAATTGGAATGTTAGAAATGTTAGAAGGCATTTATAGGATGATGATATATGTGGCAAACACGATCTTTGATCACAATAATTAACAGACCCATCTTTGATACGACCCTTCAAATTCTAAATAAAGATCGAAAACGCACTGTAACTGATTAAACATTTGACTGTATTAGTTTATAAATTAATAGTTATATGCAAGAAAATAAATAAAACTAATACAACGTACCTAGAATACAGCAAAACCTATTTATTAATAACAAGACTAAATTTATTAAATGGAAGTGGCATAGTCCAAATATATTAACTGACCGTTTATAAATGGTGTTGGTATGCTTACCGTTTGATTGTCCATGTGTTTGTGTAGTACCGTTTGATTGACCATGTGTTTGTGTAGTACCGTTTGATTGTCCATGTGTTTGTGTAGTACCGATTGATTGTCCTTGTGTTTGTGTAGTACCGTTTGATTGTCCGTGTATTTGTGTAGTACCAATTGATTGTCCATGTGTTTGTGTAGTATCGTTTGATTGTCCATGTATTTGTGTAGTACCGTTTGATTGTCCATGTATTTGTATAGTACCGTTTGATTGTCCATGTGTATGTGTAGTACCATTTGATTGTCCATGTGTTTGTGTAGTACCATTTGATTGCCGATGTGTTTGTGTAGTACCATTTGATTGCCGATGTGTTTGTGTAGTACCATTTGATTGTCCTTGTGTTTGTGTAGTACCAGTTGATTGTCCATGTGTTTGTGTAGTACCATTTGATTGTCCTTGTGTTTTTGTAGTACCATTTGATTGCCGATGTGTTTTTGTAGTGCCATTTGATTGTTCATGTGTTTGTGTAGTACCATTTGATTGCCGATGTGTTTGTGTAGTACCATTTGATTGCCGATGTGTTTGTGTAGTACCATTTGATTGTCCATATGTTTGTGTAGTACCATTTGATTGCCGATGTGTTTGTGAAGTACCAATTGATTGATTATCAACATTTTGTTGTGTTCTAGCATTATTGCGATTCTGGAAGTATGGTTTTATGCAGTACCAGTAAAGAACACATAAGACAATCGTTACCACTGGATGAACTACTCCGGCGATAACTGGTACAACCACCTCTCTTGAATAAGAATGCTTCATAATGACTGAAAAAAGTAAAAATAAACATATTCTTATTGGAGATTTGATATGTATTTTCATTAATAACCATTATAATGAGTATTTAATTATTCAAACATAGTAGCCTAAAGTTAGACGTAAATTTTTGCTATGCAAAATTTAGTTTCATCAGATAGAATAGTTTTATTTAATATTTTCGGTTTTTGATAACATATGAAGAAAATTAATAAACAACACTGTGAAAACGATATTGATCTCTATTGTTAAGCCATCTCTTCATTAAGTGTTTGGTAAACACGTAATATTGCTTGCACGTAGATGAATGGATGGACGAATTGGCGGATTGGTGGGTGGGGGTATGGATTGGTGGTTGGGCGGACGGACGGACATGTGGATGGATTGATGGAGGGAGGGATTTTGAATGTCGCAATCCGCTTAGCAAAAAAAATTGCGAAACTTTAAACAAGCGTATCTTTGCTTCACAGAACGTCAACAACCTTTTCGATAAGATTGAGTCGTATATATACTATTTTCTGATTTATTTGTAGACATTTATTGTGTTTCATTAAAACAATGAAATCTTTTTTATATTATAAACACAATATTTGTTTTCAAACGACAGGTACAATTCCTGTACAATAGGTTTTTTGAATAGAAAACATTTTTTTTTAATATTTTGACTTCGGTTATCGATCTATTATCGATTACTATAAACACGTGCATCGTTCTTGCCGTTTTGCGAGACAATGTGTAAAACTCACTTCTATCATTTCTATATGTAAACATAATTTTCTTTGAATTTAATGTTCAACGGTCATAGATTTCAGTAAAACCAAGCTTAAAGTACCATTAATTTTGTTTCCAGTGCAAGAAGACAGGAAACTGCCATAAGCGACTAACATAACCGCATTTTTCTCTATATAATGTAAGCCTAATTGACTAAGCCTATATATAAATCGATAGGCGGCGTTACCCAGCAATGTGGTTTTATAATTATATCGTTATTGATTAATTTGCTTTCTCATTATATTGATTGACATTAAAACAAGGCATTAGGGATGCTTATTTAAATAGAAATTCCGATGGCATTTATGAGAAGATTTTTTTTAAAAGTTTGCTTATATGCCCTGAGGCTGGAGTACGGTTGCTCACAGGGTCAAAGTTTAAATAACTTTAAAAGAGGTCAATACACGTAACTGAAAGCTTCAGGCCGAAGTTAATTAAATATCCAGTGGTTTTGGGAATGCATCTTTGAAACAAAAAAAAACAGTACGTTGCTAATAAGCCACATGGCTTAGAAAGGTCGAACCCATGGTCATTATTTGAACAACTTTAAACGAGGTAAATGCCAGGATGCTTCGGGCTAACATTGGTAAACATTATACATTAGTTTTGGAGAGGAAGTTTTTTTAGTATCCATGTTGGTACAGAATGGTTGACCCCAGGGTAATTATTTGAGTAAAAACACAGAAGATACCGATACCAGGATGTTTCAGGCTAAATTGATTGATACTATTCTTTGCTTACAGAGAGATTTTGTTTGAAGCAGATTGTTGACGGACTGATGTCGGACACAGACCGGTCATAAGAACTCACTTTGAGCCTCTGTATAAGGTTGGCTAAAGCGAATGTAATAATGTTATGATATATACTTTCGGTGGAATTTTTTACCGAAATTGCAAAAGATAGTCATAAGGGTGACGAATTTATCCATACATTTTATATGTAATGGTTTTCACAGAAAAAGTGACCCAGCATTCAACACAGACAAAAAAAAACAAAGAGGAAAAAAGAGGATGAGTTTGTACAATTACCATTTTCAAATAAGACAGCATAAACATTTAACAAAAAATAAGCTTAGAAATTACCGGCTTGGAACGGTCAGTGGCAAACAATTTACGACTGGTGGGTTTAACCAAATTCTATTGTGCAGCAACCTTATACCTACCCATACAGGTTTTCAAATGAACGAATACGTTGTTATTGTGAAATAACATACCCAACAATCAACTCGATAATGTGGCATACAAGAGCAGCAAACGTATAAGTCGTAAGGAAATGATGGCGAAAAAGGTAGGTACTCAATGAATTGAGCATCTTAAGACAAATCGGAAAATGCTATTGCCTTCACTGAGGAGCTAACCCGTACCGTTCGTCGACAGAGCCTAGCCATGCAATTCCGACCTCGCTACCGACTAAGCTTGCCGGGAAACCCCTAAAAACAGGTTGCTGCAATAACCCTGATAAACGTAATTATTGCTGGATGGCATCGGTGAGTTTTTTTTTCCGATAACAGTAGTGACTTTGTACGGGGAGACTTTTTTACGGCCGCCATTCTGCACAAAAAGCGCTACTTTCAATTTCAAATTATGTTGACTCTATTGAGGAGCGAACCCGTACTGAACGGCGACAGCGCAAGAACAAGGCGTAAGGAATAAATAAAAGCAGATCGAGCTTCAACATTTTTACAAGATTTGCATAGAAGCCTTCTTTATTTTATCACTATCAAGTAACAAAGATAAGCATCGACAACAGTTGAATGAGTATTCATATTCCTATTTGCGATATTTGAAATAAAATCACATAATTAATGGGGTCATTTATTATTTATTATTGAAATGTCTTTTTTGGAAATCTTACTTTGCAAAAAAACATTTTAATGTCAATGGTTTGACCTCATTTCTAAAATAAATGCTCATTGTTCCAGAAAACTGACCTTCCAGCTGGTGTGAACTTTATTGTTAATTGTTGGTGTAGTGTTTTTTTGAAATTGATCACAATATACTTACTTTTCTACTATTTGCTGTATGGGGATAAGTGGCTGTTCCTCATATGCATTTTTCGCTATTTGTTTCTTTTTTAATAACAATAATATTAACGATTCGGCGTGTTTGGTTTAACACAAACCGCAATATGAAAATCATTTGTCATCATTTTTATCATATTACAGAATCAAAAAATATTTTGAAACCGACATGCATGTTGCTTGATTGTAAACTCAGTGTTTGAAAAGGCCAGCTACATACTTTTGTTATGAGCGCGTGTTGATTGGTTTTATTTTGCTGCAGCATATTTTTTTCATTCACAAACAAAACTTTAACAGCAGACACTTTTTAATCAAGCTTTGTTCAATATTACCAAATAAAAATATAGATATCATAATTATATTGATGTTTTCTAAATTCAGCATTTGAACATATATTGTGGCAGGAATGGGTTAATTGTTTTATTTTTATTAAGTGTTTTCATTAAAATAACTTCTGTGCCAAATTTCCTCACTTTACAGTAATTCCTTATGGTCAGTTTTAAAAGCAGCGATGCGCATCATCATCTCTATTGTGATTATTTTCAGTATAGTCCACTTATAATTACATGTTTGTTTTGTCATTGGTATTATGGTACAATTAACTTGAATCCTTTCAATAATTGTCACAAAATCCTAACTGGTTAGTAGCATCACTTGCTCTGTGTAATTAAGTGTCGCATGAGAATTTCATGCATTCTTTGTGTAGTGTCCTAAAAATTTAGTATAAAAAGGCTGAAATTTGGCTATTCTGCCCCAGTGCAGTTCACAGACATTCACAAGGTAGTTTTTACCTTTAGTAAGAACTCTGCCACTTTCGGATTATTTAGGGTTTAGTTGATTTCACATTGATGGGGTTTCAAAATTTATAAAGCTAAATTATTTCTTGTTCAAAATTCAAAATTGTAGGCTTGTTATTTATTTCATTCTTTCACAGGGTGTCCCTGGTGTTGTATACTGTTTGTATTTGAATAATATAGAGTATAACAGAATAAAATGTAGTCTCGATTCTAACAAGAGTAGTTGTTAATAAAGTTTACCTGGGAAAACAGGCATAACCCTGTTACATTTTGGGGGCTCGTCCGCACTTTATTACATTAGAATTGACATTAGAATTGACAACAGTATATAGGTAGATAACATGGCTTCACCACCGCTTACATGGTGGATACCATTAGATAAAACAAAGAAAAATGTTTCTTTTACGGGTAATTACTTTGACCAAGGTGTAAGATCCCCAGTTTCAAGTGAAATATCGCTAAACATTGAAAATAAAACAACATCTTTTGGCACTCAAACAGATGTGACCAGTATTTTAAGGTCTTCTTCAAAGTTTATAAATCAAGATGAATCATATCGAACAGTTGTTACAGATAATATACCTAGGGTACATGACCAGAGGACAACTCAAAATTATTCTCCTCGAAACCAAGGGACATCTCAAGGTTATGATGCAAATATAAGGGGATCATTTCAAAAAGCACATGCAACCAGAAACAAAACTCAAATGATTCGTGATGGGGGTTATACTCAAGATGATCCTTACCAGGACTTTGACTCTTCTCATCGTTTCGGTAGTTCAATTATACAGGGACCATTTCAAAACACTAATTTAAACCATACCCCAATTCGACATGAAAAAGGGACATCTCATGATAATAGTTATCAAATAAACAGTCCTTGCCATGATAGGGATTATGTAAAGGGGCCATTTCAAAATACTAGCTCAAACAGAGTCAATAACATATACGAAACTCAATTGGAGGATAGAAGGGAATCTCAGAGATATTTTTCACAAAACAGGGGTCAGTCTATTATCAATGAAAACATAGACACGAACTGCCCATCAGCACGCTTCAGAACAGCACCACAAGGGACACATGCAGTACAAAACACATTCACCATGTGCCCAGAACTTTAATACAGAAGTAAGACTGTCACAGTTGAATGATGGGTTGTTTTATAGTACTGACGGGATTTCTCACAAATTAGGGGGACCATCTCAAAGGATGAATATAAGTTCTCAAACACCCCTACCATCACCATTTGCCACACAAACTATACGCCAAGAGCACAACAACACAGATAAAAGGCTTAGTGTTTTGCCTAACATCCCAACACATGACACTTATTTTCTGAATTCGAACTCAATAAGGCATAAAGCAAAAGAGCCAGATAAATTTGATGGGGAAACAACAGATTGGCGGGATTATTTGGTACATTTTGAAAATGTTGCAAACTGGAATCGCTGGTCTGATATTGAAAAAGCCCAACAATTAGTGATGAGTTTAAGAGGGTCTGCACAAAGGTTACTTAGTGACCTAAATCCAGGGCAGATTAATAATTACAGTTATTTACTCACTGTTTTGGATAGGAAATTTAATCCAGCAGAACGCGAAACTGCATACCGTTGCGAATTTCGGAATCGAAAACAGCAGAAATCAGAAACTGATGCTGACTTTGGTTATGCACTTCAGAAATTGTGTGTTAAGGCATATCCTTCAGTTCAATCAGAAGCATGGGAGATATATGTAATAGACCAATTCATTAATGGCCTTATTAAACCAGAAGTTACAAGTCATGTACAGTTTATGCACCCTAATACTATTCACTCTGCCATAGCTCTAGCTGTAGAATTTGAAGCTTTTGAAGGGTCACAAGGTATTTTAAGAAAACCTAGGTTTGAGCCTGAACCGAGTCAAGGATGCAATTCCGTCTCTAAGAAAAGTAAAGAGCCAATTACTTTAGATGACATTGCCTCCCTTCTAAAAAATTTGACTGAAACTTTATCTAAGGGAAATAGAAGTAGGTCAAACAGTAGGGACAGAAATTCAAGTATAGAATGCTATAAGTGCCACTAAAAGGGTCACATAGCTTCTCACTGTTCAAAACTCTTGTCGGAAAACTAGAATTGGCTGGTCTTGTGCCCGAAAGTTCAGCCTCTAAGAAAACACATGAAAATGGGCAACAGAATATAGTTCTAAATTCACTCAAAACTAGGTCATGTTTATTTGCAAAGATAATTGTTGGAGACGTTTGTAGTCAAGCCTTGATTGACTCTGGGTCAGCTGCCAGTATACTGTCAGTAAAGCTGATAAACAAAATAGGAATAGACTTAGAAAATCTAACCAAGGATTCCCATACATTAACAGCTGCAAATGGGGGTGATCTCAAGGTTTTCGGAAAAATAAAGTTAGATTTTGAAATAGACAATGAGATGTTTTCTTATGAATTCTTGGTGGCTGAATTGGATGACATTTCAGTGATTCTCGGGGGTGACTTCTTAGAAGATTATGATGTTAATCTTAAGTTTGGTAAAAATTGCATGATTATAGGAAAACATAAAATCAATCTTTACAGACAGGAGAGTAACAAAATAGCTAGGATAAGACTTGATGAAAAAATCAAAATTCCTGCAGAGTCAGAGATAATAGTGAATGCTAAAATAGATAATATCTTCTCTCATTCACTTGGCATCATTGAACCTTATAAAGTGATGTTAAAGAAAGGCATACTCATGGCAAAAGCACTTGTTACTTCTGAGAGGGAAAAAGTTCCTATTTCTTTGATAAATTTGACAGACAAGAACATTAAAATTGATAGAAACTTGACCATTGGAAGCATTCAGGAGATATCTAGTTATAGTGAAATAACAGATTCACAGTCCTTTAATAGTGAGGCAATTGAACTACCAAGTCATTTGCAACCTTTAATTGATGAGGCTTCAGAATCGTTAGATTTAGACCAGATATGCAGATTAAAATATCTTCTACATGAGTTTAAGGACATATTCTCTGATAGTTCAGGAAAGGTCACACAGACTGACCTAGTTGAACATAAAATCAATGTCGGGGATGCTAAGCCAGTAAAAATTCCACCTAGGAGAGTTTCTCCTGCGCAGAAACAAATAATTGAAAATGAAATACAGAAAATGTTAGATCAAGACATAATTGAACCCAGTTCAAGTGCATGGGCAGCACCGGTAGTCTTGGTAAAGAAACAAGACAACTCAATTAGGTTTTGTTTAGATTACCGGAAGCTAAATTCAATTACAAAGAAAGATGCATACCCGTTACCGAAAATAAATGATGCACTTGACACACTTTCTGGGGCGAAATACTTCTGCCAGCGGCTATTGGCAAGTCAAAATGCCTGAAGATAGTAAGCCCCTTACATCATTTAATACGCATTTCGGATCATTTCAGTTCAAGGTCATGCCCTTTGGCATTTGTAATGCCCCGGCGACCTTTGAAAGGTTAATCGAATTAGTCTTGAGAGGCATGCAGTGGAAACAATGTTTATGTTATCTGGATGATATTATTGTCTTTGGTCCAACTTTTGAAACAACCCTTGACAATTTAAGGCAAGTTTTCGTTCGATTTCGTACTGCAAATCTTAGCCTTAAGCCAAATAAATGCCACCTTTTCAAAAATCAAGTTCATTATTTAGGACATATTGTATCAGAAAAGGGGATATCCTGTAACACTGACAAGATTGATGTTATTCAAAATTGGCCAAAACCAGAAACTAAAACTGAATTAAAGAGCTTTATAGGTCTGTTAAGCTATTACAGGAAATTTATTCCAGATTTTGCACAACTAGCATTTCCTTTAAATGAGCTTACTCAGAAAAAGCGAAAATTTATATGGACAGATGCATGTCAAGACAGTTTTGAAAAACTGAAGACAAAGCTAATAAGTCCTCCCATTCTTTGCTTCCCACAAGAAGAAGGTCAATTTATTCTTGATACTGATGGGTGTTATACTGGTATAGGTGCTGTACTCTCTCAAATTCAAGATGGTGAAGAGAAGGTTATCTCTTATGCCAGTAAAACACTAAACAAATCTCAACAAAAATACTGCACAACTTTCATTGAGTTATTAGCCGTGGTAACATTTATAAAAAAATACTTTCGGCATTATCTCTGGGGAAGAAAGTTTCTGGTCAGAACAGATCATGCTTCATTATTGTGGTTGAGAAATTTAAAGGAACCAGAAGGCATGTTAGCCCGTTGGCTTACCGTATTAGACACGTATGACTTTGTTGTTCAATACCGCAAAGGCAATCACCATGTCAATGCTGATGCCCTATCAAGAATCCCAAATAAAAAACATCACTGCAAAAGAGAAGATTGTCCTGATTGTGGTACCTCAAATTCACAACATAATACTCTTACTGAGGGAAAAGGCAATATTGTGCCTGTAAACCCCATCATCAGTAAGACAAATAATCCAGACACTGAAGAAAGGGAACAAACTTACTCCATTTTAGACTCAAACTGGATTCAACAGTAGTCAAATGAGGAGTTGTTAGAGTGGCAAACCCAAGACCCAGACATTAGCATTATCTTAAACATTAAAACCGAGAATCATGATAAGCCTGATAAAAACACTACCAATCAGTAAAATACTAATGTTAGAACACTCTGGAGTCTATGGGAATCTCTAATCATCAAAGATGGCTTGCTATATCGTAAAAAGGAAAATGAGGGTTTACGTTTTGTACTTCCAAAACATTTAAGGTCTGAGGTCTTTACTCAGTTACATACAAACAGAATTGCAGGTCATTTAGGACGTGACAGAACAATCGCATCAATAAAGAAAAGGTTCTATTGGCCTAACTTTACAAGCGATATTGAGCGTTGGGTTAGATCTTGTGTTACGTGTGCAAGACGGAAACCTGGTCCAGGTCTAGGCAAATCCGAGTTACAGCAAGATATTTCGTTTCAGCCACTTGACCGCATTGCTTTAGATATTCTTGGTCCATTAAATATAACCTGTATTGGAAATCAGTATATATTAGTTGTTAATGACTACTTTACAAAATTTACAGAGGCATATGCTTTGCCTGATCATACCGCGTTGACTGTAGCAGATAAATTAGTTACAGAATTTATATGCAGATACGGTGTTCCGTCAATTATCCATAGTGACCAGGGACCAGAGTATTAGTCTAACCTTTTTGCACACATTTGTAAATTGTTAGGCATTGAGAAAACAAGAACTGTACCGTATAACCCGAAGTCTGATGGACTATCAGAACGAAATATAAGAACAATTCAAATGATGTTGGCTATGTTTGTCAATGACCATCGAAATGACTGGGATGACCATTTACCCTTTGTCATGATGGCTTACTGGTCAACAGTTCATGCTAGTACAAAATGCACTCCAAACCTACTCATGTTCGGAAGGGATATCACACTCCCAGTAGATATCATGTATGGAGATCCTCCTCACTCCTGTGAATTTGCTTGTCCCTCCGAATATGGTGAATGGCTGAGACACTCTATGTTATTGTCTCACAAACAAGTTTCAGAACAATTGCAAATCGCTGCTTCTAGACAAAATAAGTGTTATTCAAAAGGGTAAAAACCAAGCTCTTACTCAGAAAATGAACTGGTATGGAGATGGTACCCGCCAACAGCTAATGTTAAATTAGGCTTAGGATGGGTGGGTCCCTATAAGGTACTTAAAAAGGTCACAAAGTTGACCTACCAAGTTGAACACACTGTCTTTAAAAACAAGTAGTTGTACATGTGGACCATTTAAAGAAATACAATGGACCCGCGACACAGTACAATTTAGAACCGCCAGGATTAGAAGCAGATTTAATTCCTGGTAGTCTCCCCTTGACCGAGGAGATTGGAAGTGCTGATAATACAGCGGTAGATCCTTCCCTCATGGACAATGTGTATCTTTCAGATCCTCCAGAGGTTGATGTATTGGATCCACCCCTGTCCGAAACACCTTATCGAACAAGGGTGGGGCGTAGAGTGAAACCAAAACAAATATTTTCACCTACGTAGCAGCCTGCTGTTAAAAGATAATTACCAGATTAGATCAATATCATGTTGATATATTAATACATGATGCGTTGTAAATAGTTTAAACATGGTCAGCATATAATAAAGTTTTTTTGTTTAAAGTTGCCAAAATGCTGAAACAATTCATATTTAATGTATATTTTGTGTCACTGACTTTGTTTTGGCTAGCCTTGTAATTGGCTAACTGCAGATTACAAAGTCATTATGTGACAAAAATCATATTATATTATATTATATTATATTATATTATATTAATATTGGTTACTAACATGTTTCTTGTAAAATGTCTATAAAGTACCACTTTATTGCCATGTCATTGATATATGCTTTGCGTTAGGTTTGTGTTGAAATAGCACAAATTTACTTAATTATTTAATATGAAATTTTATGTGTTAGAACCTATAATATTAAATTTTGTTCTAATTGACAGTTTTTTTTAAATGAATAATTGTGGTATACATTCTATTCTGTTAATACTTGAAACATCAATCAATTCTGTAAGGGTTGCACTGGCTATTCTTGAAGTTACATGTTGAATAAACTGTATCAGTGGTGATAACGTTTATTGTAGCTTTGAAATTGCAACAGTTATGAATAGATTTTATATGGACAAAATATTTGTTCTGGTATATAGGTACTTATATAAAGGAAAGAGCTCTTCCTGACATTGAGTACGATGTATCAGTTAACAATACCTAGAAATAGTATTTCTTTAATGGAATTTATCCTGGAAAATTTATGTTGTCCGGGCCAGGATGTAGAGTTTGTTTATGATGGGAGTGTTTCATTGCATCAATAAATATTATTTTTTCCTTATAAGGTATTATTGCAAGAAACAGTTCTGCTATATGTGGGCATCATGTAAATATTGGGAAAGAAGTTGAATGAAGGAATGTTATTTTCCTTTCAGCTCTTTACCCATTTCTATTTATTTTTTGTTTAATATATAACAGCTGTTATCCTGGAAACTGATGCTGCCCGGGCCAGGACATTTGGTAAGATTGTGTGTATTGCCATGTACCTTACAGTTTATTTATTATTTTAGTATGGCTGATCTTCAAGAGCTATTAGGAGATCCTGATGAAATTAAAACCTTCTGCCGAGAAGAGGATCTAAGGCCGTTTTGGCCTAACCAGCCGACACGTTGCCCGGTTATAAGATGCAGTGAACAACTGTACTCCAGCCATGGAACTTTTTATAGATACTGGCAGCAGAAACATTTACCTAATAAAATGGGATACACGTGTCCGTGCTGTGAGCACAAGTTTTACAGACGTGATTACGCTCTCCGCCATGTCAGGACCAAACACGCACTCCTGGATAAGGACAAACTGCTTGAAAAGGAGGAGCCGAATGAACATTATGTGAATCCTGATAGCGTGCTTCCCTACAGAATTAATTACAAGGAGCGTCACGCATTGAAACGCCGTCGACAGTCAACCTAAGAAACAGCTCTCATCACAACCGCAGCAGACTACCGGGACGAGGTGATTCTCTTCGATTACCATGGAAACACACTCGGAAAGACTTACAAAAGATCTTACAACAAGTGACAGTGTTGACTTTGAGTGTCTGACATTGTGATTGAAAATATATATTTATAACAGTATGCTAGGTATGTTTGGTACAGCAGCAAGTCCTAAGTTTTCAATGTTCTATTTATTCTTGAAATGTGATCAATTTTGTATAATTCCTGCCATATTTTTTTTGGTTACAATTTCTATAAATTTCTTTTAAGGAAGGTGGAGTGTGGCAGGAATGGGTTAATTGTTTTATTTTTATTGAGTGTTTTCATTAAAATAACTTCTGTGCCAAATTTCCTCACTTTACAGTAATTCCTTATGGTCAGTTTTAAAAGCAGCGATACGCATCATCATCTCTATTGTGATTATTTTCAGTATAGTCCACTTATAATTACATGTTTGTTTTGGCATTGGTATTATGGTACAATTAACTTGAATCCTTTCAATAATTGTCACAAAATCCTAACTGGTTAGTAGCATCACTTGCTCTGTGTAATTAAGTGTCGCATGAGAATTTCATGCATTCTTTGTGTCCTAAAAATTTAGTATAAAAAGGCTGAAATTTGGCTATTCTGCCCCAGTGCAGTTCACAGACATTCACAAGGTAGTTTTTACCTTTTGTCAGAACTCTGCCACTTTCGGATTATTTAGGGTTTAGTTGATTTCACATTGATGGGGTTTCAAAATTTATAAAGCTAAATTATTTCTTGTTCAAAATTCAAAATTGTAGGCTTGTTATTTATTTCATTCTTTCACAGGGTGTCCCTGGTGTTGTATACTGTTTGTATTTGAATAATATAGAGTATAACAGAATAAAATGTAGTCTCGATTCTAACAAACAAGAGTAGTTGTTAATAAAGTTTATATATATATATATATATATATATATATATATATATATATATATATATATATATATATATATATATATATATATATATATATATATATATATATAAAACATGGGAAAAGTGTTTTGTTCTTACAGTGCTGATTTGTTAAAGCTACCCGAACGTTTTCGTCAACATTTAATTGACTTCATCAGGGGTATGATCAGTGGTCTAGGGGTAGAGCATCGGACTCCAGATCCGTTCGAGTCCCACAAGGGTTGAGGTTCGTCTGCAGTATGCTCAATCCACATTCGGTGTGGGTACTGGTTGGAAACCTAGGAAGCAGTCATCTAGCATGATTAATATAAGTTTGAATAACTTGATTCGCAATCGATGGTTGCCACCATTAGCATTAAATTTGCAGCTTTAGACAGCCTTGAATTATATAATACTTATCCGATTTTGGCCGGATATTTCACCAGTGGAGTCTGACAATTATATATTTCTGAAATTTTATGTGATGTTCGTTATTAAATACAAATAAAACTCAGAGTAAACATGATTTTCATAATCTTTAATACCATTTTGTTTGGGTTTTTTTAACAACGATCAGCTTTCATAATTATATCGACAAAGTCAATCTAACTAAGAACATGCATACAAGTATTAAAAGTATTAAATAAAACTGTTAATTAGTGTGCAGTTAAATGTTTTGATTTTCACTGTTGCGTTCGACACTTGCGAGATATATAATCTTTGCAACACACAAAGATCGAAAAGAAAAATGCAATTGCAAACGGATAAGAACATGATCCAAAGACCATACAGGACCAGCCGACAACCTCAAATCCTTGTAGACATCCCACGTGCCAGAACGCAGTCCAAAGCTCTGAAAAATGAAAAAGGTAACATTCCACAGCTGTAGATAGTGTTTGTAGAATTTCAGTTTAAATAATCGTCAATTCAGAATGAAGTGAATAGTAAGCTCTCTTGAGGTCTAAATTTACTTCTAACAAATAGGAGCACTAAATGGCTATTTTTTAAAGTTTATCCTACTGAATCAAAATTTAATTTACTTGTTGCCTAACATGATTCCGCGTCTGATTATGTTAGGACGCTGTCCGAAGCCATCAATTGGGACGAGGATAAACCCTTTTTATTAATAGCTCAAATCTTAATGTCACAAAATCTAATAAAGCAAAAGCCTTTTGAAATCTAATCTTTAAATGGCGATCCGCTTAGAATACAAGAGTTTCATGGGTCATACATGACAGAAAAAAGAACATTTAGAAGAGTACTTACTCAATACTAACATTATTGGAACTTAAAGCATTGTATTTCCGTGTTCACTATAGATTATTTAATAAAATATTGTTTTTGAACCACTACAAAGAAATGTTAAGGTACACCGGTACGACAGAACATCAATTGTTTTGAAATACAATAATATCAACTTAAATTCAGATGTTTACATTGTAAATAAATATTTGCCTGACCAATTGGTTGCATCAAAACCGAAGTTGTTCTTTATGCGTTTGTACGTTTAACTGCAGTTTTAAAGTCAGACATTCTAAGACTTATTACAGTAAATTATTTCAGGTATCGTTTCTTATCTTGCACAATAGTGACTTATAACAAATTTCAATACAATACCGATATAGTTTCATTTTAACAACACGTTTTCCCTGGAACATTCCCCAGACACGTTAAAGTTAACAATTTGTCTACATATTCAAATCACGTTATATTGATAATACCATTGAACTGTCGTGTAGTGTCCACGCGCGTAAAATGAAGTTTTAATCGTGTACGGAAATGTCTTTTATACTTACGTGAAAACGTAAATAAAAGGGTAATTTTATCCCATTCAAACTTGCAGGACCCTTTTGACGACAATTCAGAGTAAGTTGTAATAAATTTATAAACGGATGTCACTAACGTAAGAAGGAATGACGCCAGAAAGAAGCCAAACAGCTCTGGGATCGGAACTAGAAAATTTAAAACAAACCTTCTATATAATTATAGTTTCTAACGTTACTTATGAAATATAACTTTATTCTAGTTGTTAACTTAACGTTTCGTAATATGAAATTGCGAGTATTAAACATGTAACAGTTGAAACTAAACGGTTCGGGTTCGATTCCCAGCATAGAAAATATCATTTGAAAATTACTGTGACGCTTTTTGTTCAATGTGGCGGCCGTAGAAAGTTTCCCCGTACGTAAAGTCAGTACTGTAATCCGTAAATAATCAGTTATCGATGTCATATAATAATAAAAACCTTTATCTGGATTAACTGCGCAACTAATTTGGGGGTTGTCCCGGATAGCTCGATCGGTAGCGTAGTTGTAATAATTTGTGATAAATTACTGTATAACGAGATTCGTAATCATTGCATTTATCATTTTGCATAAAACTACAATACGGTGTTTTCATGTATATACCATCACTATAGCATCCGCCATCATCACATGTGTAATATAACCCTTTTATACTGCATGGCTTCGTTTCATTGTTTTTGTCTTCATTTATACATCCCCAAAAGGGGGAAAAGAACCCCAAGCTCTGAAAGAAGACATCATTATAAAGATATTTGATGGACTGCTTATCATAATAACAACGTAGTAATCTTAAACAATCAGACAAATGAATTAATATACAAGGTAATGTAATTTTACCAATTTGTTCTTGTAATAGTCTCGTAACAGTAAAGTCCAGCTGGCATCAATGCATCGAGGCGATATCTAACCGAAAATAGTACATTCTTTGATATGATATCGGTATCTCAGGCTTTATAAGTTTTGTGGACCAGCATTAAGCTGACATAAAATATAGACCCGGCATACTAGCATTAACCCGTTACATAGCCTGTCACAATCTTGTAGTGTTTCGGATAAACCATGATATGATTAGTAGATTAGTACTGAGATACCTATTTGAGTTTGTGAGAAACATATGCGTTGTATTCGTCTAAAATGAAACAAACACACTACCTGAAAAAACAGCATTGGGACAATAGCAGACAGAACTATAACACCATACTTCTCATCCATGACTCTTTTACTTCATAAGTGATTCGCCTGAAAAAAAATACTTTAACGTGAAGTTTAAGCAGTACATGTTAACTTTGTGTTGTAGAAGGTATCTAGAATCTCAAAATAAGCCCTACCATGAAAACGAAATACTTAAAATTCGATATAAACTTCTTGATTGTTTCCTGGCAAATTTGAAAAAAAATATTTTGGTACATAGAGATAAAAATAATCATGACAAATTGTTTGTTGCAAATCAAACTCGTTTAGGATACCAACATGATATTATACAGCGCTCTGCAGGCCTTGTGATTAACCTTTCTACAGTTGATCATTATGCTTACCTTTTTAGTTGCACGACGGTGGCAGAGGTTTAAGAGTTTATGAAGGTTTATGGGGAAATCTTTTCTTAAAAGAACCTAGAAGCTCGATTTGTTTCTTTTATCCCTGTCATCGTGTTATTGCTGATTTTACTCCAAGAGCTCTGGTCTCGGTAAGATCATTGAGTACCCGCCCTTTGGCTTTGCAATGCTATTAGCTTCTTATGTTTTATATGTTTGTGTGCTTTTGCATGCAACATTGTTGAGCCGATAATTGGGTTGGAGTTGTTTCACCAAGACAACTTGTACTTGTTCTGTGATATGAGAACCTGTTGGGGCAAGTGTGAGGTTGGTGCACCCTAGAACCTGGTTTAAACCCCCAGTGGCAAATTGTTTCGCCACTGACCGTTCCAAGCCGGTAAACCCTCGGGTTCTTATTTTTATTGTTAGTGGTGTCTTTTTGAAACTGATCATTTTATTAACCATGCTCTCTCCTTCTTTCCCATTTTCTTGACTTTGGGGGGAGGCAGTTTTTTTCTGAATGTGGCGATTCCTGATATGCATATTTTACCTTTTTACGATGCAAAATGAGAAAAGTAATAATAAGATTTTTACTACAACATATTGAAGCAAACTAAGTGAAGATGGTTAGATTGAGGATATCGTTATCAAGGGGCCTCTTAGGGACAAGTGTGAGGTTGGTGCACCATAGAACCTGGTTTAACCCCCAGTGGCAATTTGTTTTGCCACTGACCGTTCCAAGGCGGCAACCCCAAGAGTTCTCTTTTTCGTAAATTGTTTGTGGCGTCTTTTTTACACTTTCTTTAAAGATAATCTTAATGCGTATTTTTCTTTTTTGAGCAATTGTTTGAGATGTTAAAACTGTTGAATAATCCCAGTTTTAATATGAAAGGTTCTGTTTGTTAATTGCAACAGTACCAAAATCAGGGTCGTGAAAAAATCCCTTCATAAATCTGTTACAGTGTACTTTTAATCCAACCGTAGATTAAAAAGTTGCAATTAACAAAGGCGCAACATTTATTTGCATTTTCGTGTTGTCATCCATATATATTTTCTGATATTTCTGTTGCCGTTTTTTTATACATTGATTTTATTGTTTTCTACATAGCTAAATGGAATGCGGCTACTCATATCATTTTCACTTTAATTTTTTTTAATTTTAATTTTTTTTTAATTTCATATCACTTATCAATTCAGTTTTAGGTAAATGTTTGTAAAGGAGAGGCGCACACTTTCGCTGCATATTTACCTTAAGTTTAAAGATAGCTCAAGTACAAGCAAACGGAGTTTTTTGTTGATTCAACATATGGCTTGTTTTATTAAAGCGATTATATATATGGTCTAATTTCTTTTAAGTAAATTTTAATAATGGCAGTAGGCCTGTCGAAAAGAAGACTACTTTCCAAGACCCAAATCCTATCATATCTGTTCACGTGTTTCCACCTCAACATGGGTAGCTTAGAATAAGATATCAATTTTCGGAAACTCATGAATTCTGCACATGTTAGAGGCTTTATCTCGCCTTTGACGACACCGTGATCAGGTTCGCCCATTTTGTTACAATCAAGTCATGTAACAATTTAATCTTAAGATGTTAAACTCTGACACTGTATGATTATATAAACTTATCAGCTGTTTCAATGGCTGGGACAAGCGTCGATTTAGGACCCTATATTTTCGTACTTAAAGTCATGAGCTTAAAATGAATCTTTATAAGACGAATCCAGACGAATGAAAATTCCCAATGCTTAATCCTTATTTGATGATTCCGTTAGATACTCTAACTCAACTATCAAAGTTAAGTTATTCTAGCTCTTAACTCACATAGCTTAGTTAAAGGATTACCAACACCAATTTGAAACTAAATTTATTAAAGATTAATCTTTAATAAGTTTATTCACTTAGATACTTATTTTTTTGAATTCACATTATAAATTTGTTTGTATTGGGAATAAACATCTGGTGTGTTACTTATACCAAGTGACATAAACTGGTTCCTTTCGGCCCTGTTTGACTAAGTTCAAATCTATACATTAAAATACACACAATGATATAGTTTAATTTGATAAGTTTTGTTTTAAAAAGAGTACTTCTCATAAGCGGTTGGATCAATAAGGAAATAAGATAAAGTGTATTTATATATGCATGTAATTGAGTCAAAAAGAAAATAAAATTGTATTGAATGATAATGTCTCTAGCTGGGAGCGAACACGCACCGTCACGGCGACAGCGCCTAGCCCTGCAATTCCTGCGACGCAACCATTTGAGCTAACCGGGACAACCAAAAGATAAAATTGTCGTTGTTTTAAATGTTTTACAATGTACTGGCCTAAGCAACATATCACCTCGTACTAAAAACATAGCGCTCAATTGTATGATCCCCTACCCGAATGCAGATCTCCTCTCCATTCTCAATCTGCTGTGTACCCACACCATTGCGCAATCATTTTTGTTGTTATAAAATGTATTTTTAGTATTAAACATGTTTTTACATAAATATCTACCAGCATAATGTTATATCAAAGACTTGAGCCCGAGACCGAATAACCACATTCTCCTTTATTCTCCACCTCAGCGGGCATCCCACTTGTCACTTGTTCTGTGCGAGAACCTGTTGGGCAGGTGGAAGGTATGTTCACCATAGAACCTAGTTGAAATCCACAGTGGCAAATTGTTAGCCACTGACCGTAACACCCAGGGTTTTCATTTTCATTAGTTGTTTGTTGCGTTTTTTTTATTAAAACGATCATTGTTTAACCAGGCTTTCTTCTCCTCTCTATTTTTTGGCTGTGAGGGGAGGCTGTGTCTGATAGATGTCGCTATTCCTAATATGCAGTTTCTACCCTTTTCTCTAAACTATTGTGTCCGACAATTCTTCAAGTGAATAATGCATCTTGAAATGTCACGTGCTATTTGGATTTTTTTCCTATTTCGTCTGCTTGAATTTGACGTGACTTCGTCCCCTTTTACATCCTCTTTCTACATTTGTCACCAATGTAGATCTGCTTTAACAGTAGCGATTCTAGCTATTATAAGACACTTGTAAACATATTTTATATTATTATACAGTTTCCTTTGTGATTTCATTTGTAAAGTTGAGTCAGCTCTGAACATTACCTTTATATTTCAGTCGAAGTTATTATTAGCTACGATACCCCAAAATACTTTACGATCCGTTTGAAAACTTACACGTGCATGAACTAATAGAAATACAAATATAATTTAACGTTTAGCAAATAAAAATTGTCAATTCATATGGCCATGTCAACATGGTCCACTCTTTAATATGTTTAAACACAGACTTTAACTTACAGAGATCCAGAGCCGACCGAAGAATAACACGTCACAAAAATGTGATATATTCCACAATTATTTAATATTGAATAAATGTTAACGTGATCATGAAAACTAACAAAGACAGATTTATATAGTAAAAGATTTACACTATCAAGATAATTCAGACATATAGCTTGTTCGTACAAATAAGCCACTTTAAATATGTATAATCTGTTTAAGTTCGATGATAAACACGATAATAGAAAATCTCATATCTCATGTCGCAAAGTTTGCGATGCCGTTATTATTATAAATACGGTGACTGTTTTCTTGCTCGTTCGGAGTTCTTGCTCCTTTGGAGGTCTTGCTCGTTCGGAGTTTGTTATTTCATTTATGCACGAAAATCATGCAATTTATTACTTTTGGCGGGAAAATTTGGTATATAAGGGGTAGTTTGATATTTAGTATTATTGCTTCTTCTTCTTTAGTAGTGAAAATAAGAGTAAAATTTGTATTAAAATTAAAATTAAATTAAATAAATTTGGATGTTGTACCTGATTCGTCTTGGGAATTAAAGTAATAAAAATGGATATATTTGTGTTGTGTTTAAATTCCAGTGTAGCCTTGAAATAAGGATTAAATAATAAGGATCTTGGCTACATTGTTTGGTCCCGCGAACCGGATGTAGAATTGAAAACAAAGCAAAATCGAGTGTTGTGACGGATATTACAGTGCTGTTGGAGCATTTATTTCGTATAAAATATTGTGTGCATTCATTGAGGGATTTATTTCATCATGAGTAGTGTTCCTTACTTGAAAGGTGTACGGACGAGGTATAGAAATATACTCGAAAGGAAAATAGATGAGAGCAAGAGTATACGTCTTTGGAGATCAACACAACTGAAAGTGCACTAGCTACAACAGGTATGTGTTGTGATACATTAAAACTGTATAGTGAGAAATTAGAAAGCCAAAGTGAGAAATTGGCTGCCGCCATTGGAGAAGATGATGATGAATTTATAGAAAAAATAACTGAAGAGGATAGTACATTATGCGAAGAGGCTATCCAGTGTTTTATGAAGTTGAAACATCACAGAGAAATGTTACTTAGTTTCAAGGAACAACGTAAGGATACTGCCCCAAGTGGAGATAATCCAATGATGATGTTGCAACAAGACATGCATAAGCTCATGGAGCTTCAGATACATCAAGAAACAATACTAAAGGCTCAAACTAAAAGTGCTAAAGTGTCTTCTGTAAAACTACCAAAGCTGGATTTGATTTCATATGACGGGGATAAGACCAAATGGATAGAATTCTGGGATTCGTTTAAGTGTTCTGTTCATGACAATAATATTCTTTCCGACAGTGAAAAGTTCAATTACTTAAAAAGTAAATTGCATGGTGAAGCTAAAAGTGCAATTTCAGGCTTGATGCTTTCAGATGGGAATTACCGCTTAGCTATGATATACTGAAGGAAAGATTTGGTGATAAGCAAGAAGTTATAGATGTTCAATATAACCAACTAATCAACTTACCACCAGTCAAAAATGATACAAGGCAGTTGAGATCATTCCTCGATAAAGTTGAGAGACACCTTCGTAGTCTAGAGATTCTTGGACAAAATACAAACCAAGATGTGTTTGTATCAATGGTGAGAGCCAAGTTGTCTGAACATGTGCTGATACAATTAGAGTTGAAAAAGGGTGCTGACAAAAAGTGAAGTATAGAAGGTCTACGTGAAAGCTTGAAAGAATACGTTATGGCAAGGGAAAGAGCTGAAAAACAGGGTAATGCCAGTAATAAGGGACACGAATCTAGTTCTGCAAAATTACCATCTGGAAATAAAGATACAACAAATAAACGAGAGCCACACAAAGGACCAACAAACTCTACACACGCACTACCGACTCTAGCCAAGCAGAAATCAGAACAACAGCCTAAGTCTGAAGATTATACAAATAAATGCCGTTACTGTAAACAGAAACGCTGGAGTGATCAGTGTAGCAAGTACAGATCTATAACTGAACGGAAAGAACAACTAAAGGATAGTTGTTATAAGTGTTTGAAAATAGGACACCGAGCTCGTGATTGCAAAAGAAGCAAAATATGTGTGTATTGTGGTGAAATAAACAAGCATCATCGCAGTTTGTGTCCTCAGAAATTTCATCTGAAAGGAGATATTGCACACTTGGTCAGTGATATAGAGATTGAAAAAGACACTCCAGAAGAAAGTGTGCTTATGTCTTCGAGTGAAACGGTGTTAATGCAAACTGTTTCAACAAAAATAAAAATCCTGATAAGAAAAACAACAAACAAGTTAGAATTCTACTGGATTCAGGCTCACACCGAACCAACATAACGGAAAAGCTGGCAAATGAGCTCGAGTTGACAGCCATTGGTGAACAAGAAATTAAGCTAGTTACTTTTGGAAGTAATAGTTCGCAAACAATAAAAACAAAATATGCAAAACTTAACGTTATGTTAAAGAATAGACAGTTTACTACCGTTACTGTCAACATCGTTCCGACAATAAGTGGTGCACTCCATCGTCGCCCAGTAAAAGCATTGAAAAAAGAACAAGTGAAACACATTTTGGAAAGTGTTGATTTAGCGGATACCCTACCAACAGATAAAGAGTCATCATCAATCGAAATGTTGATAGGTAATGATTACTGACTCGATTTTATTCTCTGTCAGAAGCTAGAGATACAACCAGGTTTATTCTTGCTTGGCTCAAAATGTGGTTGGATTCTTTCAGGCCGTACAAGTGATTGTGAAACCCACAATTAGCCGTGTATGTTAATTTTCACACAAGGAGGTGAAATAATGAACACATCAATGATTTCAAGTATTTATAGTGTTTTGTCAACCAAGCCGAATTTAGAAGACTTCTGGCAATTAGAGTCAATTGGAATCTTGGATAAATTCAGCAACAGTGGTGATGATATCGCGATGAGCCAATTTCGGGAGACTGTGAAATTCGAAAATGGTGGGTATCAGGTGACTTGGCCATCGTTTAATTTCACATTGGACGAGAATTCGGACCAGAAATACAAGGATGAAGTGCAAGAAGAGAAAATTATTGTAGAAACCTCGTTACGTGCGTGTGAAAATGGCGAGAAAATAGCTATGAGTGATAATAATGACATTTCTCCATGTGGCATCGATATAAATCGTTTTTCTTCGTTGACACGATTACTGCGTGTTACCGCTTTAGTTCTTCGATTTATTCGAAAATTAAGGAGTAAATCCAACTCAAGATACCTAACTTATCCTGAATTACAAGAATCGGAGGAGTTATGGCTGAAATCTATTCAAAAGAAACACTTCAACTCTGAAATTGATTCTATTCACAAAGGAAAGGTCAACAATTTTTAAAAACAATAGGGTCTATTTATTGACAATCAAGGACTTTTACGTTGTAAAAGTAGACTTGAAAATGCAGAATTGAGTGAGAGTGCGCTTTATCCCATTCTTCTACCAAGACATGATAGATTCACAGAGTTGATAATTATGAAAACACACAAAGAAATTTTGCATAGCGGAGTATCTCAAACACTGGCGAAAACAAGATTCAAGTTCTGGATTCCCCATGTACGTGCAAAAGTGAAATATGTGCTTAACAAATGTTTAGTCTGTCGCCGACACGAAGGTGGAGCATACAAGATGCCTCCATTTTCTCCTTTACCAAAATCGCGCATCGTGGAATCTAAGCCCTTCTCTAGAATAGGTTTAGATTATTTAGGTCCACTTTATATTAAAACAAAGGAAGATAATACCAAAGTTTGGATCTGTTTGTTTACCTGCTTGGTAACTCGCGCCATTCATCTTGAAATTGTTTCCGATGTCCACGGAACAATTTTTGCTTGGCTTCAGGAGATTTGTTGCTCAAAGAGGTACTCCAGTCGAAATTATCAGCGACAATGCGAAACAGTTTAAAGCAGCAAGTTCACTTATAGATCGAGTTTGGCTTAGAGTGCTCCATAGCAACGAAGTTCAAAGTTACGTGTCAAATGCCGGAATAAGGTGGAGCTTTATCGTTGAACTCGCTCCCTGGATGGGAGGGTTCTACGAAAGATTAATTGGTTTAGTGAACGGTCATTGAGAAAGACAATAGGAAGAAACCTGTTGACGCTTATTCAGTTACAAACTCTGGTTAAGGAAATAGAAGCTGTTATTAACTCGAGACCACTGGTATACGTTGGGGATGACCTACAATCAACAATTACGCTAACACCTAGTCATTTCTTAACATTAAATCCTAACATAGGAATTCCGGAATGTTCAGAAGAAAATGATTCCGATTACTCGCCATATGAAAGTTCAGTGGATAGACTATTAAACATATGGAAGAGGGGACAAAAACTTTTAAATAAATTTTGGAAAGTTTGGAGAGACGATTATTTATTAAGCCTTCGAGAGAGAACGCAATCGCGACTAAAAGCACACAGAATTCAATCTCACGAAACACCAAATATTGGTGACGTAGTACTCATCAAAGAAGACGTTTCACGCGTAATTTGAAAGTTAGCAAAAATTAAACAATTGACTGTCAGTAGGGATGGCAATATTCGTTCTAGCAGTGTTGAAGTACCATCGGGTACTGTTCTCAATCGTCCTCTGAATTTACTATTTCCGATAGAAACATCAAAAAGTGATGATGAACCTCTAACCGAAGATTGCAGTGTAGATTCTCCGATTGTGTTACCTAAACGACTGGAAAGATTAGCTGCCGTGAAAGCCAGAGAAGCAATTTAATTTCAGTTAAAACAGTAAAAATAATCAGTGAAATATTTGTATATGTTATATAAATATGCAGTTCAGCTGACCACTGTGATTAAACTTCCTTTTATTTTTGTGTTACAGTTTACCCACCGTGTTATAAAATTTGCTCCATTGGAGTTATGTTCGTATACAACGTGATGCACGAGGATTTCGTGCTCTATTCAACGCATTAAAATAAAATTTGCTTCATTGGCGATATATTTACATAACATTAGTATACAACGTGATGCACGAGGATTTCGTGCTCTATGAACGCGCCATTATAAAGTTAGACTTCATACTATTCATACGTTATCAGTCGTTACAGTAGGCTACAATGTATTCATGTGACAAGTGCCGCCGAGAATATAAATATAAACGTAACTTGACAAGGCATGTGAAGGAATCACATAACAATTATGAACACTGGATTTGTCCTGTTAGAGGATGTCATTCGAAATGTATTCGGCGGAGTTACATGTTCACTCACCTCAGGGTTTTTCATGACAAAAGTACTGCAGAAGCGAAGGAATTAGCTGTTACAGCTAAAAGAGGTGATTATGTGCGCAAAGATAACCAGGAATACGAGGAGGTTAGCGATGATGACACGATATTGGATTTGTTACAATTTGGAAAGCCTATTGATGAAAATGACATTAATGAAATAATATGTGATTTTGACATTAATCTATTAGGTGATGCTGACGTTGTTGCATGTGACGTAAACGGTGATGAAGACGTTGTTGCATATGACGTAAACGGTGATGAAGACGTTGTTGTTTGTGACGTAAACGGTGATGAAGACGTTGTTGTATGTGACGTAAGCGGTGATGCAGACGTTGTTTTATGTGACAACATAAATGGTAAAGAAGTTAATTACTGCATTAACATTACAGAATCTGTTAAGAATCAATGGTGAACCCGATCGTCAATTTTCTGACACTAACATATTCGATTACAGTGATATAAGTGATGCTGACAGTTATTCCGCGGATCAGGGCGCTGTTTCAGATAGCAGTTCGCCACAAACTGCAGGAAGCTATGTACTTACAGATGACGACAGTACAACGAATTGGGATAACGTCAGAGCAGATGTCGATGAAGAGCCATCAGTTTATGATACCTGTTTGGCGATTAGTGATGACAGTAAAGAAACACAGTGCATAACTTTAAATTTTATTCGAAAAGTAAGATACGTTAATGGTGAAGAAATCGTGGACAGCATTGAAAGTTATGTTGACTATTGGTCATACCCGGGCTATTGAACTCTTGTATAATAAATGTTATAATAAACTGAAAATCACTAAAAACATTGTAGAAACTGAAAATGAATAAATAACTGTGTCAAGATTATTTCAACAAGTAATGAAATAATTGTGTACAAACCATTTCTTTTTGCTGTCGGGAGTGTCGCAAAGTTTGCGAAGCCGTTATTATTATAAATACGGTGACTGTTTTCTTGCTCGTTCGGAGTTCTCGCTCCTTTGGAGGTCTTGCTCGTTCGGAGTTTGTTATTTCATTTATGCACGAAAATCATGCAATTTATTACTTTTGGCGGGAAAATTTGGTATATAAGGGGTAGTTTGATATTTAGTATTATTGCTTCTTCTTCTTTAGTAGTGAAAATAAGAGTAAAATTTGTATTAAAATTAAAATTATATTAAATAAATTTGGATGTTGTACCTGATTCGTCTTGGGAATTAAAGTAATAAAAATGGATATATTTGTGTTGTGTTTAAATTCCAGTGTAGCCTTGAAATAAGGATTAAATAATAAGGATCTTGGCTACATCTTTTCCGGCGGGTAGACATATTTATTTAATATATTTTAAAGGGGAAGGAACTACAATGAAAAGAATATAGGTAGAGTACTTGGCGAAATTTTTTAGGTAAACCCAAATCAGCGATATTTGCCTTTCGATCTTGGTCTACGTGGCATTTTATAGCTTGATTTTGTGATTGTTTTTAAGTTTTTATCAATAAATCACTGAATTTCTCCATTACTCTAAAGTATGGGTCGTTTATGCTGGTGTTTAGAATTTCTTTCGAGATTTTTGTAAAACACAAGATCATTTACTTGAAAACTTAAGTATGTTTGCTGTCATCTTTGTTCCGATGTGTTGTTTTTTAGCAAAACTTTCCCGTCAACTGACAGACAAAGCAAATAAGCAAATAAGGTATTTGTTAGAGTTTAGTGTTGGAGGTTGCATTGATCCTTGGATATCAACGTTAATTATTCGGGATCTTTGAATGTTTTTACCGCTCTCAAATAAACGATTTGGCACGGTGCACATCTTTCAGTGTAACTCAGCACCCATTTTATTATGACTAAAATGATTGTGTAAAACACATAATATGCAACACAGTGCAGTTTAACTTTAAAAAGAGCGAATTGTGCATATCAGGAAAGGCCGAATTCCCACAAACGATTACTAAGAATGAGAATCTTGGTGGTTACCGCCTGCCTTGGAACGGTCAGTTGCAAAACAATGTTCTAACTGGGGTTTAAACCAAGTTCAAGGTTGCACCAGCCTCACACTTTACCCAACAGGTTTTCAAATGAACAAAAAGTGTGAGTTTTCTCGGTAAAAAAACTCCAATCCACCCATCAACCCGACAATGTTGCATGCAAAACACACAAACATATAAAACGCACATAAATGGCCAATGACATTGTCAAGCTCAAAGGTCCTCAATGATCTTACCAAGACCAGAGACCCTGGAGTCAAATCAGAAAGAACGACATGACGGAGATTAAAAAAACAGATCAAGTATGTAGGTATTTTACAAGATTTCCCTATAAACCGTAAAAAACACATTAACCTCTGCTAGCCTCGTGCAAACAAAGATTGATAGATTGGTTAATCACCAGACTTGCAAAGAGCTCTTACTATTATAGTACATCTAATGGTTGGGAAATCAAGTATAGTGACATACGCGAATTGTCTGTAGTTAATGAATTTTAGTTTACTATTTGAGGAAAAAAGTGCTAGGAATGGTGATGCATGTCAGCAGAACACTTTGCGATCACACGTTACGTCGTGTCCTTCCTGTCAGTTTATATTCGGTCTGTGAAATTAACAATGACAAATTTGTCCATGAAAGTCAAATGTAAATATGTTTAAAAAAATTAAATCTAATTAATAAAATAAGCCTTCCCTGAAGGCACGGGGAGACTTTTTCACGCTTGACTCTCTGAATTAATGTGTCGATAGATTATGAGGTACTCTGGGTACGTCCTGTAGTCCCTAAATACGATAAACTCTCGAAACCTTTTTCCTGGAATGTCGACGACAGTCGAGTCAAACGTGTACTTGTGCGTTTTACAGTTTGGATGTAGGCAGTCCCTGCATGGAGGCGTGTCATAATCTGTCGTAGGCCGTGTCTTAAGAACATACATTTCCCCAAGACATGCGCGGCAAAGAAACATATGTCTATCTTCATTTTTATTACCTGTAAAAGAAAGTATTATTATATACTATATAGCGTGCATATTTCGCGGCCGAAAATTACTACGTTTTGACCACACATTTTTTCATTAATATTTCTTCGTGTTCGGTACCGAGCATGTAGACAGTGTAAAGAGAAAATTTTCAATAAAGCAGATCTGACATTTTCTGGATGCTACGTCAGACAGAACAGCACCAGAAATTCGATCATGATACTCAGTTATTGTTAGAATATTATCACACTCGCCGTTAAAAATTTCACCGGTAATACTGACAGCTTTACCCAGAACCTATGTTCCAACCTGGCCGGCTCAAGGTCAAAGGCACCAGAGGTGTTGAAAGGTTTAAACTATGTATGTTGTGTCCGCTCCACTTCTAAACCAGTCCCGCTAGAAATAATTTTATGAACTTTTGGTCAAATGTTTACCTCATAGATACTATGTATTGAACCTATGTTTCAACCATGCTGACTTATAGTCAAGGTCACAATAGTTGTAAAAGGTTTTAGTCATGAATTGCGTGTCCGCTACACAATTTATAAACTTCTTGAAGGAATTTTATGAAACTTGGATCAAATTTTAATCTCAATGATGTGATCTACAGAAGCTATGTTTAAAATTTCAGGTTCGAAGTCAAAGTGGGAGTCAAAGCTTTGAGCCAAGTCTGCTTTAAACCCCTTGAGGGAATTTCATGAAACTTTGTTCAAATGTTCACCTTTTTGAGACGATGTCTAGAGCAAATGTTTTACCTGTGCTTTCTCAGGGTTAAGGGTCACAATCGGATGTGAAAGGTTTCGGCAACATTTGGATCGTACTGTCACATTAAATAATAGTGAGTCCAGTGTTGAAAAGTTTTCATGTTAAAATTGAACAATATATACTTTAAATTTCCTTTTATAACCTTTTCAAAATCGTCACGTGTGGCAGGAGATTTTGCTGTCTTTCAGACTGTCTTATTAGTAATTCGTTTATTTTTAAATATTTCAATTCAATGTATCAACGAATCGGTGTTTTGCTTTAGTATTTCGCTTTTTAAGTATTTCAACAAACCAGTGTATTTAAGATATTTCAATTGGAGGGGTCAGTGCAAGATGGTACCTAACATCATTTTCCATTATTTTGAAAAAAAATATTTTATTAAATTTAAGTTTTGATTTATATATTTTAAACTTACATGTTTTATTTCAGTAAAATAAATACTATAAATAAACAGTCATAAGAAACCCAAGTTGATTGTTTTACACAGCTTTAGCCAATTTACTTTTTTAAAAGTTATATTTCAATTATTAAATTTGGTTATGCAAAAAACGGTTCTAAATCCCAAAGAGTTAAGATCTTTGTTTATTTTTTTCAAATACCATTTTTTTGCATAAAACAAGTAAGTAAGTAACAAAGGTGGGTTATTCCAATAATTACAAAACAAATTCTTAAAGTCACAAAGGGCCTAGTTTAAAATTACCCATTAATAGGAGTTAGGTAGCTTCTTGTGCTGACACTTCAAATGTATTATTTTCAGAATTGATCAACAAACCTGTGTACTGATCGGATTTCGTTGGATTTTCAGCCATGTAAATACCTTTACCAAATGCCGCCCGAGAGATAAATTCTGTGCTTAGGCCTTTCATGCAGACTGAATTCACATTCTCTGGCTTTGTCCCGTGAAACAGAAAATGCTCATTAATGCCATGGATGATGTCATTAATCGGAAAGTTCTTTATGTTACGTTTTTTTCTGATTATCTCAGTTGTTCTTATTTCAGCTTTCCTAAGGTCCTGTAAGCTCCGAAAGTGATCAACATTAATTATCTCTTTTTTCTTGATCATTTTCTGCCTTTTTTCGTCATATTTTAAAAAAAGTTCAGCATTTTCAACTCGATATACTTTTTTTATTTTAACAAACGCTGGACCTCCTTCTGTTGCATCTCGTCCTATGCCAACATCTGATGAAGACCAGAGATCTTTAACAAGATCTTTAATGAATTGTGCGGTAGCAGTGTCTGTTATGTCCAATGTTATAAAACCTTTTCCGCGATTTTCCCAGTACCATGGTAGCTTGTTATCTGAAACAAAAACACCATGCATCATGGGCGTTTGCTTTTCATTCAAATGTCGGAAAAGTTTTGATGACAGCTTATTTATTCTGTTTTATAGCTGGTGAGTTTTAACTTCACAGTGAATTTTAACATTAAATTCAAATAAAGGTACGGTGTTAACTAGCAAGGAGGCGCATTTAAATCGTGCCGCCCGTCCGTTCCGTCCAGGCCGTAAACGCTTTAAAATAACTTGTCACGTGTTTCCGGCATATCAAGACGACTTTAAGGTGCAATATTATACGGTCGGGTCCGTACATTTCCCTACCTCACATTTATGTTGGGTCACTTTGAATTACTGAATTTCAAGACAAAAGTATAGGCTGTGTAGTATCCACACACTTACTTTTTCTTGTATGGACTTCTTTTAAAAAAATCTAAGTGTGTGCGGCAATTCAACGTGACGCGTGCAACCCGTGTCCATGCCTTCACTATCAAGAATACAATTGATGTTTATTCACTATGCTATTTTGCATATAATTACAGAGAATGTTGGCAAGTCTTGTCCGTGTTGTAATCGGGCTATTTTTCATTATTGTTATAACTTTTATTATCGCATGTAAAATATAAATTGATTAATAACATTTATTTGAGCGAAGTTTCATTGAACTGTATTTTGCCGTTAGAGAGACTTTGATATTTTATGTTTTCAATTAAGTAGATAAAAGAGAACTTTGAAAGTCACAGACACGACAAATATGTAAATATTGCAGGGTCGGTTTAATTAAGCCTGTTTATGGGCGGTAAGAAAAATACATTTTACTGCTAACGCCGCCTAGCCCCGTGTTGTGCGCAACTCAATATTTACACAAGTAAACAGTAATATCCACACCAGTAAACAGTAAAATTTGGATCCATCTAAAATGATGAGTGCAAATGACGGTAAACACGGAACATTCAATGCGGTATTTTCAGATTATCGCCATTCTGTGATCAGCGGCGTATGGTCCCCAGATAACAGAATTAGTTTGCCCTAAATGAGAAAAGTGATGAAAAAGTGAAATGTGCATATCAGGAATGGCCACATTCAGCTGACACAGCCTCTCCACACAGCCAAAAAGTAGAAGAAGAGAACATGGTATTACAATAATCAGTTTCAAAATATTTAACGAAGTGAGAACGCGAGGGTATACTGCCTAAGAACGATTATTGGCAAAAAATCATTGGGGTTGAAGCCAGATTCTAGGGTGCACCAACCTCATACTTGCCCCAACATCATGAACAAACAGGTAAAATTTGTCTTAATGAAATAACTCCAACCCACCCATCAGCTCATCAATGATGCATACAAAAGCACACAAACATAAGAACTTATAACATTGCAAAGCCAAATGATTGGGCCCTCAATGACCTTACCGAGACCAGAGTACCTGGAGTAAAACAAGTAAGAACACGATAAAAGAAACAAATCTGGCTTCTAGGTTCTTATAAAAGATTTAGAAGTCGCTAACTTTTTTACTGGATAGCATTTATGTTATATTCGGTACCTCTAATTATAAACAAGTATAAACATCCCACTTAACCAATGTTCTAACTACACCGATCATATTTTTTTAATTTGTCAGCAAGCATTTGGGATATACATTGCAAGCTTGAAATATAATAAGATAAATAATTTTCCCTTCGTTGTATGAAAAAATTATAAAATTCTCTTCACACGTTTAAAAACCACTGACATTAAATCAAGGTAGGTGTAAAACAAAAGTGACAAAATTGTCGGTAGTGGGTATATTCGCCGTTAAAGAAAATTCATATCTCATTGTTAAAATAAGGATTTTTTAGTAATTTTACACAATTCTATGCAAGTTTGCAATTATGCGATTTTTTAGTAGTTTCAAAGAAGATTTTCCAGAATTTTTGCCGGTTTCAGTATATTCTCTATACAAAAGCTACGGTTAATTTTGTGACTTTTTGTTTTGCCCTCGCCTCGATTAAATGTCCTTGGTTTAAGAACGCACGGAGTGATTTCAATGGAAATTTAAGAAAAAGAAGTAAGAATGGGGCATCGTATTATGTTTCAAACTTGAAGACTGTATTCCGATTCTATGCGGAGAAATTTAAAAAAATGATTGTTGTAGTTAGAAATAGATGAAAAGTGAACTTTGAAAGCCACCGAACACGACAAATATGAAAATACTGCAGGCTCGGTTTGATTTAGCCTGTTAACGGGCAGTAATAGGAATGCATAATTCTACCCACGCCACCTAGCCCCGGGTTGAGCGCAACTCAGTAATTACACCAATAAATATTGAAATTTCGATCAATCCTAAACGATGGTATGTATATTGCGGTGAACATGGAACCTTTAATAAGGTAATTTTAGATTAAGACCATTCCATGTTCAGCGGCGTATGGTCCCCAGATAAAAGAATGGGTTTGCCCTTAACGAGAAAACAATGGGCGGAACTAAACAGAATAGAATTTTGACAGGGGATCTTAGAATATAAATCCTGCATATCACAGACGACGCCAAAGGCAAAATTTAAAAAGCAGGAAGTACATCCTTGATGTTATGTTCTTAATTTCCTAGCCAATGCTCGACGGAATTCAACAGAGCACGGGTGAAATTTTCAAAGGATACCAGTTTGGTAAGATTAGTGCAATATTTGTTCAGATGCTGATTTTTAAAAACAGTGTTTACATGTGGGCTTTACAAAATGGAGGTTTTGTTATTTACCTTGCTTCCGCTTATATAGTCGGGACACGAATTTTCAGAGAACTTGGTATTTGATAGTTAATTCGGTGTGGATAGACTGATAACGATACCAATCTATCAAAACTAAACAGAAAATATGAGTTTTTGTAGTGTAGACCCTGTGTAGACCCTCGGGGCGGCCAGTTTATACACATTTTGGAGAAAACGGGGTCCGTCTTCCAAGCACCTGTGGTATTTATAACAAACAATAGGCGATTCAGTATTCTTCAAATAAATAGGAACAGCCGATTGATCTGTCTTATCTTTAAATATACTAGGAAGGTCAATAAAATCCATTCCTTTATTTAAAAAAGAAATTTTAAGGAAATGTCTTTGGTGGTCAGATTCCAAGTCAATGTGTGGCCTGAGAACATGCCGAGTATAACACTGAATAAGACTTGCAACCTAGTAAAATGGATGGGTTCTTTATGACGATGTCGTCGGCTTCCTCATCACGTTTCTGCAGACTCGATATAGAAAGAGAAGCAAACCTAGATACTATGCATAGCGTGTCTGCCAGATTGTTTTAAAATAATATGTAGGTCGTGAATAGAACAACGAATACGTTATTTTCTTTTTATGTTTCCAATAGTTCTGCTTCCGTGCGACCTCGATTTCTTTTATGTATTTCTAGCAATTCAAAGACGTCAAAATCAGGATTTTTAGAAATGTTGCCTTCCTGATAAATATTATAATTTAAATCAAGTGGGTAAGCGTTTGGGTTTTTTTAATCCATTTTTGTTCCGAAACGAGCCTTGCCCTGATTTTAAATGCTCTTGATGCAGCGCTGTCAAATGTAAGATTACATTATTACAGCTTTTAACAACACCTCGAGGTACCTTGATGATTTGTTTAATATAGATAATAACCATTTTCTATCACTGGTTAATAAAATTTATCCTAAAGAACTAAAGCTTAATGAAGCGAACACTTCAGAAAAGAAAGACAACTTTCTTGGTCTAAATCTGTCCGATGAAAATGATTACCTCACTACAAAAATATGTGATATAACAGATAATTTTATTTTTAATATCATAGTTTTTTTTTCGATTTAGACGGCGATGTTTCTCGTGCAACATCTGACGGAGTCTCACAGCTTGTTCGCTTTTCTAAAGCTTGCAATGATGTTGATGATTTCAATGAACATAGTCTTTGCATAACAGAAAAACTTTTAAAACGAGGTTATCGGTATCAAAAACTAAGAAAAACTTTTTGAAAATTTTATCGCCGATACTCAGATTCAATTCAAAAATACGGATGCAGTTTAAAATCACTATTGTAACAAGGTATTTCACAAGCAGTTTTTATGGAGATTTAATTTATATACCTAAGAAGATAAAAGGCAATGTTAATTTCATTCAGTTATTCGTAAAAACATCTGTAAATTTCAAAAAAAGATAACCAGCATGATATTCTACAGCGCTCTGCAGGTCTGGTGATTAACCCATCTACCGTTGATCATTATGCTTGCCTCACATGTTCTTTTATAGATGTAATAGCACGGATAATTTCGTGTCTGTTTGCAATACATTAAGTACCATGTTTTATGCACTTCTGGCAAACAAAACATAATATGTACTTTGTCTTGTTACGGCTCAACACAGATTCTAAATTTTGTAATGTTTTGAATATGTGCAGTAACAATATCACTCTAAGATTGAAGAAGTCAGTGTAAAAGCATAAGACTTAGTACTTTTAAGCTCTTCAGTTGGAATATTAATATAATGTATGCGTCACACTATCATTCCATTATTTGAAGCCTTATCAGCAGGTGTTAAAACAAATCTGTTGTGAAAGTCTTGAATTTCCGTTTTCAAATGACGAAGGTTAAAACGAAGTCGAGTTGGTAATAAAGCTATGTTTCTTTTATAGAAAGATATACGAGTGTGAATTATTTTGAATATTTGTGGGTTTTTTCCAGTTAGAAAGAGCGTTAAGTTCAGCATGTTCTCGTTTGTACCAAAAATAGTTTAAAGACTCTGCAATTTCCGCACGACAGGTATTTAAGTCTATGTCAGATGAAATTCTATATTTCGGACTTTTTGTATGGAAGCATATTTGCGCCACAACTTAACCATATAAAATAACGTGAAAAAAATGGAGAATTTCGCAAAACAAGTTTTTTTTTCGCGAAAACAGATAAATTACACACGAAAGAAATTAACATGAATTTATTCCTGATGATGCTCTAAATTGCCTCAACATAAAGATAAAGTATCCATGAAAACAATGGAGGATTTTAAGAAATCAGATTTATTTTCTCGAAAACAGATAACTTTTTTTCGCGAAAACATCTATTAGCTTCACGTTATTTTATGTGGTTAAGTTGTGGCACAAATATGCTTCCATAATTTTTAGATAACTGGCATATCTCGTGAACTTGTTACGCTTCCATGAAAAGTTATCTGTTTTTCGTTTCACGAAATTTGATTTCGTGAAATCTTCCATTATGTTCATACAAAAAAATCTTTTGTGAAATTTTCAAGGTTTCGTGAAAAGTTACGTGTTTTCGTGAAATCCTCCATTATTTACATGAAAAGTATTTACATGGAAACTTTATCTTTATGTTGTGGCAGTTTAAAGCACTAACAGAAATAAATTTGTGTTAACATAACTTTTTTGTCGTGAAAATATGGAAGTTTTCGCAAAAAAAAACTTTTTTTGCGAAATCCTTCATTATTTTCATGTTATTTTATGTGGTTAAGTTGTGGCACAAATATGCTTCCATATTTTTTAGATTAAATTACATATTATAAAGTCTTTGTTACCATTTAGATCCCTGACACTACGTGACCGGCAGGTTAATATCAAAACTTTGAATTCGAACTATCTCATGATATTGGTTGCGGAGTTTTGAGTTTGAACAGTCTCATAATATTAGTATATATTGGCAAAGGTAATTATTTTACAATATTTTAATATATTACCTTATTGCTTATTCCAAATTAATATTCATGATTTAAACTATGAGAGTGAAATGACGGAAGGAGTAATGCCTTAATTTGGGATAGGATACATGCACTGACCGTTAAGTAAGGTGTTATCACATCCGTTTAGCTCCCGAAGTTGAATGGATACTTCATGCGGTTGTAAAGGTTGTATGTTATGGAACGAGACGGCAACGTTTGGCTGTGGTCCTGTACGTAGACGTTTCTTGAAGAAGGGTTTTATGCAGCACCAATAAATTACACATAAAACAATCGTTACCACTGGATGAACTACCACGGCGATTACTGGCACCAAAATCACGCTAACATCAAAACTTATCATAGTGACTGAAAAAAAAGGAAAAAATATTTATATACATTTTGAAATTTATAGTAATTTATAATATTTACACCAATAACTGTTACAATGATTAACAGTACTTTATTATTACAAAAATAAAATATTTACAAGATTAATTGTAGTATTCAAATGTAAATTCATTGATTGTTTAAAACATACATAATTCTTAAAAGATGGACATTTAAGCAGAGTCGTAGCTGTAGGTTTCATTTAATAACCAAACTTAGGCAAATTATTTGAAAGCCGTATTACTATACAACCTCATATTTTTAATACAAAGCACAGTGGCAAAAGTAATATTTTTACAAAATTTTCTAATATGTTACCTTATTGTAAATTCCAAAATTATATTCCTGATTTGAATTAAATAGCAGGAAATAGAATCTTAAATCTTAAAATTAATTTTCTTATCTTTTTTTTTTCAGCAGTTCGTGTTCTTCTAATTTGTATGACTCCTATTTCAAAATAAATAACAATTATTTGTCCTTATTTTTTATTTTTTATATGATGTTGGCTTACGCCAAAGAACAGGATCAATCAAACACTATTTTCATACTCGTCTTGGTTTCAAACTTGTATTCTATTACAAGTGTAGATATTTTAAAATAACAATACTAATTATATTCCATATGGCTGATTCAATAGTTTGTTGAAGGGATCAACCCTAACCCTGACATCTGTAGTTTTCAATATAAATCTGTTGTACTGTAAACATGCATATATCTGATTATAAGTGTAGATCATCATGTCGTAATGTTTATGTTGCTTCATTAATTGTTGGAGCTGCAATTTGTCTTCATTTAAGTTTTCCAAGATAATGGCTCGAAACTTTAAAAAAAGGCAAACATTATTTTTCATTAGTTGTGACTCAATATTACTCAGTCTGTTCTGTTTTGGAGATTAATGGGGTCAGGCAGGGCTTTTTCCACAGTTATGAATATATTGGTATGAAAATTTAACATTGTGTTTAACATCAAACGTAGATTAGTCTAACAAACACTTCATGTGGCCCTCTACATAGATTTTAGAGTTTTCTTAAATTTCTCAATGTTTTATAGGATTTATATGCTTTGAAATTACTGACCTTAATATTTTGAAGATATTGTAACCGGAGTGTCTAACCGTCGCCGCACTTAAGATAGACTCTTACGGTAGGGTAGAGGGATTTTGGACAATCAGAATTGAACCATATTTAACAAAATTACCAGAAGTAACCACAATTAAAACGTTTAAACACTTTTATTGCAAGTAAAGCAATGCTAGCAAAGAATGAAAATTTAACTTGTGTTATCAAATGTTTAAATACTGACTTGTTGTTATTGAAACCATTTGCCACGAAAATTAAAAGTGAAGTTTACTATAGTTATTAAATGTTAAAGACGGCGTTGTTGTTATTGAAATCACTATGTCCACATGGATAAAACGATTGTTACGTCGGATCTGCAGGTAAGGAAATAAATTGCAAGTATTACCACAAATGCACCTTGTTTTGTACGGATTGGAACGGTTTATACGGAGTTTTGCTGCTAATTGATGCTGGTTCGGTCAACTCGTACGGATTTTTAACGCTGTTATGGATTTGTCCAATACTATAGACATCAGTAATTTGATGAGCTTCTATATTTTCATAACTGTTCCGCTGTGCGGAAATAATGTGCGGATATTCTGTACGGATTTTCTGTGCGGATCCGTACAGCATGTACGGATTTACACACTTGTATGGATTTATAAGACTTGTACAAATTTATAACACTTGTATGGACTTGTCCAATACAAAAGACATCAGTAGTTTGACGAGCTTCTATTACTTCCAAAACTGTTCATCTGTACGGATTTTCTGTACGGATCCGTACAACAGCTTATACGGATTATACCACCTGTACGGATTTATAACACTTGTACGTATTAATAATGCTTGTATGGATTTGTCCAATCTCAAAGATCTCAGTAGTTGGATGAGCTTCAGAATCTATTACTTTCAGAACTGTTTCCCTGTATCCGGATTTTCTGTACGGATTTTCTGTACAAGAGCTTGTACAAATTATAAGACTTGTACAGATTTACAACACTTGTACGGATTTACATCACTTGTACGGATTTGTCCAATCCAAAAGGCATCAGTAGTTAGATGAGCTTCTATTATTTTCAAAACTGTTCCTTTTTACGGATTTTCTGTGCGGAAGTTTTGTGCGGATCCTTACACTTGTACGGATTTTGTTTTATGGTGACCTAATGTGCCGATCCAGCGGCTGGGAAGCTGCTGACTGAATGATTCTCGCAGTATTTACAAACTTTTGCGCATTAATCTTGTACGGCAAAATTCCCTTGTGCGGAATTTTCAAAACCATAATCGGCCACTCAGAATGCTGTATGGATTACGCTAACCAATGGAAAAAAGTGCTGTCAAAGAACTCCAGTGTTCGTGCGTGATGCATGAGTAAATAGATCCGTACACGATCCGTACAAACCTGATTTCAAAGTAAAGAAGCAATATTATTGAAAACCATCGAATGTCTAATACTCAGCAGCAGAAGTAGTTCAAACTGGGTATTACTGTAATTAAAATAAATTGCGCTCATTTCGTGTCGTCTGTATCAAGAAGAACATGTTTCCGTACAACAACTTGTCAAAATATTTATAGGCCTGCTGCTCGAATCACAACTGAAATTATTCCGGATAAACACGCACTCTTTTGAAACTCTTTTCAAAGGTAAATCAGTGAGAATTATGAATTATAACTTCTGTGCAGCAATTAAACTTACATATTGTATTTTAGTATATTATCGCGACCTGGCAATCCGCTCAAGGCATTTTTTCGAGCCTTGTATTTAAAGTTTTAAAGCAACCTATGTCCTAGAATGTTCATCTAGTTATCTAGAATGTTGCTTGATACTGGAATAATCCGGGAATAGCTGTTAATGACATAACAGGTTCATCCTGTTACAATATGATAAGAATCAAGAAAAAATATTAACCGCACAACCCACTAGACGAAGCAATTTTGTGGGGGTATTTACCACCTAGTTAAACTGAGTACAGCACTGAAATTGAAATTCGACATGCTGGTGGTACATTGATTTTAAACTAAATATGTATCACGTACCGGCACTTGAAAGTGACTAGAGATAACATCAATTTATGGGCGCATTATTGTCTATTATTAACTCTTGTAATGTAAATATTTTACTTAAAATTCACTGCAAAAACTTGAAATCACCTTTATTGCTAGCTAATTAAAGAAACATTTTTTTTTCAAGCCAGAAAACTAGTTCAAGAAAAATTATAATTAAAGCTATTTAATGTTGTTTTTAACTTTGTTCTTAAACTTGTTTGCAATATTTAGTGATATCACTGTTTAGGATTACATAGTCTTTAATATCACTGTTTTCGTTTTTTTTAAATAGCGATCAAAATTCATTATTATAGTTATTATAGTTATTTTTAGCAGTTTCTTTAATTTTCGTAATCCTTTGATTTCGAATCTTGTGTGAGTTATTACTCAAATACGGCAACGCTTGCAACGGGTAAAACACAAGTATAAAAATGCAAATGCAAATGGCCAGGAACATGATCCGTAGACCATAAGGGACCAGCCAACCACATCAAAACCTAATAGAAGAATACATTGCCAGAATGCTGCCAGAAGCTCTGAAAAAAGTAGAAAATATAAATAAATCACATGTGTAGATAGATAATGATTATACATGTAGAAGTTTAAATAAAATTATATCGCCAAAGTAGAACGTTGTTTGTACTTCGTTACATCACACAATTCCTGACGAAAAAATATTTAAGGTAACCCTTTTGATTCAAATTTTTAGAATGAGATATTTAAAAAAGCATCCAAAACATATAAAGCATTTGATCAAAACAGCAAAAAAGGTTTTGATGTTATATTTCTGTTCAATTATAAAATACGTCAGAGATAGTGGCAAATAGTTGTTAGTAGTTATAAAAATAGCAGCTTTCCCAATACATGTTTACGATGACAATAGTCAAAATGTCAGTACTAGTTTTCATAGATCTAATTATAAAAATAAACAAATTATAAACAATGTAAATGCCTTGCATTGGAATAAAAACGAAGCGAAAACGCAAATTCTATAACCCTACAAATTGATAATTCTATAATTTCACTTCCTTGTAGCGCATTTGTGCAGTGTTACGTATAAGCTATCCGTTTAACATTTAAAGGGTGGTCCCTGCTAGCTTAATCGATAGCGTTGTCGGAATTGCAAGGCTTGGTGTATTCGCCGTGACGGTGCGGGCTCGCTTCAAGTAGAGGCTATATCATATTAAATTGTCGTCGTATGACGGATGATACATACAAACTATGTATCTAATCATTTTTAAGATAATATATACGGATGGTGACCCGCTAAGCACGAGACTTGATATCGGCATATATAGCAGTCGAAAGAACATAAAAGCATAAGCAGTATTTCCATTGCTGTAAGAATCGTATAAATAGATAGTTCATTATCAAATAACCGTAGAGTAGAAGTCCCTTTTTTATATATTATGATAAAGTGAATAAAAACGTGTCTTGAAACAAATACTTACGTGCAAATGTAAAACCGACAAAAAATATATTCCAATCAAGCATGAAGTTCCCATTAGAGGACAACTGCTGGTAGGCTGATGTAAACAAAAACACGGATGTCACTAACGTTATCATTAACGACGCCAAACAAAAGCCAAATACCACTGGGATGTTTGAAGCTATAAAAGTTAAAAAAAATCTTTATGAAAATGAGATTACTTGTTTAATGTCACTTCAATTATATTCATTTTGAAAAGTTATGTGAAGGCTACTTTTTTATAAAAAAAGTTGGATAATAAAAAGGGTCCAGTTTTTAGGTTACCATGACTTCAAAATTTAGAATACTTCTTTGTTCCATTTAAACTAAACTTTGTGATCAGTGGATAAAATCTGGTCTGGAAAAGATTTCGCTGAACATTAAAAAGAATTCTAACACGACGTTCCTAATTCGACGTTTTTCCCATTGAATTTACAGTGATTTATCAAACGATAAATAACCGCGCGTAGGTACGGCTATTCCGTAAATACTGGTCGGAAAATATCATCACGTGACAATTTTATTTTTGGCTAGGATTTAAGTTCCCGCATTCAAGATAGCACATAATACGCGAAATTTACCAGCCCGTAATATGATGATACCAGAGTAATAGAATAATATTATTTTTTATATTTAAATAAAACACTAAAATTATTTTCCGCGTGTTAATGGCAACATTAGGGTGACGTTAACGCGCCATTTTAACGGCGTCACGTCATTTCCGTTGTTAATATGTTATTCCCTAATGAAGGTATTAAACTGTTGGAATGAGAAATAGGGTTCGAACAATGACTGGAGAGTGCTAGATGCGCGGTTGGATTGACATGTATTTAAGTTTGTTATTCAATATATGAATTATTACAAGTTTTAGCTTTCCAAAAAGCTAGTCGGTCATTAGTATGACATTCTAACTAAAGACGGCTCTGAAGTGTAAACTTCTCTAGAAAATTGTCGTTAGAATGTTGGTATTTATTTAGAATTTCCGCCCTGTCATAAATATGATCGCTCTCGTCACACGTTTTTGTTTCGATTTTTAATGATCATCATCATGTTAAATTCATTGTATGACAGTGCTTATCATTGTCCCAGCAAGCACAGGTATTTCGGGCCAATATAGGCTTGCTGATATCAGTTTATGTTGTTGGTCCGATATATTCCCGATATAAGCATCCAACTGTATAGTGCAATTATATTGTGAAAATATGTTCCGTTCTATATTTTATTGATATTTGCCATATTTTCCGTCAAATTTTAGCGTCAATTTCTCATACTAATTCTCATTTTAAAAAGTCGGATCTTTCAATATCGGCCCAATTGCGGTGTGATATACGAACGTACATCCAATGATCGACAACTCTGCGGGGAGGGTGTCAGATACAGAAATGAAGAAGACACGTTGGAAACCGGCAATTTTATGGTCTATATTTATTTTTAAAATTCGATCTAGTAAAAAAAATTAATATTGTGAAATTATTCGGACAAAAGATGTTGAACTTTTAATTAGTTTATTCTCTTCATTCACTTCGCGAATAGCTGCGACGTATGCAACACGAAATTTAAAATCGAAATACTTTCAGTGATTTACTGGATAATTGCCAGTAAGCTTTGAAATTACACTAAATTATTTATTGTATTATTTTCAGTCATTTTTTCCGTTTTATTATGTTACATTAAATTTTGCAGTAAATGTGCTGGCACATCAGTTTTCAATTGTCACAATTTTTCGCGACTTTGTTCTATGCAAAATCAAAATAGGATTAGATAAAGTTTATTTAACGATTAAAGATCTTAGATGAGCCAGGTAAAAAGATCACATTTTATCTGATTTTTTGAATCATTGTGTAAATTTTTGCAAGACTGACTGTGCAGGGGAAAATGCTCTTTTCTAGAGCCGATAATGAAATTTGAAGCCAAGCTGATATAGAAATCTGATGATGGGTCGATATAGAAATCTGATGATGGGTGGATATGAAAATCTGATGATGGGTCGATATAAAAATCTGATGACGGGCCAATATAAAAATCTGATGATGGGCCGATGTCGATTTTATCTAGGAACAATATCGGCTTGATGTCGGAAAGTATGTTGGGCCGATATTACATCAACTTTGCAAGGCCGATTGTGGGCCGATATCTATTTCTGTGAAACTTAATGTTGCCTATAATTTCATAAGTATTTGACATATCAACTTAGTTATTAAAAAAATCTTCTGCATGAATAAAGCCGTCTCCGACAACAAAAATGATCACTCTTCTTATATACCGGTATTATTTTTGTTATGCCCCTATCAAATTACATTTTGTGTACTTAAATATCGAATTCAATGTTGCCTATAACATATTAAACGGACAATGTGTTGCAATGCAACCTTTAAATGAGGAATGACAATCCCCTTCATTTAGCAAAACTAATAATACAGTACACCCAGTAGTGCTGGTCAAGTACCAGTGGACGTGTTTGTTTTACAAGCTGGCAACAAAGACTGCATTTTACACGTGCCTTTTTCGTTTAAATATTTTCTATCTCGACTGCTCAAATTTATCTCCAACATTAAATTATATAATGCATACCAAACAAAGTCGACAAATGTACTGATTCACTATTTATATCTGAAGACTACTAGTCTGTTACAAATCTCGCAGTTTTAACATTTCACTTGGATTATATTTGGAGAAATGCTGCAAATAAACACAAAAAGTATGATTAACCGTTCGAACATTTGAATAGAACGCTTAAGTACAATACCAGGTTAAACTTTAGAATACTTGTAATAATTGTGTTTCATGGAATTCATTATCTGCGACCTGGTCTGTAGACTATAGAACGAACTTAATCTTGGCTGTCAGATATTTTATAAACTAATCTCTTAAAAAGCTGCAACAGCATTGTCTTGATTTACCGGGGAGCGGCGCGAACAGGCCAGTCCCGACTCAGCAATAAAGTATTCCGACTTTGCCGGTAATGGGGGCCTACCGATATACTGAGTTACCTCCCATTGAGAGTGTTTCCCTTGCTGATTGGGTAGTTCCGGTTAAGAAGCGGTAATAAAGCGTAGCGTTAAAAGTGTAAATAAAAAGTCTCGAAGTGCTTTTGAAGCTAAAATGCATTGTCGAATTAACCAAAAAAGTGAAAAGACATATAAAGAATAACCATAATCTATGTAAATTGATTTTAAGTTAATAACTAAATGCAACTTTACCTACGTAACTTCACGGATCTTTTATGAATGTTTTTGGCTGGCATGGAAATTATAATAGCTTTTCAAAACTTTCACTCAAGTATTCATCACCGTTAAGTCATCAAAACAATGCTTATTAAGAAAAGGGCCTGGTGTTTTATGACCATGTTACGTAATCTAATTAGCAAGACCGGGTTTTACCAGCTGGAGGTGTGATAAAGGCCTTTTGAAGTTCAGTTGTAGATTTGTAAGAGGTTGAAAACGTTGTTTGTTGGGGGTAAAATTGTTGTTTTAGGAACCTGACTAGAGATTATATATTCTAAATAACTGTCACATTAATGTTTGAGACCCGAGACATTGATTATATAATATTGGCAACTTGAAGCGCTCCGAACTGAATTAAATAAAACTCGGGAGGTTTTATCCAAACATATTTTTATTTATTGATACAAAATTGAATGTCAAACTAAATGATCTAAAATTTTTCAGAAATAAATAGATAAACGTGAAAACATTATGGAACAACGTTTGAATATGTTCTTAATTGTATAAAAATAGGAAAGAACTTTTTGGAGAAAAAAAAGACCAGTATATTGAAAAAATACGTCAATACGAATAATTGGCACAAATCTATTAACCGAATGGTGTGCATTCAATTTGTAGGATAAGGTTCAGTTAATTAAATTTCTGGCAAAAAAATTGTTGCATCGGCATGAAAGAACATTCATAAAAGTGAACGGATGTTTCATTGACAGGCGTCAAACTTTATTTTATACCATGTGTTATAAATTTTACTACTCTTTTTTAATGTTTTCTAACTTTTCTTTTCCTCAATTCTGCAATTTTAAGCATAAGTAATGCGTATTTTTTTACTCTTTATTAGTTACACAAGGGGTCGAACACAACGATTATTTTAAACCTCTCCGACGTATTAAATGGTTAGAAGAGAAAAATTAAATATTATGCGCTGCACTATAAAAGCTATATATGTTTCCATTCAATGATAATTATCAAACTTTTTTTGCATTATGCTGATCTCTAACCAACCAGACCCTATTAAATCGTATTTGAAAGGACAACGGATGATTACTGAAGGTCTGTTTTAATTGTAAATCTCAGACCGGAACTACCCAGTGACAGGTGCGCGTTACAAAGGGGGGTAAATTTAGACAGAATATTGAGATAACTCTGTATATCGGTAGGACCCCATTTCTTATCACACACATGGAATACTTCCAGATTATAACCTTTACATGATTGATAAAATATGGAAATTCTGTAGGCTTCGCGTATATGGATTACCGGTGGCGTCGACATATAAACGCAAATAAGACAAGTACTGTTTCGTCATCCGTAAAAAAATTGTCTGAAATGCAACCTTGCAAAAATAAATTTGTGTTTTTTATTTTCTGTTTCTGTTGGAATTATTGTTTCGACGGCTTGTAAATGAAGCTCAGTCACCTTTATACTTTAAATATTTGTTCTTTTTCCCCTGTTAAAACGAAGCATACATAATGTTGAATTCGTTATATTACTGAGATTTACATGAAATTGCCCATGAATGAAATCAAAATTGAGCTCAAAAGTGCAAAACATACCCGCTAAACCCTTAACCCTAATGTCTGACCCCACATACACACACTGGTATGTCCCTGATCGTGTTCGGTCTGAAGTCAATGCTAAAACAATAGCATTAGTTTTACAAGTACAGTAAATTAGACAACACAAGCAATCATCATAATATTTTATGTAAATGGCGATCGTTTGTAATAAATTAGAAGACCACCACCTTTTGAAGTAATTTTCTGGCCGAGAAGAAATACTTGTAAAACACCTTTAAAACAGTGACATAATGCCAATATCTTGGTCATAGAATTAATTAAAAACAAATGATTTTTTGTAATAGTTTCAGAGTAAATCGTCTTTAAAATAACAAAATCAATCAATGTGATCAGCACACAGTTCAAGTAAAATTAATAAATGCATCCAACATACGAATACATTTCTTTCCGTCTCCTAACGGTCACTGACCTGATTTGACCTGATTTGCGGATCTAACTATGTAAATAAGCATCGCTTGTCTGCTAAGAGTACAAATACGCTTCGACTGTGGAAAGTGCTATGGTACCGCTATAACCTAGAAGGCATCCAGTTTAACGATACTTTAACAACTGCATTATTTCTACACGTCCTGAATTAAAGCATAAATTAGGGATACAAGAAATATGATTATCTACGTTAATGTCTTTTCCGGTACAGTGCTTCTCTTTATATCAAGCAATCAAACATCAGCCTCTACACTATCCTTTTGCATGCGTCTTAGGATTAGGTGGCATAGTCTAAATTATCCGTTCTGGACCGTGAGTCCTTGTTAACCGGTGTTCAGGCTAAGAGCTCAAGTTTGGTCGATTATAATATGTCGGTCATCAGGATGACCGACAATTAATTTTTGAAGTGTAGAGATGTTCAGGGAGTATACAGTAACAGTCGACCTTAAAACACATTTGCGTTTATAACAACGCGCTAAAATTTGGTTAAAATTATCTCTATTGTTCACTCAGTTATGTCGTGTTAGAATTGAAATAATAAATAGCTTCGGTGATTTATCGCATGATATATCACGGGCTGCCGTTTAGATGCATAGATATATATCAGATAGATATATATCACTGGGAGCTACGCCCCTCGTAATATATCAATACGCATATGAAATCCGCCCCGGAATATATCCTGCAATAAATTACCGGAAGCTATTTATTATTTCTTAAGGACAACATTGTTTAATTACTTTCACTTAATTTTATTCTTTTAACTTTATTCTCTGGATTTTACATGACAAAGTATTATTAAAATAATAGTTTCTACTGGATATATTCCAGGTTCATCAAAGTTTAATTGATCAAAATAGATTTTTGCCAGTGGTTTCAAAAAACCCTCTGTTATAATCATTTTGTTAATTGTTTGTGGTGTCTGTTTTGAACTTGATCATTTAATATGCTATGCTCTTTCTTTTTCTTCTTCTCGGCTGTGTGGGGAGGCTGAGTCTTTGGTAAGATCATTGAGTAACTTCCCTTTTGCCTTGCAATACTATTAGCTTCTTAAGTTTTATATGTTTGTATGCTTTGCATGCAGCACTATTGAGCCGATGGGTTGGTTGCAGTTATTTCACCAAGACAACTTGTACTTGTTTTGTGATACGAAAACCTGTTTGGGCAAGTGTGACGTTTGTGCACCTTAGACCCTGGTTTAAAACTTCAGTGGCAATTTGTTGTGCCACGACCGTTCCAATGCGATATCCCCAAAGGTTCTCATTTTCGTTAATTGTTTGTGGCGTCCTATTCCATACTTCTTCTTCTCTTCTTTATCGCTGCGTGGGAAGGATGTGTTTTGTGAGTGTGGTGATTCCTAATATGCATATATTACTTTTTTCTGAATGTGGCAATTCCTGATACGCATATTTTCAATGTTATATTACCATTAAAGGAGGTAACTACAAAGGCGAATGAAGGAATCGCACACTATCTTCCGCATGACAAGCCTGTAACAATATTTTTCGTTATTAATGTACTTTTACACAATAAGTTTTCGAACAGATGTGCGCCTTTTGCTGTCTGTACTAAATATGTGACATTGATACTTGGTAAGCTTTAGAACAAGTACATTTTTTCTTCCTTTAGAATCGATGCAAAAACGGCACATACGTATACCTTCACTATAGCATCCATCAGCATCACATGTATAATATAACCCTCTTATAGTGCATGTGCTCGTTAAATTATAGTTTTCTTTGATATCACATCCCCAAAAGGGAGAAAAGAATCCCAAGATCTGAAAGGAGACATAACTATAAAAATTATCATATTGCAAATCAAAGTAACTAGCTAAGATTAACAAAATTAGGAATAGAAAGTAACATTAAGGAAAAGTAGTTTATCAATATATCGTGTATGACATATAACACATAGAATCATGACTGTTTTTGTCTATGTCTGTTTGTATTGAAAGACAAACACTCTAATCAAGCCTATACAAAACATTTGCAATCAGGAATTGCCACACTGAGAAAACACAGCCTCTTTACACAGCCAAAAAATAGAAAAATGGAGAGGAAAAGAAAGCAATTGTTTAAAAAAGTTAACGAACAAGATAACATGGGGAGTAACCAACTTGTTAAGTGGTTAAACAATAAACTGGTGGTTTTAACCAGGTTCAGGGTGCACTAACCTCACACTTGAAAAAAAGCAACATATGCATATCAGGAATCGCCACACTCAAAAAACACAGCCTCCCCACGCAGCGAAAAAGAAGAGAGGAAGATAGAGAGAGCGCATGTTTTATATATGTATGTCAATTCAAATAGGACGCCAAATAGAAGAGATTATTGTATTCGCAGATTCTGGATTTATTCACAAATATGTCAAGCAATAGCCTATTAACAGCGAATTTCACCTAGCATGCACGTATCTCGCCGTTACAGAACCGATGATTATACATGTGTCAGTGAAAGCTTTTATTTGTGTGATGTCTTGGCGAAACGTCGCGGCTGACTTACTTTTACGTCGACGTCATTATAATTGTTTTGTAGTTATTTACGTTGAACAGATAATAAACAGGAGCGAACCTGGAATAAAGCTTATTGTATTTACTTAGTTAATATCACACATGAACACACACATTTTGGTGTCGTGACCAGGAGTTGACTGGAAGTTCATCCCAAAGAGAGCTCCATGGTCTGGCGATTCATGGGTGCGTCTTATAGGACTGAACAAGGAAACGCTAAAGAAAGTTCTCGGCCGTTCTCACGTAGATTTCCAACACTATGTACTGTTGAACCGATTGAAGCAATTCTTAATGACAGGCCGCTCACGTACGTCAGATCCGACATTTCCGATCCAGAACCGTTAACTCCATCACATCTGATATATGGCAGACAACTTACTACATTGCAATATCATGACACCAACAACACAGATATTACCGGCACAGACAAGAGCAATCACCAAATCATAACAAAACAGCCAGACTACAACGGAAACTCATTGATGATTTTAACAAATGATTGCGGCGGGAGTACTTTACAAATTTAGACAACATTATCAAGCGACGGGAAAAACTATGCAGAAAATTCCGTCGGTGACGTCGTTCAAGGGCACAATGACGGGCCTTGACTACGTTAGCTATCGTAGAAGAACTCATGATAGGAAATGATGGTTTACGCAGGGCCTCCAAGATCCGCACGTGCCGAGGACATACAACGAGATCTATCCTTAAACTGTATCCACTCAAAGTTGCATCAGACTTGCGACTCATAGACACTTTTTTACAGTGATCAATGTTGTAACTTAAAAGTAATTTGTTTCATTCTTATCAATCAATATAGTTCACAAACCTATTCAGAGACAGTTCGTGAAATTTCTATTTGCATTTTTATTTGTGGCTCAGTGAATTTAACAGAGACGTTATACTTGAAACTATAAGAAAATACGCTGATATTACAACATGTTTTAGGCATCTTAGTTAAACTGACTTGTCTGAGGTTTGCGCCAGCAATATATCTCACCGACATTGGGATAAAATAGAATGACTTAAGGCGATATAATATTATAGTCTTTATAGCGGATTTATTACGTCCACATAAAATGCTTTAAATGAAGCAGCGATGTATTTTAGACCTTATTTTCTGCGTTTAATAAACGGTTTTATATTTTTCTCGCTCTTCTAATTTACCTTTTTACATTACAAATGGAATGCGCCAAAACAGACTTAAAATAACGTTGGTAATACAGATACCGAAAATTGCCAATGGACTTAAACAGTATTCCTGATATATTTTTGCGTACATATTTAAATACCAATATTTCACCCTAGCTGTAATTCGACGGATATGTTATTTAAATAGTTCAATGTTCAAATATTACTGCGTATATTTTGAAATCTTTCTCACAGAAATTTATTGCAACTGTAATAATTTACAAGAAGAACATTGCAGTTGAGTTTCGACGCTAAACAGGACGAATTTTATGCTATCTGTTGATTGCCAAAATGCACAACACACCTGCTAAAAAGAAATCGTGTACTACGGCTGCTACAATCTGGTCGCCTGACATTTACCGTAGATCAGGTTAGAAGGTTTTGCGAAATCATGAATCACATGAAAACATTCTGATAGGCATTCCTATGAATACTTTTTGCGTACCCCATTTTGCTGAGTTTTTTATCTTGAATGCAGCTACAGAAGTAGCATCCTTCGGGATAACTTTAAAATTTTATGAATGGAGAAATGACCATGAATTTCATACCCTATAAGATGTAAGATCAAACATCTTTATAATTGAAACTAAACTTAATTTATTTTAGAAATACTCAAAATAAATTAATAACATTAAATACAATAAACTATATGTTGAAACTGCTGAAGAAATGCGGGTTACATACCCTAAATATTCAGAAACAGCATCTCTGTTTATCTTTTACACCAATTTCTCATACATTCAGGAACAGCAACTCTGTATATCCTTACACCAATTTCTCATACAGTTTTTTATGGAGATTTAATTTGCAAACTTAAGAAGATAAAGGGCAATGTTAATTTCTTCCGGTTATTCGTAAAAACCATATGTAAATTTAAAACTAAAGGTTACCAACATGATATTTTACAGCGCTCTTCATGCCTGGTGATATACCCTTCTACAGTTGATCATTATGCTTACCTCTTTTGTTGCACGACGGTGGCAGGGGTTTAAGAGTTTATGAAGGTTTATGGGGAAATCTTTTCTTAAAAGAACCTAGAAGCTCGATTTGTTTCTTTTATCCCTGTCATCATGTTCTTGCTGATTTTACTCCAGGAGCTCTGGTCTCGGTAAGATCATCGAGTACCCGCCCTTTGGCTTTACAATGCTATTGAATTCTTAAGTTTTATATGTTTGTGTGCTTTTGCATGCTACATTGTTTAGCCGATAAGTGGGTTAGAGTGGTTTCACCAAGACAACTTGTATTTGTTTTGTGATATGAGAACCTGTTGGGGCAAGTGTGAGGTTGGTGCACCCTATAACCTGGTTTAAACCCCCAGTGGCAATTTGATTTGCCACTGGCCGTTCCAAGGCGGTAACCCCTCGGGTTCTCATTTTTGTTAATTGTCTCTTTTGAAACTGATCATTTTATTAACCATGCTCTCTCCCTCTCTTCCTCTTGACTGTGTGGGGAGGCTGTTTTTTCTGAATGTGGCGATTCCTGTTATGCATATTTCACCTTTTCATGTATATCCTTACACCAAATTCTCATATATACAGGAATATATATGGAATATATAAAGGAACAGCAACTCTGTATATTTTTATATTTATTTCTCATATATTAAAAACAAACAGCAACTCCATATATTTTACATCAAATTCTCATATATTCAGGAACAGCAACTTTACATATTTCTCATATATTAAATAACAACAACTCAGTATATAATTTGTGTTTAATAAAAAAACTCGTCGATTATAAAGATTCGCGTTGTTTTGTGTCATGTATACCATTGTCGATATTTATAAGGCGAATATCTCAAATAGATAAACTTCTTTTTTGACTTAGAAATAGATATTTTACTGATAAGTTGGAATAAGCATATCGGAAAAATCTACATCCATCTCGTTCCTTTTCAAGATTTTGATAGAAATCTTTATAAACTCTTCAACGCCAGCAAAGCAATTAACTGTGGATAGGTATAATATCAAGCTTGTAGGACTATTCTGATCTTATCTCTGGCCAAATAAGTTTTGTCCTGTTAGTCACATCCCCGCAGTCTGCTTTTATTATTCGAACCGTTTTGTTTTGTTGTTTGTTTGTTGTTTTTCCCCAGTGTGAAATTGTTTGCTACCGATAGTTCAAGGAGGTTATCTTTCCAGTTCTCATTTTCGTTCGTTGTGTGGTGTCTTATTTGAAATTGATGATTCTATAAAACAATGGTTCCCTTTCCTTATCACTTTTTGGTTTTGTGGGAAGACTGTGTTTTCGGCTTTTACGGTTTCATTTAATTTATATTTACATGGTTTAGAGTATTATCAGTTAGTGCCAGTACACATTTGTTTTGAAAGTCATGAATTCTCTTTTATTATTGGCTATGTGGATGACCATCTTTTATTCAACGGGAATATGTGAATTTGTTGAACCCTTAATTCACAATCTATTTCGCAACTTCACAATACAAACGTTTAAGAAATTATTTAGATGGCAAACTAATTCTCGAGAAAACCGAGCAAAAATTGTTTAATAAGTTTGACATTATAACTATTTAATATGAAAAGTTTTCCTTATGATTTCATAGTCATGGCGGAACTAGACTTTTTGTCGCGCGCATGGGTTTACAATTTGCATTAGTATTATCTATAAACATTTGGTTAATAAAACAATAAACAAAAGGATTATATTTATTCCTACTCAGTTTGAATTTGTGAACTTCGTCTGAATGATATTTTTAAACTAAAATATAGAAGTTTTAAAATTTATTCGTTTAGTATTTTTTGTATCCAACTGAAAAGTCAAATAAAACCTACCTGACAACACAGCACTGGGATAATAGCTGACAGAGCTATAACACTTAACGTCTCACTCATGACTCTTCTACAACAAAATTGATACACCTGAAAAAAATTATTTAAGCTATAGTATGAAATGTAAGCAGTATTTGTGGACGTTATTTTTCAGTGTTATTCAGAATCTCCAAATAAGCCTCAGATAAAGACGTATTTTTTATTTTGATATAAACTTTGTTTTCCCACGAATTTGAAAATGAAATTTCAAGAAAAAGAAGAGTCTGTTGAAAACAAATCTTTTTTACAATGCAAATTCATACAAATAATAATAATAATAATAATAATAATAATAATAATAATAATAATAATAAGCTATAATGCTGCATACAATTCTTACAAAAACACTCTCCAGAGCAAAAACGACGAAGGTTACATTGAACACGACTTTGTACTTCATAGATAGATAGCTCTTATTAAGAAATAGTGCAGTGCAGAATAACCGCCACTCTGCACTTTATGAGTTTGGTGTTATTTCCCTTTGTTTAATTGTCTTGTTCGGAACATAACTCCAGCACTACCAAAGCTATTGACTTGAAACTTCCTAGGTGGATATACTTTATTTAGACGGCGTGCAGTTCACATAAAAAATCACTCTGCACTTCATGATTTTGGAGATATTCCCATTGTTTATTTTTCTTTTCCGGACAAAACTCCTACATTATCAAAGCACATGAACCGTAACTCTGTACTTCACGTTATTCCCCCTAGTTCAATTTTCGTAATTCATGTTTGTCTGGACCATACTTCTGCATTTTGAGAGCTATTGACTTGAATTTCCATTGAAATATGTCATTGAAACGGAGTTCATTGTGCACAAGACACGTCACTCTGCTCTAAATATTTTAGTAACACCCCCGACTACACAAACGCCATTACTCCCACGTAAATTTCTGTATTTTTGTTTGCTTTTACATTGTTTTGTTTTTTAATTGACTAGATTGCAGACCTTAATCATGCCAGACTGCATTGCAAAACAGTGCTCACCAGTTTAGCAGTTTCCTTATGTTATTCTACATTAATTTCTGTTTTTCTGCAATATCTTATAATGCAGTCCGAAACCTTGCCAAACTGCGTCGCACAAATGTGCGCAGCAGCTTTGCATATTAAAAAAGCTAGGTTTCTCAAATTCTCAAATGTAATTTGATTTTACTTGCTGAGAAAAATTTCTGTCTGAGATATAATATTCGAATATTATTCCAGACACAATTATGAGAAGTTTCTAGGAGACATTCTTGTCAAATACCAAATGCTAATACACCAAATAAAAGACAACACATGTACAAGCCACACATTGCTCATAATTTATCTATAAAATCAATTTCTGAACGCGTGCAGTATTTACAAACGTTCGATTCAGGAGACATTTTTTATGAAAGAATGTTAGTCTATCGCGAAAAAAGTTTCTTTTAAAATTGCTCGGAAAAAAAACACAGCACTTTTTAAATCGCTTAACGACCAGACAACAGAGAATAATGATTATTCATTAATGATTGAGCGATATGGGGACTATGTTAAACTCAACTGAAAAAAATTGGCATCGCTAATTGGAATACATCATTTCTTATGTTTTCAGTAGAACTTGTGGATTATCATAACTGGCAAAGGAAGGACCAGACCACCAGGATGATTGTGACAGATCTTTCATTTTCTCACCTCTAATCTTTTTTAACAAAAACCGTGTGGTAGTTTTATGATGATCAATATCCCGGCCGATATTGACTGATTATGACACGTAAACACTTGGGTAGATGCAATATAAAGCATTTTGGAACGTTTGGCTATGATATTATAAACCTTCAATATTCAAATACGAAATAAGCATTCTGATAGTGCTAAAATATCCGAATATCAGAATATTCGTTGGCATCCCTACACTTTATTATCCTCCCACTCTAAAAAGGGTGTGTTTTTTTTCTTCCGTCCGTACGTATTTCCGACGTTCCGTCCGAAACTTGTGTCCTGCGTAACTCAAAAAGTATTAGTGCCCTCAATCATGAAACTTTATAGGTATATTCACCATCATGTTTAGTTGTGCACCAGGGTATTTTAGTCCATGACATAAATCAGAGTTATTACCCTTTATGCATTTCAACACCATGCATTCAACATGTAATCGTGTGTCGTGCATAACACGAAAAGTATACAAGTCACTGTCATGAAACTTTACAAGCATGTTGACCGTCATAAGTAGCTTTGCATCTGGGTAACCGTTTTGTTTCTGTCACATCCATTTAAACCAGAGTAATGGCCCCTTATGTATTTCATTATAATGTATTCACCATGCAATCTTGTTTCGCGCTTAACTGAAAACGTATGAGAGCCACAATCATGAAACTGTGTAGGTATGTTGACTTTGATGTGGAGTTGTGCATCTAGAGTTTTGTTTCTGGCCATACCCATTAAATCCAAATTTATGTCCCTTATGTATTTTAGAATAATACAGTTATCATGTAATCTTGTGTCGGGTATGAGAGCCACAATCTCGAAACATTAAATGTATTTTGACCTTCATGTGTAGATATTAACCTGGGGTCTTGTTTTGGGCCATGCCTTTTAATACCAGAGTTATTGCACCTTATTCGTTTCAATACAAGGCATTTAGCATGTACTCTTAAGTCAGGCAAAACTATACAAATATATGGACAACAGTTATCTAGCTTTATAGATTTGTTAACCATATTATGAGGTTGTGCATCTAGGGTTTTGTTTCTGACCACGTTCATTTGAAACAGAGTTATGACCCGTTTTATATTTCATTACAATACAATCAACATGTAATATTGCGTTGCTGAACTATCCCGGTATAGTAGCTAGATTCATGTTTTTTATAAGTTTGTTAACCATCATATGTACCAGAAAAAAGGTGAAATATGCATATCAGGAATCGCCACATTCAGAAAAAAACAGCCTCCCCACACAGTCAAGAATAAGAGAGGGAGAGAAGTTGTACGTAAGTGTAAGGTAACTCTAATTGGATTATATCCGTTTGTTTAAATTAACTTTGTATATTTTCCTGCAGATGTTTTGAATGTATAATTTGATCTTTATACTTTGACGGAAGTTATTCAAACTTAAAAGGATGATAAACAATGATGTTCAGCACAACAACTATTGGATAACTCTCAGGCTGATTATCTCCCTTCAAAATATTTAAGTTCATAAGCAGTTACCCTTGAACAGATGACAATATTCCATTGGTGATTATTCTGGATTTTTACTAGTGTATAAAGAGGACGTGACTATATTTGGAAACACATAAATTGGAAAATCAACTTCATTTAAAACCATTACAGTATGAATGTAATAACCGGAAAAAGGTCTTTATCTGGTAATTATAAAGTAAAGTGTACAGCGTCTACAATATTAGCTTTTTGACAATGACAAATGAGAGTGGGGGCATCTGTGTCAAATGGACAGCTGATTTTATTTTATTTATTTTCTGCCGGTCTAATATTTTGAACATCTGAAATTTGGCTACTCTTAACCAAATCCACTTTAACTTAATTTTTGAAAGTTTTACTTATTTAATTTGATAACGATGGTTTAATTTATCACTTATAAATCAAAAGCAAATTCTTATCAACGTTTGTTACATGTAACTAGGGCGCACTAGATCAATATAAAAATTTAGTTCTATAATGCTACTGGCACAGTTATACTTTTTTAAATCGACGGAATGAGAAAGAATTATGTTATAACATAAGATGACAATTTATTAAATTGGTTGAATCAGAAAAAGTTAATGTTAAGCTAGATCTATGTTGAATCAATATATGAAGTTTTCATTAAAAGGTAGTTTCATATCGAATTTAATTTTGAATATTTGAAGTTGTAGGAATATTGAGTAGCAGGTCTAGTGTCATGTGTCTAGCACGACCAATACCAGTTACTTTTTTATTAACAGGTGAACTCTAGAATACCAGTTACTTTTTTATTAACAGGTGAACTCTAGAGGTTACATTTTTATCATCAATTTTAATATTTGGTAAGGAAATAAAACTGCCGATTGTTTCTTATCGCTTAACAAGCTTTGCGGCTATCAAACACAGGAATGTAAATATTTAAACTAGATTAAACTATAGAATTTATGTGCATGTATACAATTTATTTATTTTTCTATGTGACTTAATCTTTGACCACACGAAGAATATTCTGAAGTTTTCAAAATCACTCTTATACGCTTTTCAACATAGAACGTATTTAATACATTGAGACTTTTTGGAACAACATCTTGCAAGTTATTTAAATAATTTTTTTCATAATCAACGAACTGATTATCAAATTCTTATACCTGTGCATTCAACAGTACATGATATTAACACATATTGACGATGTTTATCCTAATATTTGCGTTGGTTGATTTAACGAAACTTATATTACAAGCTTACTCAGATGTTATAAGGCCGGAACTGGCTATATTTCAATTTGTAACTAGCTCAATATCTTTCGTCTAAAATGAGTCAATAATGAAACTATTATATTTACGAAGATTTACTTTACAAAATTGTAGTTCTTTTTGAATGTCTGACTTAGGAGTTAGATCAACTTTCCATGATAACTAATTATGGTATCATAATTTATACATGCAATTTCCCATTAATGCTCCTTTAAATTATAGGTCCACATTTTTAAACGGAGATGAACATCTACTTCGAAATAGAGATGCTCCTATAAATAAAGCAACACATCTACTTTGAAATGGAGGTGTTCCTATAAATTAAAAGTGCACTTCTACTTTGAAATGGAGGTGTTCCTATAAACTAAAAGGTGTACATCTACTTTGAAACTGAGGTGTTCCTATAAATTAAATGTGAACATGTACTTAGAGGTGCATCTGTAAACAATTATTGGTGTACTTTTAAGGTGCTCCTACAAATTTATAAGTTACCCCATAGAAGCTTCGGCGATCCTGTAAATTTTTAAGGTTTACATAAAATTAAATACATGTATAACATATAACTAACTATCAACCAAATAGTGTACATTATGATCCGTTTCCCAGATCCAGCCACCATACCCTCCCCCATTCAGAACCTCCCCTCGCATAATGTTCTGTACCCCAACCACAGCGTAATTATTCTTGTTGTTATAAATGTGTTCTTTAAAATTGGTCTTAATTCTTTTAACAAATAATCTTCCATCACTCAGAAGAATCATATCAAAATGCTTAAAGCATGACACTAAATTAACTCTCTTGCATGTATTCTTCTCACCTAGCGTCTAACCAATCGCTTAACTCTTGTCTCTACACCCCCACCCCACCCTCTACCACCTTCTACAACGAGGCTGTAAATTATTATTTTTATTTTATCGTAACTGGTTCGTATATCTTTTTTTTTCTTCAAAATTTAAAGTAACCTAGAACTCCGCTAGTCTAGTCAGATGTGTCACCTGACGAAATTTTTTAGTCGACATAAAAAATGTTAGTGTTTGTTGTTGTACTGTTATAAGCAATGTATTTGCACAAAATTCACATATAAGATAACCTTTTAATTGTTTCATTGCAAGTAACTTGCACAACAAGTTATGCTCTTGGAAAGAAATGAACTTAAAATCAATCAAAATGAAATAATTTAAAAAAATGAACAAGTTAAAGTTATGGTTCTTGTGCACTGCACTTTAATTTTATACGAAAGTTTGGTTTGCTGTAAATGTTTCAATAATCCTTTAGCCAAATGAATTAACTGGGCCATTGCGTTTGTCGTAGTGTAACTAAATATAAGTCGTATTATTTTAGTTAGAAGATGATTAAAGTTTAGTTATCAGTTTGCCGAAGTTATAAACTGTAGGCCGTTCAATACTTTGTGCTAGTCTATTTCTTTTTATAAAAATATATACCGGAGTTATCAAACTTGATCAATCCCTTGAATCGTGACAAATACCGCTATTAATTGTGAGATAGACAAAAGATACAAACATTTCATTAAATATACTTCAGGTACGTTTTTATTTGTCAGACTATTTTTCATCTATTCTATTTTATCTATTTGTAAACCCGGTTTAAATGTGTTTTTTCTGTATTTGATTTTTTAGTTGCTACCGTTGACCCATCGTTTAAACGTAAGGAAAACCGCCATTGTTATTATTTTTTAAATAGGTATTATTTTATAAATTTCCTGAATTCCTCGAACCCACGGTGAAAAGAGCTGTAGAAATAAAACCGGAGCTTTGACATGTTCTTGAACAACATACAAAAAGTATGGCGAAATACGAAACCGGAAGTACCTAACGGTTATTTTGAAAAAGTACACTTGCATGAATTAACATAAATATACATATGTTTCTAAACGTATAATAAACGAAATTTCGTCCATCTCATCATGTCACCTGTTTTAGATTTGAAATGTTTAAAAACACAGACTTTAACTTACAATAATCGAAAGCTTTCCGGAGAATATAACGGTAGTTAAAATGTGATATATTCCACAAATTCTCAAAATTGAGTCTATGTAAATATATTAAGATAACTTAAGTATGAAGAGATTAAAGGTATATAGATAAAATTTGGGGATTCCGACGCATTCTTACTTGTTCGTATAAAAGGCGCAGTGAATCAATGCAATCTAGACATTGATTTTCTGATAAGACGAATTCACACTTTCAAATTAAAGTTGTCTTTGAATGACTTTGACGGAACGTCAAATGCTCGTGATTTCTCCTAAAACATACGGATTAGGCAGTTCAATTCTGATGCCTCAGAAATTAAAAGATTTGTAAATATTGTTGTTATATATCAAAATGAACGTCTAGGATTGCGGGTTTTAATAGTGCAAAAATTCTTTTTAAAAATGATATTTTGGAAGGAAAACGAGTCGTCTATATTCATATTGACATGACAAATTCAAATGTCCCATGTTACATTTGCAGCCATCCTTCTCTAATGATGCGTCAGTGGGCTTTTAAAAGACAGGGGATTTTACACATGTCGACTGAAACGTTGACTTGACATCATTTACGCATATTTCTGTCAATGTTGTTTGAGAATCAAAGCATTATTTACCAGTGAAAGAACAAAAATTTGAATTAAGGGAATTTGTCCCATGCACGATAACATATTTTAGTATAGTTTTTGATAACATAGGTGACATAAAACTTTTTGTCATTCGAGCTTACATTTTTGCCATGAAAATACACTTTTCATCTTGTTTGTGAAATACACTGATTTTTTAGAAAGTCATTTGCATTATTTCCGTAATCCGTAAAATTGTTTGTCCTTTCAAATGTCCCCAAATAAGTAAACTGCATTATATTTGCATACAGATAACTAAACGTTGTTCCTTTATTGAAAAATCATGCATTGTATTTTAGAAGTAATTTGCCAGTAAAAATACACTTTTTCTTGCGATTATTTTGACATATAAATGATTGTACTTTCATGCTTAATTGTTTTCTATTAAGCAAAATAAATTGTCCACACCCAATGTCCCTTGACGTTAAAGTAAGCATAAAAGTTGACGTTAGTATACATGTATACAAATGAGTTAAATGCTTTTTAAATAAATCAACATACTGGAATATTTTGCAGTCACTTAGAATTTCTTGACAAGGTATAATATTAAGACAAGAAACTTTCATTTTTATGTTGTTGTTTTTTTTTTGTTTTATCCTATTTCCTTTTCCATAGATTAATGGGCTAGTATGTCACATAAATTTAAATTTAAAATATGGTATACTAGAAAGAAAAAAAGAACATCGCCGTGAAAATAAATTGAAATCTCTACGGAAACAAGATTGAAGAAAGAATGTACCCGAATAAAAACACACATGAAGTGAAAGGGACACAAACGTGAATACTAAAGACGCGGTAAACTAAAACGCAAAACAATTTGTAGCCGTTAAACTTATGCAAAATCGTTTTTTTCCAACAATGCTGAAAAACATGGATCGGTCATTGATTTAAAATGTCACATCAATATTTGTTTCAAACCCGTATCTTACATACGAAATATTCACAATGTCTGTGTACATGATAAATTTCATTTTCTGCGCTGCGAATGATAGCGTCAAAAAGACAGAATTTAACGTAATTTTACATGTAACGTCAAGTGTCACCAGTATTTGACGTTCAGTCTTTCAAGTTGAAAGTAACCGAAACACCAAAACTATTGCAGGTTCGGTTTGATTGAGCATTTTCTTTGGCAATAATGAAAAACATATTGATTCCCACGTTCCCTATTATCCGGGTGGAGAGGAATATCTACACAAATAATTAATCCCGGTTTTTTGTGTGTCTTACATGATTTTAACACCAGTGACAATACTGATGCCGACGAAGGAGCTGGGCAAAGTCTGTATAATGTCATACACTGACCGCTTCACTTCTTTAAAGGCAATTACAGTTTTGAGAGTGCTTCCAGGAAATCGCTTCATAATAGTGAATAGAACAACATTTTAATTAGGTAAAATATGACAGTTATATTCTTATTGGTTATCATAACAGAGATACGTATATGGAATATTATAACATTATGCAATCTGTAGGTTTGTATTTGTCGAGTTTGGTATGTAAACAATAAATGGAGAGCGAAGGTCGAGCGCGATGTGGTTTACATACGCAACGAGACATAATACAAAACCACTGGCGCTTGACCAGCCGCCCCCCCCCCCCCCCATGCCAACCCTTACTAATACGCCCCTTTTGTAAAAATGGTGTCAAGTCACTAATATTATTCCATTCTATCAACATATACGAAAATACACCGTTAAAATCGTATTCTAAAAAAATTATATTTCTATGTATAAAATTGAATAATGGTCAGGAACGGCTCCAGACCCTACCCCCGTTCGAGAGGCTGTTTTTCCTACAATATTGAGGGTTACAACCTGATAGCTGTTTGGTTCAACGCAACAGTGTCTGATCTAACAGTAAATGTCAAAAAGTCACACCAAAAGCTCGAAACAAGCGAAATATTCAACAGAGAACGGCCTCCGAAATGCAGGTTATTTTTTCATAGATTCTTTACCACAGTGCGACTTCCGGAAATCCCGACGCTTTTGTTAGGAGCGTTCTGATTGGTAGAACGATTTGTGTGCAAACTATTTCCCGGACTAAGTCAATAACTTTAAAAAATTAGAATACGATTTTGACGATGTATTTTCGCATATTTTGATAGAATTGAATAATATTAGTGACTTGATACAATTTTTGCAAAAAAGGGCGTATTACTAAGGGCTAGAAGTGGATGTGGCGGCTGGTCAAGAGCCAGTGTACAAACCTACAGATTGCATACTGGTAAAATGTTCATTCATTATCAGTGTTAGGTGTTTTTCGATATGTATGGAAACTTTGGCAACACTTAGGGCTGCATTTGTGGGAATTTTATAAAAGAAATGTGGTAACTCTAATGTAATTCTTGATAAAGAAATAGTTATTTCTTTCAAAATATGAAATTAGTTATGATGAGCATGTTATAAAACTATTTATACATGTGATGATGGATATTTGTAGAATTGCATATAAATTAGAGATATTTTTGATTTAAATGACCAACTTTGAAGGAATATAGTAAAAATTTAAGCCTGGAAGCCCCTGTTTTTTTTTGTTTTCGTTTTGTTTAGAAATATATACTGTGTCATTTTATGGAGTTTAAAAAAAATCTGTCCGTTACAAAAAAAGATATATAGATTTTTTTCCAGTCAAGGACTGAATTGTCTCCCTTTTTTGTTGGATATTTTGATCATTTTCAAAGTTTTTTCTTCAAATACACAAACAAATCTCACATAATTCCATCCAAAACCATACATACATAAAATTCCAAACAAAATAAGGCATAGATATAAGGTGTTGATTAGGAATTCCAGATGTAACAATCATTTAACAGATATATGTGCGTTTTCACAAAATCCCTTCAAAATGGCCGTATAGATGGGGTCTAATAATGAGCGATTACTCAAAAACAAGCCTGGAAAGCTATATTTTTCTTTATATCATTTTGTTTGTGAAGGAATTCTCTTTAATTGTGCAAATTTTTAAAAAATTCTGTCCGTTAGAACTTATTGTGATATACTCCTTTAATTTGACTTCTTTAACATTTTGACGATTTCATATTATTTTTATTTGTATATGTCAATGTAATTAATGATTTTTTTCAAGAAAGAGTGTCATTTGGAGTCAACAAATCAGAATTTGTGAAAATATCGCGGTTTGAAATCGGCCATTTTGGAACGTAAAAACTACCGGAAGCTGCAAAAAATACAGAATCGGAAAATTGGACAATGTTAAAATACGGAATTATTAATCTGACGAGTTGTATCAATTTTGCGGATTAACGCTGCACTTTGCTAAAATCATTAAGGGGTATATAATAAATGTTCATAAATGTTTATGTTCTCTTTATATATAGTATTAGATTTTTATTAGATTGACACTGTCATGTATGGTATTTTATAACTTAATATTGATATATTACTTAAGTCTTCAATAGCTTGTTTTTAGAGGTCAGAAACTGCACTTGACCGTTATGCAATGGAAATAGCCAAATTATGTTATGAGTATTTGTCATTAAACACTACCAAACTAAGCAAATAGTGGAAGAAAAAAGGTTTTATTTAGTTTTGTCTTTTTTGTTTGTTGCTGTTGTTGTATTTGATCGTTTTCCGGTATTGCACTACAGAAAAACAAACGTTACAGAATTAATCAAAACAAGATTGTCAGTGTTTCATTTAATACCCTTTTCATAATCATTAATTATCTGCATCCTATTGCGACCTTAAATGTTATTTTGAAAGTCGTAATTAATCATAACGTTTAGAACATTTGATTTTGATATCATGCTACATGATTGATTATTTCTTAATTTTATGTAAGAAATGGAAATTACTTGGTGATGAAGCTTATTTTCTTCTTTCTCAATTATACTTGGAATACTATGGTATCATTGTATTACGCGATTGTTTAATTTTCGCGATTTTCGCGCTAGGGTAAGTGCACGAAATCAAACCCTAGCGAAATCTATCCATTGAATATCTAGTCTCATTAAAATAATACAAGTGCGCGAATTACAGTCCTCGAGAAAATTGCACGTATGACATTAGCGCGAAATTTTGTCCCCGCGAAATTAAATGATACGACAGTAGATGAAAAGTGAACTTTGAAAGACATCGAACACGACAAATATAAAAATATTGCAGGCTCGGTTTGATTGAGCCTGTTCATGGACTGTATTGGAAATGCATACTACTGCCCACGCCGCCTTGTCCCGGGTTGAGCACAACTCAATATTTACACCAATAAACAGTACAATTCGACCATACCAAACGATGGAATGCATATGGCGATGGACAAGGAACCTCCAATACGGTATTTTAATATTAATAAAATTCCATGTTCAGCGGCGTATGGTCCCAGAAATAATAATTATTTAAGTTTGGTAATTATTAATAATAATAAAAATAATATTTTAAGTTTTGTTACCCATTCTTTTAAGATCAATGATGTTATTTCTTAAAATTGTATTATCTGCATAAATTCTAATACTGTTTTATTATAATAGTTTTAATGATTCTTAAGTGATTGTGTGTGCTTTAATTTAAATGTGCTATTTTTATACATGTATGTTCTTATGTAAAGGTTATGTACAACGCCATTGAATATGTGCACATAAAAATAGGCGTTTAATTAAATAAAGAAGTTTCAGGTTTTAATAATAATTTTGCCCTAAACGAGAAAACATTGAGTGGAACTAAAAAAATGGAACTTTGAAAGCTACCAAACACACACGAAAGGAAATATTGCAGGCTCGGTGTGATTGAGCCTGTTCATGGGCAGTAATGGAAATGCAATGAAATTACTGCCCGTGCCACCTAGCCGGGGTTAAGCGCAACTCAATATTTACACATTCCATCCTAAACGTAATAAATGGATATTACGAAATAGAAAACAGTAGAAAGAAACTTTAAATTTATTCTCCTGTAAGTTTGACAGAAAATAACTGAAACAAATCTAATATGTAAAGAGAAATAATTTGATCTAAACAAAAGTAAAATATGCATATCAGGAATCGCCTCACTCACAAAACACAGACTCACGAGGCGAAAAAGAAGAGAGGAAGAGAGAGAACATGTTTATTATAAGAATGTGAATTCAAATACTTTTTTAATACGTCATATACAATTACCGAAAGAGAGACCCTTGGGGTTACCGCCTTGGAACGGTCAGCGAAAAAAAACTGCTCCTGGGGGTTTAAACCAGGTCCTAGGGTGCACCAACCTAAAACTTGCCCCAACAGGTTCTCGTATCAAAAAACAAGTACAAGTTGTCTTGGTGAAATAACTCCAACCCACCCATCAGCCCAACAATTGTGCATGCAAATTCACACAAGCATATAAAACATAAGAAGCTAATAGCATTGAAAGGCCAATGGATCGTGGTGAAGTTGTTAGTTAAAACAGTTACGCTTAGAGTTGACTGTCGTTTAGAAAACATGTTGAGGTTCAGATTGATGTTTTTTAATTTTATTTATTTATTATTTATTTATTTATCTATTTATAATAGATAATCGCAAAGTTCTCAGATTTATTTACTGAATATTATGTCCAAAATGTGTTGAGTCTTGTGATTAGACATTATATTGTTTTGAACTTCCCCGAGAAACTTATTTATACAAAGTCGAAGTCAAGACATCTGTGATTTATTTATTTCGCATGAGAAATGGTACACAACTTTACATTAGATTTCAATAACATTAGTAAGCATATTAAAAGTAACAAAAGGCTGTTAAAAATTTGTCCGATGAAATCTAACTGATTCTTATAAGGGAAAACCGTTAAAACGTAGTTGTTAGTAATTTCATCTGACTACAATTTATATTTTATTTTAAATCTGTATTTAAACTTTAAAAACATTAAGTTATTCTTATTTTGATAAAAAGGTCAGGCGTCTTCTCAGACTGTAGTGCTGACCTAGTTGAGAGGACGAGACAGTCATAACTTCTCCAGAGTTAAAATAAAGGTTAACAATTTGAGTAGTTTAAAATTATATACATGATGCTGGTAGACTAGAAAGTTGGACTGGAGAAGGCTGCTCTGTGCAGACTCATGGCAGTCATGAGCCTCTGCAGGGAGGCGGCATCAGTGACTGATAAGGGCAGGTGGTTCCTCTCTCGCACTGTGCGTGGGTAGAATGAGTTGTTGTAGACTCTGGAAACTTCTGTTGTTTTATGGATTTTGGCTCTACCTCTGGTGCATTCTTCACAGGGCTGTATGTGATCAGGGTTCACGTCAACCAGTCGGAGCTGAATCTTGTAGAGAAGGGTCAACCCAATGTCTTACCTCTGTTGTAGGGGTTGCAAGCCTAGGTCCCTGATCATTTTGGAGACACATCCAGGTTTTCTGTCCAAGTGGTTCTTGGTGACATAACTGGCACCTCGTCTCCGGACCTGTTCAAGATGGTTAATGTCAGAAGCACAGGGGTGGGGGGTCTTGGAAGCTTTTGCTGGTGTCTTATCCACATGTTCCTTCCAGCTAAGGTCTTGATGAAGGTTGATCCCAAAATACTTGAAACTTTCTACCGCTTCAAGTGTGTGACCATGTAGCTTGACAGGTGTTGTTTACGAATTCTTGCGTTGTTGCACATGTGAACGACCTGACATTTCTCCGGATGGAACGCCATCTGTCATTTTCTGCAGGGCAGTAAGGCCCCTCTGTAAGATTTCTGCGTCTTCTGTGATCTTATACATCTGTATAGTATACCATCGTCTGCAAACAGTCTAGTATCCGATGTTAGCCCCTCTGACATGTCATTTATGAAGGCTATAAAAAGTAGCGGGCCTAGGACTGTACCCTGTGGGACTAGGGAAACAACATCTGCACAGGAAGATGACATATCCAAAATGACTTGCTGTTTTCTACCACTCAGGAAGGCCCGGATTTACTGTAGGGTATTACCCCGTACTCCATAGTGTTTAAGCTTGTGTAAGAGTCGTTCAAGTGGCACCTTATAAAAGGCTTTGGAGAAGTCTAGTAGAATGACATCTATTTGTTCACGTCCGGTGCTAAGTTGACTGGCGATTTCATGGATTGTTGTGATTAACTGTGTCACATATGAACGACCCTTCCTGAAGCCATGCCGATTGAGGCAAAGGATGTTGTGACCTTCAAAGTAATTGATGACCTGGCTGTGTACCACATGTTAAAGAACTTTGCAGATGATTGATATAAGGGACACTGGTCTATTATAAAAAGGCTTGATGTTTATCTCCCTTTTAGTAAATGGGCACTATGTTTCCTGGCTCCAATCAGCTGGTACTGTTTCGGTATCAAGCGAGTATTAGAATATACTATATAACATTGGAGCAATATCGTCTGCAGCTACTTACAATAAGTAAGTATGTTTTCAATCATGCCCTGGTTCCTTGTGTGGATTCAAGTTCCCTAATAGCTTTATGATTTCTTGTACAGTTATGCGATTTCCTGCAGGGTTGGGTGGGGGCTGGGTCCCATGTCCGGAAGGTTTCTTGTGTCTTCTTTGGTGTAGACGGACTGGAATTAAGAATTAAGTATCTCAGACTTCTTCTTGCTGTTACTCTGTAAGAAGCCATGTGCACCAAAAAGGGAAGAAACGCCTTCGGAGTCTTGTTTCCTACTTTTACTAAAAGACCAGAAACGTTTAGTTTTTATGGTCTTGTCTTCACTGACATGAAATCTTTCTCTGCCTTACTAGTGGACTGCTGGACATGTTTCTGTAAGTTCTTGTAACGCTGCCAGTGGTTGACTTCCCTGGTTTTCTTGTCTTGCCATTGGGCTCGATGCGTGCACCTTATTAACCTGCGAAGTTTGGTGTCGACCCATAGGTGTGTCTGTCTAGTGCTGGACATCTTTGTCGGGACGACTTTTACAACAACGGATGATATAGCAGCTTTGAACTGTGACCAAGCATCTTCTAAGGATGTTAAGTTCCCACAGTTAATTTTAGAGGTACATAATTGAAGATGTTTCTAGATTAATGGGATATTTGCTTTCGTCAAGAGGTAAATCTTACGAGTTGGTTGTCTGTTACGATAGGGTTTCAGCGAAGTGTCAAGTAATACAATGTCATGGTCACTCTTGTAGCTGATCGGTGGGAGAGATTTACAGCTCACTTTATATCCTGGGTGTGACACGAAAAGTCCAAAGCATTATTAATTGTCGCAAAATTCACCACCTGTACAAGACCGAGGTCCATAGCTATATCTTAGAATGCTTGCTTAACACGAAGTGGGTATTGGTTGTTAGAATCGAGCAATTTCTCCAATCAATATCTGGTAGATTATAATCACCTGCAAATATGGTTATGTTATATAAACTTTGCTTTCATATCGTTAAGAAGTGCACTACGAGCATCTTCCAGGTAAAATGTATCGACCTTATTTCGTCCACAGTATGATGACCATCTTCTTCTTTCCAACTTGAATAGTCCCAGTAAGTAGCTCCAGGGTGCTGTGAGAAGTGATCTCTAAGACATCAATATCATTATTCACAGCAATCATTACACTACCATGTGGATCACCAGGTCTGTCCCTTCGGTATACTTCAAGTACAAGGGATGGATTGAAGAACTTATTAATACAATCAGTTAAAAAGACGTAATTAACAAAAAGAAAACTTTAGATAATTTTTATTGAAACCGTCAGTTGCAAAACATTTTCTAGCCAGCACAAACATTATACGTTGTTCTGCTTGTCTTCATGAACAAAACTGTGGAATAAAAGTTAAAAACGAGTTTTCGATATTGAGTCACGTTCAACTTTACAAATAAATGTGTTTATATATTATGAGGTACTCGGGGTAGGTCCAGTAGTCTCTCTGCACGACGAATTCCCGAAACCTTGCATTAGGTATGTCGGCGACAACAGAGTCAAACCTGTACTTGTGCGTTTGACAGTTCCATTGTAGGCATGTTGGTTCTCTGCACGGAGGCGTATCATAAACTTCCAAAGGCATTGTCTTTAGAACGTACATTTCCCCAAGACATGCGCGGCAAAGAAACATATGTTTAACATTTTGAGGCCCTGTGAAAGAAAATATTATTATATAGCAATACTTTGAGCATGCAGACATTTTAAACAGAAAAATTATAGTCTATAAAATGTTTAATTTAATTAATTACCTGTCTGAAAGAAAAGCACCAGGAATTCAACCAAGACACCCAGTCATGATCAGTAGATGTTTACTATCAAATTCGTGAGTCAAAGTAAGCACGTGTAATACTACTAGCTTAAACGACTTAAGTTCATAAAATAAATGAAAATTAACTTTGAAAGCCATCGAACAAGATAAATATGATAATATTGCAGGCTCGGTTTGATTGAGCCTGTTCATGGACAGTTATGGAAATGCATATTACTGACCAAGCCGCCTAGCCTCGGGTTGAGCGCAACTTAATATTTACATCAATTAAAATACAATTTTGACCATCCCAAACGATGGTGTGCATATGTGGACATGGAACCTTCTATTCGGCATTTTCAGATTAATACCATTCCATGTTCAGCATAGTATGGTCCTCAGATGAAAGAATGGGTTTGTCCTAAACGATAAACAATGGGCGGAACTAAACATAATAGAATTTTGACGGTAGATCTTAAAATTAAGTTGCGTTCAAAGGACGTATTAATACTAATTGATATCAGCTCTGCTTGAATCTACGTGGAGACTTTTTACACCCGCCACAAAGCACAAAAACGCTATTGTGATATTGAAAAAGACGATAAGGGAACTTTGAAAAAAAGTAATATATGCATATCAGGAATCGTCACAATCACAAAACACAGCCTCACTACGCAGCAAACAAGAAAAGAGGAAGAGAGAGAGAGCATGTTTTTAATAAGTATGTCAATTCAAATAGGACGCCACAAAAAAATTAACGAAGAAGAGAACCTTTGGGAGTACCGTCTTGAAAAGGTCAGTGGCAAAACAAATTGCCACTGGGGGTTTAAACCAGGTTCTAGGGTGCATTAACCTCACACTTGCCCCAACAGGTTCTCGTATCACACAAAAGTACAAGTTGTCTTAGTGAAATAACTCCAACCCATCCATCAGCTCAACAATGTTGCATGCAAAAGCACAACATTTTTTTCAATGAGACTGGTTAGCTTGGCTTTAATTAAATTATGAGGGGAAAAAGTATATAGGGTTGAAAAATCATAAAGTAGGCAAACAGAACGCCTGAAAATTATTTGATTTAAGCTTCTTCAAAACGTTATTTGAATTTTTTATAGACCAAAATAAATTTTTGCAAGTGGTTTCAAAAACGTTTTCGCAATACCTAATTTAATGCTCTTTTATAGTTGTAAGACAAGTTCTTAAACGCCAACGAACACAAAAAATATGAAATTTTAATAGAACTTCTTAAATTACTTTTGTTTAAATATTTCGGCCAGATTAAAGATGGACGGCTTCAATATGTCAGCCATTTAGATTTGGATATTTTCAAACACCAGAAGAATATACTTCATGCTTATCGAATTTTGCCATTGGTATTGTAGGATTTTAATTTTTATCTCGATTATTCGAAGAATAGGGGAGCTATCCTACTCGCCCCGGCTTCGGCGTTCGCGTTCTCTTCGACGTCCGTTAACCAAAATATCCAGAACTTTGAAACTACTTGTGATATTATCTTGAAACTTGGAATATATATTTACCATTACAATCTACATCATTATCAACTAGAACCATAACTGCTACGAATATTTTTCAAGTTACGTTCATGTTTTCAATAAAATGATAAATGTGTTAACCAAAATAAGCACTTGGTCCATAACTTTGAAACTACTTTAGATGGCACATTGACAATCACAATCTACATGATTACCATTAAGACCCATAGCTCTGCTTTATTTTTCAAGTTATGCCCCTTTTTCTCTTCGATGTTGTGTTCACCAAAGTAAGCAATTATCCCATAATTTTGAATCTACTTGAGATAATACTTTGAAACTTTAAGTATATATTCACTATCATGTCTACATCATTATTAACATGACCTATCACACTATTAGGAATATTTTTAAGTTTGCCCCTTTTGCAATTAGTTTTTGCATTAAAATTTGCACTTGGCTCTTACCTTTAAAATACATGAGGTATCGACTTAAAACTTATAGTCACTACCATAATCACCAAGGCCAATAACTCTGCTACAATGATAATTTAGTTGTTCCTTTTTTCACTTTGATTTTGATTTAGTTACATTGCACTTAGTTCATAACTTTGAAGCGAATACAAGATACACATGTAGCAACTTCAAACTTGAAATACTTCATCATTATCTATATCACTTTCAACAAGACTTCCAAAAAAGTTATTCCCCTTTTTAGTTGAATACTTGTGGTACATGAAATTATTTATGTTATTTGAAATCAATATCCTTGCTAACCATTCACTTCTTAATATTGTTCCTGTTTGAAATGAAATTTTGGCCATATTTTTGCTATTCTTTTAATCTTTAAATTTTATTTATTTCAAATGAATCGAAAAGTCGAGCGCGTTGTCACCTCAGACATCTCTTGTTAAATATTTCAATAAGAATTGTATGCAGGATGTGGCCATTCCTGATATGCATATTTCTTTTTTTTTCAACAAACCTGTGTACTGATCTGATTTCGTTGGTTTTTCAGCCATGTAAATACCTTTACCAAATGCTTCTCGTGTGCTATATTCTGTGCCCAGACCAGTCATCCAAATGGAATCTACATTCCCTGGTTTTGTTCCGTGAAACAGAAAATGCTCGTTTATGCCATCGATGATTTCATTAAGATGAGAGTTCCTTATGTTATGGTTATTTCTGATTATCTCAGTTGAGCATATTTCAGATGACGAAACTTCTTGTAAGCTCGGAAAATGACACTTTTTAATTCTCTTTCTTTTCGTTACCATTTTTCGCCTTTTCTCGTTATATTTTATAAAAAGTTCTGCGTTTTCAAACCGATATACCCTTGTTATTTCAATTAAAGCTGGGCCCCTCGGTGTTGCATCTTGTCCTTTGCCAACATCTGATGGAGACCAGAGCTTGTTAACAATAATTCTAATGAATTCTGTAGTAGAAGTGTCTGTAATGTCCACCTTTTCTACACAATTTCCTCGATTTGTCCAGTAGCTAGGTAACCTTTCGTCGAAAACTGAAAAACATTTGTAAAGCTTGCCGTTGAAATTAAGCTAGACGTTTCTTTTTTCTCATTATTATTTTCAGATGACAAACGACATCATCCATGCATGCTCTTTTTTGTTAGTACATGCATCTCGGTTCTTAGCTAATTATTCCCAATTATTCCCGGTCTATGTCTTTATCATTAACTTCAAAATGAAGATTTAAAAAAAGAGAGTTCTTTGTGGCACGTCCTGATGAAGTTTCAACTAAAAAAATTATACCACAAATGCTGTAATTATTCTAAATGATAAACTATTATATGCTAGTTTTTACTTTTTTATTCAAATATTCAGATATTTGTCCTATTTTAAGGAAAAAATACAATAGAATTACTCGTAAACACATGTTGATCCCCTGTTATATCTATTGATTGCTAAAATCCACAAAATATCATATAAATTAGGATTTATCTCAACAAAACAGATGTAATAAGTTATTTCACCAAGACAATTTGTACTTGTTTATTGATACGAGAACCTGTTGGGGCAAGTGTGAGGTTGGTGCACCCTAGAACCTGGTTTAAACCCCCAGTGGCAATTTGTTTTGCCACTGACCGTTCCAAGACGGTATCCCCAAAGGTTCTCTTCTTCGTTGATTGTTTGTGGCGTCCTATTTGAATTGACATACTTATATAAAACATGCGCTCTCTCTCTTCCTCTCTTCTTTTTCTCTGCGTGGGGAGGCTGTGTTTTTTGAGTGTGGCGATTCCTGATATGCATATATTGCTTTTTTATTGTCGATTATAAAAAAATAATGTTTTAAACAAATATATAATTTATACCCGTTGATGAATTAGCATAAGGACGAGAGTGAAACATTGTACCTTTCGAAAAAGCATGATCTGTATCCTGTACTGACCTAATAGAAGTGGTGACAGTATAATTGATATAGACAGAGGACGTTCTTCATCTCTCGTCACTCCGGATGAGCAATATGGGCATCCATTATTTGATTGCGAAGCCAGAGTGGGACACGCCGGAGTGGAACTCGAATGTTTCTGGAAGTGTGGTCTTACACAACGCCAGAAAAGTACAAATAAACCAATCGTAATCAGTGGATGAATTACCACGGCGATTATCGGTAACAGCATCTCTCGCAAATCAGAACTTGCCATCGTAACTGAAAAGATCATCAATAAAAAAAGTAAACTCATAAACTCAAGATTGTATTACATTTTTATGCACCAACGTAGAAGGAGGCATATAGAGTTGCACTCGTTCGTACTTCCGTTAGTCCGTATATACGTTCTCCAAATCTTGTGGCATCAACTTCTCCTAAACTATCAGGCAGATTTCTTTTAAACTTGCAAAAATGGCCAAGCAGGACGTGAAGATGATCGTAAAAAGGGGATTTTTCTGCGGTCTTTGTTACTTACCGGAGTTATGGCCCTGTTGCAGCAGTGGGGGCATCAATGTCCAAGGACACGTTGTAGTTATAGCAATCATCCATATCGATTACTGGAATGTCATTTTATTTCACGAAGTCTTAACCTTTAAACTAATAGCTGAGGGCTTTTGATCGGCATTATTCTTTCTCTTAAGTTTTCTTCAGGAAAATATATTGCTATTTCCACAAGCTGTAAAATATATCGTTAAGTTTAGTGTCGCCTCTGTTGTAATTACATTGTGGAGAATCACATGGGTTTTTTAAATAATGGATGTTAGTTGTTTCCTATAAGTTCATACTTTTGTAGTTTTCACATTGATTTCCTTTTTCAAGATATAGCATATCCTATTATTGTATTTAATTGATTTTATAAACTAAGTTATTTATAATAATAATACAAATAATACAAACCTCAACTAAACTATTTCTGACCATATGAACGATAGCACTTTATTGAACAGTCTATTTCGAATAGTTTCGAATTATTGTTTGTAGCTCGACTATTCGAAGAATATAGGTGCTATCCTACTCTCACCGGCGTGTTCGTTAGCGTTGTAGTCCCTCAAACAAAAATTGGTCTTTAACTTGATATTTAGAATATATATTAACCTTATATATTTCTGCCTTTTTTGTACTTTAATTTTGCGTTCAACAAAGTCTGCACAATGCATATAACTGTTAAACTACTTGAGATATAAACTTGAAACTTGGAAAATACCCGGTATATTCACCATCACATACTCATAACTTTTCTACCAATAGTTCTCAGGTTACACCATTTTTTCACTTAGATTCTGTGTTCACCACAATATTTAATACGCCTATCAGTTTGAAACTACTTGAGATATTACGTTGAAACTTGGAATAAACGTTCGCCATCAGTATCCACATTTCTTTCAATAAGACCAATAAGTCTACTGTTTTAGTTATGCCCCTTTTAAATAACTTAACTACGCAGGAAGAGGATCAATCAATCCGAGTATGCAATATTTTCCTATACATGTGTTGTTTTTGTCGGCTTTCAAAGTTCCTTTTTCATCCATATCATCTTTAACTTAATGTTGCTCATATTTTTATGTTCATGTACTACAAGGTTAATCCAGAAATTAAACATCTGCATGGCGAAGTTCTTTCTGACAACAAGGATGAAAACATTCTTAACGTTTTAAGTTGTGCCCTTTTCAAATCACTTTTAACCTTAAACTTATCATTGCTGGTATCTTAATTATTTTGGTTTATCTAATACTTGAAATATGTATTTTGTAGTTACAAAGTTAATCTTTTTTCAGTTATGTCTCTTGAAGAATTTTATCAGAAACTAAGATTAAACAGTTTTTATTATCCCTAAATAATCATATTGACATATGATTTTCAAGATTAATATTAAAGAAAAAATATATCAATTACAATACATTGTATTTCAATTAATTCTTTTCTACTAGCCAGAAGTTTAAAAATGTTTGATTTAATTAAAACAAAATCTAATTGGCAATGAGTCATTTTCCGTGACGACATTTTTGTATATAAGGTTTTATAAATGATTTGGTATTTACTTCCTTTTGTGTATAATACACAGTTGTGTGAAGATTTATTGCTGTTTTATGAAGCTCTTGTTCAACATGGTATTTCTATTCCACTCCGTGTGTCAAAACTAAGAGCTCAATAAAAGGATTATGTAAACATGCTAGGTGACATAACATTTTTATTTCATATATTTTATATCAGATATATAATGACTACAATATAAAAACCACTTTTACCGTACTTTTTAAATCGAAACCATTATGTTAAAGTAGCACTAGAACTTACATGCAATTAAATAAGTACAGTTTTGTCGGGCTTTTTCTGCTGCCAAAATTTAAACCTCAAAACTTGATGGAAAAATAAAGTCAAGAGGACAAAATTGCATTACAACAATTGTGAAAACATGTTAAAAGCTATCTTGCTTTGTCTTCGCGTCACGGAAAATTTATTTTACTAAGACATTGGTGGTTTCCAATGATTTCTTTTAAGACACACTATACGGTTAAGTTTGTCAACATTTTGAAATGTTTTGGCAGTTGAAAATTTTGCAGAAAATCGGAAAAAGGCTTAATGTGGCAACACCGGTATGGTGTTCGAAAACTTGATCATAATTATTATTGTTAAGTCCATAATGAAAAATTTTAAGTTCATATTAATCCATTCATATTTTTATTGTCGGGGAGTATATTTTCAACGCAGAAACTGTCATTAGAATCTGTGGGTAAAGGAAAAAAGATTACACAACTTTCGGAATTGTCTTTAAACTTGAATCTTATCGTACTATATAACACGTAATTTTATTTTGCACACTGTTGCATGAGCTATGGATCTTCACAAAATCAATACAAAACTGTGGCTTTCAATTGTCACAGTTTTTGTAACAGCCATGAAATTTGTAAGTAAATCAATCAGTTTATTAATATTTTAGTGTAAAAACTGAAGATAATTTTTTTTATTTGTTGTTGTTTTTTTTCTTAAACTTAGTGTGGCTATTTACTCAATCCCAAATTTAAAAGTATTTCGAGTTTTTCCATTTAAATAGCTAATCGCTTTTAATGATGTATTATAAAACATAGGATCACTGCTCAAGTTTTTCAATCGGAAACATAAAATCGTATACATGTACCAGTTGAAGTAATTTATTTTGTAAAACCTTCTGATAAATTTAACGTGCTTTAAACTGCTGCACTGAACTCAATGTTCTAACTCAACGATATATTGTAAGGAACAGGTGACACGACCGTCTAACATTTATCAATGCATTTTTAAAAAATTTAAGGATGGTTTCTGGTCGTCATTAGACGGTCGTCGATAAAAACATTATCAATATCCCTTATAGCAAAATGGAGTTCAAGAAAACTTCACACAAATTAATGGCATCTATGTAACTTTATTTTACATAATTATGTTATTAAGGAAAGTTAGATCAGTAAAGAGAAAAATAGCCAAACCTCAACATTCTATAAAATTCTACATTAACATCCAAACACAAAAACTAAAGAACATAAATTATAAATGCCCACTTGACTTATATGATACCGACAAAAATATGTGCGATTGATTTGTCAAAAGTATACAATTTGAGATATTTGTAAAATTATGTTGGACCTTGAATTTCCTGGTGGGTTAATAGATGAAAAAAGAATTAAAAGTTGAGTTCTTTCCTTATAATTGAACTACAAGGACATCACATATTGTTGAAATTATCATATTATTTATGTTCATGTAGGCACTTAAATTTATGCTTTGTATAGCTGACTTTCATCACCCTCCTACAAGACATAAACTGTGCTCATACAAGAAATAAACTGTGCCTATACAATAAAGTTAACTGTATTCCAACTTGAAGGCTGAAAGTCAGGCGTTTCACGTCAGGATTCATTTCAACTTTAGTTCATTATTTATTGTAGATTTTTTTTCTTAACCCAAATTTTGTTAACGCACAGCCATTTTGAATTTTAAATATGTTAGAACAAGCACAAAACAATAACAGAAGAGTGGTGAGTAATATCAAGTAAAGGTATGAAACAATTTTAGTGTAAATATATATCAAATTGAAGACATAGTTAAATCCAAAATACAACAAACCGATTGCAAGGGAAGTACACAATTAAATAAGTAAGAAACAACAATACACCGTAATTTTTAAAACATATATGCAAAAAAACAAATAGTAGTAGCTTATTAGATATTTTTCGAAATCCTGCAAAACCTAGGCATTTTTAGCATTACGATCAGTGTGTACATGATTACATAATCTTCGACAGTCTTTAAAACAATTTCATTTGCTTTTTGTGGTAAGTATAAAACATATTTTGACAATTGCCATTATGCTAAGAACATGCATACAAAATACAATATCAATCTACTAATTGTTTTTGCAGCAGGTTCTTTGACCATAATATCCTTTAATTTACGTTTTTAATGCCTACACCTTGTCCAGCATCGCCTGCAGCTATAGCAGAAAAACGCATCAAATATGAACGCTATTGCAAATGGATAGGAAAATGACGCGAAGACGATACAAGACCAACCAACCACCTCGTGAACCCAGAGAAGAATGAGTTGCGAAAATGCCGCCAAAAACTCTGTAAAAGAACGGGGAGTGAAGGTTATGTAAAATAAAATGTAAATAGTAACTGATTTAATTTTATTCACAGCAAGTTGCTTTTGCGCAATCAATGTGTCTTGTTCAAACAAGCGAAGTAAATATTAGCATTAAAACTTAAATTACATCATAATCGTACTTGCGATAACAAAATGGCAATCAGGACTATGCCCAAGGTTATAAAACTGAGAATGGAAACCAGCCTCAAATCTCAAGCATTTGATTGGCTGAAACCTCAGCCCTAGTCTTTGTAACTCAACTAAGTTTAGAAGATTTATTAGTCTTTTGCTCTTGTAGATATGATTTTGGATATAAATCTAAATCTAAATAGATACATGGAATTTTGTATCTTTAATGCAAAGACAGATGATTTTCATCTGATTTATATGCCCCCGTTTTGCTATCGCAGTGGAATGACAAAAGGTAACATGTTGTATCATATAGGATCAATTTAAGTTCATTCCCCGAAACAATAAATCTCAGCTTGCTGTAAACGATGATAAAATTTGAACGACTTACGTGCAAATGTAAACATCCAGATGTGTTTACACCAGTCCAATTCGATCCATCCTTTTGAGGACAACTGATCGTAGGATGTTTTAAATACAATCACGGATGACGCGAACGTCATAAAGAAAGACACCAAACAGATTCCAAACATCACTTTACTGATGAAAACTACAACAAAATTATTTAAGAAAACGGAACTATGCGACCACAACTTTCAAAAATCCTTAAGGAATATCTTGCATTGAAAAACATATTTTGCGTAAGAAATGTGTAATTATTGGCGTTTACTTAATTCTGAATAAATCTCTACGATTACATAGTGAACACATGATAAAGACCAGAAACGAACCAGCTCAGCTTATAAAGCCAACTTTCCTTTCGTCTATTCCACAACAATCCCATGTATGCTGATTATTTTAAAGAATAACTTATAAGTAGCTGTATAACATAAAAGTTAAAACTGATTAAAACGTTAAGAACATACAACAGTTTTGAATTTTTTAAGATGTTAGTTATGCCCCCTTTCGAAGGTATTGTTTTGCCCATATCGGTCGGTCGGTAGACCACATCTTGTCCTATTGATTTTGAGGTCAATAGAATAAAGGTCGAGGTCACAGTGGCATTGAATGCAAAAAGTTTGTCCTATCAATAACTAGACAATGCTTTCACCTATGGTCATATTGATTTTCAGGTCAGCAGTTCAAAGGTCAAGGTCACAGTGACTTTCAACATAAATACCTTGTCCGATCAATGGTTTTAACTATGGTCCTTAAATTTGGTATGGCGGTTTGTTATCACTTGTAAAAAAACACATACTGAATTTGAGGTCACTAGGTCAAAGGCCAAGGTCACAGTTACCTTCAACACGGAAACCTTGTCCGATTGATAAATAGACAATGTTTCACATATGGACCTAAAATTCGGTAGGGAAGTTTGTCATCACATGTAGAAGACCCCTATTGATTTTCAGGTCAGTAGGTCAAGGGTCAATAAGACCTCCATTACAAAAATCTTTTCTCACTAATAACTAGATTTAGCGATCAATAACAGCTGTTTATTAACCATTTGACATGTGGGTGGCATACTTGTTTTACAAACATCTCTCGTTCGATCAAAAATGTTATTGTGAACTGAAATGTAAATAGTTATTTTTAAACTCTGGTCTAGGTCAGTTGTATGTAAATCATTCAAGTGTATAGGGTTTTTTATCGAGATTGTCTTTATAAAAATGCAAGCACTGCTCTTCGTCCATTGAAAGCCAAACGTAGTAATCAGCCTTCTTTGTTCAGTTGCTGGTGAACCCTTCTGGCTTTCAATAGGCGACTTATACCTCCAATTTCGCATCCCCCATCAGCACACGCGTAAAATAACCCCTTTGGACTGCAAGACTCTGTTTGATTTCCATCGAAACTACATATCCAAAAAGGCGAAATTACCGCCAAAATCTGAAAGAAGACATAATTACAAAAAAAATCTTTCTTTAAAGTTAACGCCAAAATTACGAATAAATGTACAAAAAGACGAAATTCAATAAATAGGCTAAGGTGTATTGTGTACCACTGTTATTGTTGTTTATCAAAGAGTGTCATGAAAACCACTTGTCTCATTCTCATTTATAAAAAAAGATTTAAGTGTTCACAAATTTTACAGACATGTATTTGTATACACCAAAAACTCGAATTTGGTGATTTACGGAACACATCTAGCGCCTGCTTGCAATAAGTTGAAATGTGGATCTATGTTTTAATATTACATTAAAAAGATTCGAGCTGCGTTGTATAACTTCAATTACTGTTTAAATTTTAACTGATTGGGTCTTACCTATGTTTAATGAAAACAGTACAGTTACTTCCATATTTGTTTTACAGAAGCTAGTAACCTCATGCATAACAACATACTAAGTGTTCATGTTAAATGGAGAAAAACAACAAAAGAAAAATGATCTATCAGAACATGTTGTTATCATTCGACACACGCAGATTATGTAATTCAAATATTTTTTTCTAAAAATATTCCAGTTTATAAGCAACATAATGTTTCATTTTTTTTACTAAAAATACTCAAATAGGAGTTCTCATTCTTCACAGATAGATTTGTTCAAGCAGATAATATAATCATAAATTGTTTATCATGGTTAGTAGCGTAATCATTTTCTGGGTTATCCAGCCTATCTCAGTCGGTAGCGTTTTCGGATAGCATGGCTTGTCGTTGTCGCCCTGTGGTACTTGTTCTATTCCATACTGGTAATCTGAGTATTCTGAATTATATTGTATTTTTTTCAGGCACCATAAGGGTAACCCCATTCATTCACAAAATTCTAATAAATAAAATTCAAACAACATAATTGAATATAATTATAATTTTTTATTCTGAAATTTAAGACGTATTTTAATGATCAAGCACATTTTCTCATGACTGAAAGACTGAAAACGCTGTGCTAAGATATTTGTGTCAAATGTTAAATGAACTACCTGAAACAATATCACTGGTACAATAGCCGACAGAAATAGAACGCTTAAGATCTCTTGCATGACTCATCCATCACCTAAATGATTCACCTGAAATATAAGCTCTATATATCCTAATCGCACCTGACCCTGTTTTCTGGACGAACGACCATAACGTATTAGAACGCGCTGAAATTTTGAGCTCCCAAAACCGACACTGATTTCTTGTCGGACACCCGTAACGTACAAACACGTATGCTTTTTTCACGATTTTAATACCCGTAACATAAATCTGCGTTAATTTTTTAAATGCCCGTTGATAAGCGTATATTTTAATAAAGCAAGTACGTTTTTATCCGTTACAGGTTTTCTAACTTTTATTAAAATTCGGAATTTTAAACATGGTTAGAAACCCGATTTAGTAATTTTAAAACACGTTATTATAACATTACGGTATTTCTTCCGTAAAAATTGAAATATGCTTATCAGGAATATTTCCTGAATCTCAACGATCTGTTACGTTATGGATGAAACCAATCGTAAAATTCTGGTTGACACTGGAAGACTGTAACGGAAAATTCCGTAAATCAGTTAATCTAATTCACAGTCATTAATTTTTATGCCATTGTTAAAAATGTTATTTTTAAGTAATAACTAGGTAGATATAGGTATTTTCAAAAATATAGGACAACTGGTTTTTTTTAAATATTTTGACAATAAATGATGAAGAAACAGAAACTCTGTAATTAGTTGTTGTTTTTTTTTTCTTAAAATTAGACTTCGAATAAATAACTAATTTTCTTATCAGATTATCTAAATCGCATGTAAACAATTTTTACTATAATGCGTTTGATAGAAATTACGTGATGTATCATAGGACTAATGGTGTAAAAATACTGATCGATAATTCCGTGTTCTTCTAATTAGCCACAAATGCAAGGACTGTTGAATAAAAAGAAATGAAAATCCTACGAAACAAAACAAGATATGGTTTTGAAACGCGATTTTTTATACGTTTAAATACGTATCGGGCGTCCTCAAGTAAATCAGGGTCGGGTTTTGAGAAGTCAAAATTTTGTCACGTTTAAATGCGGTATGGTCGTGGAAAGGATATGAAAAAAGTGAAATATGCACATCAGGAATAGCCATATCCAGCAGACTCAACCTCCCCTCACAGCCAAAACCTAGAGAGAAGTCTGAGAGTATAGACGAAAGTATTGAACTATAACATGAACTTAGAGCAGCACATGTACTATTTGTGTTAAAGAAAGTATCTAAACTAAAAAGCATACGCTTAGGCATCCTATTTATAGATGAAAATTGGACTTTTGAAGCAACCGATAACGACAAATGTGAAAATGTGATATGCATATTAATGCATAATACTGAATTACAGTTCCATTAACCAGGGAGTAAGCGAAGTGTAGCAAAGCGAGTACGGGGTATGATTTATTCTAAATTTTTTATCTCTGTGTCAACTTGCGAAAACATTCTGTGGCACTTGTACCAAAGCTATTGATATGAGCAAGCCTATTAACTTGTTTTAAATTCTTATGCTTGTCCTTTTGTAGCGGTTTCAGTACAATATCGGATGATCGAAATTTAAGGCGCAGCTTCTTCAAACGTCACCATTTTCTTCAGCAGTTTATCTTTTCTAATTAGCATAAATCGCCATCACCATAGTTTCCTGCGGCTCGTTTGCATGTTCAAATAAAGAATGTTTACATAATACAGACGCACGTACGCAGGCATGCAAGCGCGAGCGCACAAAAGAACTTTTAGGAATTTCAGTTTGTACTAAACTGTTAATGAGAAAAATGCACAATTTTCCTTCACCGTCTAACACTTATGGGATCGAAACCAATCCATTTCTAAGATATATTCGTTGAAAATTACATTTGAATTATTTACTATTTATCTGCCTCAGCGCTTGAATAGCACAGTTTTAGAAAAAACAATGTTCATTGAGCAGGTGGGTGTTATGACCGAACTAGTGAAAATCTAACAATAAACTGCTCGAGATGCTTTCTAATAAAATTGTTATAAAACACACCGTCTACGCCGCAACTCAATACTTAAATAGTTAAACAAAATTAAACCTTCAGTGCGGTATTTTAGATTAATACCATACAATGATCAGCGGCGTTTGGTCCGAAGATAAAAAAATGAATTTGCCATAAACGATTTACTAATTGGAGAAACTGAACCGGGTAGAAATTTAACAGGAGACTTAATTTTATCGTGCGAATCATATAGACATGAAAAAGTAAAAAAGCAGGAGTTATATCCTTGGGTGATTGTATAATATCCAAATTCATTCTGGCCGGGACATTGAAAACAGCCATATATAAAGGCCGAATTGTTGAAACCAAAAACAGTTTAGAGTAGTGTTAAAAAAACATAAGAGCCGTGACAAACGACCTGTAATCGATTACAGGAAGAAAGGGTTGATAATTTGAGTGATCCAGTTGACGTGTCTCGAACTGAAAGAATGACTGTTACCTATATTTAAACTTGTTTATGCAAATGTAAGCTATATATCATTATATCATGCAAATATTTAATTGAACTTCTATTTAGATAAAGCAAAAAAATGAGCACAGGAAGTGTAACAAGAACTTTTATACGATGACTTAGACGCGATTAGTTTAATAATTTTCATTGGTTTAATAATTTTCATGGTTTAATAATTTTCATTGGTTTAATAATGTTCACGTTGATTTATTAAAATAATTATTTAAAAATCTCGATCGAGGTTCATCTTAGAAATCGTCTTATTACATTGTTATAAATTGTGTGTTTTAGGGATTTCACCAGTTCTCATTCATTGACGTGCTCCTACGATAAACTGTTTCATTATCTCAAGCAAATAGCTTGAAGGACGTTTTTGTTTTTGACAGCCTACTCAACGTTTATGGCTCTCTGAGTGGTTATATTTCATTTTGCGACCAGCTAGCTAAAGAGGAAGTATCGCAATTTTGTTAAGTTTGCACTAGATCAACACATAAAAAATCTCTCGTTGAAATAAGATCTAACACCTTACCGAGGCCAGCATTGTTGAACATCCCGTCCCTCTACAACCATGCTGTCAACTCGTTAATGTTTTATTTGTTTAGTTTTTTCTTGGTTATTTTTAAGTGATGGATGCATATCGGGAAATGAAACTTGCTTATTACAATTAATTCCTAACTATTTGAAAGGTAAGTGGCAAAGGAAGCTTAACTTTACGCAAATTCCCTAACATCCCACTACACTCACTTAACTAGACCCATTCGTTTATTTATAGACATTGTTGTTTTTTTTCTGTGCCATTTTGAATTTAGCTTTTACTTTTCTCTGTATTGTTATTATTGATTCTGACTGCAAGTTATTATACAATTTTATATGTCTCCGTCCCTACCTTCACCCTCTGTCTACGTGTCATGCACATTACATGTGCATAGATACTTGATAGTTTAGCAATTCTAACATTTACTATGCTGTAATTATAATTTGTTCTCCAGTCCGATTTATTTGGGTTCATTTTTGAATGTTTTAATTCGGTCTGTGGATCAACATACTATATACAAATATATTATACTTTAAATATATAATGGCGCTTTTGAAAAAGTAACCATGCATGTCATTAAATTAAAATATTGATTATCATATCTAAAAATTAAAATCAAAATGAATACAACACTTTATCGTTAATGTTTACCTTTCCATTACATATTAAAATAAATGAAAAGGGAACTTTGAAAACCACCGAACACGACAAATATGAAAATATTGCAGGCTCGGTTTGGTTGCGCCTGTTCATGGGCAGTAATAGAAATGCCTAAAAATTTTATAATTTTAATTAAACTTACATTTTTTTCTATGTTTCACGGAGAGTTGCCAACAGATTCCAACAGATTCCAAAATATATGTTGTCAGGAAAAAGAATTTTTAAAAAGACAAAAGACTTACATATATTTAAATAATTAAAATGTTATTCTTCAATTCCCACAGCAGTATTACATGTCCATGTAAAAAGCTACATGATTTAACGCATACAACCTCTTTACACCAATTTAGCGATACGAAAGCTTATTCTGATTGGTAATATTTGTTTACATTTAGTTGTTCCTATGTTTGAAACGAAACTTAATTGTGTAAATATTGAATTGCGCTCAACGCTAGGCGGCGCGGGCAGTAATACATGCATTTCAGTTACTGCCCATGAACTGTCTTACTTTAACCGAGTCTGCCATAATTTCATATTTGTCGTGTTCGGTGGTTTTCAAAGTTCCCTTTTGAAATATCGCAATTATTGTTGTTGTGTCTTTTACTTTGTTCATAAACGAACAAAAGATATTTCATAGCAACTTCGTTATGCATTGAATCTCTAACACTGACTAATTTATGAATAAAACAATACTACATATATAAATCTGTTAGAGGTATCTAGTGGGGTAATACACCATAGTGGTCTTTTATTTTCTCACAAACAGTAGTGGTTCTGAATCACACTAGAACTTCTGACCGTTCCAAGGTGGTTCTTCTTAGGTTTTCATGTTTGATCATTGTGGTGGTTATTTTATTTTAAAAGCACCTCTACTTTGTGACTATGTAGGTAGGCTAAACCAATAATGATTATAAGAAGCTAGAGTGTTCAATTAATGACCCACTGGCACACACATTGTAATTAGTTCAAATCAAATTTTAATTATTAAAACTTTTCAATTTATTGTGCCCCTGTGACCATGTAAAACGCAACTATAGCTAAAATGGGACAGTTAGACTTTATTGTTTATTATTACATTACAATTTTTGATGCTGATAATATACCAGAGTTTGATTAGAATAACATGGTGATCGCCTGGCGACCATCCAGTACACTTATATTCGGTCTATGAATTTACAATAAGAAATAAGCCATGTTAAGTCCGTTATAATAATTTTCTATTAAAATTAATTATTAAATTAACACTTAACTAAAATCAGCTGATAAAAGTTTTGGGAAATATAATTGCTGATTATAACAAATTTTAAGTATCTTCAGCTTTATTTTTATGTATTAAGTTTTAATTAGTTAGATAATGTCCACTTATGTGTGTTATTAACTTATTACCTAATATTGATAAATTACGTGAAACTTCTGAAGTGTTTAGAAACTCTACTGGACTGTTAGGCATTGGAAATGGCAAATTTATTTTTAAAAAGTGAAATATGCCTATCGGTAATGGCAACATTCAGAAGTCAAAGTCTACCACACAGCCAAAGATAGAGAGGAAAAGAGAGCATAGGTTAGAAAATGATCAAATTCAAAATAGACACCACAAACAATTCACGAAATTGATAACCTGAGGGATAACCTGAGGGGTAACCAACTAGGAACGGTCAGTGGCAGAACAGTTTTCCACTCCAGTGGGACTTTAAAATAGATAAAAAGGGAACTTTGAAACCAGGTTCTAGGGTGCACCAACCTAAAACTTGGCACAACAGGTTCTCATATGAAAAAAAAACCAAGTTCAAGTTGTTTGGTAAAAGTAGTTAAAACCCACCATTAGCTCGACCACGTTGCATGCAAAAGCACGCACATATAAAATATTAGAAGATAAAAGCATTGTCAATAAAAGGGTGAGTACACCACTTCTGCTTAATTAAACAATGTCTGGGAGAATAATGTTGTTTTTTTTTCGTTTTGTCTTTTTTACATCATCTTTTCGATATTGATCTACAGAAAAACGCTACAAAACACAATTGTCAGTATTTCACAATATTTAATACCCTCATCAAATCTTTTATTAGTTGCATCCGATTACGAATTAAATTGTTACATGGAAAGTCTTAAATAATCAGAACATTAGGAACATTTTATTTTGATATCGTGTTACACAATTAATTAGTTCCTTTTCTGAATTCAATGTAAGAACTAGTTATTAGCGGTGATGAATCTTATTCTCTTGCAAAAATAGAGGAAACTTTGAAAGTCACCGAAGACGACAAATATGAAGATATTGCACAGTCGGTTTGATTGAGCCTGTTAATGGAATGGCATATTACTGTCCACGTCGAAAACTCCAGCTTTGAGCGCAACTCATATATTTACACAGCAAAATAGAACAGTTAATATCCATCCCAAATGATGGTATACATATTGCGGTGAACATGGAATCTTCAATGCGGTATTTTCAGATTATTTGAAACTAGAAAATAATGGGACGAGCTGAACAGAATAGCATTGTGACATGGGATATGAGAATACATATCCTGCATATCACAGAGAACGTTCAAGGCAAAAGCTAAAAAGCTGAGAGTATAACCTAGATTGAACCTAACCTAGATTGAACGATATCAAAATTTATATTGGCTGGTATATTATAGAAACTATTATTCTAAGATTATTTGTTATTTCTAGTGCATGGTAGGCGATTAATATTTTAGCTTCTATATGTTGAGTAAACGTAATTTTTAGGATATTATGAAGTAAAATCTAATACATAAAAGTGGTATAATTTAAGAAATATTCGAGAAACTTAAAATCTTTTACAAACAAAAATTTTAAAATATTTCCTACAATTTTTTCCGGTTATTTAAAAATAAATACATTCCACCAGGTGGCCCTTTTCGGTTATTTTTGTTGTTAAGGAAATTTAAACGTAAGTAAACATAAAATTTAACAAACATGTGTAAGTTGATTTTAGTTTAATATCAGATCAATATAATTAAGGTTCAACATCGGTTCCACAAAAAGTAGTTGAAAGTTGATCCAGCCTATAACAGAGGTGAATGTATATGAGCTGAGGATGTAAGAAAGTGACAGGAAATGTTAACATTTTGTTAAATACAGTTCATCATACATGCAGACATGTGGTCTTGATATCGTCTTATTATTTATCTGTTGACAAACAAAATTAAAAGTAAAAAATGGTGACGAATTTTTTTTACAGGAGCCTTTCATAACTATTTTAATAAGTCATGTTTATCTTTAATATAAATATTTTTTACGTCTTCTCGCATAAGCTGATGACTAGTCGCTGTTAGTCGTATACTTATTGTTTCTAAAGTAGTTTTATCTTTTTCCTTCCTTGATCAATGAATGTTTCCAAACAACGTTTTTTTTTTCATTGTAATCCCTCAATAAATATGTATTAGTTAGTTCCATGCGTGACATGTTGCGTCCGATACATGTCTGAATTCAAAATAATGTTGTAAACTTCAATTTTCATTCTGTTGATTCTGTGTTCACACGAGCAGCAAAGAAAATGTGACACTATCGAAATCATAATGTATCTACACTCCTTGAACCTCCAGGCATACATTATAGATCGCGAAATACTCATGAAACATGTAGAAAACATGAGAATCACTACAAAAGTGTCATTTTTGTCGCCAGCAATGTGTATCCAAACAAAAGAGCCAAGAAATAGAACGTGGGTGACAAGAAAGAGCAGCAGCATTGAAATCACTGTTGTTGTTGTCCTGAACGAGCTGCGCAGGGGTCTATCTCGATCTGCAAACGAAAGATCGCCGACTCGTTTTGATAGACGCTGTACCATTCTTATCAGTAAGCAAAACGTAACAAGTGATAGAAAAATACTCACTACTAAAATCCAGGGACTCACGTCAATTTTTGACGATATCTCATTGAAATCGTATCTACCTGTGTCTCTTAGAAGTGGAAGGACTAAGTATTTGATCAATAGTTTCGTATTTACAATGATAATTATACTTCCGCAACAGAATATCCGCATCTTTCTTTGTGTAGCAAATGACGTATAGTGAAAGGGAAATTGAAGACAGTAAACTCTTTCGAATCCCATTAGTGTTTGCATTGTCCAAGAAACAACTAAGCTTACCATTCCAAGCTCCGTAAATACAGAATACACGATTGTTGGTAAATCAGGAAATATTCTTCCTAGTGCGCGCGCAACAAGTAATGAACCGATAAATAGTATATCCGTTGCAAACAGCATCTTTCCCAAAAGCCTGATTGGAAAAGGCAAAAGTTTAGTTCTCGTTAAAGAGACAAGTGTGAGTACATTTCCAAATAAAATAAGTGTCATAACAAAAAATATCGCAAATATTACTGCCACTGAATAAAAAAGTGATTTTTTATTTCTCGAATCGTTAGAAACATCCGATGTGAAATTTGTTATATTTTTGCTGAGTAAACTTGTAGTACTGGAATCCATGCTTCCACAGTTAAATTTTGCAAGATATTACAGCGTCTGTCATATATATTCTATGTTTCCAAGGCAACATCAAGTTGCATGCAAATCCCTTCTTTAATTGAATTAAATTGTTAACGACTGGGACTTGATTGGAACGGTAATTATAGAGCTTACGTTTCCCTTGTCGTGTTAAACGAAAAATGACATGTGAAAACAGATGAAAAGAGAACTTTGAAAGCCAAGAAACATAACAGATATGAAAATATTGCAGACTCAGTTTTATTCCGAATTGAAGCATATTTCTGTCCATAGGTTTGAAGTAGTTAGACAATGGAATAATCATCAGATAATAATCTCAGTAATTGAAATGTGTAAGTATTTGTGGTATTCCGTACTCGAAACTATGTGTAATGTGCCATTACTCGAAATGTCTTACTATTTGTAATGTGTCATAACTCGAAATGCCTAAATATATGTAATGTGTCATGACTCGAAATGCCTTACGTTTTGTAATGTGTCATTACTCGAAATGTCTAACTATTTGTAATGTGTCATAACTCGAAATGCCTAAATATATGTAATGTGTCATGACTCGAAATGCCTTACTATTTGTAATGTGTCATTACACGAAATGCCTTACTATTTGTAATGTGTCATTACTCGAAATGCCTTACTATTTGTAATGTACCATTACTCGAAATGCCTAAATTTTTGTGATGTGTCATTACTCGAAATGCAAATTTGTGGTGTGTTTTGCTACTTAACTGTACTATTTTGTTGTGTAAATATTGACTTATACTTAGTCTGCACAATTTTTTTTAGTTTTGCCAGGTCTTTGCAAAACTGACTTTTGTTAAAATGGACTGCGAAAGTCACCCAACATGACCTGAAAAAATAATTGCAGGCTCGGTTTTATTGGGCCTATTCATGTGAAGTTATGGAAATGCATATTAATGTTTAAGTTGTCCCTATATTTAGCGTTATTCAATATTTACACATATGCATGTATCGTGCTCAACGGCCCTCAAAGATTGTAATTGATAACAGTATTGTTTATGTACGGGGCGACTTTTTACTGCCGCAACACAGCACAAACAACGCTTACGTAATATTTAAAAAGATGTAAAAGAACTGTGAAAGCAACTGAACACGCGAATATATATATTGCAGTATCTGTTTGATTTTAATATCCTAGCTCATTTACAAATGTTTTTTAATACGTCATCACTTCTCGAGTGATTTATAATAAACGGTATATTTGTTCAATCGTTTGACATTTTGTCAGTCAGGTGTTTTGGTCATAATTGTAAATCGTTTCGGAATATTGCATTCGTTCCAACTGCAGATTTTAATTCGTTTCATTTGATCTTATTTTATGTCATTATCTTATCTCCGACCCACCTAAATTCACATTTAAGACGATTTGCATTGGATAGTTTAACAAGGAACATGGTTTACTGCAAATGTGAGTGTACGTTTTAGATGTTTGAAAACCTGTTAAAAGAGGTGTTCGTTGAAAGAATAATTGATCCTTTAAGTGAATAGCATAGGATGGATAGAATTTGTGCTCTTTACTGGTGTAAATATTGCGTTGCACTCAAGCATGGGCTGTGCGGCGTTGATATAAATATACATGTCCATTACTATTCATAAACAATCAATCGAACCAAGCCTGCAATATTTTTATATTTGTCGTGTTCGATGGCGTTTAAAGTTCTTTTCCATCTATTTAAAATAGAGAGGGCTGCTTATATCTGAAAAAGAGGTGCAACGGAATTACAGCTTGCAACAGTTAGAAAAACAAGACTGTCGACACGTGTGTACTTGAATAGATAAGCAAAGAACTTCGAAAGCTACTGAACACTACAAATATCGAAAAATTGCAGGTTTGATTGGGCCTGTTTATGGGCAGTAATGGAAATGCATATTACTGTTCACGCAGCCTAGCCCCGAGCCAAGCGTAACTCAATATTTACACCAATATAAATATCGTGCTTAATGACCTCCCAAGGGCGTAACTGAAAACAGTACTGATTGAATTCACGGGGCGACTTTTTACGACCGCCATAGACAAACAATGCTACTTAAAAAAAGCTAAAAATAGAGATGCTATTGACATACATCAGCCTTCCATGATCACCAGATCAGTGTCTTTATATTTTTACTTCACAAAGTCAAAAATAATATTATAATGTTTTTACTACACCATTTAATAATGAGATATAAAAAAGTATTTTATCTCTTTTATTACGGCATAACTATTGAGCAAATTATTGCGATTTTTAGGACATTATCTTCTCGAGGTAACGACAAATTTTATGTGATAGTATGAGGGTTTTTTTAAATTAACTTATTAATTATTATTATTCACGATTAATTCCAGTAAATTCCAGAAAAATAGTAGTCTTGTATTGTTTTCTGAATATCTGTTTTCATTACGAAAATTTTCTTTTTGCAGTTAAAATCCACGTGCTTTTGGTCTGGAGCATATTTGCATATGAAGGTATATAGTTTTGAAATCATGAAAATTATCATTAATTTAACATTGAGTATGACAAAATATCTTTTAAATTGTCCAGCTTCACCCTAAATAAACATAAAGTGAAATCTTTCTACAGACTGATATGCCCTGTCACAGGTCAGTAGAGAGAGTTGAGGTCATGGATAATAAACGAATCCAAGCAATACTCGAAGAAAATTGCGCTGGTCTTAAAACGGCTTTAGGGTTTCAGATAAAACAGAAAGAACACTGCTGTATATGTTCTAAGACATATGGTGTCATTAATAACTCTGGATGTCATTTTAATATAAAAATAAAATCAAAGTTTTTAAACTGTCGATATCTGTTGCCTGTCGGTAATACATGCGCGTGCTCTATACAATGATGTGCAAGATGACAAAACTTATGATTGTTAAATAATAAAATTAGTGAATAGTATAGCCATCCGCACTGGGAATCGATCCCGTAAGGTGGCAGCGCCTAGATAATTCTCCCTTTCGATTTTACAGATTAGCAGGTAATGTATTTAGTTCAGTTGATCTCAGTATACAACTGAAACGGAATTCCGCTAAGAGGTTGGATACTGAAGTATGATTTTATAAACACTTTCGAGCTTTTAATGGACCAAATTATCACAAAAATTATTATAAATGAGTTTAATATATGTTTTCTTTTTTCAGTATACTGCCAGCAGAATACTACATCGTTGCTATGCAGATATTGCGATCGTGCATTTTCTCTGGGGGAGTGTCAGGGGTTGGTTAAATGTGACCGAACACACCAGGTATTGTATGATACATAAATGTCGGTTTTTATAAAATACAAACTTAATGTTTTAATATTGTCCGTAACCTTCACACAAGCTGTCAAACACGCAAAATATCTATAAAGTTCACATAAGATGTTTGTCGTAACATTTACACACGTGGCTTACTTTGCAGTGTTGCGGCCGTAAAATGTCTCCCCGTACATAAAGTCAGTACTGTTATCAGTAAAATATACCGTTACCGATGTCATGCAGTGATGATAACGTATATCAGGGCTATCCGATCAACCTTTTTGGGAATTGTTCCGGTTAGCTCAATTAGTTGCGTCGTCGGAATTGCAGGACTAGGCGCTGTCGCCGTGACGGTGCGGTTTTGCTCCCAGGTAGAGGCAATAACATTTTTTACTTAAATTGACATTAATTTTAAGGAAATGATAATACTTGCGTTTCTTGAGTTTCCTTTCAAAATATTATCCGATCAAATATCTGCTGCAATCACAGGTAACTGAACTACTGGATAAAATAATAAAATCTAAAATGGCGTTCAGTATAGGAAGACGTTACCATGTTTAGTTGTGTCTATGTTTTTCATATGTACTGTGTTTTATTTGCAGGAATGCTATATGGAAGAGTTTATTACTGACCAGCTTACAGTCCAATACAGAAGCGGCTGTAGAAGTAGAAACGTAAGCTATTACTTGAATAACAAACAATTATAAAGTAATATTGCATTATTTATATTTCTTTTTATATTTTATTAATATTTCGAGATTGGAAATTTTAAGTTTGTCAAATAGTTAAACGGTGTGTATTGCTGTATATCGATCGGCACTGAGTACAAAATTGTAAAACATTCGACATTGGTAACAACAACGTGTTCAAAAATAAAATTATTATCTACAACTTTTCTTGTTATTTAAAATGAAAATGTTGATCCTTCATATTTTTTAAACTGTTTGAAAATCAATAATCGGTGATTCAAATCGCTAGGTAACGTTTTACTGATATCAACAAATAAAATCAGTTTTTGATAACAATTTATTAGAAGGGAGCGTATGAGATAATAGTTGATATCGCCCTTTTTTGCATAAAACACAAATAACCATTTTAAAAAATTCCCACTAGCTCTAACACTCCAAACTTGTAAAGTGCATTCATAAATACCCACAAAAAATATATATTCATAAGCCATGAAATGAAGCATTGTTTCTATAGCAACCACTTTTCGTTTCACATTCAAAAATTTAAAATGAAGGAAATTTTTTACAAACTATTAATTTGTGGACGTCAATATCATTGTTCTGGTGTTAAAAATTACAGTATTTTTAACAGAAATGGCGTTCTCTTGGAAAACACATACCTTAAAATATAATAGATAATTTGATGCTTAAAATTGTGTTCTGGTAAGATTTAACTCTGTTAGAAACACTCAAACGCAATTTGTGAATTTTGGTCCTTAAGCTCAATTATGTCGTTCACATTCACATATGGGGCGCGTCATGGAAAAAAGTAACTTCGGAAAATTGACGTTGAAATGACGTCATAGAGTTGAGCAGATGACATAAATTACTATGCTTTTCGCAGTAAAAATATCATTTTATTGTCAAAATGGGTAAGAAAATCACCTCTTACGTATGAGAAACTAAGATAAATTTGTAATTTCTTTTCAAATATAGTAACAACTAAAATGTAAAAAAATATGACCGTGAATGTACCTTTGCCCATGACGCGCCCCAGTAGTATGGGGCATGTCAATGAGAAGGTGTCTTCTTCTAATAGCTGATGTCAATTCTTAAAATGACGCCAAAAGAAAAGCTGATGACAATGCGTAGTATGTATTTCGGGGCAATAAGAAGTCGAAATTATATATGTTATGAAATTACCCATTGCCTACAAAATGATAGATAATTGTATTATTAAGAACTTTTCAAATACTGTAATTTCTGTTGGTAGTCAGAAGAATTATGAATGCGATCTCGTGCCAGTCAAGAATCATCTTTGTGATTATAGAAAATACTATTATTTTCCCCAAGACAGTCGTTAATTACATTACAAACCAACACTTTTCTGATTTCAGAAAGACCTTAAAAATATTTAAATCCCGTCATTTTTACAATATAACAAGCTGTAAATATCGTATTTTTATCTTAAAAAGTCCTAATTTATATCTTTAATAATAATTATGGGCAAAAAGCAAATTTTAATTATCCATAGAAATCATATAATTGTTATGTTATTTCAGAAAGTTCGTGCACGTTTTTTATTTGTGATTTGAGTGTTTCAAAATGTAATAAAGAACATCAATTCGGGTCACCCGAAAGACCTCTAAGATGTTATTAAAGGGAGAAAATATCAACAAAAGGTCATATATTTTTAGCAATGTCATGGAGCTACGCCATTGCTTGTGGGGAGAAAACGAAGAGGAGATTTAATATCGTGCTCTAGGTAAATACCAGTGCGTCATCGGGAAAAGAGTTTTTGAACAACTGACGTCATTTTGTGAAATGACGTCATAAAGTTGATGCTCCAGGTAAATTCCAGTGCGTCATCTGAAAATGTTTTTCTTGCATACCGGATAAATATTTCCGCGTGTTTTACCGGGGAAAGAAAATCTTATCTTTTCCCTAGGGAAAAGATAACGAACGTTCGCGTGCTTACACGAGTGACGTCACGTCTTTAAGTATCTGACGTAATTTATTCAAGTTAGTGACGTCATTGAGGAAATAAGGTCTACATTAACGTTAATATTTCAGAGTAAGGAAACAAAATTTAGTTTGTATACATGTGCACAAATGTTATGTACAGTAAAAGGTATCAAGAAAAGGTATCTTGCATGGGACATTCGGTAAAGATAGAAAATCTGTCACCTCGGGTGAACTGTTTTGGCGGGAACTCGTCAGAGCCTCGTTCCCGCAAAACAGTTCCCCCTCGGTGACAGATTTTTCTATCTTCACCTCACACTCATGCAAGATACTTATATTCTTGCATACCAGATAATTATTTCCGCGTGATTTACCGGGGAAAGAAAATCTTATCTTTTCCCTAGGGAAAAGATAACGTTCGCGTGCTACATAAGTGACGTCACGTTTTCAAGTATCTGACGTTATATATTCAAGTTACTGAAGTCATTTACAAAATAAGGTTTGCATTAAACGTCAATATTTCAGCGTAAGGAAACAAAATTAAGTTTAAATACATAAACTAAAATGTAAACAAAGTAAACGGTATGCAAGAAAAAGTATCTTGCATGAGACATTCGGTAAAGATAGAAAAATCTGCCACCTCGGGTGAACTGTTTTGGCGGGAACTCGGCAGAGCCTCGTTCCCGCAAAAACAGTTCCCCCTCGGTGACAGATTTTTCTATCTTCAACTCACACCCATGCAAGATACTTATATTGAAAAACTGACGTCAGTCCTTGAAATGACGTCATAAAAATGATGCTCCAGGTAAATACCAGTGCGTCATCTGAAAATGAGTTTTTTGAAAAACTAACATCAGTCTTTGAACTGACGTCATAAAGTTGATGCTTCTGGTAAATACCAATGCGTCATCGAAAAATGCACTTTTGAAAATCTGACATAAGTCCTTGAAATTAAGTCGACGCTCATGCGTATTTTGCGGTAAAAACAATATTTTATTTTCAAAATATATAGAAGAGGATTTTTTCCACTGTTTAATAAACCATTTGTCTTAATGCTTGAACATTTCTTAACACGTCCATGTTAGCTGAAACGTTTCCTTCTCAATATTTCAATTTTGATTGCATTTGTATTGTTCCCCTTAATTTTAATGGAAATTTTTACAGTTGCGTAGCATAACTCCTAAACTGCTATACATGTAAGTTTTATTTTAGTTGAGCAATGTTCATTAGTAGACACGTGTTTAACCTGACACACTTTCTGAGGCTAAAACTTTGGACACAAAAAATGTATTCAGTATGCGTTTAGTGCTTTAATTATAGCAGAAATTGATTATTTAGACAAGAAGCTGCTAACCGGCATTTTATTTTCATTTTAAAACAATTAGAAAGAGTTCAGTGCAAAAAGGAACAGAGTACCAATTACGTCCCTTGAATATAAGTATCATTCATGTGCGTTGGGTAAAGATTGCGTGATCCGGCCGGAGTGAAGTATGCACATGGGCGGTAACGAGGCTCTGCCGAGTACCGCCTAAGTGCATATTTCACGAGGGCCGGATCACGCGATCTTTAACCAACAAAAGTGAATGATACTTTTTCTTACATACCGTATTTATTTTGCGCATTTTGTTTCCTTTTCCTGTAATTTTTTCTTTGCACTACTTTTTTATAGTAGCGGAGTGATGTACGAGACATTCCATCGTTCTTTCATAACTGCGCAAGACGTCATGACGTCATATAAGGCGCGTGACTCATTCTACATGGGGGTGTATGATCGAAATTTCTTTCACGGGTGAAAAATCCGGATGACCTGATCTGGTATGCAAGAAAGCCCCGTTCAGCATGATACATATACATGTGTTAATACTGAGTTTCGCTCATCCAGGGACTAGGCGGTGTGGACAGCAATATGCGTATTCATTACTTCCTCTGAACAGGCCCAATCAAACTGAACCTGCAATGTTTTGATATTTGTCATGTAATTGGCTTTCATAGTTCTTTTCATCTATTTAAATTAAGTCTTGCGTGTTTTCCAGATGCTGTGACAAAAATGATGATTGCAATGCTCTTCTCTGTGGTATAAGTAATGGTACGAGTTTCATTTTGACCATTTAGCTAAACAGAATTTTAACAAATATCATAAGTGTTTTCCTAGGCTGCTTTGACATTCTGTGAACAGAAACCATCAAACCATACAAAGAATACATTTCTGGTTTAAATAAAGTAAAAATGCATATCAGGGATAGCCAGAGGCAAATACATAGCCTCTCCAAAAAGCTTTAAGTAAGGAAGAAAATAGAGTTAAGCTAATCCAATAATCAATGTCAAATATGACACCACAAACAAATAACGAAAATGAGAACCTGATGAGTAAACGCTTTGAAACGGGCAGTGATAAAACAAAATTCCACTTGAGGCTCCAACAAGATCTCTAGCACCAACATTACACTTACCCCAACAGGTTCTCAAATGAACAAATAAGTTCAAACTATCAATTCCAAACACCTCTCGTTAATGTTGCATGCAAAATAAAACTTAAGAAGCTAACCGGATTGTAAAGCATAAAAGTATTCATACTAAGTTATGAAATGAAAAAAAAAAAGATCTTGATATGTTTTAATGTTCTGGCGTCGTGTTATGTGTTACATGTTCATGTAAGATAAGATTTCAAACATAGTTATGATTACAGTGCATTTTTCAATGGCTGAAGTTTAAGACGCTTAAAAACATTCTATTAACAAAATTCGTCATTATGAAAATTATGAAATCAGTTTTATGTTGATTTCCGCAAGAATCTTTTTCTTTTAAGAATATGCGAGTGAATATATAAACTTTTTCATCGTTTAGCTATCAATGTCTATACAAAAATATTTATTTGAACAATTTTTAAAAAAGTAAAATATGCACATAAGGAATAGCCACCCTTTCAGAAGACACAGCCTCTCCACAAAGCTGTGGTTGAACTGATTGACTCATATAACGTTTAACTTTTTTTTATTATTTGTTTTTTATTGTCATAAAACGGCAGTCTTCGACTTTGTTCTTTAAACGGGATTTATATCATTTAATTCCTTTTTTAAGTCTAAGTAACAGTTCTTACGACATAAAAAAATCCTTGTTTTTATTTAGACTTCTAGAATCATAACATTTTTTCTTTTCAAAGCAACAGTTTCAACCAGCATTCCACTGTCAGCAAATAATAGTCTTAAATGTAAACGATGTGAGAACGCTCGCGAGCCAGCAGAGTGTTCTGGATTCGTGTGGTGTGACACGACTTTAGAGGTACCATTTTAAGTAACTTTATTAGTTTATTTGGTCTGTTTTTAGTTTGTCTACGTTATACTTTTCATGTACGAATTCTTGGTATTATTTTATCTTTATATATTGTAAACTTTAAAAATACTTGTCAGGACAAGCATATGAACTGTAGATGTATATCATGTTTACAAAAGTTTGGAACAAAAGAATAACGGATACACAATTTCAGTAAAATGATAGCCTTAGACAAGTTCTATTTATTAAATATAGATAATATAGATAATAACCAGTTTCGCTATTTGTTCATTAAAAAGTAATATACCCTAATGCACGCCTATGCCTCGACAAAAATTCCCTTCCCCTAAAACAAAACCAGACAAACAGCTTAATTCTCCGATCTGTGTTTACTTTCAGTCATGCTTCATGGAAGAGAGTGTTCTTGAAAGTTCCCTGATAGTCTACAATGGAGGGTGCAAGTCCAAAGATGTAAGGTTTGTTTGATCGGGTCATTAATGCATTGATTTGTTGTTTTTTTTACAAACAATGATTGTAATCACTTGTTCCTAATACTCTGAAATAATACTGAGAAACAGTGAAGATTTACATGTATATGTTTTTATTTATAAATGAATGGAAAAGAACGTTGAAAGCCACCGAACACACCCCATATTAAAATATTGTTGGTTTAGAGTTGATTGAGCCTGTTCATGGGCTGTAATTGATAATGCTTATTACTGTCCACGCCACCTAGCATCGTGCTTCAAATATGGTAATTGATAACAGTACTGATTGAACGTACGGGACGACATTTTACGGCCGACAAACGGAACAAACAACACTACTGTTATATTTAAATAGACGGGAAAGAACTGTGATTGCCAACGAACACGACAAATACGTCACTTGATATATTTGTAAAGTGATCTGCATAATATTTCAAACTCGAAGATTTAATCACAAATAATATTAATTGAACAATTCGATTTTTTATAATAACTCTGAAACATATTGAACATTAATTGTGTGTTAACAATGGTTAAAACCATTGAAAAAAATACATTTTCATTTTTATTAAATATAATTACACAATCAAACCTATAGTGAAACTAATCTAGTTACTGCCTTGGAACTGTCAGTTGTCAAAAAATTCGCTACCGGAGATTAAGGACCCACTACACTCCTCCCCTGCACGTTCATAGATAAAAAGAAAATTGTCAAAATCTTAATGATGGCAAAATGTCGTTCAACGAAACTTTGCAAAAAAGAGTGTGACTAATGTATCAATATTTTTCATATGGTAAGACACGTTATAAGAGTAAAAAGTAGCGAGATCTAAAAATTCCCTAAACTTCTATTTACATAAATTTACAAAAACTGAACAACACAAGACATCATTTTAAATGTCCACATCAGTACATGAAATATCATACAGACAACAATATATTGTGTCCTCGTGACTTTCATATGTAAACTTTATGAGATATTTGTAAAAGTGTGTTTGACCTTCAATTTCCTGGTCGCTTCCTGGTCGCATAAATGGATGACAATCATTGATTTCTCTTTTAGTAGTTGAAAGTTCTTAACAATGTAGACAACAATTTCTTATCAGTATCATAACACTCGCGTGGGAATTTAAAATTGTGTTTTGTATTGCTTAGTTTTCGAGAATTTATGTTAATAGAATTTTAACGAATTTTAAGGTCTAGCTTTTCTGCTTTACTTTTCTAAAGTGTCTTACTGTATGAAAATAAAGATACATTATGAACATTCATTTGTGCAAAGTGTAATTGAACGACATTTTACCGTTATTGAGATTTTTATCATTTTCTTTTATCGATGAACGTGCAGGGGAGGATTGTAGTGGGACCTTAAAACAAGGTTCAAGGGTGCACCATCCTCACACCTGAAACAACAGCTTCTTATATGAACAAACAAATTCAAGTTGTCTTGGTAAATTAGCTCCAACTCGCCCATCCATTTGACAGTGTTCAATGGGGAATGTAGAATATATATCGGGCATCTATTTCGTCAGACATAATGCATCTATTTCCATTATTATTTTAATTATTACTCTACCAACCAGTTGGTTCGTTATTTATTTTTGCTGTCTATGTTTTCTTGTTCAAAATAAGACTAGATAAAGATGAAGCTGGACAAGACATCAGGAAGTAGTTTAACACCGGTGTCACACAATGATGACTACTATATCATGGTTATCTTCGCAATCTTTTGACGGTTTTCCCGGTTAGCTCAATGGGTAGATTGCGCGACCTTTGCTTAAACTGCCGTGAGGTGCGGGTTCGCTCCCAGGTAGAAGCACTATCATTTGAAATTCACAGCAGCTCTATTTGTGCAGTGGCGGCCGTATAAATAGTCAGTACTGTTATCAGTGAAATAACCCGTTACCGATGTTGTGCAGTGATGATAACGTATATCAGAGCTATCCGTCAAACCTTTTTGAGATTGTCCCGGTTAGTTTAATTGGTTGCGTCGTCGGAATTGCAGGGCTAGGCGCTGCCGCCGTGACGGTCCGAGATAGAGGCAATATCATTTATGATTGAATTTATAAACAAAAGAAATTAAAAGGCAATGTTAATCTCCTTCGATTATTCGTAAAACCATCTGTAAATTGAAAAAGAAAGGTTACCGAAATGATATTCTACAGCGCTCTGCAGGCCTGGTGATAAACCCATCTACAGTTGATCATTATGCTTACCGCTTTGGTTGCACGACATTGGCAGAGGTTTAGGAGTTGATGAAGGTTTATGGGAAAATCTTTTATAAGAACCTAGAAGCTCGATTTGTTTCTTTTATCCCATTCATCATGTTCCTGATAAGGTAACTCCAGGTACTCTGGTCTCGGTAAGGTCATTGATTACCCACCCATTTTGCAATGCTAAAAGCTTCTTATGTTTTTGTGTTTGTGTGCGTTTGTATGCAACATTGTTGAGCTGATAGGTGGGTTGGAGTTATTTCACCAAGACAACTTGGTCGTTCATATGAGAGGCAAGTGTGAGGTTTGTACACCCTAGAACCTGGTTTAAACCCGCGTCGGCAAATTGTTTTGCCACTGAGCGTTCCAAGGCGGTAACCCCTCGGATTTTCACTTTCGTTTCTTGTTTGTGGCGTTTATTTTGAAACTGATTATTGTAATACCATGCTATTTTCTCCTCTACTTTTTGGCTGTGTGGAAGGCTATGTCTGCTGGATGTGGCCATTCCTGATACGCATATTTCACTTTTTATCTGGCTAGGCGTGATCACCATACGGGTCCGATTACCAGCGAATATCTCTTCATTTATTTATTTAAGTATGATTTTTATTTAGACTTTCTCTTCGATATACTACCATTGTTTATATTATTTTTCAGACTTGCGGCTACTTCTGGGGAAAGCGGGCAAATTTGGTGTCGTGTTCAAGGTAATATTTTTATTAATTTTAGAGAACAATCAAGATGTTCATCTGTGTCTTATATTCATATTATCGGATTCATATAAGTTATGCATTAATTCAATTCCGCCATACAGTGAACCACCCCCACCCCCACCCCCACCCCCCGCTATTGGGACCACCATTTGGAATGGGAAAAAGTTCTGTTATTAGTTTGGTGGTCTTTATATAGGAATAGAAGATATTGCAAAACTGTAAAATGGGACATCCGAATATTGGTCTTATTAGCGAGGTTTTCTTAATTTCGGGGTGATCTTAAATGAAGGGTTTTACTGTTTTTGTTTATACACAGAATCAATGCCATCTTTGATGTGAACGTGACTCTTGTAATGTGACGTTATTGAATTTCGTATCAGTATTCATAACCAATTTTAAGGTACTGTAATTGCCCGAGGACGGAAGGATTGATTCAAGTGATACTGCACCTATGTCGCTTAATTTTCATTGACATGAATTTTCATGCAGATTTACGTCACCGTAAAAGCACAATCAGTTTTAAACGAGACCATCAAAACCTTAGAAAACGTGTTATTATTACGCTGTTATTTACGCTATAGGTGTCGCCCTACTGGAGAGCGAACGTGTAGGGCGAACGTGTAGGGCAACCGAACCTAGACATGCAATACCAATTACGCTATTTATTGAGCTAACCGGGCAGCTACAAGGCTAATTGGAAAGTATCATGAAGATGCTGTATTACAACTGTCCAACAAATATTTCATAAAATGTATGATAAAAATAAATTCTTCGAAGTTTGGTGCGGCACAAATGTATAACCCTGACAGATTAACATTGCTTTTGGACTCAGTCTTGCATTCTGCCAATGTGTCGTTCTTAATTTGCTCTCTTGCTACGGCAAGGATTTATCAACACACCACAAAAGAATGTATAAAAGTATACCGCGGCAGAGTTTTTTTATTAAATTTATATTTTTAAGTTTATTTAGGTTGATCTATTTCTGGTATTCTTTGAATAATTGTACAGTTATTTTCACAATAAATAGGTGCTGTGACACAAATGAATGCAATCAACACCTCTGTGGAATATCAGAAGGTATGTGTAGATAATCAGAAGGTATGTGTAGATAATCAAAAGGTATGTGTGGATTATCAGAAGATTGTGTGGATTATCTAAAGTAATTATCAAAAGGTATGAGGGAATTATCAGACAATATGTGTGGATTATCAGAAGGTTTGTGTGGATTATCAGAAGAATGTTTGGATTTTCAGAAGGTATGTGAGGATAATCTGAAAGTATGTGTATCAGAAGGTATGTGTGGATTATGAGAAGAAGGTTTGTGTAGATTATCAGAAGATTGTGTGGATTATCTAAAGTAATTATCAAAAGGTATAAGGGAATTATCAGACAATATGTGTGGATTATCAGAAGGTTTGTGTGGATTATCAGAAGAATGTTTGGATTTTCAGAAGGTATGTGAGGATAATCTGAAAGTATGTGTATCAGAAGGTATGTATGGATTATGAGAAGGTATGTGTGGATAATGAGAAGGTATGTGTAGATAATCAGAAGGTATGTGTAGATAATCAGAAGATTGTGTGGATTATCAGAAGTAATAATCAAAAGTCAGACAATATGTGTGGATTATCAGAAGGTTTGTATGGATTATCAGAAGAACGTCAGTGGCAAAACAAACAGAAAAACTTCAAGATGCCAATTTTAATCTACTCCTATACAATATGTAATTGTCTCTGTGATGTTGTTGTTGTTGTTGTTGTTGTTGTTTTCAGGAAAAGTAGTGGTTCAGCATAGAAAAAATAATACATTGAAATGTAAATTTTGTCAAAATGCTGTGGACCAAAGAAACTGTCCGGATTATGCTTTATGTGACAACCGAACAGAGGTTAAACTTTTTTTCTTTATAAGTTTGTTGTTAATCAGCTGTGTGTCATTTACGTTAAGCGCGATATTTTCTTGGTGTGCTGTGTTGCTTCATCTTGTTTTAATATTTCGATCCGTATAAAAAAATGGCTGGTTTCAATAACCCAACTTGTATAGCATGGACATTGTTCAGCCACTCCTTTGCTTAAGATATATGAGTGATACGCTGTTTTCAGTCACTCCTTTGCCTTTAGCGTTTGTGTGATACGCTTAGCTCAGTCACTCTCTTGCCTTTTGTGTCTGTGTGATACGCTGTATTCAGTCACAAATTTGCCATTGGCGTCTGTGTGAAAGGGTTTGTGTTCAGTCACTCCTTTACCTTTGGTGTTTGCCTTATAAGCTGTGATCAGTTACTCCTTTACCTTTTGCGTCTGCTTTATACGCTCTGTTCAATCACTCCTTTACCTTTGGTGTTTGGGTAATACGCTGTGTCCAGTCACTCATTAGCCTTTGGCGTCTGCGTGATACGCTGTGTTTAGTCATTTGTTTCCCTTTGGCGTCTGCGTGATGGTTGTGGTAAATCATTCTTTTGTCTTTCTCGTCTGCGTGATATGCTGTGTTCAGTCACTTCCTTGTCTTTGGTGTTGCGTGATACGCTGTGTTAAGTCACTTCCTTGCCTTTGGCGTTGCGTGATACGCTGTGTTCAGTCACTTCCTTGCCTTTGGCGTTGCGTGATACGCTGTGTTCAGTCACTTCCTTGCCTTTGGCGTTGTGTAATACGCTGTGTTCAGTCACTTCCTTGCCTTTGGCGTTGTGTAATACGCTGTGTTTACCTTTCAAAATTCTGTTCTGTTTAGGTTTAGTGTAGTTAAAGCCCATAGTCCATCTGCATACCTTATGCAACCTTTCGGGAATGATAATAATATGAAACAATTTACGATAAGCATGTTTTGATGCACAAAAAGTGTACTCTTTTTGTATCGCCCTTTCGAATAAAAGGCGATATTTAGGGATTGCTCTGTTCGTCATGAAAGCTAGCCGTTGATAATAACTATGGCAATTCTGAATATTTTTTCATGAAACTTTTTGAATTTATTTGCTTGTGACAACAAACTCGTGATGGTGGCAAATTCTTTAGGTCAAGGTCACATTTGATGGAGTTATGCCCATTTTTGTTCTTGGATTTCGAACGAAAACTTAACGTTGGCTATAATTTTTTGCCATTTCTCAATCATGAAACTTTCAAATTATATTGCTTATGACAACACTGTCTTGATGATGTCACTTTTCACGGGGTACTTTTGTACTTGCATTTTTATTCCGACATAGCACCAGATGGCGACATAAGTGTTCAACTGAACACCCATCTAGTTATTTTGTAAAATTCGAATGGTCCTTAAACAAAACACTTGGCGGTTTGTGATTTAATATGTATTTCCATATCTCTTTTCTAATGAAAAGGCATATTCAGGCTACAGTTTATTCATCTTTTATGGTAGACCGTGGTTTTAAACTTCCATATTCATCGAAATGCCTGGAATAAGATTGTGAGGCTACTTATAATCGGTAAAAGCTTATATGACCGTTGTGAAATAATTTTAATTATATATTCTGGTATTTATCAGGAATAGCCACAACGGCTTCCCTATACAGCCTTACCAAATGTAGATAGGGCAACAATTAACAAAAATGGGAAGTCGAATGGTGCCCGCCACAAAGAATATTGCCATTGTGAGTTTAAAGTTAAAGATGCATTAACCTCCCACATAACCCCATCGTGCTATCAGCGTTCTCATGAACAAGTGCAGGACGCCCTGGTGAATTTACTCCAACCAGCCTACTGCCTGACAATGTTGTATGCGAAAGCTTAACAATACAAAGCATAGGAATATGTTGGTACTGCGAGGTTCTCGGTGATCTTACCAAGACCAGACCGCCGGGTTCCTATATCTTAGGTGTTATGCAAAGATTACGTTCATTGATTGAGGTCTTTAACATTGTTGCATGCTCTTGAAAAGCAAAAAGACGTTGCAAACAGGACATTAGCTTCCGAGCAGGGAAAAAATTGCAATTAAAGTGTAAGGTTGGAGCACCTTTAACCTTGTTTAAACCCACGTAACAAAATGTTTTGCCACTGACCGTTCCAAGGCGGTAACTCCAACGGTTCTCTTTTTGGTTAATTGTTTAACCTTTTAAAACAAGGTTATCGGTATCATAAATTAAGGAAAACATTTTGCAAGTTTAATCGCCCCATATCCGGACTTAATTCAAAAATACAGGTGCAGTTTAAAATCACTATTGCAACAAGGTATTTCACAGCTAGTGTTTTATTGAGATTTAATTTATAAACTTGAGAAAATAAAAGACAATATTAATTTCGACCGGTTATTCGTAAAAAACATCTGTAAATTCAAAAAACAAAGGTTACCAACATGATATTCTACAGCGCTCTGCAGGCCTGGTGATCTACCCATCTACAGTTGACCACTATGCTTACCTCTTTGGTTGCACGACGGTGGCAGGGGTTTGAGAGTTTATGAAGGTTTATGCGGAAATCTTTTCTTTAAAGAAACTAGAAGCTCGATTTGTTTCTTTTATCCCTGTCATCGTGTTCTTTCTAGTTTGACTCTAGGGAATCTGGTCTGTAAGATTATTGAGTACTTGCCCCTTTGGCTTTGCAATGCTATTAGCTTCTTATGTTTTATATGTTTGTGTGCTTTTGCATGCAACATTGTAAGGATGATGGGTGAGTTGGAGTTATTTCACCAAGACAACTTGTACTTGTTTGTTGGTGAAATATGCATATCAGGAATCGCCACATTCAGAAAAAAACAGCCTCCTCACACAGTCAAGAAGAAGAGAGAGAGAGACACTGACCGTTCCGAGGAGGTAACTCCTCGGGTTCTCACTTTCGTTTATTTTTTGTGGCGTCCATTTTGAAACTGATTATTGTAAAACCATGCTCTCTTTTCCTCTACTTTTTGGCTGTGTGGGGAGGCTGTGTCTGCTGGATGTGGTCATTCCTGATATGCATTTCACTTTTTTGAAATTGATATTCTAATATCTAATAAACCTATGCTCTCTTCTCTTCTTCTCTCTTATTTTTGGCTGTGTGGGGAGGCTGTGTTTTCTGAGTGTGGCGATTCCTGATATAGTGCATATTTGACTTTTTTCCAAAATAGTTAGTACGATTACGAAAAACATAGCTTTTTGAGAACAGCCAAAAGTACAAGAATGAAAATACGTTTTCTCAGCAAAAGTGGATTAAAACACCAGACAATAATGATTTAGCAAATGGTTTATTTAGTGTGAAAATGGTCGATTATTTTAATTAAATTACCAATAAGATGTAAATTGTAGGCTTGTTATGTGGATGAAGTTGTCACACCACAGCTAACGACAATCTTCAATGCCGGCTGCAGGCATAAACAGGTAAAGAAATATTTGCAAGATCATTTACTTCGATGTGTAATTTGGATAGGTTATAGGATCTAAAATTTGTTCACTTGAATTTTCTGTATTTCCTATGTGTTTTTAATTTGCTGAACGGTCACAAAAAATAGTTCTTTGATGAAAATATTTAAATAATCCTTCATGGTAGTTATCAGTTTCCATTACCTCCCTTGATGGCTTTATGCTAATTTCAAACCAGAACGTCAGTCAAATTGGGCGGCAGTATATAGTACTTGGACTATCATTTTGGGGGTATACGGATCATTTTTCGCTCAAAAACCTCGCGAAGGTTGTTAAATTTCGCTAGTACAAGTGTACAGGAGGGCGATAATTATTGCATTGTACTAGCGAAATTTAACGTGGCCCGTTTAGGATTCCGTATGTTGTAGTCCGATTTTGGCTAGCGTGCCCCATTGTTCTTTTAATATACAAAATGTATATATTATATTTCAAGATGATGATTATATCTCAAGATGATGATTTTTATCTTATTAGATGTGCCCAGCATCCTCTACTATCGCCGGAAGGAAAAGAGACCTAGTCGCTTGTTCAAGGTATCTACATGTGTATGTCATTTATCCGACCCCATAAAGAACCTCTTACTAATAATACCACATTGTATTGTATAATTGTGTTGCACATTATAAAGAAGACTATTTATAGTATCGTGAAGTCATGATTTGACATTCTTATCACATTGTTTCTCTGACAAGCGTAGAAAGATATAAGTGTCCTCCTTAAATAATTACTAGAAATATTGAAGCGTTTCAATTCTTAATCTTATAGTATAATATAAATGAAATATTGGGAAACAAACTCCAAAATAGATGAAAAGAGAACTTTTAAAGCCACCGAACACGAAAAAGGAAAATATTACATGCTCTGTTTGATTGAGCCTGTTCGTTTGGCAGTAATGGAAATGCAAAATATTAAGCGCAACTCAGTATTTACACCAATAAACAGTACAATTTCATCACAAACGATTGTGCGCATATGGCGGTGAACAAGGACCCATAATTGCGGTATTGTCAGATTATTTTCATTAAGCCTTTCGAGTTTTTTTCACTTTTCAGGTGAATCGGTGAATCGGGCATCATATCAACATTTGTTAGCAAATTCTTATTATTCTGGTTTGGGTAAAATATATTGTTTCCAGAAATAAACAGAGATTTTGGATATGAGGTTAATGAAATTTCCCATTGTCGTTTCTGTTGGTTATGTGTAAGCATCCAGATCTGTTCACACTTAATGTGTTTATAAAATATTTCACAGTATGGATGTACTGTACTCAGTTTATTTTATTTGCCAGTAAGTTGTATAGTGTATGCGTGTTATATGAATCATATTGTCGCACCACAGCTACCGACTCTTTTCAATGCCGGCTGCATTTAGTTGTCCGCAAAGACTCGAATTCTAAAATATGCTTTAACATTGCAGGTGTTGTGACTGGGGAGATATGTGTAACAGTCTAATCTGCGGAATTAATGGTAGTAAATCATTAACTTTAAATAAAAGAGTGAAATATCAAAATTAGGTCTAAAGGTTATAAAACTGAGCATGTCGCCATTTCAGCCAATCAGATGCTTGAGATTTGAGACTGGTTTCCAATGTCAGCTTTATAACCTTCAGCCCAGGAATTGTCACATCCAACAGATAAGACAGCCAAACTGTAGAAAGGAAAAGAGAGCTTGGGTTTATAAGAAGATCAATTTTACTTCACGAGATTTTTATTTATGTACCATGAACATTGTTATTTTATTAATGAAAGGTCCATTGTACGCTTGAGAGCCTAATTGAGTCTCAATGTATGGTAATTCTTACGAAGTTGTGCTCAAATGAGTCTCAATGTATGGTAATTCTTATGAATTTGTGCTATATTGAGTCTCAATTTATGGTAATTCTTACGAATTTGTGCTATATTGAGTCTCAATGTATGTAATTTTTACGAAGTTGTGCTAAATTTACGAGTTTGTGCTCAACTGAGTTTGAATGTATGGTAATTCTTACGAATTTGTGCTTAATCGAGTCTCAATGTATGGTAATTCTTACGAAATTGTGCTCAAATGAGTCTCAATGTATGGTAATTCTTACGAATTTGTGCTAAATTGAGTCTGAAAGTATGGTTAATTCTTACGAAGTTGTGCTTAATCGAGTCTCAATGAATGGTCATTCTTAGGAATTTGTGCTCAATCGAGTCTGCATGTATAGTAATTCTTCACTCTCTTACACTATCAGCTCATTACATTCACCTCTGTTATAGGCTGGGACTACTTTCAACTACTTTTACTTTAGCTCAAAGAAATAGTTCACCAATTACATTTACAACAGTTTGGGTTTCTTCGGTTTTAATGAAAGATTGTAAAAATTTCAGTCATTTGTTTTACCTAAAGCTTTCAAATTCATAATGTATGACTGTATAAAATAAGGCTGTCGAGTTTGGTAAAAAATCTTGACATTGAGCCTTTCGTAGAGATGTAAAGTGAGTGTAAGGAACGACAACTCTGCAAAGGAGATTGGTAATTCTTACGAATTTGTGCTCAGTTGAGTCTCAATGTATGGTAATTTTTACGAATTTGTTAGGAATGATTTTTATCAGTTGAAATGATTAGATATACAGTCTTACAAATTAAAAAGAACGTATTACCCTCAATATCTATTAGTAAGTAAATCAGATTGTAATGTTAAATTATTTATCTTACTAATGTCTAAAAATTATCTTTATTTTAACTACTTCGTTTCTGGTGCTATTAAATAATGAATTAATGACTATTGACATTTTATAGAAACTTGTGTAAAATGACGAATTGAGTTATTTGAATTTCTCGGAGAAAAATATCGATGATAACAATCAGTTGAATAAACAACTTATTATGGGAAGGCGTGGCTTCGTGATGTTTTTGACATATTCATCTTTTGATTTTTTGAAAGAATAAAAGTTAACAGTTTATAAACTAATAATAACTTACAAATGTTTACTCTATTATATAAATATGTCTAATGCTTAACTTTATGTACTAGTAGTCATTTCAAAGAATGTCATCCATCACCCGAGGAGACATTGTATTTGGAGCTGCTCGGAGTATATTTATTTGTTTTTCAGGATCTCTCGTTCATCCTTCAGCTTCAACATTGCCAGGTACCATATTGTCATGTCATTTTTTAAATTTATTTATAATAGATAAAAAATTAAAAATGAAACTTAAACAGCCAGCGAACACGCCAAAATAAACAGGTTCGACTCGGTTTTATTGAACCTGTTCATGGGCAGTAATGGATATGCATATTACTTCCCATGCCGTTTAGCCCCGGGATGAATGCAATTAAATATTTACACAATACAAGTAAACAGTACTACTTAGATTCATCCCAAACAACGGTATGCATATGGCGGTGAACATGGAAACTTCATTGCGATATTTTCAGATTATACAAGTGTAATATACATATCAGAAAAGGTTACATCAAGAAAGCATTTCCTCCTCGCACAGCGAAAACGTAGAGAGGAATAGAGAGCATGTGTTCAATGTTTGTCATAAAGACACACAAAATCAAAAACATAATAAATAAAAATGAGAACAAACCGCCTTGTGATGACCGAAGCATTTTACCACTGGAACTTTAAACCTGGTTGTAATATGCATTTACCTCAATCTTGCTCAGTCGGGCTCTTATACGTGCAAACAAGAACATGTCTGTCACCTGCCAAAAAATTGCTTGACCGCCTTTATTAAAAATAAGAGTTTCGGCAAGTTTTTTTCTTTTATAAAAATTTCTTTTATATCAGATTCGTTGCATCTAAACGGACCATCCGAAGAAATCATTACCGTTATGTCCGGAAATTCTTTAAAAATGATATGCGACGTCTCTGGACCTGCTGGAAAGACATTCAACTGGACGAAAGAGAACGGATGCAATGGTTTTTATCAAGGAGCTAATGGTGACAGTATTACTATGCTAAACATTTGCCTTTTAAAAACTTTGCGACAAACATATTATTTATCCTGAAACTCAATCAATATGACTAAGATAGCATGAATTTATAGCATGACCATTTTCAACAATAAGACAACGTCAAATTTTCGAGAGAGAGAGAGAGAGAGAGAGAGAGAGAGAGAGAGAGAGAGACCTTGTGGGTTACCGCTGTGTATGGCCAGCGGCAAAACACATTTGCCGCTGGGAGCTTTAATCACATTAAATTCACAAATCTCACATTTGCTTAGTTAGGTTTTCAAGATAATATATGTGATGGCTGCTTTGGTGAATTAACTTACACCCACCAACCTTAGTGACAATAATTTCTGCAAAGGCATGAAACACGCAACAAGTAGCTTACGTCATTATCAAGCAAAGTGGGAAGGTACTCTTTCAGCTTTGCGATACCAGAGCACTTGAAAGTTCAAACTTCTCCCAGTTGTATTTCTTCTTGTAGTAACAATAACCACTGCCACCATCGACATTTTAACATATTTTTTATTTTGCTTCTGCCTGACCCATTTTAATCATAATTTGTCACACGCTTCAGAATTCGTCTACAATAATTAAATCTAGCAGGCAAATAAACATTATTAATCGGAAACATTAAATATGTCATTTGTTTGAATTTGTCAAATGGTATTTATCATCAACACGTAGTTTGTGACGTCACTTAGTGGCTGGGATTTGTGCCAATCAAATTTTTGGTGAAATTTTCAGATATTTTCCCCGTAGCAATACTTTATTTCAGTGTAGTTATCAGTTTGTTACCTCACTTGATGGAAATATGCTTATTGCATACCATTCAGAATGTCTTTCATTGTGGGTGGCAGTATATAGGAAGTATCGTTTTAGGAATACGGGAGGTAGGTACTGTATCTGTCTCTTGCATGGTTGGCTAGGTTCCGTCGCCTTATTTTTGCGGGATTTGGGATTATATCTTTACATTTTCTACATTTGCGACTTAAAGAATGAACATAAATTATATTTCATTTTGACAAATATTCTTCATTATATAAATTCTGACTGTATTATGTAATATTTCTGTTAAATGCATAATAACCAGTTTCGTCTGTTGACATTTTTGACGTCACCTGATAAGCGCTGCCGACGCATTTGTATGGCTTGATGTAATCTATAGATTCTATACAATGTCATTTAAAAAAAAATGGCTTAAACTTCCCAAACACACATTTTTTTTGCAACGGCTCAATGGTTGTAAAATGCACCAAGATAAATACAAAATGTGGTGAATATAAGTATACGCTAAGTATTTGCCAAATTTGAATGACGACCCAAGACAATCAAAATATTATTACATATATTTAAGACTCTACCCTCGTGAAACAACATACCACCATTGGTGATGCCGGAACATACGTCTGTACTGTCAAATACAACGATCAAAACGTCACAAAGTTGTTCCATGTGAAGATAACTGGTAAGTATATAGTATATTATAATCTTTGGTACCAGAATCAACTGCAACAGATTCTACAGACATAAATTTCAATATTTAAATGTTAATTTCTCAATTATAACAGTATACGGTATTTATCTTCCTTTTTCTCCCCGTACTTCACTTTAGTGAAGTCATTAGTTTCAATTACCTCCCTTGATTGTTATATGCTAATTACAAACCACGCAGAATGTCAGTAATTGTGAGTTGTAGTATAAGGCACACTTGAACTTTTGGGGAGGTTTATACGGATGGTATGTACTGTTTATTTCTTATATGGTTGACTAGGTGCGGCCGCCCTATCTGTATGGCTTTGGGCTATCTATACATTTATTGTGATTTCCAGAGCGCCCTGGTAGCGACATTTGTGACTTCGATCAAGGGTCATTATGCAGTTGGCAGCAGCTTCAAGATGACGATTTCGACTGGACATTACAAAGTGGCCCCACGATAACGGACGATACTGGACCGGACAATGACCACACTAAAGGAACAGGTAGAGAAAATGTCTTTAACATGATAGTGCCTCTAGCTGGGAGCGAACCCGCACCGTCACGGCGACAGCGCCTAGCCCTGCAATTCCTGTGACGCAACCAATTGAGCTAACCGGGACAACCCCCAAAAAGGTTGATCGGATAGCCCTGATATACGTAACATTCACTGCATGACATCGGTAACGGGTTATTTTACTGATAACAGTACTGACTATATGTACGGGGAGACTTTTTTCGGCCGCCACACTGCACAAATAGCGCTACTGCACAATTAGCGCAAAAAAACATAATGGTTCGAATAACTGCTCTAATTATTAGCGAATTTAAGGTGCCAGTGACATATCATTTCTTATTAATATAAACTATTTCATTTACTTACTATTAAGATATTATGTTGCACAATGATATAGTGGATGTTTGTTAGTTTTAGTGGAATGTCTATTATAATACACGAGTAAACACCAAAACTGGTAATTTCAAGACAGACGTGGCCATGAGTAAAACTTTCAGGTTTTTGGTGTTCATGCGTGAAATAAAATCAATATTTCACTGAGACTGTCAAATGTTTTTGTTATTTTTAATCTCAAAAGTTTGAAGGGGACGTAATAAATTGTTGTTTTTAAGTAGTTCGGCAAAATCAGTGAAAATAAGAGGTATTCTTCAGTTTTAAATCAATTTTATTTCACCGAATATAGCTCTCTGTTTCACTGGGCATAAGGTCGGTATCAGTATTATCTATGCACCATTTTAGTGTGGAACAATTGAAGGTGTGTTCGAATTTTTGTTGCTTAACCCTTACCCTGATATCGCAATGTTGTCGGATCGATTCCTGGTCTAAACTTGTATCATTTATTCAAGGGCAAGGAAAGTACCTCTACGTCGAGTCCTCCGCTCCAAGACGGGCCGGTGAATATGCTCGACTTGCCTCGCATGTTTTACCGGCGAACACGACCATGTGTTTCAAGATGTGGTACTACATGTACGGAGATGGAATAGGCAACTTGTTTGTCTACCTCCAGGTAGTTCATTTCTTTTGCCCATCCGAGATATTATATGATCCCAATAAAGTTCAATTAACTTCTTTCGGGCGTATATTTAATTGTATTAATATGCCGAAAAAAATAAATCCAATTGTGAAACATATTTTAGAAACCCGAATTATAAAACGAGGAGAAAACATTTCGACAGGTTGATACAGTCAGACGATAAATACCATAGAAACAAGAATGCGTTAATAGGATTTCGAATAAAAGTACCAAAGGATAAAAATTGGCAGTTTTTGTATACAGGATAGGTGCCTCGGTTACCATTTTCGGTATAGGTTGTTGATTATTTAGCCACTGTGTTTTCGGGTCCTTCTGGTTTCGGCTTGTGTCATGTACGAGGTACAGTCAGAAAGTTCCCGGACTGGTCCTTTTAAACAAATTATTGACGTCGGATCCTCATAAAATTTAGCATGCATGTATTTCTATTTAAATCTAATATCAACAGCTATGAAAAGGTAGGTTTGAACAAGTATTTGAATTTATTTTTTCACATTTAGCATGTCCACAACCATAATACGGAGCACTTCAGAATTTGCCTTATTTTGCAATGAGATGACTACATTCTTTTTGAAGTTTCTCAAAATAAAAGCACCAAGACGTCTTTATTTTTCCGCACGACATCAACGGAACGTTACTAGCAAACAATTACAAAATTTTAGCGTGATCGGCTGAAGTATCGCCATTTTGTGAAGTATAATTTCCGCCGTGTAAAAATTCTGAAGCAAGAAAATGACAACGTTAATTGAACGTACGGAGCAGTGGACAGTAATTAAATTCTCTGCGATGTCTTGTATGACCCCGACTGATACTTGGAAATTCATGAAACAGAAGGATGGTGTTATTAATTGTTCCAGGACTCTTGTGTTTGAGTGGCACAAACGTTTCCGGAAAGGTAGGGCGGATATTGAGGATAATGCGCGAAGCGGAAGGCCGGGAAATGATGCGCGCATAGTCAAAAAGATTAAGGACGTCCTAGCAACTGATCGGCGCAATTCTCTAGATGATATTGCTTACACTGTCGGGCTGTGTCATGGAACTGTTCATAAAATAGTGACCCAGGACTTGAACACGAATAAGGTATGTGCGCGCTGGGTTCCTCGTCTGCTGACAGATGAAATGAAAACAACCCTTGCAAACGTCATATGAACGTCACGACGTCGCGGAAGTGCTCCGTACATGACATAGTGGGCTATTCTAATGGATCAGAAAACATGTTTATGTTTGTATATTTTACATATATTTATATGTTCTTGCAGTGGAATAGTTATATTTTTATGTCATTTATTTAATTACTGAATCGTACGGAAAATAAAAAAGATATCATGACAGTCCTGGAACTTTTTGACTGTACCTCACAGTCAAATCTGTCTTCAAAGACCACTCAGGGGAAAGCCTTCAATTATCTTTGAAAGTAGGTGGTCTTTGTTCACATATGAATTTGTTCTTTAAATCGGTCAGTGGGACAAATTAAATGTGGTCTTTGTCCACATGAGTTGTTTGTTTACAGGTGGTCTTTGTCACAGGTTTGAGTGTATATAGCTGGGTTTCAGAATGTCGGTTATTCAAACTAAGTACCAGCTCGTGCTTGAAGTAATGCCCGGATTACCACTTGGGGCCGGGTTATCATCGTTTATTAGGGAAAAGATTGAGGTCCATACCACACAGTATGCTCTCGAAGGAGATGATATGTGATTTTAAGCAATATAATAAATAATCAATGTTATTCTCAACAGGATAGCTGCTCACTGAAGGAAACCGAAGTATCTTATCATTCTGCTAACCAAGGTCAGAAGTGGATCGATACCAGTGTGTCAATTAGTGAGCAGAGTGTTCCAAAAGACTACAGAATAATCATCAAAGCGGACGTAGGGCCCAGCTTCACCGGAGATACTGCAATAGACGATTTATCAATCAATAACGGACATTGCACATAACGTTCAAAGGCCAAATGGCATTAGCTGCACATATAATATGTACATCATTGTGCTCTTTAATGTTTTTCAAACCAAATAATTAAAATATTATAAACAAGAAATATCTTTAAAAAAAAGATAAACGGCGTTGATGGAAAAGAGTTTTATGTATAAGAAGAAATATAGAGCGGGGATTCAGACTCAATGTAGTAATTTTATTTTACTTGTAATAGCAGTTGACGAACCATCCCTGTCTTCTTAGTATGGCCTAGGGATTAAGCGACCGAGTCATGGAAACCCCATAACTTCATTGAAAGTGTCTGTCCGAAAAAATGTTGTTGCAACAATTTCGTCTGGTGATAATACGTCGATTAAGGAAGCAATGTCTTACATTAGGTCTTGATTTACATTTGTTCAGTTTCAGTAAAATACCTCTTGTATAGTTAGAACTCAAGATGTTCTTGAAATATAATAAATAAAAATAATAACAACTTGTTACAAGAGCGAAATCTACCAACTTTTATGTTAATTATGTTTTTAAAAAGTGATCCTACCGAGTATTGAACCCGGGGCCCTCCGCTCGTGAGGCGAGTGCGCTAAGCATTACACCAAAGAACATTTTTGTTTATGGGCTTGAAATTAACAATCAGTATCAAATGAACTAGAATTGGAACCAGAAAGAACTAGAAATATCTGCACCTTTCTGTCGTTGTACACTGTGTATTGTACGAAAGTGTTTACCTGACTCCCATGAATATACCATATAAAATCGTATTTAAGCCACCAAGTGACTTAACTGGTTATTTATTCCATAAATATGTTTCTCTTCGATACAATTATCGCTTTTAAAAACAAAAAAGTCCGAACATGTAAGTGCCAGGTTAATACTAACGCACAATATAAAGATCGTAACGGTAATCGTAAAAAAAAACACCCAATAACAACCAATCGAAATAATCTATTTGATTTTCCCGCTGCATAATAAGTTTTACTTACAACATTTAATTGGTAGAAAAACTAGGTCAAAAGTGAGCTTAGACAGCTAACGCCGAAAAAAACACGAGAGATGAAATATAGACATAAATGTCTGTGATGGCATGTACGCATATACACAAAACAAAAAGAAGAGAAGAAAGTTGTTTGGCTGGTCATATTTTCATATTTCTAAAAACACTCGTCATTTTAGTGTAATAACGTTACAACTTATTCTTATTTCAATGGTACTTATACAGTTATTGCACTAACTGCTCGGGCGGTTTATATTATTGACATATATACAGTTCTTACTAATTTTACACCAGATGATTCTGTCTCAGAAAAGTCTTCGGTTACCTACCAGTTTGACTTGACAGTAACATAAAAAGTGAAATATGCATATCAGGAATCGCCACACTCACAAAACACAGCCTCCTCATGGAGCGAAGAAGAAGAAAGGAAAAGATAGCATGTGTTTCTAAGTATGTCAATTCAAATAAGACACCACAAACAATTAACTAAAAAAAGAACCATTCGGTTTTCCGCCTTGGAACACTCAGTGGCAAAATAATTTGCCACTGGGGGTTTAAACCAGGTTCTAAGGTGCACCAACCTCACACTTGCCCCAACAGGTTCTCATATCGACAAACAAATACAAGTTGTCTTAGTGAAATAACTCCAATTCACCCATCAGCTCATCAATGTTGCATGAAAAAAAGCACACAAACATATAAAACATAAGAAACTAATAGCATTGCAAATCCTAAGAGGCGGGTACTCCATCATCTTACCGAGACCAGAGCTCCTGATTCAAATCAGCAAGAACACGATAACATGGATAAAAAGACAAATCGAGCTTCTAGGTTGTTATACAAGATTTCCCCATAAGCTACTATTACTAGAATATTGTTTGCAAAATTGTCCAGTATGCGATCGGTTGATTATCCGGAAAAACTTGTATATGTTTTTGTTCATATAAGATTGTTGATACCACCAAGTTTTTCAGTGGAACTAAACTTTTAAGGTATAAATTTAATCAATACAAAAACAAGATGGACAAACAAAAAGCATATACACTGAAACCCCTTTAAACCGGACGAGGTCGGGACCGGACCAAATTTCCAGTTTAAAGGGGTTTGCGGACTAAAGGGGTTTTGACAACTGGACAAGATTTCAACCTTTCTTTCTAAATGTGGACAATTTGATCTATATTTTATACAGAATTGCATTAATCAGTTATAATAAATAATGGTCTCTTCAGCTTTTAACTAACACAAGTTAAATGCATTATTTCATAACAAGAAAATGATCATCACACTTTCTCCCTAAGATATTTAAAAATAAAAAAAAAGTTCATGAAATTTTTACAAAAATGATTCATATTAATTGAGTGTTGAAGGAGAACTCCTTGAAACAAATACACTAGCCCAATGCAAAATATCACACATGTCCTAATTTAAACAAAAAACACATTCAATAAACCTCTGCAGTTTGTTGTCATAGCAATTATGACATGCACTAGCCATGCACAAATTCATAAAGGTGAGAATAAATCAACTTTCTATGACAATATTGATCAAATTCATTTACTGTGTACATGTATTTTTAAATGAAATTCAAATTTTCCATTCTTTAATGGACCGTACTTGTTCATGCTAACATGAAAAATGTTATAAAGACTTTTATCTTGTCCGTTTAAAGGGGTGTTTTCTAATGGAAAAATCGAATTTGGGTCATAATTCTTGTCCGGTTTCCTGAATAAAGGGGTTTCCGGATTAAAGGGGTGATTTGTATAGTAAAAAGTTTGGGACCGGACGATTTGTCCGGTTTAAAGGGGTTTCCGGATTAACGGGGTTCCGGTTTAAAGGGGTTTCAGTGTACAGTACATGTGAAACAATTACATAAACACATCTATTAGCATCGTGATTCCTCCGAGTTTTTTATGTACACTTGTGCTATAGAGAAACACATACAATTAAAGTCTGCTGAATCATTCGATTCACTGAATTGAAGATAAATGAAGTAAATCGGAGATAATTCAATTCAAACAACTAACTTTCTAATTAAGGGATCCCCGAAAGGACTCATGCGATCTTTTGAAAATTTATTATGTTTATTCGACGTCTCTTTTAGATTTTTTTTTTGCAATCGGCGAATATCTTTAAATGTTTCCATAGCATATTATTCGTATGCTGTTTTGCAGATACTTATGATTTACTAATATGAAGAGATGTATTTTTTCATGAAATACTGCGTTTGTTCTTTTCAAAATGAAAATTATTAATATCGCGGTTGTGATTTTGATTTCGTTTGGATTTCAAGAAATTGTTTACAATCAATTTATAAAAAGGACCACTGGTCGTTTATCATGTATCTAAACTTGAAGTTTGCCTTTTATCAGACAAAAGCTTTTTGTCGCTAGTCGAAAGGTCCATTAACCAATGTGCCGAGGAATGGTTTCTGAGACCACCATGCATGGCTATGGAATATGAACGAAGCTTTAAGATTTGTGAATTCCTGGAATTCGCTAGAACTGAAACCGTACCTAGGAGCAGACAAAACAAAGCTTGTGTTTATCTGAGGAAATCCGAAATGACAGTTCAAAATCAAGTATGTCTACATCTATTTATTTTTCTTCACATTAAATTATAGGTAAAACTTAGTGCTAATCAAAACCTTGAAAAATTATTATAATAAAATTTTACAAGAAGACAAGATTTATTTCAAAGACTAACTTAAACATGTAACTGCTATCGTCAAATATTCAAATTAGACAATCCATATGACTATGAGTTTCCAGGAAGTTTGACGTACATTCTTGAAAGAATGTCATACAAATAAGCAGACGACATTTTCTTTGCATACAGCAGTACAGATATTTATAAGTGGTTGTCCTACGTTTTTATCAAATAATAGCGCTAAAAACTTTACTTAAATAAAATTATCCGAACATCTCTTCCTTATAAATGGTAATTGGGCGCTCCTATCGAAGAATTTGCTAAGAAAATAAACCTTATTATTTAACTAACATTACATTGCTCTAAAGGAATCCTCTTTGTGGAAAACTTTCATTCGAACCGTATGATGTTAATATTTTGATAGATAGGTAAGTGATAAGTTACAACAGAAATGAATTTAAATGTATGACATTGTACATTTTACGAAAGTGTGTAAAAATACATCGTAAAATCATGTTGATATCAAAGTTCATTTTTAATTGTGCTTACATCAGCTTATTTAATTATCGACTTTTATTGTTGTTGTTTTTGAAAAGATATATTTGTGATTGTAAAATAGTGTCTTCGATATTTTGATGTCTCACACATTTGATGACGTCGTGAACTAAAGCATTGTTTAATATACATTTCGCTCAGTGTAATATTTAAAGAAATACTAAAGTTAATATGTGTAACAAAAATGCAAACTGCTTACCGCAAACTTAACAAGAGTGCCAAAATGCCACAAAATACGCCCGTCAAAAAGTTTGGCTAATTTGCCACATTTTTCGTATAAATAAAGGGCCATAACTCTTAAGTGCCTGAAGCAACTTGGCTGGTTATCGAACTTGGCAGAGATATTATGCCCACCAACATATTCACCAAGTTTGATAAAGACCAGATGAAAACTCTTTGACTTAAAGAGCGTAAACCCTTATTTTGACAATTCAAGACCATAATTCAGGAGTGCCTGGGGGGATTTGGCTGGTTATAGAACTTGGTCGAGATATTATGTCCACCAACATATTCACCAAGTTTGATAAAGACCGGATGAAAACTCTTTGACTTAGAGAGCGTAAACCCTTATTTTGGACAATTCAAGGGCCGTAATTCAGGAGTGCCTGGGGGGATTTGACTGGTTATAGAACTTGGTCGAGATATTATGCTCACCAACATATTCACCAAGTTTGATAAAGACCGGATGAAAACTCTTTGACTTAGAGAGCGGAAACCCTTATTTTGGACAATTCAAGGGCCATAATTCAGGAGTGCCTGGGGGATTAGGCTGGTTTTAGAACTTGGTCGAGATATTATGCCCACCAACATATTCACCAAGTTTGATAAAGATCGGATGAAAACTCTTTGACTTAGAGAGCGTAAACCCTTATTTTGGACAATTCAAGGGCCATAATTCAGGAGTGCCTGGGGGGATTTGGCTGGTTATAGAACTTGGTCGAGATATTATGCCCACCAAAATATTCACCAAGTTTGATAAAGACCTGATGAAAACTCTTTGACTTAGAGAGCGGAAACCCTGTGGACGCCGCCCGCCCACCAACCCGCCCGCCCGCCGAAGGTGTTCCCATAATACGTCCCGTTTTTCAAACGGGCGTATAAAAATAACCCAAATGTGTTCTTTCTAGAAATTGCAAATAAAAATACTAATCGGAATTACCACCTAAACACAATTTTGTATGACGTGGCACTTAAGTTGAATGGACTTAAAACAAGAAAAAAATTAAAATTTTATGTTAATATTTAACGTATATACACACTTACAATAAGGTTGACATTGATTCACATATTTTTTTAAAGAACATGCCAACCACATGCTTACCACATCTTTTTCATCATATATCTAATCTTTTTATGAACAATTCCAATTTCGTAATGATTCACCAATAGTGTTTCATATTAGTTTGTGTCGTCTAGTATAAACTTGTTGTTGTTGTTGCTGTTGTTGTTTTTAATCCGGATATCTAGATAGCCTGACATTATCAGCGTTTTAACAAATTTGCACTTCTAATGACATAATAAAGATCATATTTTATGTCAAATGAAATCTAAAACCATAAACGCTTGTTTTACCAAATTTACAAAAATATCGATCGGAAGATTTTCCTGTCGGAAAATGCAGGATTCCGATAGGAAAATCTAAATTCCTATCGGAATTGGAATACGACATCGAATTTCTTTTCTAATTTTCTCAGAAACTAAACAACAAAGAGCATTGAAACCTTCCAGTTTTCCTATTTGGCACATGTACAGTCACTTAAGAAAAAAAGCTGCAAGAAAATCGTTAAAGTTTTTAAAAAAAGTTTTCGGAAAATATAATATTCCGAAAATTCACGAGATCGTGTTATTGAATGATTTCACAGGAAAATTGTACCAATTTCATAATTTCATATTTGCATGTTAAACAATAAAAGAAATTCATTTACAATTACAAATTTAATTGTTAAATTATACAATGTACAAGAAACCAGAAATATCTTTTAAAAGATAAATAGAGTTGATGGAAAAGATTGTTATATTATAAGAAAGAAAGAAATATAGAGCGGCGAAACAAACACAGTTTAGCAATTTTATTTGACTTGTTATAGCTGTTGACGAACCATCCCTGCCTTCTTAGTATGGCCCAGGGATTAAGCGACCGAGTCGTGGAAACCACAAAAATTTATTGAAAGTGTCTGTCAAAAAATGTTGAAGCTGTTGCAACAATTCCGTCAGGTGATAATACATCGATTAAAGAAGCAATGTTTTACATTAATTCTTGATTTACATTTATTCAGTTTCAATAAAATACCTCTTTTAGAGTTAGAACTCAAGATGAATAAATGTCCTTGAAACAAAATAAATATAAATAATAACAACGTATTATAAAAGCGAAATTGCCAACTTTTACGTAAATTAACTTTTAAAAAGTGTCTCTCTCCAGTAATAGTATTGAACCCGGGTTATCCGGCTGAGAGGCGAATGTGATAACCACAACACAAAAGACGATTTGTGTTTATTGGACTTGAAATTTACAATCAGTATCAAATGAACTAGAAAGGAGCCAGTAATAACTAGAAATATCTGCACTTCTCTGTAGTTTTACACTGTTTATGGTACTTTATTGTACGCAAGTGTTTACCTGACATCCATATATATTCCATATAAACTCGTATTTAAGCCATCAATTGACTAAACAGGGTATTTACACCGTAAACATGGTTTTCTCCGATACAATTATCGCTTTTAAAAACGTAACTATCCGAACATGTAAGTGCCAGGTAAATACTTATGCACAATATAAAAATCGTTACAGTAATCGTTAACAAGACCCACTAACAACCAATCGAACTAATCTATTTGATTTTCTCGCTGCATAAGGAGTTTTATTTACAACATTTCATTGGTCGAAAAAATAGATCAACGTTAAGCTGAGACAGCTAACGCCGAAAAAATTCAAAGTTATCTGAAAATTGAATGTTCTCGAAAACTTTGAAACAGTTTGATAGAATACATACTTGTTTTGCGAGTCAAATTATCATTGCATCAGAAAATAAAATACTGCTTTGTGTTACTACACACTAGGATATGGTTATTACATTAGTTTATCACAAACATGTAACACTCCACATATAATATACACATTGTTTTGTAATTAAATTTCAACTTGCACCGATGTTTGTATTCTTAAGTTAGATTGTATGCGGCAAATACTTTTGTGAAGTTTGGAAATTTGAAATCCGCAATGAGTTTAAGTTGTCTCCCTTAGACTAAAATATTGTCTGCTTTGAGTTTTAGTTGTCTCACTACTACTGATATATTGTTTGATTTAAGTTTAATTTGTCTCCCTTTGGCTGAAATATTGTCTGATTTAAGATTAAGTTGTCTGCATTATACTGAAACATTTTTTGATTTGAGTTTTAGTTGTCTCCCTTAGATTGAAATATAGTCTGATTAATCTTCTCGAGTTCCTGTTTGATGTTATCCATTGTCGAATTCAGTTCATCTATCCGACGATTAGTTTCTATAAGGTTGATGCTGAAAGACGTGTTTGTCGCCTTTGTTGTGTCGGAAAGAATCCGAATTTGATTGTTGGTTTCTACGCTCATCGCACTCAAACGATTCTGAAAATAAACCAGACGATGTTGTAAATTTCGTTATCGATAACATGAAAGTCACGTGATGGGAATGTTAATTCAAAAATGGCTTATCAGAAAAGGAGTTTGACCGTTTTCTTGACGTGTATTGATGACTGGAAAAATACTGTTATATAATATACTGTTCGAGAGAAGGGTGGTGTTCGAGTGAACCGTGTTCGAGCCTTCGAAATTCGACTATATAAAAATTCTGAAGAAACGTCTGCTTCAATTGTGAATGATTTACATTATATTATAGACAAATTTTCAATAATTTTATTAAATTTTCCTAAAAAAAGCTTTTGATCAAATCATAATTTACCATGATTTATTTTAACTGATTTTGTTTATTATGTACCACCAAAAGCACACTTCGTTACCCTAATGCATAAACGATGTAACTCTTTAATTCAATGGTACGTAAACCTTTTTAGCATTAAGGTGACTCGCAAATTTCTCCAAATAACAAATTCAAAGGTTTAAACCTAACAAAATGAATAATGGTAAACTACTTACGAAAAGTGTCCACAGATCCCGTTGGTCGCAGGTAAGAATCTCCGCCACCACATCGATTTTAACCGACAATAGCAGTAAAACAGTCAACACAAACATAGTTTTACACGTTGAGTTTGCTTTAGAATGACATAAATATATAATTTCGCTTAAATTTCGTAAGACAATCTGTATGAAATGTTTACCTTTCATTCGTCTCACTATGAATATATAAACATGTTATGTATCTACTTTACATTAATTTCAATATTTTGTTCCTTGTGAAATATTGTTCCGGGTTATATAACTGTGTGAATAGAGACTTACTCTAACTGAGTTAATGAAGTCGCAATAAAAATTGTTCAGTTAAACGTACTTTACATTCCATTTATTGAAAACGTTTAGACATATTAAAAAAACGTTGACTGGAAACGTGTATAAAACATACTCATCGCTTATTACAATCTCGTGAATCAGTATCATCTATCTCTCAACAAACCCCAAAATGGCACAATAGTTCATAAACAGCACCAGAAGCGGGCGCGGGCGTCTACTTCGTAACTCCACGGATCAGTTAACTAGTTAGCTTTCGGTGCCAGAAACAGCGGGATGTCACCAAGATAGAGATTAGAAGCCGGAATAACTGTTACTCCCTCAGTACTTGTGCATGTTAAAATAATTAAATAATTATTATCAATACTAGAAGAGGAAGTTTTCTATGAGCATTTTCTGGCTAAAATAGTTATGCCACTCAGTCCCGGGAAAAATATCGACTATTTACAGACGAATATTTTAACTTTTCATTTTAAATCAGAATCATAATCAGTATGTTTGGATAAACAGTGAAACCTGCAACTTTCTTGATCTATGGCTTGTCAGTTTTAATTTTCTGTTTTCATAATTGAACTAACATTCATAATCTTTCAACCTTTTCTCTAAATAAAGAAATATCTTTAAAACAAACTAATCAATCAGTTTTACGGGGACTTATCCTCTCTCAAATATCTCCATTCCTCTCTTCTTCTTCTTCGAATATTTCCCGCATAACTGGTCGTCGGAATTACTCACAACCAATATAGACAAGAAATATCTTTAAAAAAAGATAAACGGCGTTGATGTAAAAGATTCATAAATGCATGTATATAAGAAAGAAAGAGACACAGTTTAGTTATTTTATTTTACTTGTTATAGCTGTTGACGTACCCTCCCTGCCTTCTTAGTATGACCTAGAGATTAAGCGACCGAATCATGACAACTCATAAATTCATTGCGTCTTTCAAACAAAATGTTGAAGCTGTTTCAACAATTTCATACGGTGATAATAAGTCGATTAAAGAAGCAATGTCTTACATTAAGTCTTGTTCTACATTTATTCAGTTTCAATAAAATACCTCTTATAGAGTTAGAACTCAAGATGAATAAATGTTCTTGAAATTCAATAAATATAAATAATAACAGCTTGTTACAAGAGCGAAATCTACCAACTTTTACGTAAATTAACTTTAAAAAAAGTTTCGCTCATGAGCATTGAACCCGGGGCCTCCGCTTGAGAGGCGAGAGAGTTAGCCACTACACTACCTAAACTTGAATTTTGTACATGAAATTAACAATTATCAAAGGAACTAAAAGGGAACCAATAATCACTAGAAATATCTGCACTTCTTTTTCGTTTTACACTGTGTGTTGTACGCAAGTGTTACCTGACACCCAAGAATATTCCATATAAAGTTGTATTTAAGCCATCAATATTGACTTAACTGGTTATTTAAATCGTAAATATGTTTTTCTCCAATACAATTATCGCTTTTAAAAACGAAAATGCTCGAACATGTAAGTACCAGGTAAATACTTGCAAAAAATATATAAATCGTTACGATAATCGTAAACAACACCCACTATAATCAATCGAAATAATCAATTTGATTTTCCCGCTGCATAATAATAAAAATCCCACTAGATACCTCTCCACCCTGCTAGATGCCTCTCTGGTGTAAATAGCTACCAATCAAAATAGTTTATTTCATTTTTCCGCTGCATAAAATTAGAATACGAGTATTATTTACAACATTTCATTGGTCGAAAAACTAGGTCAAAAGTGAGCTTAGACAGCTAACGCCGAAAAAAATGAAATTTATTTATTGTTGTGTAGTAGCGTCCTTTACATGTAGCCTCGGTAGCGCAATTGGTAAAGCGACGGCACGGTAAGCCGGAGGTCCGAGGTTCGAATCCTGGTCGAGGCCTACACATTTTCTTCCTCCTGTTTCATTTGGTGGCCAGTGGGAATCGATTTACCATTGGAGCTCTACTGGGCGAAGCACTGGCTTGGGTAGTCGATCTGAACCTACGTTGTGCAGACATTTGCCGATTTAAGTGGCATGTCTCATTTAGAAGGGATGAATGTAGTAGCGTCCTTTACAATTAGCCTCGGTAACGCTATTGGTAGAGCGATGGCACGGTAAGCCGGAGGTCCGAGGTTCGAATCCTGGTCGAGACGTACACATTTTCTCCCTCCTGTTTCAGTTGCTTAATCAAATAATGTTTTACTCTAGTCACTATACAGATGCTCGGATTACCAGTTATAAAGTTCCAGTCCAGTTATTTACAGAGGAATAATTCAGTTTTTATCTTTCTATACATGCGACTAAAATATTTTAAACTCAGAAAGTGCCAGCTAGAAACAATTAAAGTCAAGTATTTATAGTGTAATCGAATTCACTGTTTGTACTTTATCTCAATATCACTTGTGCTGTCGTTTAAACGAGCTGAGATATTTTATAGACAATGTGTTTTTGTCGCATTTTATGTGTTACGCAGAAGTCAATTTAAATAAAGTATGATTTTATATAGAAACACAAAAAACGTTCTATCTGATTTTTGCAAATAACCCCGTTATCGGACGTTTTTTTTAATCGAAATTATCATCATCATTATAACCTTCATCGCTTGTAATGAACATATGGCATTTTTACATATGGTTCTTATGATAACTATACTTTATGGACTTGTCAAGACCTAATAGAGTCCCTAACTTTCTTACTGGATAATATTTATGTTAGATTCGGTACCTCTATTTATAAACAAGTAATAGGCATCCCAATGGGTACTAATTGTGCACACCTTGTTGCTGATCTGTTTTTATACTGTTATGAAAGAGACTTTATGCTATCTCTTTCTACTGAACATCAAGATGATATTATTACAGCTTTTAACAACACCTCGAGGTACCTTGATGATTTATTAAATATAGATAATAACCATTTTCCATTACTGGTTAATAAGATCTACCCTAAAGAACTACAACTTAATAAAGCGAACACTTCAGAAAAGCAAGCAAACTTTCTCGATCTAAATCTGTCAATTGAAAATGGTTATGTCACTACTAAAATATATGATAAAAGAGATGATTTTAATTTTAATATAGTAAATTTTCCGTTTTTACATCTTACGGGGTTTATACTTCACAGCTTGTTCGCTTTTCAAGAGCTTGCAACGATATTAATGATTTCAATGAACGTAATCTTTGTAATACAGAAAAACTTTTAAAACAAGGTTATCGGTATCACAAATTAAGTAAAACATTTTGCAAGTTTTATCGTCGATACCCAGATTTAATTCATAAATACAGGTGCAGTTTAAAAACACTATTGCAACAAAATATTTCACAGCCAGTTTTTTGTGGAGATTTAATTTATAAACTTAAGAAGATAAAGGGCAATGTTAATTTCTCCCGGTTTTTCGTAAAAACCATCTGTAAATTTAAAAAGAAAGGTTACCAACATGATATTTTACAGCGCTCTGCATGCCTGGTGATTAACCCTTCTACAGTTGATCATTATGCTTACCTCTTTGGTTGCACGACGGTGGCAGGGGTTTAAGAGTTTATGAAGGTTTATGGGGAAATCTTTTCTTAAAAGAACCTAGAAGCTCGATTTGTTTCTTTTATCCCTGTCATTGTGTTCTTGCTGATTTTACTCCAGGAGCTCTGGTCTCGGTAACCAGTACCCGCCCTTTGGCTTTGCAATGCTATTAGATTCTTATGTTTTATATGTTTGTGTGCTTTTGCATGCAACATTGTTGAGCCAATAAGTGGGTTGGAGTTGTTTCACCAAGACAACTTGTATTTGTTTTGTGATATGAGAACCTGTTGGGGCAAGTGTGAGGTTGGTGCACCATAGAACCTGGTTTATACCCCAGTGGCAATTTGATTTGCCACTGACCGTTCCAAGGCGGTAACCCCTCGGGTTCTCATTTTTGTTAATTGTTAGTGGTGTCTCTTTTGAAACTGATCATTTTATTAACCATGCTCTCTCCCTCTCTTCTTCTTGACTGTGTGGGGAGGCTGTTTTTTCTGAATGTGGCGATTCCTGATATGCATATTTCATCTATTTTTCAAGATATCAAATTTCATACCTATTTTAATTTACCATTAAACAATATCATATACTTATAGCCCGCCAGTTGAATTGTAGATAAACACTGTGAGAGTCTAACTAGTCTATACGACATAGATCAACAATATGCGTCTTATACCTGACGCGCCGCTCTGAATTTTCACGCTTCGATCTTTTTACGAGCACCTTTAAACAGGAAACAAAGATCATTTCAGCAAGAAAATTCCAACGGATTTCGAGTTAAATTGAAAGATATTTGCAGCTTTGTTTATGTCTACACGTAAAAAAGAATTTTATACAAACATTGTAACATTTCTTAAGCAGTGCTTCTGTTTTATTTTTCTACCTAAACGGACGTTTTTTTCGGGTACAGCCATTAAGTTCGGCTAGCGTGTTTTTATCTCCGAGATTATTTCTGTGATACATATCTAACAATGTTTAGTTAAACTAAGTATTTTGACTAATGCATTAGAACACTTTAGTCTGGCAAATGGGTGAAATATTTTAACATTTTTATTGATCTCTAAGATGATTGTTTCATAGTGTATTTTTATATGTGTAATAAATATTTGTGAATAAAATTTCAACAAATACAATTGTCTTATAATATATCTGCCTTAATGCCTTTAATTTAGTGAATATCATTTTTGTATTTTAGGTTTCTGTGTATTCCCTTGATCTCTGACAACCGCAGACCAGACACAACGAGAGGTATATTCTGGTTCAAATTTTTGTTTCTTCTCATTCTGAAAATAATTAAATGACACAAATTCAACCTCTTTTGATGTTATTAAATATATTTATCAGAATGGGCAGTACAAGAATTTCTTGCCAGATAGTTATCAATATAAAAAAGATGGTTTAATTTGTACTCTAAGTGTTGTAAAATCAAAATTTGCTCCAAGACTGATAATGATTACTGTTTAAGGCAAATCAAGTTTCCTCATCACTTCTACCAATTGAGGTTAAAATTAATGACAGTCCGAAATGGCCAATGTTCAGCTTTTTCATATTCGTAGTTAAAATTTTTTTTTATTACAATTTACATTTGCTGCTTTTCTTTTTTATGGTAAACATTTAACCATTTACTCCATGGGATTTAGCTGCTATCCATGGGCAATGAGTGTCAATCCAGATCAGCCAATACATTGGTGCCATCTTGTCAGGATCTACATTGTTTTTGTGTGTGTGTTTTCATTAGGTCATCTCTGACCAAGAAGTGGATAGTATAGATCATGATCAGATGGCCAGATGTGTTGGCTGATCAAGATCTACACTGTTGGCAAATGGAGTAAATGATTATGTAAATAAATATTATAAATAATAATAATTATAATAAATAATATTACATCTTGGACCATTTTGATAGTTACAACCCTAGTACAAATGGAGTCATCTGATCCAAAGCAGTGAAACTTGTTTGAAGACTGTTTGACCAGGTTTATTTAGAACTGGTGGTATATTAACTTTGGCATGTCTACTTCTGGTTCGAGCCTGGCAAAGTCAGCAGATAGATTTCAGCTGCTTGGATATATTGTACACTCGAGGACAATAGATATGACAAGATGAGACGTCTTTTTTTCTAATTATAGTGCTAATTTTCACATTTTTCTTTTTTAATTTAAAAAATATGAGGCATCCTGGACAGTCATCCTCGAGTGTACAGTACTGTTGATATTTAATTAATTCAAAGGTTTGGTACAGAAACTGATGCTCTTTTGTCAATAAGATGCACTTTTTAATGTACTGTGCCTTTGAATTGTGTTAAATTTTAAACCTAATCTGGTCTTTATCGAAAGAAACACGATTCTGTATAGATAATGTAGAGTTAGAAAAATCAACTGTTTATGCCCCATTGCATTTGTAACTATAGACACAGTACAGTTATATGTAATATATATTGTTCCCATGGAAACCATTTTCTGAATATCTTGATGTTAGAAGCCATATTATTATCAATAAGTAGAAAACCAATTAACTCTGTCATTTGCAGCTGAAGTACCTTTGTAAGAAAATTTCGGTGTACAGGTTTTTGTGTCCCACTTTTAAGACTTCTTAAGTGTCGGATAATAACTTTAAAGTCTAACGTTACTCTAAAGTCACTCTAACCAGAATGAAAATAGCCCTTTATTCAATTGGATCCGATATGGCTGTTATGACATGGGCAGACAGTGTAGATCCATATCAGCTGGCACATCCATGCAGTCTGATCAAGATTTACACTGTTTGCTTTTTTGATTAATTAGGTTATTTTACAGCAACAAGTAAACCGTGTAGATCCATTTCAAATGCCTTTATTGTGCTGGCCGATCTTGATTTACACTGTTTGCAAACATGTTTATATGGAGTAAAGAATTTAATCATATTAAGTGTCACCAGTTCAGTGCATTTGGTTTAAGAATTGAAATCCCAATGATTGGTGACATTGTGTCTTGTTTTACGTATCTGATCAGGATAACTGTTTGATTGATAAGGTTATTTCTGATAAAAAAGCCAATAGTGCAGATCTAGATCAGTCAGCACTGATGTGCTGGTTGATCTGGATCTACTCCATTGCTTATGCATTAAAGGCATTAACATTGTACTGTGAAGTCATTCGTATTTGTTGGGTACTAATTTTCATGGGTTGAATTGTCAGATCAATCAAAATTAAACCACCATGGAATACGGAATTAATCTTGAATGTAGTTTAGAAAAAATTTAAATCCACAAGTTTAACCCTGTCCTCCATATATACACATTTTTACACATGTGCGACCAGTGTAGATCCAGATCAGTCGTCACATCTCTGCTGTCAAATCAGGATCTGCACTGGTTTCATTTTGGTCAGAAATAACCTAATTAATCAAAAACCGAACATTGCAGATCCTGATTAGATGGCACAGATGTGTCAGCTGATCTTGATCTATACTGTTTGCCCACACAATAAAGGTGTGTATATGGAGGAAACAGTTAAAGCCACGAAATTTTATGCTGGCAAATATAAGTGCATCAACAGTACTAAGCTGTAAAACAGCCCCTGTAAGTGTAATGAAGTCCCTTGTCCCCAGTAGAAAGTATTGGCTCCCCAGCTGTTGTTTCACTTGATTCAGATCGAGTTGAATATAAAGGTAATGTGTTTTAATTCTCATTTTAAACTCACTTTGTTACAGATATTTTATTACTTTCTTCAATATGTCATTCAAAAGTTTACTTACTTAGTAATTTTTTGTAAAAAATGATGGTTAAACAAGTCATGGTTATGTTAGTGTATGGCAGATGATCTAAATTTTGCTGTTGATGCTGTTGCCAAGCTTTATTTAAAAAAAAAAAGAAAATGTAAAAAAAGTTAGAAGATACATATCATTTGGTAGAAATTCACCCCAATAATTTTTATAAATACCAAAGAAAAGTGGAAGAGTGAACATTTACATAGAATTGTCATGTTTTCAGTTCTTTAGATGTTGTTTCTTCACAGATAAAGGATGTCTTACCCTCCACCCCCGCCGCCATCATATGGTGGACAAGGAATGAAGAGGCCCTACGCAGGGGCACAAGAGCAAGGAGATTGGGGAGGCCCTTCCAGGATGCCAAAAGAGCCCAGAGCACCGGCAGCAGATTATTCCAGCACGCAACAGTCGTACCCCACAGCAGGAACTACATATAATCCATACGCTGGGACTGGGTATGATTATAGTCAGGGTCAGTACGACATGTCTGGAGCTCAGAATCAGTCTTACGCGGATCCGTATGCTTCTTCGTACTATGGGCAACAACAAACGGGTGATTCAGGGCAAAACTGGGGCAGCGGTTATGACTATACTGCAGACTATAGTGTGGACAGTGCAGGCACGGGTTCTACAGCGGGAAAAGCAACCGATTCCAAGACGAGTACAAGCAGTGCAGCGGTGGACTTCACTGATGATTATGTTTGCTTTGATAGTCAGGGTATGGGCTTTCTTTTCCAACACTTACCAATCTCATTAAAAAGAAACCTTAGCTATAAAGTTCCTAGCCATTCAATCTATAGATATACCTTTATCCTTGAGTGAACAGTGCCAATCCAGATCAGCCAGCACAACAATGCCATTTGATAAGGATCTACACTTTGCTTTTAGAATCATTAGGTTATTTCTGACCAATTAGCAAACTGTGTAGATCCATTAGCAAACTGTGTAGATCCATTAGCAAACTGTGTAGATCCATTAGCAAACTGTGTAGATCCATTAGCAAACTGTGTAAATCCATTAGCAAACTTTGTAAATCCATTAGCAAACTGTGTAGATCCATTAGCAAACTGTGTAGATCCATTAGCAAACTTTGTAGATCCATTAGCAAACTGTGTAGATCCATTAGCAAACTGTGTAGATCCATTAGCAAACAGTGTAGATCCATTAGCAAACTGTGTAGATCCATTAGCAAACTGTGTAGATCCATTAGCAAACTGTGTAAATCCATTAGCAAACTGTGTAGATCCATTAGCAAACTGTGTAGATCCATTAGCAAACTGTGTAGATCCAGATCAGATGAAACAGATGTGCGAGTGGAACTGGGTCTTTTCTCTTTGCCCATGCAAGTATAGATGGAGAAAAGAGTTATAGCCTATAGGTGCCTGTTTACATTTCAGGACGAAAATATTTAAAGTTTTCAAATATTTATAATGCAAACAGTAGATTAGATCCTGTAAACGAGGTTAACTTGATGTAATATTCTTAAACACTTAACCGTTCCTCCATATACACAACTTTATGGCATGGGCAAACAGTGTAGATCCAGATCAGTTGGCACATCTGTGCGTCTGATCAGGATCTGTACAGGTCGCATTTTGGTCGGAATGAACCTAATGAATAAAAAAATGAACAGTTCAGATCGTGATCATTCAGCACTGATGTACCAGCTGATCAGGATCTCAGCTGTTCACCCATGCAATAAAGGTTTATCTATGGAGGAAAACGTTAATGTGCAATTGCATACAGTAAGAGCCAAAGTTGTAGCATTACTATTGCAATTAAATTCACTTTATAACACTTTTGTTAGCAGGTTTTGCGATGTTCTGATTAGTCGATCATTTTGGCCAAGTTTGCTCTTGTTCAGTTATTGGTGGGCATTACGTTGTAATTATTGATTTTGTTAAATACACTGCTGACTCTTTATAACATGGAATAGCGGGTCCATCATCCCAACCGCGTTAATAAGTGAATCCGCGTTATATTTTCCTACGCAAAATACATGTCCCGATTTACCCGCGAAAAATACATGACCCGATTTTCCCGTGCAAATATACTACCTAATACACAACTAACGAGATTATGCATAATTCTACGTAACGTCCTGATTCCCCACACTGAACTCGACAAATAATATTTCTTACAAGACATACAATTACCAAATTTCAAATAAAAAACAACAAAACGGCAAGAGACTGACTAATAACACCAAGATCAAAATTGTATAGGCCTTAAATTATTGTAATGGAATTAAAGACGTATATCTAGTTTGTTTAGATGCTTGCAGAAAGTTTAATTATTTTATGACATAAACTCTGACATTTACGAACGTAAATGTAAAATAAATTTTTAAACACAAACCATCGTGAACATATTCCATAATTGATAATTTACATCAAAATTTTATCTCCAGTGTAATATTTCAGTATTGTTGCATCATCAACCAACTTAAAACAGCTAAAAATTACGAATGTCACGTACACACTTCTTGTAGATCAAACCATTTCATAGCAGAGCCGACATAACATCACAGTCTCAATACGAGCTGACATTTTTCTTTGAAGTCGCATTTCATCGACAGATATTATCGCTGTTTACCTCCATAGTCAAAAAATGCAACCTCCATGAAATTAACAGGAAGGCAGATCAAAGCAAAATGTACATCAATGAACTACCGACAGGTTTTGAAACATGACTGGGAATATTTTTGTGTTTCTTTCTGAATTGTGCGGATTATGTGATAATTATAGAGACAATCGAATTTAGTAATGGATCAATGATAAAATTAAACAGTAAGTATGCATTCACAAGTTTGCCCCGGGCTGTTATCTGTCACTGGGAAAGGTGTTAAAACACGGCTGTTTTAGGGAAAAATGTGTGCGTCATTTGTGTACATGTTACAATTGTGACTTCCGGTTTTGATTTTTTACTGTTTCATGGTAAAAAATGGTCGTAGAATAAAAAAGGGGATCCACGGTACGACCGCGTTATAATGGAGCGCGGAATTAAACGAAGCGCGTTATAAAGAGTCCGCAGTGTACATAGAAGTTCATTATTTTTTAAGACATTGATGAGTTCCACCATGAATTGTGAATTATCTACTTTATGAACTAAGCCTAAATTGTTTGTGATTTTGTCGTTTGTAATTAAAATTATCAGCAGTTTTCATCAAGCATTTCTTACAGTCCCGCAATACTGTGGTATCATTTAATTTGCTAGCACGAAATTTCGCGCAATCGCCGATAAGGACTGTTTCACACGGACGTAAATTCGCGCAAGTCCAATTTTTCAAACGAAAAAAATAATATCGATATTTTTCCGACCTGTTATCAAAACCTATTGTTTATTTGAACAAGTGAGCTAATCATGTGTCAGTTGGTCCCCTGTCAATTACCACTTCCTTTGTTAGTCAATTATCGGACCGCTGTTTATTCGGCGCCGCTTTTTGACCCGTTTGATCCATCTATCTGTACCATTCATATCATAATTGGCATGTTAAATTTCGTACCCGTTTTATGGTCTAAAGTGTCAATAAATTGTGAAACAGTTACTTAAAGAATGTGTTGATGAATTAAAAATGAGATGACAACGATACAGTTTGGTTAAACTTGACCTGACCTAAATGCGTGGACTGAAATGTTGCTCAAGTTTTGAAGTAACATTAAACATATTCAAAAAAAAAATCGACAGTTATAACTAATTTTATTATCTTTATTAACAAAATTATTCGATACTTCAAATTTCTATCAAATAGATATACTGGCATCCATTAATAGTGTAGGTCCATTCGGACATATGACGTTTCGGATACGTATGTGGAACTTTTTGGTTAAATTTTAGCTTAGGTTTTAAATTCGCGCAATGGCCTAAGCGCGAAATACGCGAAAATTAAGCCATCGCTAAATAAAATGATACCAGAGTATTGCGGACAGTGCACTTTGCGAAAATTGAGTTTGGAACTTTTTGCATTAATTTTTATGCACCAACAAAGTGGGAGGCATATAGATTTGCACTTGTCCTTATGTACATTCTCCAAATTATTTGGAGTCAACTTCACATTAACTATCAGGCAGATTTCTTTTAAACTTGCAAATATAATCAAGCAAGATATGTAGATGATTTTTAAAAAAAAGATTTTTTCATGCTACCATTTTTACCATAGTTATGGCCCTTTGTTACAAATGTTAATGAAGCAATTTGAGCATCAGTGTCCAAGGACACATTTTTAATTTATTCTTAATGAGGATGTGTCACAAGGCAGAACCAGATAGCAGCACAAGTTTTCAACTGAACACCCATCTAGTTGTTTTTTCTGAAGAGAATTTTCATTGTAGGAAAAGAAGGAAGAGATGAAAGTAGTGGTACTGGTGGAAACCCAAGTAACAATATAACAGTCCCACGGCAAGAACAGAACAATGGCGAAAACAAAGACGAGAACATAGAGCAAAACAAAGAGGAGAACAAAGGCGAGGACAAAGGTAATTCAGACGAGTCAAAAGGCAGGTCTGACAACAAGAAGAGAGGTAGAGGCCGTGGAAATCGTGGAGGTTGGGGCCGTGGCGGTGGATATGGTTATGGAGGCTACTACGGAGGGCCATGGATCGATGGTCCGTATAGGGGCCGTGGAATGGGTTTTCGTAGAGGTAAGAAATAAGATCAATATTTTGGAACTTATAGTGTGAGTATGTTCTTTTTTGTATATATCAGATAAGTGTTTCTGACTACCAGAAAAGTTAAATCCTTTTTTTGTATACTGGATTTTGAATTCAGTCTTTTCACTGATGTAACATATTTTAGTCTTGCGCATTTAAATGACATCACACTTTGTGCCGTTAACACAATTTGTAAATCAGGACAAACTGTGAAATCTTTCAGTTTTACGGGATGAAATTTCAACTGCAAAGGCCTTTAATGACATTTTCCTGTGGGCGTAATTTTTTTGTGCAGTTACCGGTATATAATGTTCGTCAGATCTAAAGGCTATAATATAAGATGATAAATGTTTCGCTGGGCCTTTATTTTACATACTTTTTCTAGCCAGAAATAAGTGAAAATTAATCCCACAGGAAATATAGTGATACCACAATACATGAAAATGAAATTTGTTTAATACCACATTCCAAAAGAGAATACTCAGAATTTTTTCTGGACAAAACGTAAATTACACGGAGTGTGCAATTAAAGTTTCTTGAGTCCCTGGAAAATAGTCCTGTTCATGCAAGAACTCGGCACTGCCTCATTTCTGCTAAAATACTTACCCATGATGTCTCATTTTTCCATCTTCGCCTCATAAAAAATTATCTTCACCTCATAATCATAAAAGATATTTATCGTTATCTAAGTGCAATAACTTTCTTATTTCAATGGTAATAGTTATTTCAATGGTACAGATACCTATTTACACTAAAATGACATTATAATCTTTCCATGCATACCAAATTGTTTTACCGTGTTATTAACGATTTTGTCATCTATTTTGGATTTCATTAAGTCATTCTAATTCTGAGAAAGTAAGGTTTTTTGGTTTTTTTTAATTTCATTTTTTCAAAGTTTAAGGCTACAGTGGTTGTTATTGCAAGGTTGGGTGGTAAATACCACTCCCTTTATTACAAGCATGTATTGAAATCCTTGCTTTATTCATAAATGACTGTTCATATGATATTTTGTAGGTATGCCACCAAACAGTTTCGGTGGGTATGGTCCCAGAGGAAGAGGGCGGGGCTTTAGAGGTGGATTTGTACCCCCAGTGCACAGCTTGTCCAATGTACGGCCTGGCAGTTTTGATGTTAAGAACATGTCTGTTGCTGAAAAGGTAAACAAATATCTTCAAGGATGTCTTTAGACACACAGATGCATCAATTTTTTTCCAAAACGTATGTCAGAAATAACTCTTTCATTAAAAATTTTAGACTTGCGTTCTTGTTCAAGAATAAAAACAGGATTATAGAGACACTGGAATCCTACTGGAATGGCTTTATGTTACTTTATTCTTGTACAAGGAAGTGAACACAAAACTTTGAATTAAAGTGTGATACACACAGTTGTATTGAAATAGATTGCCTCAACTTTCTCTGTAAATTGTGATTTAAAAAAAAACTGAAAATAAGTTCAGAGATCGGCTTAGGATGTGAGAACTGGGAGAAGTTTTCCCAATTTTCTCAAGTCTCCCTCTAAGCCATTCACTGAAGTGTAAGACTACCAATGATATTTTGATTTCTGGAATCACAATAAAACAGTTCTTAGATTTACAGTCTAATTTCCTGGGCTTTTTTCATATCACAAGTTTACTTCATAATAATTCTAAAAGAGTTTTATCACATATGAAACCAATTTAGATCCAGATCATTGATCACATCCATTTCATCTTCTCTGGATCTACACTGTTTATTAGTCAGAAATGACCACAAGTACCTGTAATCAAACAGTGTAGATTGTGATAAACGGCATGGATGTCCCAGCTGTCCTGATGTCTTTTGATCTGGATTTACACTGTTTGCTAGTCTGAATCAAGTTGTATGCAGGAAGAAAACGATTAATGACAAAGACAGAAAATTAGCGTTATTATGGTTTGAACCCTTTCCTTCATATATATACCCTTTTTTGTGTCGCCCTTTTGAAGAAAAAGAGAATCTAACATTGGTATTCGGCGAAGATCAAGGTATCTCAACCCGAGGGTAATGCTTTCCAGACGGAAACGAGGCTGTGCCGAGTTTCCGTCTGGAAAGCATTCCCTGAGGTTGGGATACCGCTATCTTCGCCGAATACCAATGATAGATTATTTTTCTCACTTAGGCCACTTCTTTTTTATTTTCTGGTTTACGAAAATTTTTCAAAAAAATGTTCACCGGCAGGTCGAAATAAAAATAAAAATAAATTTTAATATCAGACCACATATACATGCAGAGCACTAGACAACTTTTGGTGACAGGTACCCATACCCTCATAAAGGGGAATTTTGCGTCTTTTTAAGACAAAAAGGGGAATTTGAAGTCATATACGTATGTTTGACTTTGAAGTGTCACACTTACTCATAACATTCTGTTCTACCTCTGTTTTTAATAGCTAGTATATTTTTGTGACTAGACTTACAAATAAAACAATTTTAGTTACATGCATTTTCGGGAGTCCCATTCAATTCTTTGTTTTAGATTTTCAAGGGGAATATTTTCCTGAGATAGGGGAAAAAACATACTATTTTGAGAGGGGAATGGGGCCCATATTCGGCCCCAAAAATGGCCAAACAAGTGCCCAGACATGTTAACAAACATTTGATTTCCAGCTGCTTAAACACCGATTATACATTACAATTTATCAGACTATATCGGTGGGTCTCAGAATCAATAATTTCATGTCGCGAATTTACATGATGTTAACAAGCTGTCAACAACCTATTACAATAGACTCCAGCAAATCGAATACACAAATTGTCAGCTAAAAATATTCTATTGCCCGGAGTACCCGATTGGCCGGTAATCGTATTCATCATGAAATCTGCATATATTTGTTGACAAGGCAGGTCAGATAGATCGTGTTCTGGATAAATATGCATTATTTTATATGTTTACTTATTGATTAACAGACCCTTCTGTCATGTTCTGCTACAAAATCGAAGTTTCAAATTATATTATGCTACCGCAACATTTACAACGTGAATGTGAAATAAGTATTAAAACACTAACCAATGCGAACATATTCCATAATAAATTGCATCCCCATTTTATCTCAAGTATCATATTTCATTATTATTGCATCATCAACCAATTTAACCCAGCTAAAAATATGAAATGTCACGTACACAGTTTTGTAGATCAAACGATTTCAAAGCAGAGCTGACAAAAAAAAACACAGTCTTGATACGAGCCGACAATTTCCTTTGAAGATGCATTTTATTGATGGTTGGTATCAATGTTTACCTCCATACTGACTGTCAAATCAAATTCAGTCTCCGTATGAAATTAACATGGAAGGCGGATCAAAGAAATGTACAAAATTCTATGAGTGTTTTTAAACATAATTGAGAAATTACTTTTTGTTTGTTTCTGAATTGTGCGGATTAATTTATGCGATAATTAAAGAGACAATGGAATTTAAACATGGATTATTGTAAGTACATGTACCAATAACGTCTCGATAACGGATAGTCCTAGGCTGCTGTGTATTTGTAACAGATTTTTAATGCCTGATTGAATATGCTGTTTAAAAGAGGTGACAGGTTACAGTTTGTTTACCCGGAGGCTTCACTGTCCCTGTTCATCGCTGTCAAAATATTTATTTGGATTTATCAGCTGACAATAGACAAATAGTAAGGGTGTCATAGGCTTTGATACGGACGATAAACGGTAAGTCCGGTGTCATTTCCTGTAAACAGGCGATGAAAATATTCGATTTCAATCAGTTTTGGCCAAAAAAATGCAAATTTTCTATTCGATTTGGCGATATATTTTCTTATCCGATACCCGTATGGCCGATAAAATTTACATTGCTTATATAGGAAATGGTTTTGTGTTCGAAAATCGTACCCCATTTGCCGATATATTCTTATAGCCGATACCCGATTTCGTGGAGTCTACTGTACCAACCATAACATTTTCGAAAGTGATGTTCCTCGAGAGTAGACCTCCAACGTCTTCTCCTTCGACACTTCTGACGAATTTTTTTGTACACGTTCCACCAGGCTCCGATTTTGTCAAAGACAACTGAAAATAATTTCCACTCCCTGTCGCAGCCATGCTGGATTCTCGCCCCGATTCGTCAACATACGAACCAGCCAATGAGATTCGTTAGATTCACATTCGCTGATGTCTGTGACGACGGAAATTGCCGATGTCGTTTATGGCGCGAAATTCGGTCTCAATTTTATTTTTCGTACTTGCACTTTCTCGACCATCGGCAAAAATAAAAACGGCAAAATCGATTTTTTTTTTTTTTTCAATTTTAATAAAAATACGGTCGCCGGTCTCGTAAACCAGAAAATTAAAAAGAAGTAGCCTTACTGCTTAAAGATTCAAACAAAATTCTTTCAAATTTAAAAAAACGCAAGAATTTTAGAGAACTATTTCTTTCGCGTAATTAATATGGTGCGCCATTATATGAAAGTACGCGAGCTTGCACACTGAGTGTTAGATAAGGTCATGCGAGATAAGGAAATCTCACACGTTAAAAAATAGAGATTTTTCTGTCTAGTAAGTGAAAAATGGCAATACATAGGGATCGCTTTGTCCGTCTGTTCGGCTGTCCATCTGTCCGTCACGAAAACTTATCATTGGCTTTCAAATTATATTGCTTTTGACAACACGCTCATGATGATGCCAAATTCTTTAGGTCAAGGCCACATTTGATGGAGTTAGGCCCCTTTTGTACTAAGATTTTGACACGAAAACTTAACATTGGCTATAACTTTGCCATTTCACAATATTTCTTCATGAAACTTTCAAATTATATTGTTTATGACAACACGCTCATGAGGATGCCAAATTCTTTAGGTTAAGGTCACATTTGATGGAGTTAGGCCCCTTTTTGTTCTTAGATTTTGACACAAAAACTTAACGTTGTCTATAACTTTGCCATTTCTCAATATTTCTTCATGAAACTTTAAAATTATATTGCTTATAACAACACGCTCATGATGATGCTGAATTCTTTTGGTCACCGTCGATGGAGTTACGCCCCTTTTTGTACTTGAATTTTTTATTTTTGCGATTAACTTTGCGATTTCTCAATATTTCTTTATGTAACTTTACAATTATATTGCTCAAGACAACACACTCGTGATGATGACAAGTTGTTTTGGTCAAGATGGAGTTATGCCCCTTTTTGTACTTGTATTTTTCTTCCAACATTGTACCCAAGGGCGACACAAGTGTTCAACTGAACACCCATCTAGTTATTTATGTGCGGCCAGTGTTGATCCAGGTCAGCCGGCACATCCATGCCATCTGATCAGGATCTGCACTGATCGCATTTTGGTAAAAAATGCAGCCTCCCAACTTAATTATAAGCATAGTTTGCAGGCTGGTCTCTTGTCTCAATTTTTGGCTTGTTTCCATCTAATTAGAATCTATACAGTTTGCTTTTAGATTTGCTAATTTATTTCTGACGAAGGACAGTGTAGATCTTGATCAAACAGCACTGATGCACCGGCTCATCTGGGCTGAAGGTTATAAAACTGAGCATGGAAACCAGTCTCAAATCTCAAGCATCTGATTGGCTGTAATGGCGACTGGTCGCCATTTCAGCCAATCAGATGCTTGAGATTTGAGACTGGTTTCCATGCTCAGTTTTATAACCTTGGGCACTGAATCTACACTGTTCTCAAATGTAAACCTGTAAAGTAAAGAATAATGGGATGTGGTTTTCATGTTAATAATTATGGTGTGTCTTTGTTTTAGCCAGATCAGTCTTGAAGTAAAATGATTTGAACTGGCACATTTGTCATAAATATTTTCATTATTCATATTGCTGTTTTAAAATTGTTTATAAATATTAAAACTGTTTGTTTATAAAATTTTTCTTCATAAAATTGTTTATTATTGATAAGATCTGCATTGTTCATACATTTTTTTTATTTATTAATTTGTTCATAAAAAAATTATTGTTCATAAAATTGTGCTTTCTTTAAAAATTGTTTATTGTTTATCCCTTTCCTCCATAGATACACCTTTATTGCATGGGCAAACAGTTTAGATCCAGATCAGCCAGCACATCCGTGCCATCTGACCAGGATCTAAACTGTTCACTTTTTGATTTGTTAGGTTATTTCTGACCAAAATGCGAACAAAATGTGCCGGCTGATCTTGACTTACACTGGTCGCATGTCATAAAAATGTGTATATATGGAGGAAATGGTTAAAATTGTAGTTCTTTAAAAATTGTGTTGTTTTTTTTTTTAGCTCACCTGAGCACGAAGTGCTCATGGTGAGCTTTTGTGATCGCCTGATGTCCGTCGTCCGTCCGTGCGTGCGTCGTCAACTTTTTCTTCAAACGACTTCTTCTCCTGAACTCCTGGGCCAATCTTGCTGAAACTTGGCAGGAATGTTACCTGCATGAAGCTTTACCAAAATTGTTCAAATGGTTCCAGTCCATTGCCTATCTAGGTCACAGAGGTTAAAAATAGATTTTGAACATGAAATTTTAAAAAATCTTCTTCTCTGAAACCGTAAGGCCTAGAACTTTGATATTTGCTGTGTAGCATCACCTAGTGGTCCTCTACCAAGATTGTTCAAATTATAGCCCTGGGGTCAAAATTGGCCCCGCCCCAGGGGTCACTTGATTTTACATAGACTTATATAGGAAAAACTATAAAAATCTTCTTGTCTGAAACCACAAGGCCTAGAGCTAAGATATTTGGCATTTAGCATCCTCTAGTGGAACTCTACAAAGTTTGTTCAAATTATTTCCCTGGGGTCAAAATTGGCCCCGCCTCAGGGGTCACTTCATTTTGCATAGACTTATATAGGAAAAACTTAAAAAATCTTCTTGTCTGAAACCACAAGGCCTAGAGCTTAGATATTTGGCATTTAGCACCCTCTAGTGGAACTCTACAAAGATTGTTCAAATTATTTCCCTGGGGTCAAAATTGGCCCCGCCCCAGGGGTCAGTTCATTTGACATAGACTTATATAGGAAAAACTTTAAAAATCTTCTTGTCTGAAACCACAAGGCCTAGAGCTTAGATATTTGGCATTTAGCATCCTCTAGTAGAACTCTACAAAGTTTGTTCAAATTATTTCCCTGGGGTCAAAATTTGCCCCGCCCCAGGGGTCACTTCATTTTGCATAGACTTATATAGGAAAAACTTAAAAAATCTTCTTGTCTGAAACCACAAGGCCTAGAGCTTAGATATTTGGCATTTAGCACCCTCTAGTGGAACTCTACAAAGATTGTTCAAATTATTTCCCTGGGGTCAAAATTGGCCCCACCCCAGGGGTCACTTCATTTGACATAGACTTATATAGGAAAAACTTAAAAAATCTTCTTGTCTGAAACCCCAAGGCCTAGAGCTTAGATATTTGGCATTTAGAATCCTCTAGTGGAACTCTACAAAGTTTGTTCAAATTATTTCCCTGGGGTCAAAATTGGCCCTGCTCTAGGGGTCACTTCATTTTGCATAGACTTATATAGGAAAAACTTAAAAAATCTTCTTGTCTGAAACCACAAGGCCTAGAGCTTAGATATTTGGCATATATCACCCTCTAGTGGAACTCTACAAAGATTGTTCAAATTATTTCCCTGGGGTCAAAATTGGCCCCGCCCCAGGGGTCACTTCATTTGACATAGATGTATATAGGAAAAACTTTAAAAATCTTCTTGTCTGAAACCACAAGGCCTAGAGCTTAGATATTTGGCATTTAGCATCCTCTAGTGGAACTCTACAAAGTTTGTTCAAATTATTTCCCTGGGGTCAAAATTGGCCCCGCTCTAGGGGTCACTTCATTTTGCATAGACTTATATAGGAAAAACTTTAAAAATCTTCTTGTCTGAATCCACAAGGCCTAGAGCTTAGATATTTGGCATTTAGCACCCTCTAGTGGAACTCTACAAAGATTGTTCAAATTATTTCCCTGGGGTCAAAATTGGCCCCGCCCCAGGGGTCACTTCATTTTACATAGACTTATATAGCAAAAACTTTAAAAATCTTCTTGTCTGAAACCACAAGGCCTAGAGCTTAGATATTAGGCATTTAGCATCCTCTAGTAGAACTCTACAAAGATTGTTCAAATTATTTCCCTGGACTTGTATAGGAAAAACTTTAAAAATCTTCTTGTCTGAAACCACAAGCTGAGAGTACTTTTGTACTCAGGTGAGCGATATAGGGCCGTCATGGCCCTCTTGTTTGTTGTTGTTTTTTTAATTTGTGTATGTCTTTTTTTTGTTTTGCAGTTGCGAAGATTGATGATGTATTTGAAACACGATGAAGGTCTATATGAAAACCCAGTCCAGATGCTTCACTGTGCGATCATGGCGACCAGGCTTGACATCGAAGTATAAAAACTTATCTCTTGATTGCTTAGATAGAGAATTTAGCTAAAAATAATTTATGTAATTTGTATAGAATTGTTTGGTTAGTTGCAGATTTAGATGATCTGCATCTAAACTGATGGCTTTTCAGATTATATTTGTTCAGTAACTGGCATGGGAATTTTTCGATTTTTGAGCTCTTTCTTCAGAGCGCGGAAAAGTCAACGTGAAAACAAATAATTTGGGTGTAAAGAATGCTTTTTACATTTATTTGTGCAAAGTTTCATTGAAAGGGTATTTTGCTTATTTTGATCATTTTCTTTTTTATTGATGAACGTGCAAAGATTACTGTAGACAGCCCTTAGTTTTGCTGGTGTTTGAGGGTTTATTATTACTTAATATTTATCGGTTGCTTTTATGATTTATTCACAGCCACATTTTGAATCGGAAAGTTTAATGCGAGTTGGAACCACCCACCTGTGTACGGGAACTTTGTCTTTGAACGGCGTGTTCATTGCACGTGCTATTAAGCCTAACAACAGAGAATTGAGATTTGCCCTGTTCGAAAAAACTGTGAAACATTTAATGACAAAGACAGTGGCCGAGATATACAGTCTGAAAGACCCAGGAGTCGAAACAATCAGGTAGGGTTTGCTTCAGCCTCAAACTGCATCATGTGAGCTGTATTAGAGGATGACAGGTGCTTCATTCTCCCCCTGTTTATTGTGTTTTATTAATCCTTTACTCCATATATACACATTTCAGTTCATGTGCAACCAGTGAAGATCTAGATCAGCTAGGTCTGATCTGGACCTGCATGTACACTGGTCACTTTTCAGTTAGAAATAACCTGATGAATCAAAAGTTGACAGTGCCGATCTTAATTATACACCATTGATGTGGAGGCTAATCTGGATCTACACTGTTCAGATTAAAAGGCATATTTCTGGAGAAAAGGGTTAAATGGTTGGTTAGACAATTTGCTTCTGCACTTGTAATGCATAAAATTTACATTCCATGACATTTTTCTATGCCAGGGGAAGAGGCTAATATGCTATAATCAAGGGGAAATTTATGGGGAGTGAAAAAAACGTAATGTGAAGAAAAATGTTGGAGGATATCAGCATGATTTAAAAAAAAATTTGAGAGGTGAAGCAGGGATTTCAATAGCTTTTGAAAACCAGGGGTCTTTTGACCCCTGTTGAGATTTTTTAAGGGGTCATTATCAAATAGTTGCAAGTCATATCTTGTGTTCACTTATAAAAGTGCTTTAACTTTATTTTAATATATATTCAGGGGTCAAATAAGTATTAACTTTATAATTAAATTGCAATAGACACAATATTTAACCTTATTCTTGCAAAATTTGACCATGTGTCCTTAATTCTCATGCATCTAACGACCCCAAGCTCAGAATCAGGAGGGGTCAAATGAGGAAAAAATCTTATAAGCTTGCATCAAAATTCAAGAATCTGCATCTATTGAAATCTCTGGAGAAGGCGATTTTAAATGGCCCCTAGATGTTGGGTAAAATAAAGAAATCTTGATTTGTTTTGTACTTGTCAAATTGTGTTGTTTTAGTTATATAAGAGGGTTAAAAATAGGGCAAAACTGATCAGTTAGAAAGTTACATTACACACAACATTTAAAAAAGGTGATATTTTGTGTCAATTCGGTTGTTACTATAAACATATTTTGGAAATAACTTACAATTGTCTTTTTCTCATAACTAATGTGTGATTGTATTTCACATTATGACTACAAAATGGTTATTGTAAATTTGAATAGCAAAATGCATTATAAACATATCGTCTGCTCAACATTAAAAGGTCATTCCAACAATTGACATTAACTGTAAGAAAATCACCTTTTCCTGGGATGCACTTCTAACAGTGATTATTTTCATGGTAACCACAGTGTCGGATGTTACAGTAACCATGGTAACCACAGTGTTGGATGTTACAGTAACCATGGTAACCACAGTGTTGGATGTTACAGTAACCATGGTAAGCACAGTGTTGGATGTTACAGTAACAGACAAGGCGGCTATACGACTTGACTTTATCTGATCAAAATCGGTCCAGAAATTACTGAGAATTAAGCATTTAATCTGTCAAATAGACCAAGTGATTTTGTGTTTGCACGACATTCTAAAAGTGACATAGTTTAGCCACCTTGAGTAATGCAGAGGTTTGTTTATTTCAGAGAGGAGATCCAGAAGCAGTTGCAGGCTGAGAAAGAGGCGAATTACGTGTCGTTGAGGGATCTCTATACATCAGACAAAGTCAGTGAATTAATCGGAACCAACATTGCCACCATGGTGTACAACATTGTTCAGGAAGTGAAGGTAAGAGTGCTATACAGGCAAACCTGTCTTTATACACCAATCTGGACATTTGGACTGTATTTACATGAAACTCCTACAAGCAGCCACTTGCTTAACCCTTTCCTCCATTCATAACATGAGCAAACTGTGTAGATCCAGATCAGCCAGCACATTTATGCCATCTGGTCAGGAACTGCACTATTGGTTTTTAATTTATTTAATAGGTAATTTCTGACGAAAAAGCGAAAAGTGCAGATCCTAATCAGACAGCATGGATGTGCTGACTGATCTGAATCTACACTGTTCGCACATGAGATAAAAGGCGTATATAAGGAGAAAGGGGTAAAAGCAGAGAAAATAAAAGACCTGTCCATTACTTAAAAAATTCAAAACTGAGACCTGTCACCTTTCTCAAGCTTTCCATTGGTAAGTGTATATGTACATTACTAAATTCCAACCAATCAGATAGGAGATGTTAGAGACTGGTCCCTTTTCAGTTTGTTAAGACTCCAAGATCTTAAGGCTGAGGCTGGAAACCAGTCTCCAATTCTTAGCAGCTGATTGGTTGAAATGGAGACCAATTTCAAATAGACCAATCAAAAGCTAGAGTCTTTAGACTTGTCTTCATTCTCACTTCTTGGAGCTTGGAGCCAGGGTTCAAGATCTTAAACCAGAGACAGGAAACCAGTCTCCAGTTCTAAGTGGCTGATTGGTTAAAATTAAGACCACTCTAAATGGACCAAGCAAAAGCTACAATTTCAAGACAATGGTCTCGAATTTCAGTGATCATGCAAGTGACCAGTCTTTAATTTATTGCAGAACACAGAACAGGGCCAAGAAGGGGATATTCTATTCTTGGAAAATGCAGCGACCCGCGCACAACTCCTCATCAGACTGGAATACACATCTAGTGTAAATAGATTACCAAATAATGATGCCTACATTAAAGGCAAGCTGGCGATCGGGTCATTGGTTTTAGGAAGAGGAGGGGCTATCGGAAAGAAGGCGGCTAAATTGGCGACATACGCGAATGCTTTGGAGCGTCTTAAGACTAAGAAGATTCCGGACTTGTTGATCTCTGTGCCTGAGTTACCAATGCCAGAAGTGGTATGTTCAAATCTTTGTTTCAAGTTTTGAGTAGATTTCTTTTGAAGTTCAAATAAAGGGCTGCTATAAGGCTTTTGCAAAAAGTTTTAGCTCACCTGTCACATAGTGACAGGGTGAGCTTTTGTGAGGGGCTGTCGTCCGTCCGTTCACAATTGTTGTCCGCACTCTAGCAGCTGTAATTTTGGTCCAATCTCCTTCAAACTTGGTCAGAATGTTTATCGCAATGATATCTAGATCAAGTTTGTAACTGGGTCATGTGACCCTAAAAACTAGGTCACTAGGTCAAATTAAAGAAAAAGCTTGTCCGCACCCTAGTGGTTGTAATTTTGGTGCAATCTTCTTTAAACTTGGTCAGAATGTTTATCTTGATGATTTCTAGGTCAAGTTCGAAACTGGGTCATGTTACCTTGAAATCTAGGTCACTAGGTCAAATTATAGAAAAAGCTTGTCCGCACTCTAGCGGTCGTAATTTTGGTGCGATCTTCTTTAAACTTGGTCAGAATGTTTATCTCAATGATATCTAGAACAACTTCGAAACTGGGTCATGTGACCCTTAAAACTAGGTCACTAGGTCAAATCAAAGAAAAAGCTTGTCTGCACCCTAGGGGTCTTAATTTTAATGGGATCTTCTTCAAACTTGGTCAGAATGTTTATCTTGATGATATCTAGGTCAAGTTCGAAACTGGGTCATGTAACCTTGAAATCTAGGTCACTGTCAAATTATAGAAAAATCTTGTCCGCACTCTAGCGGTCACAATTTTGGTCTGATCTTCTTCAGACTTGGTCAGAATGTTAATCTCAATGATATCTAGGTCAAGTTCGAAACTGGGTAATGTGACCTTGAAATCTATGTCACTAGGTCAAATTATAGAAAAAGCTTGTCTGCACTCTAACAGTCTTAATTTTGGTGCAATCTTCTTCAAACTTGGCCTTTGGTCCGATCTTCTTCAATCTTGGTCAGAATGTTCATCTCAATGCTATCTAGGTCAAGTTTGACAGGTGAGCGATTAAGGGCCAATTGGCCCTCTTGTTTTCTTTCACATCAACCTGTTTTACAGAAATATAAATGCCTCACTCCACACTTTCTGCTACCAGCAGTTCAACTGCTTTAACCCTTTCCTCCATATACATGCTGTTATGGCATACAGTGTAGATCAATATCAGCTGACACAACTGCACAGCATCTGCACTGTTCACTTCTTGATTATTTAGGTTATTTGTGACCAAAAAGCGACAGTGCTGATCCTGATCAGATGGCAAGAATCTGGATCTACACTGGTCACACATGCATGAAAGGCGTATGTATTGAGTACAGGGTTACTCAGCTGTGTTTCACTGTCAATACCACTATTTACAAGTGTTCAGATCACTTCTGAGTGAACTCCCTCTCCACCATTTTTTCCATTCCAAGATATCCAATACTGGTTAAGATTACTATTTACATCCATTCCATATATAGTTTTTATCTCACGCAAACTGTGTATATCAAGATCAGCTGGCTTATCAGTGCAACAGATCTGGATCTGTACTAGTGGCTTTTAGGCTAGAAACAACCCAATGAATGTAAAAGCCATAAGTATAAATCCTGATCAGATGGCATGGTTATGCTTGCTGCTCCGGATCTACACTGTCTGCCAATGGATAACAGCCACATCATGTGCAGATATGGCTTCAGTGAATCTCACATCATAAAAATATAATGGAATGAACTATTTGGGGAAAAAATCACAGTAGTTTATGCATACTGCTAATCATATACTCCCCTTCAATAGAAATTGACCACTTCGGTTATAACTACCAGCTTTTACCGATTGATAGATTATGAATAGCTTCAAATGAATGTTGAGTTTTATTCTGGCAGAATTTGAAACAATCACTGCAGTGTTGTTTTTTTCACTTTTGGGGGGAAGGGGTCGCAGCCCTTTGGAGGGGGAAATTGTGACACAAACAAAGGAAAGGGGGACTATTTAAAAGATAGTTGCAGCTGAACACAACAAAACAAGGTATTCACTGATCTTTTCCTTTTTGCTTTGCTAACACTGTAGTTCAACCAAATAAATCTTGCCCCATACTTCCCAGAGTTGAATTTTCTTGCATCAGAAAAAAATTAAGAGTTGTCATCTTCACATAAGCGGGACTGTCCAATCGAAACGTCCGTTAGAGATTCCAGCAAAGGGGGAATTTTTTATTAAACATGGGGGAAAATATATACTATTTTCAGGGGGGAATGGGGCCCTATTTCTCCAAATATTTGACATAAAAAAACCACTGACTGTGATCTAGATCAAGATAACACTTCTGGTGTTGCCGCCATTAAGCCTATTTCTGGTTTTCTGCAGATTTCCAAATGCTGTTTGCTGAAACATCATCCTTTAAACAGTAAGAGTGTCTCTTAAAAATATCATTGTAAATTTTCAATTTCTTAATAAAACTATTTTTGCGTGATGTGAAGAAAAAGTAAGACAGACTTTAACATTTTTACCCATTTGCTGTTTTGCAGATGTTTCTGGTTGATTTTTTTGTTCCTTTCAAATATTGAGCTTTTGAAATTTTGGCAGCAGAAAATGCCTGATAAGACAGTAATTTATCAATAAATTGCAAAAATATTCTAGAGTTATTTTGCCAAACTGAATGGTTTTAATTTAATCAATGTAAAAGGTACAATAAAAATGGTATCTTTCTGTAGATGGCCTGTATACAGTGAAAGCCCTCTATTACAGACACCTAAGGGACTGATGGAAAGTGTCCCTAATAGCCAGTTGTCCTTAATTGTGGGTTTGAATCAATAAAAGAGAAAAGGTCTGTTCTTTAATAAATTGCCCGTAATACCCTGGTGCCCGTAATATCGAGTGTCCGTAATGAGGGGTTTTAATTTACTTTAAAGTTCTCAGTGAGAGAAGAGAAAGACAAAGAAGGACGAGCCCAGCCACTGACAGAGAGGTTCGGCAAGTTCATCAAGGATCTTGGCACGATGTCTACGCGTGAAAGTCGCATCAACACCATAGATATTGTGGCGATGAGGAACTGCATTACCCCCATGGTCATTTACAAACGGTCAAATCAATGGGAAAAAACAAAGAGCAATGAAATCATCTGTGAACTGTATCTGGACAAGTTTCTAATTGCTTCAAGTGAGTTTATAAATTTTGTACATTTGTCTTGTAATGGCTGACTAGCTTTATGATTATCATGCAGGGCCTGATGCTGGATGTTTCCAATTAATAACTACAACATTTTCGGGAAAAAAAATAATAGCCAAAGTTTAGTGTGTGAAATTTCTGTTGTTTCAAATGTGTGGGAATTAATTTTCTAAGCTGTTGAGTTTAGTTCTGTATTCATGGTACAACAGAATAGTCAAACCTTCAAGACCACCCAGGTAAAACCAAGTAGTCTTTGAAGGCAAATGGTCTTTGTATACAGATAAACCTGTTCTTTAAATGTCGCACAAATAAAACAGATAAACCTGTTCTTATAATGTCACACAAATAATACAGATAAACCTGTTCTTTAAATGTCGCACAAATAATACAGATAAACCTGTTTTTTAAATGTCGCACAAATAATACAGATAAACCTGTTTTTTAAATGTCGCACAAATAATACAGATAAACCTGTTCTTTAAATGTCGCACAAATAATACAGATAAACCTGTTCTTTAAATGTCGCACAAATAATACAGATAAACCTGTTCTTTAAATGTCGCACAAATAATACAGATAAACCTGTTCTTTAAATGTCGCACAAATAAAGTTTAGTCTTTTTATCAGATGGTCTTTTTTACAGGTGGTCACATGTTGGATTGAATTGATATTTGATGGTATTTATTCCAGCTTCATGAATGTTAAACAATTCTACTGTTTTTCATGCCCTGATGAACACCATCAAATAGTGGTTCAATCCTTTACACACATAAATAAAGATTCGATGAGAAGAATTTGTAATATTTGGCTTTTTTAATGGCTTTTGGAAACTCATATATTTTAGTGAATAACAGCTCACTTTTTATCATCAACTTGTTGCAAAATGTCTTGCAGGTCGACATCACATGTCAAAACATTTTGCACAGTCCAATAAAATGTGAGCAGCTTTGACTGTAGCCACACCTCTTAAAATATTATGATACACTGTGTACCAATGAGAATTATGATTGGATAGATGAATAAAGACTTCATTGTAGATGTAAAAGTTGAAGTGTAAATATTTTAAATTAATTGAATTATTTTAATTTAATTAAGGTGAAGGAATAATCAAGCGTGATTGTATGGCAGAAGCGTACAAGATAGCAATGGAGGTGTTGACTACGACAGATGTTGACACGATCATGTCACAACATAAACAGATCACAGAAGAAGAGATCAGGGATCCTACAAACCTTGATGTCATCATCAAGGGAACTGGTAAGGTCACGATTTGGGGGACATCACAATTTGGGGGACATCACGAAAAAAAGTTTCTTCTAGCAGTTGACGTCATAAAGTTGAGCAGATTTATGATGAGCAGACAATATAAATTTATATTTATGCAATTTTTGGGAAACAAACACTATATAATGAAAATGTTTAATAAAATCACCAATTATTGATGAGAAAATAATAGATAATGAAAAGTTCTTCCCAATTATAGTTCATTACAACTAAAATGTAAAAAACAAATCACAGAAGACACCTTCCCTTGATGTGCCCCAAATAAGTTGTGTTTTTCTCAGTAACCGTTCAAGGTACAACTTTGAAACTTAACATAGTTGTCTGACATGTCAATACCAATTATCAGGACAAGTTTCATAATCCCTGACTGTATTTTGACAAAGTTATGCCCCTTTTTCACAAAGAAATTTTGTGAAGTTTGTTGTTAAAGTTGTGTTTTTCTCAGTAACCGTTTAAGGTACCACTTTGAAACTTAACATAGTTATCTGACATCTGAATACCAATTATGAGGACAAGTTTCATAATCCCTGACTTATTTTGACAAAGTTATGCCCCTTTTTCACTTAAAATTTGTGTTAAGTTTTTTGAGAAAGTTGTCTTTTCTCAGTTACCATTCAAGGTATAGCTGCAAAAGTTATGCCCCTTTTTGACTAAGATTGTTTGTTAAGTATTTTGTGAATGTTATCTGTTGATGCCAAATTGCCTGTTGACGCTTAGCTTGGTTTGTGGGTAGCTTATATCAACAGACAGCTTGCGATTGCTACCCAGGTGTCTGTGATAAATGTCAAGGTCACTTGCTAAATATAGAAAATCAGCTTACCCTCAATAACTTGAGTTTGCTTTTACCTCTGGATGCCAAACTTAGTATATGAGTAGCTAATATCAAAAGACAGCTTGGGATTGCCACAGGTATCTGTGATCAAGGTCAAGGTCACTGTTGCTAAAAATAGAAATTCAGTTTTCCCTCGATAACTTGAGTTTGCTTTGGTATATTTACGCCGAACTTAGTGTTGGTATCTAATATCAAGATGCAGCTTGAGATTGCTACCCAGGCGCCTGTGATAAAGCTCCAGGTCACTGTAGCTAAAAATAGAAATTCAGTTTCTGCTCAATAGCTTGAGTTTTCTTTGGCCTATTGACACCAAACTTGGTTTGTGGGTAGCTTATATCAAGACACTACTTAGGATTGATACCCAGGTGTCTGTGATAAAGGTCTATGTCATTTTTGCTAAAAATAAAAATTTAGGTTTCTCCTTATTACTTGGGTTAGCTGTGATCTATTGACACCAAACTTTCTTTGGGTAGCTGATACCAAGACGCAACTCGGGATTTCTACTCAGAAGTCTGTGATCAAGATCAAGGTCACTGTTGCTAAAAAAAAGAAATTCAGTTTCTTTATATCAGATATTTTCTTTACAAAAGTACAAGTATTAAATGAAAAACCTGGTTTTCGGCGCGTGGCGACGACTTTTTTCTTGTTTATTCACTGTTTGCATGTAAAACAAAAACAACACATTTGTAGCACATTCTCAAAATGTTAAGACTAAATTTAAGAGAGGTCTCAGCTGTATACAGTGTATGTACACAAACTGGCAAGTTAATTGGTGGTCTCTGAACCCCTGGAATGAATATCATGAAACATAAGTGAAATGTTCAGTTCATGAACATGATGTGCTGAACCCATGTTCCAACCTGGCAGGCTCAAGGTCAAGGTCAAGGCCGCCTGTGGTGTTTGAGCATATTTCATGTCCAGTCCATAACTTTTCAACCCTTAGAAGGAATTTCATGAAACTTAAGTCTGACATTCTCCCCATGAAGACGATATGCAGAACCCACCTCAATGTCAAGGTCAACAGTGGTGTTTGAAGATTTGAACCATGCATTTCCTGTCCAGTTATATCTTCTGAACCCCTGGAATGAGTATCATGAAACAAATGAAATGTTCAGTTCATGAACCTGTGCAGAACCCATGTTCCAACCTGGCTGGCTCCTGGTCAAGGCTGCCTCTGGTGTTTGAGCAGGCCAATACTTTGAAACTTATCTGAACACGACATACCCTTGCACTTGAATTGGCTTGCCCAGAGCTATTGTTTAATTTGCTCTTAACCATCCATAACCTTTCCCACATTCACATCTGTGGCGGGGGATATTGCTGTCGTTTCGACTGCCTTGTTCATTCTGGATATATTGGTTCAGAAGTCTGTATCTGTAAAATGTTTCACAAACTTTTCTTATACCGCAAATTAACACATCTGTGCCATCTGATCAGGATCTGCACTGGTCGCATTTTGGTCAGGAATAACCTAAGAAATCAAAAAGCGAACAGTTTAGATCCTGATCAAACGGCTGATCTGGATCTAAACTGTTCACCCTATCAATAAAGATGTATGTATACAGGAAAGGGTTCAAAGAAAAAAGTTTCAGTCTTGAACTTGGAAAATAATATGGTGAGCAATTAAGCCATTTTTCACCATTTTGGGAAAATGACCCATACCATATATGGAAAAATTTTGACAGAAATTGGGATTTTTTTTGCATTATTTTTGCAATATTGGGGAATAAAAGGTTTTACAGATATTTGATATTATCAATACATGTAATTTCTGTATTAAAGAAACAAATGATGCCTGATTAGCTAACAAGCTATAATATTTTGTTAATAAAATGACACAGGTAATGCTGTTTTCTTGTCAGAAATGTTTTCTATTGATTCAATTTGGAATTTTTCTTCTCCAGTTAGGAAAAAAGTATACCGGTATGTTTTGCCTTTGGGAACATGACCGAATGGGCTATAAAATTGAGCTGAAATAAAGCCCTGGCAAAACTGTGGTATCATTTAATTTCGTGTGGACTAAATTTCGTGTATATTCCACAATTGGCATTTTCGCGTGGACAAAAATTCGCACAATTGTATTGCTCATAGGATATTATATTATATCATTAATTTTAGCTTTGGTTTGATTTCGCTTCCATACCCTAGCATCAAATTTTTATTATTTACAGGTAGGATGATGGAATCTAACATGGCGGGTCTAATCCGATGTGGTCACACACAAGAAGAGGTTGAGAAGCGGAAGCTTGAGGAGCTGGTCCTAGTGGAGCACGCGTCCTGGAGTGTGAATCGTCTAGCCAATGCCCACTGCATTCTACAGTTCAGCTGTAACCAGAACGGCATGATCCTCCAGTGGGAGACGGACCAAGTACATAATGTCTTCAGGTACATTGAAACCACAATCTGAATATTTGCACTTCAACTTTGTTCCCTATGATGGAGTCTTATTTATCTAACGATTCATAATTTCTGATGGTAAACAGTGTGACGTATTACTTTAAAACGCATGGCTACTGTAGCAGTTCACAAATTATTGGACTTTGCTCGATGTTTTGACGAATTAAATATATATGGTCTTTGTTTACATGTGGTCTTTAGCACAGCTTAAACTGTAATGATTTGTGACCCTATTTTCTTGTTAATTTAAACAGTCCCAGTTGCAAAATAACATGGACATTTAACAAGTGTATTTGAACTGCACCATGGAAATCTTGTTTTTAGTGATAATTTTGATCATAATGATGTTAGCTGTTTTTATAAAGATTACAAGTAACCTTTGCCGAATTGCCAAACATTTTGTTATACATTTAACTTCAGTATTTAATTATTAACACAAAATACCAAAATAATTCGGACAGTAGACATGAATTATTAAAATGACATCATAAACTTGACAAGACGTTACTTATAATGCATTTTGCAGTAAAAATAACTATGTTTAAATTATTAAAATGCATAACAAAACCTGTATTTTGTTATCAAAAAGCAAATATCTAAGTTTTGTCTATGTATAGTAAAATATATCACCAGACACATTTTCCTGTGGCGTGCCCCAAATTTAAGATGAGTAAAAGAATTTTAATTTTTATTATGCCCCCACAAAGTGGGAGGCATATAGAGTTGCACTCGTCCGTACGTCTGAAGGTCCGTACGTCCCCAAATCTTGTGGCATCAACTCCTCCTAAACTATAAGGCGGATTTCTTTCAAACTTGCACAGATGATCAAGCAGGATGTGTAGATGATCGTAAAGAAAGGATTTTTTCCTGCGACCATTTTTACCAGAGTTATGGCCCTTTGTTAATTTCAGTTATAAAATCTTGTGGCGTCAACTCCTCCTAAACTACAAGGCAGATTTCTTGCAAACTTGCACAGATGATGAAGCAGGATGTGTAGATAATCGTGAAGAAAGGATTTCTTCCTGCGACCATTTTTACCAGAGTTATGGCCCTTTGTTATATTCATTAATTAAATCTTGTGGCGTCAACTCCTCCAAAACTATAAGGCAGATTTCTTGTGAACTTGCACAGATGACGAAGCAGGATGTGTAGATGATCGTAAAGAAAGGATTTTTTCCTGCGACCATTTTTACCAGAGTTATGGCCCTTTGTTAATTTCAGTAATTAAATCTTGTGGCATCAACTCCTCCAAAACTACAAGGCAGATTTCTTGCAAACTTGCACAGATGATGAAGCAGGATGTGTAGATAATCGTGAAGAAAGGATTTCTTCCTGCGACCATTTCTACCAGAGTTATGGCCCTTTGTTATATTCATTAATTAAATCTTGTGGCGTCAACTCCTCCAAAACTATAAGGCAGATTTCTTGCGAACTTGCACAGATGATGAAGCAGGATGCGTAGATGATCTTAAAGAAAGGATTTTTTCCTGCGACCATTTTTACCAGAGTTATGGTCCTTTGTTAATTTCAGTAATTAAATCCTGTGGCATCAACTCCTCCAAAACTATAAGGCAGATTTCTTGCGAACTTGCACAGATGATGAAGCAGGATGTGTAGATGATCATAAAGAAAGGATTTTTTCCTGCGACCATTTTTACCAGAGTTATGGCCCTTTGTTAATTTCAGCAATTAAATCTTGTGGCATCAACTCCTCCTAAACTACAGGGAAGATTCCTTGCAAACATGCACAGATGATGAAGCAGGATGTGTAGATGATCGTGAAGAAAGGATTTTTTCCTGCGACTATTTTTACCAGAGTTATGGCCCTTTGTTTTTTCAGTAATAATATCTTGTGGCATCAACTCCTCATTTACTTTTGGACAGATTTCTTTCTAACTTGCACACATGATCAAGATGGCTGGGTAGATGATCATAAAAAAAAGATTTTTTTCTGCTGCCATTTTTACCACAGTTATGGCCCTTTGTTTATTTCACTTACAAAATTTTGTGGCATCAACTTCACATTTTCTAATTGGCTGATTTCTTTCAAACTTGCACAGATGATTAGACATGATGTGAAGATTGTTGTAAAGGACATTGTCTTGCAACAATTTTCACCACAGTTATGGCCTTTTGTTTATGTTAGTTATTAAATTTTGTGGCACTTACTCCTCATTTACTAGTCATGATCACCACATGTTGTTAATACCTGGTACAAAATTTTGTAACAAATGTTATTGCAGCAGTGGGGGCATCAGTGTCCTGTGGACACAGTCTAGTTCATTAAGAAACATGCTTATGTTGAATTCCATTTTAGAGAAAATATCAGCTATTTCCCCTAAATCTAAAAAAGCATTGTGTTGTTTTCCCTTAAAGTCTATACTGTGAAAGCCTTGTATATAACAAGACCATCTTTGGTACTGGGGGAAAAAGTCTTAAAAGTGGGATGTTCCTTATTTAGGGTAGAAAACAGAAATTGGTAATAATAAGAGACATTCGGAAAACGGTCTTCACCAATGATGAGTTTCAATGTATGTCTTAAATTATTTCAGGTGTATGGTATCCATACAAAAACAGGTGGTTGGGGAGAGTGTGGGGAAGTCAAAGAACCATGCACGTAACATGGCGTGTGTAGAGGCAATATGCAAGCTGTACCAAACACATGATGCTCTTAAGGTATACATTAACGTTAGTTGACCCTTTATTCCATAGATATGACTTCTGTCTTATGTCTAACCAGTGTAGATACAGTTTAGCCTGTACATCAAACATTCTGGTCAGGATCTACACAGTTCTTGTCTTCCTCATAAAGAATATAATTTATCTAAAAGTGATCAGTGTAGATCCTGAGCAGACTGCACAGATGTGCTTGCTAATCATGATCTACTCTGGTTGGATGTGTGATTCACCTTTTTATCGATTAAGTATATGGCTAAAAAGTCTGTTAAAGTCAGAACTCAATCCTGTGAGTCTGAAAAACAGTTGACATTTAGGATGTAAACCCTGTAAGGGCTGAGTACAGCTTTGTTATAGTACTCAAAATCATGATATTGACAAACATATCATGAGCGGAGTGGAAGCAGTCTGCAAATCAATCTGTGTAGGAGCCAAATAGTAGGGGAATCAAATAGGATGCGGAATGGAATTTAAATTAATTTGTATCAGCATTTGAAGCTGAGATCAGAGTGTTTTGACTGGATCAGGGAAGATTAATAGCTTTGGTTATAAATAGCAGCACTCCGCATTGCTTCTTTATGTCCTACCAATTCTTTATTGACATATTAAATAAGTTATCGGAAGAAACAGAGCAGTCGGATCTTGTTCTACATTGTTAATAATTCAGTTAAATAATTCATGGAACCATTTACATCATATATGCTGGTTTTATCGCATGTACATGTATAACCTATTTAGATCCTGACCATGTAATACATCCATATCATCTGATCTGGAACTAGAATGTTTGCTTCTTGGTCACAATAAAGCAAGTATATCTAAGGGCTGTTCCAGGAAAAAAGGAGTGGGGGGCGTGGAACGGAACTTAAAAATGGGGGTACCACCAACACAATTATATTTATTTTTTTTCTAACAACACATTTGCTTCCATGAATCACCCCCCACCCCCCCACTCATCAAATTTTAATTAATTTCAGTTCCACCCCCTCACTCCTTTTTTCCTGGAACAGCCCTAATATAAAAGTTACATTGTAGATCCTGATTAGACATCAAGGCTATGAAGACCTATCTGGATCTACACTGTACACTCATGGGCATATCCCTCTAAGTAAACGGTTAACCCTTTCCTCCATAGATACACCTTTATTGTGTGAGCGAACAGTTTTGATCCGGATCAGCCGGCACATCAGTGCCTGCTGATCTGGATCTACACTGATCGCACATGCGTAAAAATTGTATATATGGAGGAAAGGTTACAAAAAAATTCTTTAAAAAAATCCCTATAAATTATGATTGCACTGACCTCAATTGAGAAACCTTTATATGATTAAAAGTTCTTGCTATCATTTTGAAGGTTAACCCTCGAACTGATGACGATAAAAAATGGATACCATGGAAAACAATCTTAGCTGAGGCAGAGGTGTTAAGAAAAAAGAAGGGGGATGTGAAGAAAGAGAAAGTACCGGATGACGATGACAAATCAGAAGAAAAGATTATGCCAGATGAATATGTAATGACTGTCATAAACAACAAAATGGATAAGTTGGCCAAATCGCGAAACGCTGAAGAGCTGATCATCGGTAAAGGTATGGACAATCTGGTGATCAGAGAGGCTCGTAACAACGCAAAGCTCTTGAACCTACGATGTGACGCCTTACAGTTATTCGGCGAACCGTACTTGATGATCTACCAGAAGCTAAAATGGGACGAGTTGGTGAAACTTCTCAAGTCTACCAACAAACCGTACGGAAAGTTCGGGCTGATCAATAAAGAAGAGCTACCAACACCAGAAGATGGCAAGGAGTTTATTGTTGAGAGAATGGCGATTGTCGACAAGGAGACAAAGGAGGAAATGTCTAGGATGGGGTTTGAAGGATTGGCTGCCGATATAGAGAAGAAAAGGGAAGAGATAAGAAAGCAGGACAGTGAGAGGATTAAAGCACAGGCACAGATGAAAATGGAAACTGGAGATGAAGATGAAAACAGTACAGCAGGGAAAAAGGGAAAAGCAGATCATGGTGAAGATGGCAAAGCTGTGAAAATGGAGGTTGCAGATGATGACTAAAAGATGAGGAAATATAAACAACAGGCTTGCTGGAGCATGTTTTTATAGATGAACAAGTCTTGTGATGTTGAAAACTCTAGATGATGTTGGAATATTCCATTGCTGTTCATTCATGATAATTCAAACTTTTAAACTGATTCTGGGGTTTTGTTTTTGAAAAAAATTGAAAGTTTGTTAAATCAGTATAAATGCGTGTCTAGGGTGAAATCAAAATTGTTTTAATCCTTTCCTCCATATACACACCTTTATTGCGAGGACGAACAGTTTAGATCCTGATCAGACAGCACGGATGTGCTGGCTGATCTGGATCTACACTGGTCGCACATGCATAAAAATGCGTATATATGGAGAAAAGGGATAAAGAAGAAGTTAAAACGTTTTTCTATCACTCTAAGATTTCTATCGTGGTTTGAAGATGTTAAGGAGAGATTGAGGTTTCTTAACAAACTTATTCACGTTTCACGTTGTTGGGTGTTTATACTATCAGAGAGCCAACTGAGATTGTAAATAAGTAAATTATGCTGTTTCTGATTTTTTCTAACATTTAATAAAAAAATTTATCAGTTCTACAAAATAATTGAACATTTGTTAAAGGCTATTGCGTTAGTTTCAGATTTCCCAGAGATATGAATTTTACCTGCGCACGGTGTGCATGTTGCATGTTATGAAAATGTTGGTATCATGTGGCATAGGAGAGAATTTCGTTGTTTAATACACTTTTTAAACAACTAATGTCGTTCTCAAATCCAGTCCGGCCTTGCCAATACTGCGATAGTGTCATACAAACGGTGCAAAGGTAAAATTCTTAATTTTGAAATCGAGAAGTACTGCAATTGTCTTTAAACCTTGAACATTCTTCTGTATTTTTATGTACAACTTATTTCATAAATAAAATGAAAGAAAAAAGAAATTGTGTGATTCTTCACTTCAATCGGTGATCTCCTATGATATCATTATCCCTTTATTCCATATATACATATTTTATTGCATTTGCGACCAGTATAAATCCAGATTAGCCAGCACGTGCATGTCATTAAATCAGGATCTGCATTGTTTGCTTTTTGATTAGAAATAATTTGATTAATCAAAAAGCGAATAGTGCAGATCCTGATCAGAGGTCATTGCATATAAAGGCATATTTTTTGGAGAAAAGGGTTTATTTCTGCATAGGTTTTATTGTCAGGTTTTCAGTGTTTGGCTAAATGCGCTAATTTACACTTTGTAATAATATGTCTTCTTAGAATTACAACAAGTGTGCAATTTTATGCCAGTGCAAACAGATCTTTTGTGGCTTTCCTGTGAAATTTCGTCCCTGTGAAACTTGATGATACCACATTGACATATGACTTTATATAATTGTTCCCAATCATGACTTACTTCATTTTGAATAAGATCCTTAGCTCTTCCAATATTTTCACAGTTATGCCCCTGATTACTTTAATTTTTCTATAACAAGAATAAGTCGAGATCAATATGGAACTAATAAAAAGACAAATTTGGCAAAATACAATAAAACGGTCAATATCTTCGAGAACATATTTTCATGTTCTCAATGGAAAAATATTATATTTGTCTTAAAATACTACAAAACACATATTTATACCCCCGCTTCGAAGAAGAGGGGGGTATACTGTTTTACCCTTGTCCGTTCGTCCGTCCGTCCGTGCGTCCGTCCGTAACAAAATTTCCGTCGCAGTTTTCTCAGCAACTATAACATGCAGCAGCCTGATATTTTGCATATTTCTTTATTATATAGTCCCATATGGTGTAAAGCAATTTCATGCTTCTTGCTCATCTACTTCCTGTTTGCCGCATATTTTTTTATTTTGTTACTAAAAAGGTGCATTAAATCGACCAAAAGGCATGTTAATTTTCCGTCGCATTTTTCTAAGCAACTATAACATGCAGCAGCCTGATATTATGCATATTGCTTTATCCTATAGTCATTTATTATTTATTTTGGTATAAGTAAAACAAAACATGGCAGAATACATACAAGTCATACAAAGAAAGAACAATAAAAAAAAAATTCAATGTCATGACATGCAGTAATGGAAAAACCATGTAATGCCCACCAATACCAGGGATAACACAAAAAAGAGAAAATGATTCCTCTTATTTCCATTGTGGTCCCTGATATTGGAGGCATGACACAGAAAGTCATGTTTAGTAAGAAAAAAATTAAATATTGCTCTTCTTTGAAAATAACAGTAATTACAATGTTATATAAGTAAATATCGAACAGATTGAGATCATTATCACAACTACATATATCACAGTCAAGGTGTGTATCACAAAAGCCATTCAGAATCACGTGACTTAAAATAAAAAAAAATAGGTCATTTAAAATTATAAGATACATAGCCTCAACATTGAGACTTACTAAATAAAAATATATTATTTAAACCTATACTCCTTTATAAAACAGAATGAAAATAAAACTACTGTTTGAATATATAAATTTAAAGAATTAAGAAGTCATTAAATAAGTTTTAACGGCACATTTAAAAGCCCGAAGACAGTCAATATTCCTGAGATCCTGAGGAAGGTTGTTCCACAACGACACCCCATTGTACGCAAATGTCCCATATGGTGTAAAGCAATTTCATGCTCCTTGCTCATCTACTTCCTGTTTGCCGAATATTTTAGGTTTTGTTACTATTAAAGGTGCATTACATCTACCAAAAGGCATGTTAATTTTCCGTCACAGTTTTCTAAGCAACTATAACATTCAGCAGCCTGATATTATGCATAATGCTTTATCCTATAGTCCCATATGGTGTAAAGCGGTTTTATGCTCCTTGCTCACCTACTTCCTGTTCACCAAATACTTAGATTTTTACACATAGTTGACATACATGCACAATTTCCGTCGCAGTTTTCTAAGCAACTATAAACATGCAGCAGCCTGATATTTTGCATAATGCTTTATCCTATAGTCCCATATGGTGTAAAGCGATTTTATGCTCCTTGCTCATCTACTTCCTGTTTACCAAATACTTAGATTTGTGCACATAGTTGACATACATGCACAATTTCCGTCGCAGTTTTCTAAGTAACTATAACATGCAGCAGCCTGATATTTTGCATAATGCTTTATCCTATAGTCCCATATGGTGTAAAGCGATTTTATGCTCCTTGCTCATCTACTTCCTGTTTACCGAATACTTACATTTGTGCACATAGTTGACATACATGCACAATTTCCGTCACAGTTTTCTAAGCAACTATAACATGCAGCAGCCTGATATTTTGCATAATGCTTTATCCTATAGTTCCATATGGTGTAAAGCGATTTTATGCTCCTTGCTCATCTACTTCCTGTTTACCGAATACTTAGATTTGTGCACATAGTTGACATACATGCACAATTTCCGTTGTAGTTTTCTTAGCAACTGAAACATGCAGCAGCCTGATATTTTGCATAATGCTTTATCATATATTCCCATATGGTGTAAAGCGATTTAATGCTCCTTGCTCACCTAACTTCCTGTTCACCGAATACATAGATTTTTATAAATAGATGACATACATGCACAATTTGTGTCGCATTTTAAAAAGATGCGAACATTATTTCTGTATACTCTGACAAAGCTGTATTGCGGGGGTATTAATCACCTTCAGTGATAGCTCTTGTTTATAATTATAATGTATTGCAATGTAAAAGAAATAAAACATTATCCTACGTCATCCGTGCTAATGTTACTATAACAACTAAAATGTCGTTTAAATTCATAACTACATGTATTCTAGAGTAAAATACAAAAAGAAAAAGGTTTTTTTTTAAACATTTAAGACAAGGACCCTTTTATTAGAAATATTTTATAGAAATTTTAGTTGTTTTTTCTGTAACTGAGAAATAATCACAGAGAACAGAAAAGGCTGAAAAAAAATCAATTTTGTTTCCGGTTGTGAAAAAAAAAGACTACGAAAATTATTTTTGGCTCGGCCCATGCAGTTTCGCAAAGCTTATGGAGTTTTAACGTTGAATCATGCATGGGACTGAGTACATCGCATTTTTGGCGCTACGCTCAGACCTTTATCGACGGGATCGGTCCGAGTCCGGGTGGCGTCGGACCGGGCGCCACAAGGACTCGGACCGGGCGCAGTGGGTCAAGCTGTTGGTTTCGGTGTGAACCAGTTTTGGGGCTCATCCAAAGCGAAACACAAGGCGTTTTCATCTTGTATATTGCATTGCATTGATTCTCTGTATGAACCCAGAGAAAAATTCTTTAATAAAAAAAGAATATGTATTTGAAGTTCGTTTTGTTAGGAAGTAATATAAATGTACACTTTAACGTACGATCTGTAGATGCTTACTGAAACTGGAAGCTTTAACGTGTACTTTCTTTAACAAACAAATCGACATTTAATCGTTTTGCAGTTGCATATGTTTCATTCTTTAGGCTCATATTTCATTCTAACGACTTCCTGTTCGTCTTCATCTGAAAATCTATTACCTGACAAAGCTAACAATGGTTCATATATAGACTTAAACAAACATAAATTAATTTGTACTTAAAGTATCGATCTAGCCTGGCAACGGCTAGATGGTTAAAAAACACACTGAAAAACTTATTATCTCTTTTTTTTTATTTCATTTTCTTTTTTTTATATCTTCTTGAAGATAAGAGAAGTAAAATGTGTATCAGTAAGGTATCTGCAGGAGTTGCTTTTCTTGGAGGTATTGACGATTATTATATAAGTGGCATGAGAATATATAACAGAACATGTGGACAGGAGCCAATCTAGCAGCGATCATACATCAATTCGACATACCTAAAGATTAAAACTTAAACACCATTGTTATTCATTGCATGTTGGCTTATTTGAGGTAACAAAAAAACTTTAGACTGATACCAGATACATGTACATAGTGAAAGAGATATTTAAAGATAGAAATTCCTCTTTATTCTTAATTAAGGAGTACAGTAGTGCTTTTAATGAATAGTCAACGTATATTTCCAATGATTTCAAGTACTGTAAGTAATAGAATATATCTAATAATATACGTTTGCGAAACTATTAATTGCATGAATATTATGTTGACAAATATACGTTTTCGTAACAACATTCAATCAAATGCCCGATTATTATTCGTATTTATAATTTTTACGCATGCGCATTCATTAAATGATTAACGTGAAAGTAACATGCTAAATTTAATACGGAATACCTGATTTTACAAAGCAATAAATCTTGTTCGAATGTTTCCTTCAATGGGTCCATCAGCAATGAAAATTGTGGGGTGTTCAAATAAATTCTAAGAATTGTTAGCGGAGATAAAAAATGTGCTATGTGTAAACGTTCTAAAGTTGCTTAGAGATAAACAAGTTCAATATATGTATGTACATGCTTGCTTTTACATTCAGTTATTATGCTGACTAGTCTAGCAAAGCTTTCTCATTCTCTTAAACCGAATCATCTGAACGCTAACTTCTTCATGACACGATCTTAGCATAAAATAGCATTTTTAATACATTTGTGATTTTGTTGATTGCTTGCTATATGTTGGTATCGCTGTAAGATCATTTTTGTAAATTAAATTCATGATTTATTTTTTAAATTCGAAATCAAAATAGTGATTTTTATGCCACTGGGACTTAAACCCAAGTTCGACGGTGCACCAACCTCATACAACTGCCCTAACGGGTTCTCATATAAACAAACAAGTGCAAGTTGTCTTGGTGATATAACTCCAACCCACCCATAAACTCGACAATGTTGCATTCAAAAGCACACAAACATATTAAAATAAGAGGCTTATATCATTGTCCAGCAAAAGGGAGGGTTCTCAATGACCTTACCGAGACCAGAGCCCCTGGAGTCTAAAAGCTAGAACACGATGACCGGGATAAAAGAAACAAATCGAGTCTTTTAGGTTCTTTTACTAGATTTCCCTATAAACCTTCATAAACTCTTAAATCCCTGCCACCGTCAAAACACAGTTTTGTATCAAAATCTTCTTTATAACTGCAAGTCTGGAGACGTTGCATATTTTATATTTATAACTTGCGTTCTAAGGTTCAATGGTGCAGATTGAACTTGAATTAATTGATTCGTTCATTTCAAAAAGGTAAAAGAAGTAATGAACCAAAACCCGTTTTAGCAAAGACGGAAGCGTTATATTTAAAGAACGGATTTTAACAATAAACTTTTGCATTAAAACATGCTAATAGCATTTTATATTTGCATTTTTTAAAATTACCGGCAAGTTATATTTTAACAACAAACCACATTGAACCAGAATTCAAATGTGTACTAATCTCGCAATAATCACGGCCAAAGAACATAGTATATTTTTCGTATATTTTTTTATTTACGAACATTTTTCTCTATCGAAGAGAAAAAGAAATTATACTTAATTTTTTTAATACTATCCAATGCGAACAAGCCGCAGGGTATGGTATCTTGACCAGCTATATTTCGCAATATTTTCCATCGTATCAATTGTGATTTGACAGGTTCACAAACTCTGCAGCAAACAGGCAACATCATTGATGTTCGATGGCTGATTTTCCTCAATTAATTTGAAGATTCCATATTCACTGCCATATGCATTATTTCTTTTGGGATGGATCAAAAGAGTTATGTTTACTTCTGTAAATATTTAGTTGCGCTCAACCCGGGGCTAAGCGGCGTAAACAGTAATATGCATTGCCATTTCTGTCCTTGAACAGACTCAATCAAGCCGAGCCTGCAATATTTTCATATTCGTCGTGTTCGGTGGCTTTCAAAGTTCCCTCGTCACCTATTGCAACAACCCATCACGAAATTTCAATCAACTGTGGCATTTACCTACTGCTTTAGACATACACTGTTCTAACATACCATTTAATGAGTCTTCTCTTTTCAACTTTTAATCAGTATTTATCCCCATAGATCCTGCAGAACAGACTTCCATAGTGTGGTCAACCAAGCGCAAATAACCAAAGGAAAATGTCTCTTTGTAAAGGAAAATAACCAAGAAAAAAAATGACTCTGTTCTGGCGTCTCTGGCAGGTTCGCTCAGGATTAAACAAATACAAATTTAAGTTGATGAAAAAACACTTGGTTTTTTCCACAGGGAATCTGCACATAACTTTTGTTTCTTATTCTTCAAATCTATGTTATAATTACTGATTTCCCTATATAAATAAATTTGGACACGGGTCTGCAACACCAATCACCACGAGTAAATCACTTTTCCCACATGCTTTGTGACAAAATCCGTAGTTCAGTTTGAAAGAGTGAACAAAAAATGATTCTCTCACCACCAATGATCTTTTGCTGAATGTTCTGTAGCAACATAAACATTTTTTTTTCTTTTTTGATACATCCACTGGTAGCCATTTTGCAAGTTGGAGGTGTGTAAGGAATCAAGGAATCTGATTGGCTAATGAAAAAGTCTATAACATTTTGAGCCAATCAGACATCACCACTGATGCAAAACAATGAAGGCTGACTTTCAGCTATTTGTGTTTTAATAAAAAAATGTTTTAACTGCAAACTACAGAATACTTTGCGAAAGACCATTGGTGGTGAGAGAATAATTTTTGTTCACTCTTTCAAACTGAACCAAGGATTTTGGCACAAAGCATGTGGGAAAAATGATTTACTTGTGGTGATTGGTGTTGCAGACCCGTGTCCAAATGGATTTATATAGGGAAATCAGTAAGAAAAGTCCCTTGTCTAGTATTATACTTAAAGCATAGATTCAGAGGATTAGAAAAAAGTTATGTGCCGATTCCCTGTGGTATTTTCTACCTGAGCGGAACAGTATTTGATAAAACAAATATCCGTAAACCAAAGCATCGGGATTTAAAATATGTATTTGATGATGGCACGAACTTACAGATTCACTACAATGTTATTTGGTTCATGCTCAATACTATTCTTATTGCCGACTAATAAAACATGTCTTACACTATCATATTCTCGTTTTGTTTATGATACATTGAGTTAGTATTATTATCAAATACGTGTAAACCAATTTTGTATTGTTTTTTTTAAGAAAAAAAAAACAACATGATAAAATTTATACTCAACATTTATTGTGTATTTGTGTCAAATGAACCACAAAATAAAAAAAATATTCCTCGTAAAAAAGGGAATAAAGTTCAGAATTCCACTCTCTAATTTGCTTACATTGTATTTCCTCACAGGGTAGCGGAACAGACAACAGACAGTGACCCGTACTCCATTGTTCTGGATCGAAGATGTTTACGTGTATGGGATGGTACTGATGAAGATCCCCAACCTGCACGTTGACAAATTAAAATGGGGAGTAGATCTGGATCTTTTTTGCGGAAGTGACACGAAATGCATTTCAACAGATCAAACGTGTAGCAAAATATTTGCAGAATTTAGAGAAAACATCGTTCCACAGATTGAAAATATATGGTTAGAGTTTCAAAAAAGGCACCTATACTGTAAAAGTCTCAAAATGTGAATTGAAAAGATTGGTTGTTTTTATTTCATTATGATTTATACATTTCTAAAATCAAGTTAGATCTAGCAAATTTAGATCTAAATAAACGTTTTATAAAGCTTGTATCGTTTTATTAAGCTTAATCAAGCCTGTTCATGGGCAATAATGGAAAGGAATATTACTGCCAATGCCACCTAGGTCCAGGATGAGCGCAACGCAGTGGGGTCCTACCGATATACAGAGTTATCTCAATATTCTGTCTTAATTTACCTCCCTTTGTAACGCGCACCCGTCACTGGGTAGTTCCGGTCTGAGATTGACAATTAAAATTGACCTGCACTAAACATCCGTGGTTCTTTCAAATAAGTGTTAATAGGGTCTGGTTGGTTAGATATCAGCATAATGCATAAAAACGTTTGATTATTATCATTGAATGGAAAAAAAAGATGGTTTTTATAGTGCAGCGCATAATATTTAAATTTTCTCTTTTAACCATTTTAATACGTCGGAGAGGTTTGTGTAAACCATTGTTGTGTTCGACTCCTTCGGTAACTAATAAATAGTAAAAAAACACATTTCCTTTGCTTAAAATGGCAGATTTGAGGAAAAGAAAAGTTAGAAAACCTTAAAAAGGTTAAAGTTTGACATCTACCAATGAAAACGCCCGTTCACTTCTATAAATGTTCTTTCATGCCGATCTGGGTTATAGTAACCCAGTGCCGATGCAACATTTTTTGCCAGAAATTTTATAGATATTTTAAATAACTAAACTTTATCCTACAAATTGAATGCACACGATTCGGTTAATAAATTTGTGCCATGATTGTATTGTCGTATTTTTCAATATACGAGTACTGCTCTTTTTTCTCGAAAAAGTTCTTTCTTATTCTTATACAATTAAGAACACATTCAAACATTGTTTCATAATGTTTTCACGTTTTTCTCTTTATTTCTGAAATTTTTTAGTTCATTTAGTTTTACAATCAATTTTATATATAAATATATGTTTCGGTAAAACTTCCCGTGTTTTATTTAATTTAGTTCGGAGCGCTTTAAGTTGCCAATATCAAATAATCAATGTCTCGAGTCTCAAACATTATTGTGAATTAGAATATTTAATCTAATAATCTCTAGTCAGTTTCCTAAACAACAATTTTACCCTCAATTAGCAACGTTTTCAACCTCTTACAAATCTACAACTGAACTTCAAAAGGCCTTTATCACACCTCCAGCTGGTAAAACCCGGTCTTGTTAATTAGATTACGTAACATGGTCATAAAACACCAGGCCCTTTTCTTAATAAGCATTGTTTGGATGACTTAAGCTGAATACTTTGGTGAAAGTTTTAAAAAGCTAAAATTTCCATGCCAGCCAAAAAAAAATTCATAAAGGATACGTGAAGTTACGTTAATAGGTAAAGTTGCATTTAGTTATTAACTTAAAATCAATTTACAAAGATGAATGATATTCCTTATATGTCTGTTCCACTTTTTTGTTAATTCGACAATGCATTTTAACTTCAAAAGCACTTTGAGCCTTTTTATTTACACTTTTAACGCTACGCTTATTACCGTTTTTGAAACCGGAACTACCCAATCAGCAAGGGAAACCACTCTCAATGGGAGGTAACTCAGTATATCGGTAGGCCCCCAATCTATCTATCTTTCTTTCAATGTGTTTAGAAATTATGGAGAAGACAGGAAATACAGGTTCAAACCTACAAACACCACTGGTGACGACCTTCAGCCGGCCAGCTTGGAGCATGGGTTCAAATTGTCTTATTGGGGTAAACATTTGATCCAAGCTTCATTAAATTTCTTCCAGCGGTTTAGAAGTTATGGAGCAGACACGAAATCCATGGTTCAAACCTTTTAACACCACTGGTGACATTGAGCTGGCCAGGTTGGAACATGGGTTCTGCAGATCGTCTTGGTGAGGTGAACATTTGACCAAAGTTTCATCAAATTCCTTCCAGGGGTTGAGAAGTTACGGATAGGACAAGAAATCTGCCCACATGTATACACACATGGGTCTGTGCAGATTTCTTGTCCCCAACCCTTACCCTAACGGATGTACGAACGCCTAAAGACCATTCCTTTATCACCATACTGCTACGCGGCGGGGGGTAAAAATAGTGTGCTAGTTTTAGTGCTTTAATTCAATCAAGCATTTCCAGGGGTGAAAATCTGAAAATCCTGAAAATTTGTCAATTTAAATAGTGAAAATAAAGAACACCAACCATTTTAGACACACAAAATCCCGAATTCCTAAAAACGTTGACCCCTGCATTTCTGTCGAAGTCTGCTTCAGGAGCATACATAGTATTTTATTGTTTTAATAGCATTCAATTCATATTTATTTTATTAGTTAAATGTTGTATAAAATGTTGTCTTTAAAGGGAGGTTATTGGGTGTCAAATCTTTAAGCGCTTTAAAATACACAAATTCCTTAAACCACTATAAATGGAGATAAATAAACAAAAGCACTATTTGTAAACAATGGTTTATTTTAAATACAAAAATCAAGTACACAAATAGAGGGAAATAGCTGAAAGCAAGCATCAGAAAGGTCTGTTAGCAGAATACTCTCATGTCAAGAAGGTTAGAGGTAGATCATGTGACTAAGTATAACATATTGAATTCCAATTAACATCTTAAGGTTGTTATTACAGTTAAAACTGACCAATATCTCCAAAAGATCAATACCTCTCATATAAGACAAATTGTTATACTTATGTGAACTATTTTATTTTCCCTGTTGTCATGAAAATTAGCTACCAAGAACAATCACCTTTTAAAACATACACATTTGTATTATTCATTTTGTGATTGATATTAAACAATATGACAGATATTTGTTCAGTTTATATAATGGTCAAGGCTGCTATAAGCAAATCTTGTTGTTGTTGCACAAAACTACTGTCATAATTTTGCATCAAATTTAAACTGTAGGCATTAATGTTATTTATTCAAAGCTTCATTAACATTCTGGCTCAAAATTTTAATGTTCAACACAACAAAAAACATCCAAATAATACCAATGCTTTCTGCAAGGAAAATGTACATTAAAAATAACGGTAAGTGTCATTCAAAGAAATCTGTTACATGTATCTATTGCATCTTACATGTTCAAGCAAACATCAAACAGAGCAGTAAAATTAAAGTCCTGCAATAAATACCTAAAACTTGTCTACATATAACACATTAATTAAGCAAAACTATTTTACCTTTATTACAATGAATACATTATTAATATGTTGCATACAATAAACTATTTAGCACCGATACAAAACAGTTGAATTTTTTTACATATTTATGAACCAGCTGTTTAAATGAATTATGACAATTGTTGATTTTTGTTTCTATATTTTCTATCACAAATTTATTTATGCTTTTAGAAATCATGCAAAATGCATATAAATAGTTATGCCAGAATATATCTGGCAATTTGTCACTGTGTCAATATTATTCTTATATGTATATAAATCAGGGTTGTTCAAACTTAAGTAAATGTTAAGGTTACATTAAAAGCATAGTCCTTATTTTCCAAGAATTATGACATAATGGATTTCTCAAAAAACTTTGTAATTGCAATGTATATACGCCTTATTTAAGACCCATATTTTCACATATACTGGCTTATTATGAAAAGAATGATAGTAAAATACTGTAAACAATTTTTTCATGGGGTAATAATATTCAACAATTTCATGGGTCAACTTATCCCCATCTTTAAAACCTTCACAATAATTTGGTTTGAACTTGCAAAATTGTATATTTGATTAAAGAAAATTAACATCCATGAATTTAAAGAACCACTCTCAATATTTTACCTAAAACAATCAATTTTCATGCCCATGAAATTAAATTGTTTTCCAGTAATAAGAAAACAAATTAAAATGTTGAGTCTAAATTTAAAATAGAATCATGGAAATACTTTCGTCCATGCATACACAGTTATAATATGACCTATGTACAAATATGTAAACATAACACACATAAAAGGTATTGATATAAAAAATTACAAAGCTAAAAGAAATGTATGAAAGGGAAGACAATCTTGCTTACAACAAACACATTACAACACTAAACATTCATTTTGGCACTGTTGTATTGTTCAGATACGATTATCCAACAAAAAAATAACGTTAAAAATAAACCAACTTGGTGTATATACCTATTATACTGGAACTGGAATACTGTTAAATCATTTTATTTTGCGTGGGTTAATTTTCGTGTATTTCTCGCCAAGGCAAGAGCCCAAAATTCAACCCCAGCTAAATTTAACCATTTAACAGTGTTTCTTTACAGGAAAATACAGTTTCACGAATTTATGCCCCCCGCGAATTTGTTATTCACGGGTTTTGCGTGAAATTTTGTCCCTGCGCAGTAAAATGATACTACAGTACTTGTCTATGACTCTATGTATTTGATGGGTTTCATTGTTATATCATATTCCAGAATCTATTGATATAAAACAAAGTCGGATTATTTTTAACAACGTTCATCAGCAAATTTTACCACAGTTTTGCAGAGAGATTCTTAGACCCCTAGATGAGAAATATTAATCAGAATATCCACATAAAATCATATGGTGATACAATCACAGTATATAAAGCTGATCTTTGTTCATGTGTCTTTGAAATCAAACTATTTTGAATATTTATACAGATAACACAATTTTACCATTACAGACATAATGAGTTTGGTAAAAAAAGCTGAAAAATCATTAAATATCTGTAATCGCCATATACTTTCAAATGATTTTTTTCTAATTTGTATTTGAATAAGCCCTCCTGATTACACTGCCCTGCAAGTAATTTGGGCCCTTAAATTTCAATGGTAACAGTAAAACCTATTTAGAAAGTATATGGCAATTTGGCTGCAACATGGCAGTTTCAGCCTCTTTTTTTCCCCTTAGCCTTTACTGGCCATAGGAGTAAACAGAAAGGGCCAAAAACTGCCATATAATAACCAATAAATATTAACTAACTGGTAAATAAAGGGTACTGGCCATATTGATATTTAAAGTAATGTTGCTATATTTATAATTACATAAAATGATAAAATGTACATATGTTTCATTACAGCCTGGGATAATATCTCACAAGGTCAAATTAAAATCAGGGAAACAACCTTGAGTTTATATTTGCATGAACCACTCTCAATTTTTCCCTTAATGAGCCTCCAAAATAGCCATGATATATATGATTTTGTACAGAACTTCCTTTGCATGGAAAATGTTGTTTTACATGGAAAATGTTGTGCTATGGAAACTGTTGTGCTGCATGGGAACTGTTGTGCTGCATGGGAACTGTTGTGCTAATGGCTATAAATTATTTCATTGTTCTTGTTGTCTATCAAAATCTTTGGTGATTTAGCTTCATAATGAGTACAAAATGCAAATCAATCAGGGTTAGTTAATTCGACAAAATGATCATATTCATTCAAAGAAGCTAACTAAATCAGTTACTATTTTGAACTTGACTTTTTTCTGAAAATGTAACAAAGAAAATTTTAGAAAATTTTAAAGACACCTCATTTTTTTCTGACAATGTTTAACTGATTGATTATAAATGAATGATAATACAATAACCCTTTTCTCCATAGAAACACCTTTCATGCAAGGGCAAACAGTTAAGATCCAGATCAGCCGGCACATCCGTGCCTTCTGATCAGGATCTAAACTGATCGCCTTTTGATTTGTAAGGTTATTTCTGACCAAAATGCGATCAGTGCAGATCCTGATCAGACGGCACAGAATGCCAGCTGATCTGGATCTACACTGGTCGCACATGCATAAAAATTCGTATATATGCAGGAAAGGGTTAACTGAAACAAGGACAACCATCCAGTACACAACCTGATATCACTCCTGTATGTACACCGTGAATAATGCCTCGATAAATCCTAGCATTTTATAAACAATATATATATAAGAAAATACAGATTCATTATCCTAGCCTTGACAAAGTGAAAGATCCAAATGTGGTGACACTCTGATCCAAATGTGGCCACACTGATCCAAATATAGCTTACACATATTAGAATTAATATTCTGATTTTGCAGTGTATCGTTAATGGCAAAAATGATTTGATGATACAAGCATAACCAGAGATTCAAGCCAGTCCTGTCAATGGCACAAAATAAAACACCTGACCATGCAACAAATGCTGTGGTATTGCAATTACCCGCGTATAAAGATTGTGCAATATACTTTCATGAACTAACTGTATTTTTCTAATTTTGTGTATTTGTCAATGTGCTTGTAGTTCCACAAGGTTATGATAATGTTAACATGGTCACCGAACATTTGTGTCTGGTGATTCAGATATTATGATACAAGCATCTAGATGATCTAGACTCAGGAATAAACCATTATTAAAAGCTCCCAGTGAATCCAGATAATCTGACTCACGTCTAGCTGATCAAGATAAATAAGACAAGCTTCTGGATGATATCACCTATTATGGCAAGAGCCCAGATAATCCAGATTATTATTTCAAACGTCTGGCTGATCTAGACTATGAAAACAACCTAGACTATTAAGATTATCGAGAATCACAATCAGATTAGCGACATTTTAGTTTAAGAACAATTGACTAACATCCAATTATGAATCCTCTGGCAAACTTGTACAGCTTCATTACTCCATATTTAATTCATTTGTAAATGACTGACCACATTCAACTAATGCATAAATATATATCATATGCATGCACCGCATCAGATTGAAAAACCTAGAAACGTACTGTTGCTTAAAACTCAACACATCCAATAGACATGTCATATACTAGCAGAATTTCTTGTTAAACTCTTCAAAGAAGAATTATATTTTCTTTTCACAAAGTAGAAACCAAACGCGACAAATATTGTTTTATCCAAAGGATTCATTTTTGCACGTAGTATAAAAAGAACAATAAGATTATCATACACTACAAAATGTTTTTTTACAGATACACAAGTTGGATATTATGTGACATTTGCACAAAATCTCGTTTTATTTGCTGCCTACTGGGCTGTTGGGGTTTCTATATTTATATTCTTGAAACAGCCGTTAGGTAGAGAGTCCATAATGTCCTTGACATTGAGAACGTCGGCCTCAAGGTCACTGAGATCCTGTCTATAATCCTGGACAAACATTTTCACCTGAAAATGAAAAATAAATACTGTGAAATATTTACAAAATAATTATTATAATAATTATGGTAAATATTTATACGTAGGCAAATGGTGTTTCACAAGTTATATTTTGAATGTTTAAGAAAATTGAACATTAGTAAAATACTTAATAAAATGTTGATGCCCCCCACTGCCTGCCCAATGGCATATTCCAATCTAAATCCAGTTTTCCAATAACTAGAATGTGTCCTCAGACACTGATGGCCACTCTGCTGCAACAACATTTGTAATTACAAAGGGCCACAACTCTTGTAAAAATGGCTGCCATAAAAAATCGTTTTTTACAATCATCTACACATTGTGCTTAATCATCTGTGCAAGTTTGAAAGAAATCTGCTGATAGTTTAGGAGGAGTTGATGCCACAAGATTTGGAGGACGTATGTACAAACGCACAGACATATGGACTGACGAGTTCAACTCTATTTGCTTCCCACTTTGTGTGGGCATAAAAACCTTATAAAAACTTCAAAAGGCAAAAACATAACTAACTTACCTGGTTGTTGGCATTGGTTAATTTAGTAAACTGAGATTCTAGGTCAGCATCTCGTAGTGTCTGTTCCGCCACAGCTAATTCTTGTTCAAGACGATCCAACTCGGCTGTGTCCACGTCTCGCAATGTTGCTACAATGTAAATCTTAGGGTTCTTAGACACAGAAGCTTTTGGAAGTTTCAAAATTGTTTAAATAATACCATGGAATTTTAAGTACCTTCATTATTGAAAAAGGCAAGTTTTTTCAAGATAAAAATTTTTTGCAATGAGAAAAAAAACAAAAACAAAATACATTGCCTCTTGTCATTCAATATTTTAACAATGAATATTTTACAAGTTTCCTCACTTATTGAAAATAAATATGCAAAAAAAATATTTCAAGCAAAATCAATAAAGTTTTCTGTACTTAATAAATTTTAGTAAAAGACTTTCACATCGTTGCACAAAAAATTCAAGTAGCCTGGAACGCTGTATTATCAATGCATTTTTTAAAATTAACAATGTTTATTTTATGCTTTTCAGTGAAATATAGAATTTTCACGGTGAAATAAAAGTGGTATTTCACTGATTTCAAACAGTGGAATATCATTTTTATTTTCACTGTTTTTTTACTTTGGTACCCAAACGCATATAACATTCTGGATGAGAGCATTTAGAAAACGGGCTCAAATTTGGATATATATGACGTCATGACGTCACATTATATACAAGTGTTTTTGGCGCCATATCTTGCAAGTTTTTGTCAAATCCACACAAAGTATGTACTAAAAGCATAAAATAAAAAGAAAATTTGTTTTAAGCAGTGTAAGATAGAAATATATTTCACTCTTGAACCCCGGAAATATGTATTTTCACTCGTGGCTTCGCCACTCATGAAAATACGAATTCCGGAGCTCACTCGGTGAAATATATTTCTATCTTAGACTGGTAAAAACAAATATCCTCTATTTCTTATGTTGTTCAATTTAAACTTATTACTTCTGAATTTAGGTGAAAATAACTAACATATCAATGTAATATTTACCAAGAAATGACAGAGTACAGCATATATAGGTTAAAGCTATCATGACTACCCAACTAATTTACATTGATAATAAAGATAGGTCGATAACTCAGAGTTCAAGTAAACATACTATTACTAACCGAGAATACTGCTGATGTTTTCAACTTTAGCTAGAGCATCAGCCACTTTTTCTGCAGCTTCCTTAGCCGTCTGTTTGGCAACAACGGCCTTCTGTAGGGCCTACAACAACAACAACAACAACAATCAACCCTAAAGCTTTCTTGAAAAAAAAACTTTCTTTGCCCTCTTTCAATTTATAAAAATAATGATCAGTTATTTAACAGGAGTCAAGTAAACTAACATGTTTTCTTTGAGATAAGTTAACATTTAAAAAAAAATACCCTGTTACCAGAAATTTCCAACCAGACACATTATTTAGAATGATGCACATAATGGGAATCAAACATCGAGCAACAGTGCCTAGCACATAACTCCATGCACACCATTTAAAAAAAACCCACTACTGTATATATAAAGTTCAAAAATACCGTATTTGTTTCTTATGAAACTGGGGTCAAGTTTTATCATGAAATGGGGACCTTGGATTGTGAGTAGGTTTTTTTCATGCAAAAGAGACCAGGTTTTTTTTTTCAAGAAACTGGGACCAGGTAATCCATTCAAATAACATTATTATACAAACAATGTCTGATCAGATTTTAACAGACTTAAGTTCACTTACATTATCAGCCAAAGTTTTATCATTTTCCGCTTGGACTCCAAGGTTTGTGACTTGCTCGGTAGAATCGTTGACATCATCAGCCAGCAGATCTGCGCTATCTTTCAAGTCTTCAGCTTGCTTCTTCGTCTTGCTGGCTTCCTGGCGTATTCTGCTCGCCTCCTGAAACAAACAAGTATTACTGTGGACACAATTCACCTCAAATCACAAGACAAGTAGACACTGCAGTGCAAAGAAACCAGGTTTTCAAGTGAAATATACTACTCAAATTTTGATAGGGATCGCTTTCCGTTTTATTGCCCTTTCCAAGTGTCAACCGCTGTTCTGCTTCCATAGTTTGTCGTTCTATTCTTTCTTTGGCACAAAGCTGATGTCGAATGAACAAAGAACCACAGCAAATGTTTAATCATTTCAATCTTATGTTAGGAATAAAAACAATCTTTAAGTGAACCTTATCAAATCTTGAGTAGTGTATTAATAATAATCGGTGTTGTTTCATAACTCTTACTTGAACGACTTCCAAGACAACGCGGACGTACACAAAACACTTAACCAAAATTTAATGTGAAAAATGGGCATTACTATGGCAAAATACACTTTTGTGATTGTCATACAACTATAATAAGTTTCAAAGCTCTACCTTGACTGGCTACTGAAAAAAAAAAGAACTTTCACAAAAAATCTTTATAAAATGTTGATGCCTGCCAACTGCCCGTCCAACAACATAACCCAATCTGAATACCAGGGTATGATTAGAATGCAAGTCTTACACTACCTCCACTCCATGGTTCCTGCATTTAAAAGGAAATATCAAGCCTTAATTAATGACCTAACACTCTCTATACTGGTCAGGCACTCTGAATGTATCATGCTAAGTACATGATAAATCCTTATAAACTGGCTGACCCGTTTCTGGGTCAGATACAAGATTTTTAGAAAGGGGGTTAAATTTGGAGCAGTTCTAAATAGTTACATGATAATTTTCAACCTTTTGGCAGAAAAAAAAACAAACAACAAAAACACATGTAATAAAATATTGCTGCCCAAAAGGGGGGTTCCTGCAAAACCAAGGAACCCCCCCCCCCAAAGATCTGCCCTGACTTACATCTGAGGCATCTTCAGCCATGTCCTCAGCCTGTTCTGCTATCCTCAGAGCATCGTTGGCATCAATTTCTGCCCCACGGAGAGCATCCTGGGCCTCCTTGGTACGCTGCTCTGCCTCTTCAATCAGGGCCTCAATCTCAGGGACCTTCTCCAGGGCCTTATCTGCCTTCCCTCGGCTATCCTGAACCACTTGGTTAAAACCTGAAAGCCAAACAAATGGCGAGTTATATTTTTTCCAAGTATCTAACTTCTTTGCTTCTGTTTTTTTTTATTAGTGCCTACATTTCTGTGACCTCCAGCCCAGGGCTTTTTCTAATACCCCTTTTTTCATTACCCATTTCATGTGTCAACTGTTAAAAGTTAACCCTTTACTCCATGTTAATTATGCATTTTTTATGCATGAGTGACAAGTGTAGATCCAGATCAGCAGGCACATCCATGCCATCTGAACTGAATCTGAAAAGGTCACTTCTTGGTCAGAAAATAATATAATAAATTAAAATGCGAACAGTGTAGATCCTGATAAGATGGCTAAGATGAGCTAGCTGATCTGGATCTACAATGATCTTCCATGCCATTAAGGCATATTTATGGAGGGAAGGGTTAAGCAAAATTTTGTCTCTGAGAAATTAAAAGAATCCAAAATGAAATATCTTATTAAAGAATGGTTCCTACCTAGTAAAGTCTGTAAGGTTTCATTAGCTTCTTTGAGAGTTCTCTCACCCATCTCGACAGCATTTCTTGCCATGGCTCTAGCACTGTCTACATCAGCCAACAAGCCATCAGCTCTCTGTGTAATAGAAGATATTCAAAGTGAGTCTTAGTGTGTACTGTTTACTTTACAGTATACCAGTAATGAGTTGTGATTAACAAGGGCATGGCAACATGTGCAGTCATACTGCCTATTAACAACAACAATCAAAGTCAGCACAAATCTGTATTTATTGCATTGCAGTGCTTTGTAATTTCCTTTCATCTTTTTGTCAATTAGTGACCCTTAGGTCGAACAATTTGATTTTTCCAGGCTGGGCAGTAAAACAATTTATTGTACCTTTGAGTCTTTTAAAGTACAATAATTGTTTTGTACAAATACAACAATAAGTTATATCCCTGTAATCTAAAGTAGAGGAATTTGCTCCATCCAAACCTAGTTCTAATGTGCAACAAATACCTAGTTCTAATTGATCAATGGTATGAGGTTCAGTGTGAATGGTATGAGGTTCAGTGTGAATGGTATGAGGTTCAGTGTGAATGGTATGAGGTTCAGTGTGAATGGTATGAGGTTCAGTGTGAATGGTATGAGGTTCAGTGTGAATGGTATGAGGTTCAGTGTGAATGGTATGAATGGTATGAGGTTCAGTGTGAATGGTATGAGGTTCAGTGTGAATGGTATGAGGTTCAGTGTGAATGGTATGAGGTTGAGTGTGAATGGTATGAGGTTCAGTGTGAATGGTATGAGGTTCAGTGTGAATGGTATGAGGTTCAGTGTGAATGGTATGAGGTTCAGTGTGAATGGTATGAGGTTTTTAGTGTGTGGTTGGTGCACCCTAGAACTTGGTTTAAACCCCCAGTGGCAATTTGTTTTGCCACTGACTGTTCCAAGGCGGTAACCCCAAAGGTTCTCTTTTTCGTTAATTGTTTGTGGCGTCCTTTTTGAATTGACATACTTATATCTAGCATGCTCTCTCTCTTCCTCTCTTCTTTTTAGCTGCATGGGGAGGCTGTGTTTTGTGGGTGTAGCGATTCCTGATATGCATATTTTACTTTTTATGACTATGTCCATGAGTTTCCCATACCTGTTGGTGTTTAATTCCACTCTCTAGGAGATCTTTGGCCTCCTGTCTCTGGTCGGCCACCTCACTCAACAAGTCTTCATTCTTCTTGATCAGTTCTAGTGCATCCTGCTTGATCACTGCAGCCTGAAGAATGAAAATTGTTACTTTAGCGACAAGTAAAGTAGGTGATTTACAACAAAAAAGATCCCTAATTGCTAGATTTATGCAACAAATGAACTCTCCTTGCCTACCGATTCTTTCATTTAAGTTTTTCTATGATATTGTTATATATTGCGTGGATTAAATTTGCGTGTATTCCCCTCTAGGCAATTTTTGGGAAATAAAAACTCCACCAAATATCACCCTGTATACAGTAATGTATAGTATTACAATGACCACTCTAAATGGCCCTTAATCAACAGAAAACTCTGAAAGCTACACATCAGGAAAACACAAACAAGCATAAAGAATAAAATAACACAATGACTGTACCTCCCCTTTAATCCTGTTAGATTCAGCAATGAGTTGTTCTACATTGATTCCCGGGATCTGTAGGGAAGTAGCCTGGGAGTATAGGTCCAAAGCCTCTTTGTACGCCTCCACGGACATGTTCAGCGCCTTCTCAGCAAAGAATTTCGTCTGTTCGTACTTTCTCTGTGCATCATCAGTTCTGGAAAACAAAGTTCATGAAGTTTATTTTCCTTTTGTTTGGTAATTGTGCACAAGTATTTACTGGACACGTGAATATTTTAGTATAACCAATGGTTAGTATCATTATTAGTTAATATATTTTTTTGAAACAATTATAGATAAGAAAATAATGCCTGAGCAAATGTACTGGAAAAGATCAAGTGTTTACACACACAAAGTTAAGGGCTGAAGGTTATAAAGTTGAGATTGGAAACCAGTCTCATATCTCAAGCATCTGATGGGCTGAAATGGCTACTGGTCGCAATTTCAGCCAATCAGATGCTTGAGATTTGAGACTGGTTTCCATGCTCAGTTTTATAACCTTGGGCAAAGGACTAAATAAAAGCTATAGGATGCTTGCCAATATAAGCTAGTTTTAATAAATTTATAAACAATGTAGGAAGTATCAAAATGATTAAACAAAATTATTATATTTCGAAGTAATTTAAATCCAATTCTCTACTCCAATTCATTATATTTTAATGGACTTCAAATTATTTTAATTAGTATACATTAGAACAAACCAGTGGTATGTTGCAAACTCAAAATGGAACCATTAAAACCCCAAAATGAAAGTAAAAGGTACTTTTGTTCCAAAAATAGCAACAAACAAAAATGTGAAAAATAATGAATCAAACAACAAGACAGAAGCCGGCATACCGGAGTTGAAGGGTACGGATATCCTCCTTGATGTTCTGTGGCATCTGCATGGTCACTATGGCGAGTCTCAGAGCCTCGTTGGACGTCTCAAGTGCCTTCTTAGACAACATCTCTATCCTCTTTGCTTCTTCAAGTTGTCTAGAAAATACAGTCGTACCATATTGAATTTATTATTTTTTAATGTTTTAAATGTGAGTTTCCATTTTCAAATAATGCTTTTTCATTAGACGCTAAATCACAGATAAATTATCAAAAGAATTCTTATATTTACATCCCTAAAATTCTCAATTCTTGACAAAATATTGCCAAATTTTGTATTCTGTGACCTGAATTTTAACTAGCAGACATCTAAGCTTTTTACAGCAACTTGTGGCAAAAACCATCTTGATGACATAACAAGTGTTGGCATAAGTTTTTCATCATAATATGAAGTCTTTCAAATCATAAGATGAGTGTTGGTATCAACTGACCTCACTCTTACTGTCCATGTCCCTGAACAAATGTTTTTCATCACAAAATGCAATCTGAAAAACTTTGATCACAGTAAATTATAAGATAAGTGCAAATATTTTGTATTAGCATTAACTGACCTAATTGAGAGTTCCTTGGATTCTGTGGCAATGGACGTCATCTGTGCTGACTGCTGGCCGAAGTTCTTCAAAGCATCCTTAGCTCTGCGTAGTGCCGCCTGTCCCTCAGTGTCGATGTAGTTCTCCGCAGCCTTCAGGGCTTTCTCTGCTCTGTAGAGATAAGGTTGGTTTTATTATTTTGATGAAATGTCAAGGGTTTTAAACCTTATACTACATATGATATGACTGATATTCTAGAGGCGAACAGTGTAGATCCAGATCAGTCAGCATTTAAGTCAGCTGATCAGGGTCTACACTGTTGCTAGATTCATTAGAAGCAACCATTGTAGAAGCAGATCAGATGGTATGGATGTGCATGATGTTCTGGTTCTACAATTGTCACACACATGATAACTCCTGTATATATGAAACACAATGTTTAATTTATTGCTTTCAAGGAGCTAATTAGGTCTTTCTTTAGAGTCTGCAGAAAAAGACACTGGCATTTTGGAATAAGTTTTAACATTTAAATTGGGAGAGTATCTTGTTGATAAGTCAATTAAGTAAAGCTTTTGAGCTGTGCAGTTGTGTGTACATAACACACATACAGATTGACACTGCTCGGTGAAGATATATCCTGACTTTCTCTAGCTGATTCATTGATTTTGACATTATTTTTATTATACTGAAAATCTGGAATGGGACCTTCACCTTTGAATTTCAGAATGACTATACCTATCTTGTTTTGCCCATCGAAAATTTTGTTTTCAGTGTGTACATACATGTATTAAGCTGCAGGAATCCTTATAACCATCATGAATTTGATAATCAGCCAATTTAATACCCAAAAATTATGGGGCATTTGCAGAGGTGTCTATGATATGACAGGAACCATGAACTACTATAATGGATATGATAACCAGCTACATAAAAAGTAAGTTACAAGGCATTTAAATGCTGGCTGGTTATTGAATTGGTCAAGATATTATGCCTATGAATATTTTCCCCAGATTTCATGAAGATCTGACAACAAATGTTTGATTTAGAAAGCAGACAAGGTGAATTTACAATTTTTTGCATTAATAAAGGGCCATAACTCCAAAGTGTCTGAAGTAATTTGGCTGGTTATCAAATCTGGAGGAGATATTATCCCCATAAATGTTTTCCCAGAGTTTCATGAAGATCAGACAACTTGGCCGACATCTTATGGCCCTAAACAATTTTCCAAAGATTCATGAGCATCCCAAAAGAACTGTTTAAGTTTGAGAGCAGACAAGGTGCATTTGCCATTTTTCTTTGTGTAAATAAAGAGTCATTACTGAATTGGCTGAAGCGATTTGACTGGTTATCACAACAAAGCAAGATATTATTCCTGTTAACATTTTCCTTAAGTTTCATGATCATCTGATAAGAACTGTTACAGATTGGGGGGCAGACAAGGTGAATATGCCATTTTATTATCAATTAAGGGCGTGGCTGAAGCAATTTGGCTGGTTATTGGCCTTGACTGAGATATTATGCCTAAAAACATTTTCCTAAGTTTTATGAAGATCTGAAAACAACTGTTAGTTATTGTGCTGATATAGCAAAGGACACTGCCTGTCTGCCATGGGTGTTCCCATAATACGACTCGTCTTCGATGGGCATATAAAAAGGCGAAAGTATATCTGGTCCAAACTCTTAAAACTAAAATAAACTTTTAAGATAGAATGCAGCCTCGAGATTGAACCCCATGACTAACGGCATCAAACATAAAGGTAAAGAATAAAAATGACTACAAAAAAAGAAGTAATGTTAATGAGTGGTGACAAATTTCACAATACAGCCTATTATAAAACAAGAAACATATCTAATAACATTGAATGTATTTTTCTCATGACCTTCTGGCACTGTTTACAACTGAAGTACAGAGGTCATCATTAAGAAATCTGATACATTTTACAGGTGGCATGAACAGTTTTACAATAACATTGAATGTGTTGCTCTCATGACCTCTTAGAACTGTTAACAAGTAAACTATTGAGGTCATCTTGTAAATATCTGAATCATTCAACAGGTGGCATTTGGGGTCTACAATTTCTAGTTTACAGGTATTCAATAGCCTATGTAAAATGTGTTTTGTAAAATTCACAGAAAAATAACCAAAATTTCAAATTATCATTTAAACTTGTGGACAAAAAATTCCATGGTATTCTGAAAGAATATTGGTTGGTTCTTGGTTGTTTTTAAAGTTTTACATTCTGGTTAGTTCATTACCTTTACTTTGTTTATCAATAAAAGGGAGATCACCTCTTTCAGGGATATCACTTAGTTTGAGTTTAAGCACATGGGACATCACTTAGTTGGAGTTTGAACTTTAATAAGGGGGATTTCTTGGCTGGAGTCTCTAAAGGAGTGTATAAACAAGAGAGATCACTCTGTCAGTTTAAAGTAAATGGAGATCACTCTGATAGAGTTTAAACACAGGAAGATCAGTTATCATTCTGAGGTAGTTTATACACAAGGGAGATAACTTTTTCAGAGTTTAAACTCAAGGGAGATCACTTTGTTTAGTGTTTAAACTAAGAGAGATCACTTTGTACAGAGTTTATACACAAAGGGAGATCATTTTGTCAGATTTTAAACTCAAGGGAGATAACTTTGAACTGTTCAGAGTTTATACACAAGGGAGATAACTTTGAACTGTTCAGAGTATACACAAGGGAGATAACTTTGAACTGTTCAAAGTTTATACACAAGGGAGATCATTTTGTCAGAGTTTATACACAAGGGAGATAACTTTGAACTGTTCAGAGTTTATACACAAGGGAGGTAATTTTGTCAGAGTTTAAATTTGAAGGATCAATCTAACCACATGAGAAATCTCCTACACAAGGTGATCACTGTGTCTGGAAGAGTGTTTGTTTTGAGTTATTGGGGCTACAAAGCCTTATTACCTTGTGATAGCCTCTTCAGCTTTCATGATATCATCCAAGCTGCTCTCAGCTGTTGTTCCAGCGGTCAGAATGTTCCTGGTGATCTGTCCGCAGCGACTCAACACGTCCATAATGTGCTCCTTCAACTTCTGTAACTGCTGACCCATTGTTCCATTGTCACCTTCAACAACAATAAATTGATATTAATGAAATCCAAATAGCAGTCATGCGACCAAGTTTCAATGCAATATTTGATATGTTATATTGACGATGTATCAACCTTTGTTCTCAACTTGGTCAATGTTAAACCTGTTTCAAGCAACCACCCAAGAAAGTTAAAAAAATGTGGCTGCTAAACACAGGTGGATGTTCAACACAGGTAAAATTAAGAACAAAATTGCAATTTAAGACCTATTTAAGATGGCTGTTTACGGCCAATGGCTGTTAAATGAAGGTGGTTTTTAAGGCAGGTTCAGCTGTACATTAATGTATGTCTATGTATGTATTTAGTAACTGGCCATTTTAGTGATTGTTTGGGTACATGGCATTTGTTTATTTTAAGTTAATAAAATAACATGAAGCTGTATAGCTCCTATTTCACTTGGATGTTGATTTACCAAAATCAAACTACTGAGGATATAACAAGACAATATAAGATATGAATAACTAGGAAGAAATTGAACAAATTATTGGGGAATGTTTCGAGATATTCTCTTCTAGGCTTACAGTTGGAAAGGCAAAAGGAGTACTTACTAGAAGCCCCTCTAGCATCATTCAACAGAATGTTCACAGAATCATTGACTTGCGTCAGCTGTGAGAGGAACTGTGTATCGTTGAAGGCTGTCGGGTCGTTGCCGATGTTGATAATCAGGTTGTTGAGCTCGCGTAGCTTTCCACGATGTATGTTCACCCTCTCCTGTACAAGACTGTAGCATGGCGGACAATCTGAAAACATTTAAAAGAATCCTACAGATTGCTTTAGAAATTCAAGGTTTCTGTTTTTGTACAATAATGCTTTTTCACTGAAATCGTTTACATAGTTAAAATTGTAAAAAAATCCTTAACTTGGGTTTATTAAAATTATAAAAACTAATATCTATCTATAAATACTGCATGACACTATTGTTTAGCATTTTATGCAGGTGCGCGTCTGTACAAGAAATATTAAAAGAAGAAATGTACAGGAGAGAAAAAGTAATACATAATGTATTTGTGTATAAATGTATAAATGTATTATATAAAAAAATTTCAGCTATTGTTTTGGCATATTTATAGCTAATGGAATGCCTCTACAGTTGAAATTTTTTAATTTCCTAATAGAAGCAATTTTCACAATTTGCATAATTTCACATAATATTACTATTACACAGTCATATGATTTTCATAAGACTTGCTATAACATGGTTAAATTTCTCTAGAAAATAAAACCCAGCTGATATATAATGATACAAGCATGTTCTAGCGTACCTATACATCCAGCTGTAATGTTGTACTTGTTCTCCATGCAGCGGTCACATCGTTTTCCTTCTACACCCTCTACACATGGACAGTTTCCATACACATCACACTGCATGTCCAGTGATCCCTCTGGGTCACAGTTACAGGCTAAAAATAGACCAGAAAACCTTAATTTTATTCTTTTTATGAAAAGAGTAAATTTTTATTAGCAGCAAATACTTAACTACTCATCAAAAATCAGTTAAACCCTGCTAAAAACTAATATATACTTGTACATTTATTCATTTATTTCATTTAGAATTATTTAAGAAATAAAAGCAGTAAATGAGATTTAGTACACATAAAATCTTCAAACATAATAAGGTAGAAATCCAGTTATTCTTATTAATAATACTTAATCCATTTTTCCAAATAAAAGGGTTTTATTACTTGTGCGACCAAATTCCTGTCCTGTGGAGTAAAAGGTAAATTTTTAACCACACACCTTTAATTACACAAACGTGCCTACTTACCGGTGCAGCCGATTTCGGAGAAGCCATAGTAGAATCTCATGCACTGGTCACAGTTGCGTCCGTTCACGCCAGGTTTACACTCACACTGCCCGGTAATGAGGTCACAAGTGTCATTCAAGGAGCCAACTGGGTCACACATACAGGCCTCACATCCTAAAACATTTGTAAGCTAGTTTGTCACAAGTTAACTGAAAAAATGTGGATCTTTAATATGTTAGAGAAAACAACATACAAATAGATTCAACTAGTAGTTCAACCTGTGCTAAAAAACCTGTAAAAAAGACCCCTGTGGATACAAACCACATTTTATTTTTCTTGCTGACTGATTTAGGAACAAATTCACATATGGCCAAAAACTGGCTGCCTTCAAAGACCACTTTTGGGTTTTTCCTTCTTTGAAGGCAGGTTTGACTTTTGAAGACTCAGGAAAGGAAAACATACTAGTTACACTTTGCACAATCTTCATTTCTATCTTTTACTGCCTCTTTACCTCATGGAAAATAGGTTTCAGTGACAATTTTGACAATTTATCCTTAAATAACCCTTTCCTCAATACATACACCTTTATGCCATGGGCGAACAGTGTAGATCCATATTAGCCGGCACATCTGTGCCGTCTGATCAGGATCTGCACTGTTCTGTTTATGATTTATTAGGGTATTTCTGACTTTATAGCGAACAGTGCAGATCCTGATAAGATGGCTCAGATGTGCCAGCTGATCTGGATCTACACTGGTCGCACATGCGTAAAAACGTGTATATATGGAGGAAAGGGTTAAGAAAAAAAAGTTATGACAAAACTTCTAACCATGACCACTGTCAAGATTCCAGTATCCTTTGGCACACATGTTACACTGTCTGCCTCGTACGTTAGGTAAACACGGGCAGTCTCCGGTTGTAGGGTTACATGACAGTACGCCTGCACTAACTGTGCCTGGGGGATAACAGTTACATGCTGCAATAAACAAAGAAACATACATTAGATAAATTGTTGGCATGAAAAATCAAATAATATTGAAAGAGCTTTAAGATAAATTCACTGGACAAAAAAGAAACACTTAACATTGAGTTAAAAATAAGTAAACAATTACAATTATAATTTAATGAAAGATGACGGAATTCAGAATACTTTTTGATGGAAAGTAACTGACAAAGAAATACTACTTCCATTGTTATTTCATTGTAAACACTTGGTGATTTATGTACATGTTTACCTTGACAGTCCCCCTTCTCGTCAGCGAGGGCATCACCATAGTAATTTGGCAGACACTTGTCACAGTGGAAGCCGGCAGTGTTGTATATACACTTCCTACACTCCCCAGTTGTCCTGAATAACAGAAACAAACACTTTCAGCAAACACAATTCCAAAATATCCCTTTCCTTGATATATACGCATTTTTACTCATGTTCGATCCGTGCCGTCTGATCAGGATCTGCACTGGTCGCATTTTGGTCAGAAAAAACCTAATGAATCAAAAAGCGAACTGTCCATGCCACCTTGATGGTTGAAAACTATTACTTTGCACAACTTCAACACCATAAAGTCTAACAATATATAGCTAAAGAAAGAGAATCTGAAATTAATGATGAATTAATGAATGATTATTGTAATTTTTGCAGGTTAGAAATCAAATCATAGCACATGGTACAGTAAAATAGCAAACTTGAACCATTTTGAAAACACCTGAACTAACAGTGTCAAGATGGAATTTACCTGTTACAGTTTCCTACAGCATTGGGGTCAATATTTCCATTACAGTCACATCTCTCGCACGGCCTCTCTTTACCATACCAGCCCTTAGGATCACCGAAGTATCCGTCCAGACATATGTCACACAGGTTGCCTAGTAAAACATCGAGTAAAGGAGTTAAAATATGCATTATCAAGGAATTTTCATATTATATTCAATAATTTTACTTTAAGCTATCATATTACAAGTGTCCACATGGCACAAGTCTAACTTGTTCAGTTAAAATCATGGAAATGTTACCAACAAATCAAGAATATCAAAATGCCTTTTATCATATTTCCAGAAAACCCTACAAAAACCTATCACATAACCAGTGTCCACATAGCACAAGTCTAATTTGTTTGTTTAAAATCATTAAACAGTTACTAACAAATCAAGCACATCGTTTTACAGCCTATCTTTCAGACTAAAACTTCTATCATCAAAATATTTTAATATTTTAAAAAAAATCAATACATGTCATTTCAAACACTATGTTTATTAGATTCCTTTGTTACTTTTAACAGCTTTTAGAACAACAAAAACAGGTATATGAATCCTTTGACTTGTTTATCTCAATACCAAGTATTCCATGGAGCAGTTACTGAACGAACAGAAGGTTAGTTTTTACTTGAAGTGAAAATAACAAATAAATAAGAAAATGTTGTACTAGTCCTTTTTTGTCACATTTTTGGTGTGGTTACTTTTCCAGTATTTTAATTTACCAATGCATTATACTCAAAAACAAAAATATTGTCAATTATTCTATAATTTTCACTTTTTATTAAAAGATACTATTATGTGGGTACACTGGAGAAATCTGCAATTATGATACCCTTATGGGGATTTGGGTGCATGGATCTTCCCGATTTCAAATATTAATAATCTACCAATATTAGTAAGTTTACTATAGGTGATGATAACGAAAACACAGTTAGATTATTACCTCCGTAGCCTTCCTCGCAAGCAGTGCACACTATCTCTCCACCGTGTAACTGTACACATGGCCCCTGTCCAGGGCACGGACACGCCTTACAGTCCTCGGACGTGCCTTCTCTGGCATCACCGTAGTAACCAACAGCACAACGTTCACAATTATCTCCGACAGTGTTGTCATTACATATACAGCGACCTGTCAAAAGATCAACACAGAGCAATTAAGCTGTATCTTACATTTCAATAATATTTAACTCTGTTCAGATTCGGCAACTAAACCAGACATTTCATGAAAAATTAAAAAAAAATCTGAAGTTATCTTCTGGTGACATAACATAGAATATTCATATCGTAGAATATATTACTAAAAACTAGTTCAGATCTTTGCCAAGATCACAAACAGCGCAGTCACAAATGGTAAGTATAAACATTAAACATATCTGAATAAATCGGTGATATACTCAAAGATAAAGAAGATATTAATTATTTCAATTCTAACTCAAAAATGCTTAAAAGAGCTTTAAAATAACAGTAGAGTAGTACTTCTTCACCTAGTAAGTTATACAAGCAGAGTGTATGATGTCAAACATTTGAAGTAATGTTTTTTAAAAAAAAATGCAGGTGGATACCAGTAATACATTGAGTATGCTATCACCATCACTCTTGCTTGTAGGGAAACTTGCTAGCAATGTTAGAATTGTTCAACTCCAACAGCATATTATCACAGTAAGCTTCAATAATCATTACCTGACTCGGGGTCACACTGGTCTGAGTGACCATTGCATTCACAAGGCACACAGCTTGCGAAGGACCCTCCGAATGGTAGGTACCGCTTGAACCCAGGGGCGCAAGACTCACAGAACTGTCCTACATAACCTTCAGGACATGTGCACTGTTCTACCCAGGTTGCCTCCTCCTCGCCATTAAATCCACGTCTGGCAGTCCCAAGATGGATGTCGTCAACAAAACCAACACCTGTCAACACACAAACAATAATTAATAGAATGATACTACAGACACAAGAATATCAGGTATTATTATTTCTCAGGTTTGCTGCTATTCTTCCTCCAATCATAGATGACTTAACCCATTCCTCCACAGATACACCTTTATTGCGTGGGCAAACAGTGTAGATCCAGATCAGCTGGCAATTCCATGCTCTCTGATTAGGATCTGCACTGTTCCCTATTTGATTTAAAAAGTGACCAGTGCAGATCCTGATCAGACGGCACAGATGTGCCAGCTGATCTGGATCTACACTGGTCCCACACACGTATAAATGCCTATATATGGAGGAAAGGGATAATTCTTCTGAGACAGAAGTTTATACATTTATTTCTAGAAGACAACGTCATTCACTGAAAATGTCAAAAAGTAAGCAGACAACATTATTTACCAAGGAAAAAACCCCGTCTTATAAGCGGGAAAATACGGTACTTGTAACATGCAATTCGATAAAAATAATAATTATTGTTTAGTCAAAGTTCATAACACAATAACAAACATTGATTAGGAAATGATAGATAATAGTTGTTTTCTTAACAAACACAGCAACCACTCTAATGTCAAAAAATAATCCCACAAACACATTTTCACATGATGTCGCATACATTTGTATATGTATTCAATGATTAACTCTTTCCTCCATGAATACTCATTTTTACCCATGTGCGACCAGTGTAGATCCAGATCAGCCGGCACATCCGTGCCGTATGATCAGGATCTGCACTGGACGCATTTTGGTCAGAAATAACCTATCAAACAAAAAAGTGAACAGTTTAGATCCTGATCAGACGGCACATATGTGCTGGCTGATCTGGATCTAAACTGTTCGGCCAAGCAATAAAGATGTATCTCTGGAGGAAAGGGTTATTCAATTAAAGAAAAAAACAAATTTACCTGATGGACTGTATGTAGCCCTTATCTTAATGGCAGTGATGTTGGCCAGTATTGATATAAATGGCTCAGATTTGAGTTGTGGGTACCAGCGATAATCTGGATGTTCATTCAATCGGAACCTGTATTCCTGAGACTCGATTCCTGGGGTGGGGTTACCCTGAGAGTAAAAAGGGGCAGAGATTCTCTGTCCCGCCCCTTCAATGATAATGTCAATGATTGACGGAGTGGCGCCATCTTCTTCTCCGATGCGAAGTTTGTAGGTAAGGAACTGGTTATAACTGAATCGTTGATCACCAAGGTATCTTGCTGAAAACATCAATTGTTATTCAAGATCCGTTATGTATTAAGAAACTGGAAACCAGTGTCAACTGCTCATTTTCTAAACAGTTTTTGTTAGAATTATATATAAGCAGTCAGTAACGTATTATCTACATGTACACAGATAAATTTTTTTGTTTAACCCTTTACTCCATAAATACACCTTTATTTCCTGGGCGAACAGTGTAGATACAGATCAGCCATAAAATAAGTGCAATCTGATTAGAATCTACACTGTTCCCTTTTATGTTCTTTAGGTTTTTTCTGAGCAAAATGCTATCAACACAGATCCAGATTCGACAGCACAAACATGCTGGCTGATCTTGATCTAAACTGGTTGCACATGCGTAAAAACATGTATATATCGAGTAGAGGTTTATAACAGTTAATGCTTAATTTATTATTGTCATATCTGCAAAACACCCAAACTATAATATGTGTGCACATTCAAGAAGTAAATTGTGTCAAGTTAAACATTCATTTAACCTTTTCACTAAATAACCTGGAATGGACCAGCTATTGTTATAGAGTAAAAATTTAATTGTACATTCAATTTAATTCAACTTAAACTGATCTTTTAAAGACAAAGATTAAATTGTATAAAAGAGTCATTAATAGAATCATCTGATCCAACAAGCCTGATCTGGTTTTGTTTGGGAAAGTACCGATCTGTGCTTACAGAACAGAATAGAACCTAACCTGGTGCATTAAAGTAGACCATATCATTATTCTCTGGAGCCGAGATGCCAAGATTTTGTAAGATACCATTGTACTGGGTCTCTATCACATTGTTTCCCCTGTCAATCCCAGTCCAACCTTGCTTGCCTGAAACACAGTAACATTTTACATTCACACAAAATACTTGCCATTTTTACAGTCTGGGTAGGATCTAAATATTTTAACTGTTGCTCACAACAAACTTAGTGTAGCCAAGTTAATTGCAGCTGATTTGTTAATAACCTTAGTATGGTTAACGCTTCACCTAGTGAAGAAATGAACCAGTCCTTTCATTGTTTCATATTATTTTCCTAAATTATTTTTTTATATAAAACTAGAATCCTCGAACACTGATGCCACCACTGCTGCAACAAAATTTGTAATAACAAAGGGCCATAACTCTGGTAAAAATAGTCGCAGGAAAAAACTTTCTTCACGAATATCTACACATCCTGCTTGATTATCTCTGCAAGTTTGAAAGAAATCCGTCTGGTACTTTAGAAGGAGTTGATGCCATGAGATTCCAACGTACATACAGATGGGAGGATGGATGGACGAGTGCAACTCTATATGCCTCCCACTTTGTGGCGGCATAAAAATATGCCCCTCACTTTGTGGGGGCGTAAAAAGATACATAATCGTACAATTATGTATTTTGTAGGTGTTTTACTTTGCTGACTGTTATAACCATAAAATCCATGAAAATTGGAACCCCACAAATTTAAATGTACAATTAAAAGGTAAAACAAATAGAATTTTTTCTAGTTTTTGTGCAAAGTTTGTCATTATATCCAACCTGTTCCAAAGTCAGTGTGTATGGTCCTTGGGAAGTATCCGGTGGAATTTGTGCAGATGGACGAGTGACCGTAACAAAAACAGGATATACATCCGTAGGGATTGTCCATATCCAAGCCAAAATATCCCAGTTTACATCTACAATTAAGATCAGGTTATTTCTCTAAATAAGGATGGTTTAGATCTATTAACACTTTACTACTTATATACTGTAAAACGCTTAAATTTCGCGAAGTCAAAATTTCGTGATTTTTCCATAAGCTGTTTTATTTATTCGCATATTAAATTTTATGATTTCGCGATGTTGTAAAAGGTATTATATGTGACGTTTGAAGTGATGAACAGTTCTATGTTAAGTTGCCTATTTTCGATATACTTATATAAGGAAATATGGAAACTCATCATATATTCGCGATATTTATAAATTCGTGATGTAAGCGATTCGCGAAAATTAGCAAAAATAAAACTAATGCCAATAAAACCAGTTGTACAGTACACATTTTATCGCATGTGTGACAAGTGTAGATTCAGAACAGCTGGCACATCTGTGCCCTCTGATCAGAATCTACAACATTTGCTTCTAGGTCAGATATAACCTAATAAATCAAAAGCTGAACAGTGCTGATCCTGATCAGACAGCAAAAATGTGCCATCTGATCAGGATCTACACTGTTTGCAACAAAATCATCTTATATTTATACAAAAATGGTAAATAATTGTAAAATATTTCCAAAAATAGCAACAGCTAAAATATCACAAATATCATGAGAAACAATATTTCCAGTGACGCAGTTAAAAAAGTGTTTTTTATGAAAATCCCCAAAATTTTTAATCCACACTGTGATGATATATTATAATTTTTTTTTAATTTTTTAAGTATGATAGTACAGACCTATCACAGTTCTGTCCCTCCACAAACTCCTTACAGAGGCAAGCTCCTGTATCAGAATCACATCTCGGCTGATTGTCCTTACTTCCATCCGCTACACAACCACATGGTCTGAAATGTACAGGTCACATTATTACTGGGAAATCTCTCTATTCCACATGTGATTCTAATTTATAGTAAGGTAACTTTAAATTCAAATAAAATTACAAAGCTTAACATAAATATATTCAGTCTGATCTAGATCCAATCTATTTGCTTCTTGATCAGAAATAAATGAATCTAATAATACATCACAAAGCCGAGTTTGTCTCAATATTGAACAGCGCGAGATTGGTGGGGGTATAAGCAATTAACACAAAGTCAGTAACTTTACGACTCAAATGAACCATCCTAAATCGTGGGACTGACAAATAAAACATTGTAAATGGTACAATTCATGGCTTAAGTAAGGGCAGGAATATTCAGATTCTAAGTCAGATGTGCTATTGACCCTTGGATCCACGGATCCATCTTTCACCAGATCAGACTGTGCATGGATATTACGTAGATTTTTACTGTATTCCTTTCTTGGTCAGAAACAGCCTAATGAATCAGCCATCAGTAAAGATCCATATGTGCAGGCTGATCTAGATCTAAATCGACACTGTCTGATCAGGAATTCATAGCTTACTTTTTACTTTTAGATTCACTAGGTTATTTCTTACTAAGAAACAAACAGTGTAGATCCTGATCAGGCAAAAGAGATGTACCTGCTGATCTGGATGTACTCGTTTGAACACAAGATCAAATGAGTATGAATGGAGTAAAGAGCAAATATAATAACAATAAGGATAACAATAAAGTAAGATTTTCAGTCAAAATATTACATTACCTGCATCCATATATACCAAAGTCATAGTAGTTGTCCTCACAGCGGTCACATCGCTGACCAGTGACCCCTGGCTTACACAGACACTGACCCTGATCATTGCACTGCAAGTTCTCCGAACCTGAAACAATGCCAACTTGCAAATATATCGGTGACCATGGCATAACATTCTTTATTGAATTTTAAAAGATCCAAAAAATATAAAAATCTATAAAGAGATCAATGTGTTGGAAATGTTTTTAAAAAATTTAAAAAAAAATTCAGTCCTCTGATCCGGCAGACACAGGTTCTGGATGTTAAATCATGTGGTAAAAGTGACCCTAACCCTTCAGATTTTACATCAATTTTATTCCATAAACAAAAGTTCTGGAGTACAATTATAAATACAGTTAAACGCCCCCTTATTAATGTTCCCATGTTATTTAGGGAAAAAATCTGTTAATCCATATTTATTATACAATATCCTTCAGAATCTAATATAAGAATAAAAATAATTTATATAAAGTATAAATAATAAGCACCCCCTTTCAGAAAATGTAAAGCCTCCAGGGCATTTAAAAATAAATTTTATGGTATAAAGCAGGTCAAATTTGTTCACCTACCTGTTGGGTCACAAGCACAATCGGTACATCTGTTGGTTCTTGCATCTATATAATGGTTTGGCAGACACTGCTCACAGTGTATTCCCCCTCTGTTGTCCTGACAGTTTATGCAGTGACCTCCGTGGCCGGTCTGTCGGTATAACTCCTCATCAAAGTAACACTCATTACTCATGCCATTACAATCACATGCTGAAAGAAGAAATACCACTAAATCATACGCAACTGAGGTAGATGGAGCCACTCTGAGGTAGGTGGAGCCACTCTTGAAAGGCAGAGCCACTCATGGTAGGTGGAGCCACACAAGGTCAGTCGAGCCACTCAAGGTATGTGAAGCCACTCAAGGTAGGTGAAGCCACTCCAATGTAAGTGAAGCCACTCTGAGGTAAGTGGTGCCATTCTGACGTAGTTGAACCAGTCTGAGGTAGGTGGAGCCACTCTAAGGTAGGTGAAGCCACTCTGAAGAAGTTGGAGCCAATCGCTTCCATCATTGTGTAAGATAATTATGAATGAATGCTTACCCAAGTATAATACTCTATGAGCTGAATTAATGTATCCGACTATGGTATCATATTTCATGTGGGTTGATATTTCGCCATGTAAAACATGTCTTAATTGAAAAATACCATTGCACAAATTTATGCCTGTGCAAATAAAATACCAATTAATTCATTGTTCGCAACCCTTTACTCAGTGGTATATATCTGTTATGTCATGGACAAACAGTGTAGATCCAGATCAGCTGGCATATCCTTGCCATATGAATATGATCATTCTAAATTGGTAGCACAAATAAATCACAACTATATATGGAGTAAAGTGTAAAACATTCATGGTGGCTTACACGAAATCTCTGAAAATATTTGTAAATACACAAAATTAATGACAAAAGACACTTACGTAAACATTCCATGGCATCTTGCTCAGTGGCGCGAGCCCAGGGTCGATCATTGTAGAATGGTTTACACTTGTTACAGTCTGGGCCGGTTGTGTTGTGTTGACACTGACATACCAACTCTCGGTTTGGCGCAATATCACACTGGCTAGCATGTCCGTTACATTTACACCTGAAATATTAACTCTCAGTTACATGCAGTATCACAATTGCCTGTTTGCAGTATATGAAGGCCATTGTCATTTAGTTATTTGACATTTTGGTTAAATCTTAGTGAATTAATGTTAACATTTGAAATAAATGATTCTTTTGAGAAGAGAAATACAGATATGTGTGGTACCTCCCACCTCAAACCTGTCCCACTTTTTTTTATTCAAATGGTGCCCTTTTAAGTGTTTTTGTAGAGCTCTTACTTACTGTGTAAAAATAGTTTGACATACACACTGCTCAATTTTACAGTTTTGGGCGACAATGTCAGTAATTATGGTTAAACGATGGGTGGCAGTGAAAATGGTAAAATGTTACCTGGCACCAATAGCTAAATCATCAACAGCGTAGAAGTAAGATCTCAGTACACGAGGGTCTCCAAATATCTCATCACCGAACGTGTTCATACGTGTTAGCACAATCCTGATGTCTGTCGCTGTCACCCATTCCTGAAAAGTAACGATTAAATGCGTAAAAATAGAGAAAGCAAGAGGAACTTGGTAGAAGGGTCTTTAAAAGAACAGCCAGTTTTACAGAAGTTTTCCATATAGCTGCTTTAAGCCAGGATTTTAACAGCTTTATTGCATGGGCGAACACTGTAGATCCAGGATTTGCACTGTTCGCCTTTTGATTCGTTACATTATTTCTGACCAAAATGCGACCAGTGAAGATCCTAATCAGATGGCAGGGATGTGCTGGCTGATCTGGATCTACACAGGTTGCATGTGCATAAAAATGCGTATATATGGAGGAAAGGGTTAAGCCAAAATTTTAACATATTTTCCAAACCTGGATTCAGGTGATACCCAGCAAGAGTATTCAAGGGGTCATAATCAGATTGTTGCCAGTCATATATTGTATTCAATAACCTTAACTTATTAAGGATTTAAACTATTCACTTTTAGATTCTTTAGGCTATTTCTGACCAAGAAGTAACTAGTACAGATCCTGATCCAATGGGAAATAGTGCATTTAACCAAAATGATGAAAGGCTTAATGGAGAAAAGAAAGAGGAGAAAAAGAAATTGCAAAATGAGTTTTAAGACAACATTCATGACTTTTATTGTACTCATCTTTCAGAGCAGATATATTTTTTTGAGAAAATAACAGACCTTCACTATTTGGAGTGTGAGTGTGTGAATTTGGTTACTGAATATTTCTCCTGGCAACAGAAAGATCTGTTTCAACATCAAGAGAAACAAACATTATTTCTACCTTGAAGTGGCCTTACTTTTATTAATACAATCTTCAATAAAAAGCTGAAAGTACATTGGATGCTAACAGCAATATAGGTGAAAACAGGTGCCAGACAAGCACTGTTCTTAATTACCAGTGAAGGAATGGTCTGTCAGAAACCTGTGTGGCCCAGAATAATAAAATAGTTGCACTTGATTTCAAACTTCAACTCAAAAGAGTTCTATCCCTTTACTGCATGAATGAGTCTTTTATCACATTTGTGACAAAAAGTGAACAGAGTAGATGGGGCAGAGCCCTCTGACTGACTCTGAGAAACACTATTCATAAATGTTACTTTTAGCTGTGATAAGGACTTGAAAGACAAAGAATTTAGCATATTTGATTTAGCTGCTTTAACAGTTTTTTTTTTCATAGACACTGCATACAATATTATCCTTGGCATGTGCAACCCGTGCAGACACTGATCAGCCAGCACATCCATGCAGTCTTATCAGGATCTTTTGTAATTGCCTTTAGATTCATTTGGTTAATTTTTACAAAGAAGCATTAAGACTGTAGATCCTGATCAGATTGCATGAATGTGCGGGCTGATCTGTATCTACAGGGGTCATCCATGTATGTCAAATCACCATAACCACGAACACAACTGAACTTTACTGTAAGGGTTCAAACAAACTGTTAACCACTTAAAACCATTTTCTTCCATGCAAAACAAGAGATATTTCCATTTCATTAAATATGCGACTAAGTATTGTCCCTGTTCAAAGTGATAGTCCATTAAAACAATTTCAAAAGACCACCAAGAGAGAAATCAAAGTTCCGCATATTGGAGCTTAGCTGCTTTGACTTCTTTTATGCATACTGCTTATAATATCACATGTGTGAACAGCGTAGGTCCAGATCAACCTACACCTCTGTGCACAACAGGAACTGGATCTACACTAACTGCTTTTGGACTATGGTTAGTTTTACTAAGAAAAGAACAATGGAGATCCTGATCAGACTGCACTAATACACAGGCTGATCAGACTGCACTAATACACAGGCTGATCAGACTGCACTAATACACAAGCTGATCAGACTACACTAATACACAGGCTGATCAGACTACACTAATACACAGGCTGATCAGACTGCACTAATACACAGGCTGATCAGACTGCACTAATACACAGGCTGATCAGACTGCACTAATACACAGGCTGATCAGACTGCACTAATACACAGGCTGATCAGACTGCACTAATACACTGGCTGATCAGACTGCACTAATACACTGGCTGATCAGACTGCACTAATACACAGGCTGATCAGATCTAGATCTACACTGCCTGATCAGACTGCACTAATACACAGGCTGATCAGATCTAGATCTACACTGCCTGATCAGACTGCACTAATACACAGGCTGATCAGATCTAGATCTACACTGCCTGATCAGACTGCACTAATACACAGGCTGATCAGATCTAGATCTACACTGCCTGATCAGACTGCACTAATACACAGGCTGATCAGATCTAGATCTACACTGCCTGCATCAGACTGCACTAATACACAGGCTGATCAGATCTAGATCTACACTGCCTGATCAGACTGCACTAATACACAGGCTGATCAGACTGCACTAATACACAGGCTGATCTGATCTAGATCTACACTGCCTGCATCAGACTGCACTAATACACAGGCTGATCAGATCTAGATCTACACTGGCTGATCAGACTGCACTAATACACAGGCTGATCAGACTGCACTAATACACAGGCTGATCAGATCTAGATCTACACTGCCTGCATCAGACTGCACTAATACACAGGCTGATCAGATCTAGATCTACACTGCCTGCATCAGACTGCACTAATACACAGGCTGATCTGATCTAGATCTACACTGCCTGCATCAGACTGCACTAATACACAGGCTGATCAGATCTAGATCTACACTGCCTGATCAGACTGCACTAATACACAGGCTGATCAGATCTAGATCTACACTGCCTGCATCAGACTGCACTAATACACAGGCTGATCAGATCTAGATCTACACTGCCTGCATCAGACTGCACTAATACACAGGCTGATCTGATCTAGATCTACACTGCCTGCATCAGATTGCACTAATACACAGGCTGATCAGATCTAGATCTACACTGCCTGATCAGACTGCACTAATACACAGGCTGATCAGATCTAGATCTACACTGCCTGCATCAGACTGCACTAATACACAGGCTGATCAGATCTAGATCTACACTGCCTGCATCAGACTGCACTAATACACAGGCTGATCAGATCTACATCTACACTGCCTGCATCAGAGATATAAGCCATAACCAGGGAATAGTTTTATTAAACAGTTAAATACACAATGAACTGACCACTTTCTTCCTTTCACAACAAAAGAAAGAGTAATTTCTGTACGATTAAGTATGCAACCTTAAGTATTTTTCCCTGTTCATTCTGACAGACTCCATTAAAAAGGATTTAAAGGAAGGCAAATGACCCAGTAAGGAGAGAAAAAGCAAACAGTATGAAAATTTATTACTGCCTTCAAATTTCACACTTGACATAGATAAATACAGCCTTCAAACACCATGAAAAAGGGAGGTTTGGTCAGAGATGGTTGATAAAATTTTCAATGGAGGGATATTAAATTTTTGACAGATCATTTCGCATATATCACTGATGATGAATGATAACAACACTTCAAAGAAGCCGTGTTTGAATGTCGATCACTGACCAAAACTTTATAACCACTGACCACTTAAATGCTCTGTATTTTGGTGAAGTGTGATTTTTTGTAAACCAAATAGAATCTTAGGGTGAATAAAAAAGAAAATTCATAAGATAGCATGAATTGAATCAAACAGCATGAATTTATTGGTCACCAATAATATTCTTAGTAATTCAAAACAAAGGGGCAAAAAGTCTGTTTGCTTGTTTGTTTGTTTGTTTGTTTGTTTGTTTGTTTGTTTGACCCCAAGATTCAGTAGCTCAGGATATTCTGCATCTTCAAAGCTATTTTACTTAACTCTATCATAGTACACCTAGAATCACATTGGAGACCAATGCAGATCCAGATCATCTAGCACAAAATCTGAATCATGAACAATAAACATTTTTATTTCAAGGTTACTATTCTTAGCAAGCCTGTTTTTTTTTTCAATGTGTTGCTGTTGATATGGTTTTTTGCGATGCTAGATTCATAATCAGATGGCTGTCTGATCTGGATCTACACAGTTTGCTAACTGATCAAAAACTATGTAATGAATGTAAAAAGACCTGTGTAGATCCTGATCACACAATACAGATTTGCTGATATGGATCTTCACTGTTAATCCACGCAATAAACATGTAAAGGTGTTTTGTAAGAGCTAACTACATACATTAATGCACTTCTACAAAATCTAAATAATGTACCAAAAACAAGTTTATTCCAAGGTTTTCTCTTCTGAGAAAATTATATTTTCATCAAAGACCTTTTCCTCAACAGCAGTTGTAGATCAAAATGTGTTTTTGTGATGCCAGATTTTATTACAAATATTTACTCCTGTATCAAACAGCTAATGCAGCATGCCCAGGTTTTTTATTGAATCAACAATCTGAGGTGTTTCATTCATAAACAAGACAGTCCACTTATCCCAGACATTTAGGCAAAAATTAGCAGTCAGAGTCTGTTTTATTGAAATCAGGCATACATTTTTTTTTACCATAGTAGGCCCTTTACAGCAGGGCAAGTTGGATTGTGATGGGGGGAAGGGGTTCAGGGAAGTGGGGTGGTGTGGGTGTCAAATATGGAAGCATCTTCATGTCTCATTATCATATCAAATAATCTCTTAATTTTGCAAAATAAGCTAATTTTGGCACTGCTCAGGTAAAAGAAGGAAGTGTGACACAGAGTGGTTTAAAGGTAAAACTTGATAATTAGCAGGCTCCACAACTGTTTGTTCTAACATACATTGTATTGTGGGTGTATACAATCTGGATCTAGTTCATTCTTATCCACAATCCACCATCACCACAAAAATAAAAATAAATCACAAATTGAAAATCTGGTTAAAATCATTTTCTGAAAACACTATCCTATCAGGATCTGATGACAAGTCACTAAACTGAGCTCTTTTCTAATCTTAAAATTTCCCTAGAAAATTGCAACAATACATAATGTTTGCCATGATCATTGAAATGTTCTGTTAGCTGTATTTAATGCACAGTGACCTGGCTTTAAGACAAAATGTTACTAACTCTGCAATTTCGTTTTAGTTACACATGTAAATTTATTTTGCCATTATATTCTCCAGACTCAAATTCATGTTAACTAATACTACATGGATACTGCTTAATCCTTTCCTCCATATATACGCATTTTTATGCATGTGCAACCGGTGTAGATCCAGATCAGCTGGCACATCTATGCCGTCTGATCAGGAACTGCACTGGTCGCATTTTGGTCAGAAATAACTTAACGAATAAAAAAGGGAACAGTGCAGATTCTGATTAGAAGACACAGATGTGCTGGCTGATCTGGAACTACACTGTTCAACCACAGAATAAAGGTGTGTCAATGTAGGAAAGCGTCCCATGTAAAACCCATGTAGATCATGGTTTCCTCCTTTGTCAAAAATATTATAATGAAACCAGAAACGACTAGTGTAGATCCTGATCACACTAAATGTATGTGCAGACTGATCTGGATCTACAATGGTCACCCATGGGATAAAACCCATTCCCATGGAGTAATGTATTCAAGAATTCCATTTTAATTCCTATAGAAAACTTCACATATTTAACATAAGTGAAGGGTCCTGATGATCTTACCACAACTTCACAGCACTTCAACATTATCAATACTTATAAAAGCCAACAATGACCCAAGATCATAAAACTGAGATAAGATACCAGTCTCAAATCTCAAGCATCTGATTGGCTGAAATGACGAATTGTCGCCACTTCAGCGTATCAGATGCTTGAGATTTTAGACTGGTCTACAGATTTACTATGATCTTGGGCAAATAATTTACTTAACAGCCTTGGTTCATCCAGTATGTCTGTGGTCTGGACAAGAGGTTATGGTAAGTACCTCAGAGCACATTTATCAAACATCAATCATACACAAAATGTGGAGCACTAGAAATGACTTCATGATCTAAGGAACAGGGTGGAGGAATTTTACTATTTGTGTTATTAACCCTGTTGCTCATTTACTTCAACGAATACATCCTATATCTCACGTGTGATCAGAATAGATCCAAATTTGTGCAGACTGATCAGGATCTAAAGTAGTTGCTTTAATATTTATTATGTTATTTATTACCAAGAAGCAAACTGTGAAGATCCAGATCAGACAGAACATACAAGGAGGCTGATCAGGATCTACACGTAACCAATGCAATTTCAGCCATATCAAATGAAGTAGAGGAAATCCATCAATGATGTTGGATATTTTGGCTAAATGCGTCTAAATACACTTTATCACATTGAAGACCGGTGTAGACCAAAGGGTGGACGGGTGGTCCAGTGGTAACGCGCTGGTCTACCAATCCGGAGGTCGTGAGTTCGAATCCCGAACGCGGCACTGGAAATTTCTGAAATACGTTTAGTGTTTCCCACCCAACTAAGTACTGGTTCACTCCCAGGAAGTAGATTATCAGTGCGTGTATCGGTGCTATACACCGGGCACGTTAAAGAACCAGGGGGTCTCTTCGAAAAGAGCTAGGGTATCGCACCCGGATTCCCTGTATCTGAAAGCTGTCTTTATAGTTATCTGCACCTGTCAGATGTAATTGTGTATATATATATATATATATACACTCAGTGTAGTCGGTGTTAAAAGCTCTTTAGAGCTTATGTTAATCGTAGGGTATCCGACTCAAAATAAAATTTACATACATACAGATCCTGATCAGCGTGTATGTGGGCTGCCTAATCAGGATAGACACTGTTCACTTTTAGATTCATTTGGTAATTTCTGACCAAGATGCAAAGCATGTAGATTTAGATTTAATGGCACAGATGTGCTAGCTCATCTGGATCTTCACTGGTTGCCCATGTACAGCAAAACCTCTCTATTACGGAAACCTAAGGGACTTACAGAAAGTGTCCTTAATAGGGGGTTGTCCTTAATTGTGGGTTTGAATCAAATAGAAGAGAACATGTATGTTCTTTAAAAAATCATCCGCAATACCGGGGTGCCCGTAATATAGAGTGTCTGTAATGAGGGGTTTTACTGTAATACAAAGCATATTATCGACTTAGCATAAAACCCCTAATATTAACTCTCAGGTACATGCATCACACTAAGTCTTATATATTGTTAGAAAAACATCCATTTTTGCAAACTTTACCAGTATTTTCTCTTACCTAAGAATGAAGTAAAAAGTATTATATTATTTGATAAATTAATTCTGTTATACAGCTAAGATATCAAGTGTTTCTTTTTGTAATGTTAAAGTAGGCATAGAGGGTCAGGCCAGAGGCAGCCTGATTACCAGACTCCTGGTATGTGATTATTACAGTAATATTGTAATTGGCCACTTGCCTGCTATAAATGGGTGTGCCATAGACATGATGATTACCTGCACATAGAGGAATTCTCATCAAATATTGCTACAACACAACATCAAACAGGCTGGTAATAGTGCAACCAGTGCATAAAAGCTGCAAGATTGCAATAATTGACATTTCCTTACTGGCATTACCTTCACCCCTTAAACCTTTGTTCCGCATGTTTTATTGCATATGGGACCAGTGTAGATCCAGATCAGCTATCACATCTGTGCCATCTAATCCGGATCTTAACTGGTCGCTTCTTTGTATAAAATAATCCAATTTATCTAAAAAAGGTGTAGATCTTGATCAAATGGCACCAATGTTCCAGCTGATCTAGATCTACACTGTTAGCTCATAGGATAACTGACTTATTCCATGCAGTAATAGGTGAAGCTCTAAGCACATATCTTGTCACATCTGTGTAGACCCCGATCAGCTTACATATTTTGCTTTCTTATTTATTATGTTATTTTTCGGTCACCTGATTTACCAAAATCGACCCAATTACCGAAAGCTATCGAAATCGACTGGGAATTACCGAAATCGGCTTTATATGTTCATTTTTCCCACTTATTAATAATAATTTTTATAATAATCATTAATAACTGGGAAAAATGAACTTATAAAGCTGATTTTGGTAATTCCCAGTCGATTTCAGTAGCTTTCTGTAATTGGGCCGATTTCGGTTAATTGGGTGACCCATTATTTTTGACCAAGTAGCAAACAGAGAAGATCCAGATCTGACAGTAAAGATGTCAACTGATCCGGATCTACACTGTTGGCATAAGTGATAAAAGTCGTAATAATGAAGAAAAGGGTTAACATAATGTAAGGGATCTCCGGAAGTTTTCAAATGAACCCAAAAAAGTTAGAAATGTTGAAAACCTTGAGATGAATATACAGTTTCAATAGCTTCACATATAAGTCATGAAATAACATGTAATTTCTCTGCAAACTGACATTTGATTTTCTTCCCTGGGAGGTTATTGCTGAAAGACAATTGCATCATTTTTTTGTGATTTAACTTTTCATTGAAATGAACTGTTACATTTAACCTTTTCTCCATATAAATTTTATGCCTTGATCACATGTAGAACTAGATCAGCCATTTGATCAGGATCTGCACTGTTAGCTTATTGGTCAGAAATAACCTAATGAATCAAATAGAGGGAGAAGTGTAGATCCTGATCAGATGGCATGGACAAGCTGGCTTGATGTGGGTCAACACTATTCACCCAAGCCATAAAAGCATATAAGTTTTAAAATATGAAGGAAAGTGTTAAAAGAACATTTTGACTGCTTGGTTTTATGTCTTTGTATTAGTTTACATTTCAATGTAATTGAATGTTTAGTTTTTCTAAACAAATCAATTGATCTTTAATGAAGTCCCATTTTCATATAAATAAGCCAATTAACTGTTTACTCATGGATACACCTTTTAGCCAATGGGCAACCAGCATTGATCCAGATCAGTAAAGATCGTCTATGTCACCTGATCTTGATCTACACTGTTCACTTCATGGTCAGAAACAACCTAACCTCCCTGCCCCAAAGTTTCTTTACCTTTATAGACCGTGCGAGACCTTGATCTGTTAAATTATGGCCATGGTTCTTGGATGAACAAGACAGGTGAGCACTTAAAGTTTGATGGAAACTCCCTCTACATGCAGCACAAATATCTTAACAATAGACTTGGTAAAAACATTCAGTGTATGTACCAGACCCTCTGGATTAAGAGACATCAAAATAGCTTAAACCATGATCTGACTGCATGCAAGCATGATCTGTGGTCTACACTAGTTGCAAATGTGTAGACCCTGACTGAACTGCATGCATGAGCAAGCTCATCATAATGACTGCAACAAAACATTTTCAATCTTTTGACTAACCTGTAAAACTTTGCTGTTTTCAAAATTTTCTGCATCAGGGCGCCCTTCTAAAGTTGAAAATGGTACTTCTCCGCCCGTCAATGGTGAAATATCACTGTACTCGTCAGTGCACGTTGCTGCGTCTTGCTGCTGCCGAGACACATAGCCGCCAAATGGAATACCGTAGGTACGCGGACAGGATGCACTATAGTATTGATAAGGTATCCATGTGGAATTTCGAGAAGTCCGTTTGTAAATTGCAAAACTTTCTGGTCTTGGTGAATGAAATCTAATTCTGATGTATGTAACATCAAATGATTTACCTGGAATTAAACAATCAACATTTAAATATGTAAAGATGAAAACCTCTGAAGTAAATATCATTTTTTATGAACCACAGTGATTTCAGTTGTCAACAGTATTAAAAGCTATTTTTTTCAGCATTTTTTTAGCCTTAACTCCACGGAATTTTCTTACCTCCAGTGGATGAACAGTTAAGATCCAGATTGACTGGCACATAATCTGCTCCATCTAATCAGGACCTAAACTTTGCTTTATGAGTAATTAGGTTATTTATTACCAAGAAGGGATCAGCGCAGATCCAGATCAGATGGCATTGATGAGCCAGCTGATCTGGATCTATACTGGTGGAACATGCTATAAAATCTGTATATACGGAATAACAGGTTAATAAACCTAAAGATCAATTTATTTCACTTTCTGTAACTAAACAGAGTTTATTATCTTTCCTAACCTCTTGTACCACAGACCTACTTCTTTCAAACCTACTAACATAATTATCAGAATATAAAAAAATGTAACCAGCCATGTTTAAGTTTGGTTAGCTTGCAATTATTTCAATATTATTACAATATGTCATTGATAAAATTCATTTTCTAGCCTAACAAGCATTATACCTGGCCTAAACAACCATGATATAGCACAGCTGTCAAAAGCAAAACCAATGAAAATAAATCAGTCTAGGTTTGAATATCAAGTTTCTTTTTATCAAGACATTATTAAAATTCAATGGTAAACACTGAAAGTGAGTCAGTGGGTGATATTTCTTCTTTAAAATTCTAATTCATTCAAAATTTGAATGTTTGGCTTTTTTGAGAGAAGTTTACTGCACACTGTGCAAAATAATAATGTATGCAGCTTTCCCCCTACATGTTCATGACTAAGGCCCCTTTCCTCCATATATATGCATTTTTACGCATGTGCAACCATTGTAGATCGAGATCAGGCAGCACATCCGTGCCCTCTGATCAGGATCCGCACTGGTCGCATTTTGGTCAGAATTAACCTAACGAATAATAAAGCGAACAGTGCTATCCTGATCAGATGGCACGGATGTGCTGGCTGATCTGGATCTACACTGTTCGCCCACGCAATAAAGGTGTTTCTATGGAGGAAAGGGTTAACAAGTCAGTTTGGTTTCTTTTTTTTTCTTGAAATTTTCTTGAATCATGCTTACACAAATGTTGAGGAAAGTGGATTGGGGTTAAGTAATATGATTCACAGATAAATGTTGCGTTAAATCCTTTACTCCATTTAAAAGGGTTTAATAGCATGTGCGACCAGTGTACAATTAGATCCAGATCAGCCAGCACAATTGTGTTGTCTGATCTGGATGTACACTGATTACAACTTTGTCAGAAAAAACATACAGAAAAAATCTTATGAATCTAAAAGCCAACAATGTAGATCCTAATCAGATGGCACTGATGTGCCCCTGATCTGGATCTACACTGTTTGCCCAATGATGTCAGCTATTTGCCATGGAGTAAAGTGTCAAGGTCACGCTTAAAATTAAGATCAAAGAACAGATATAGTGTTACAGCAGATATAAAACTGCTTCAAATTGAATCAAACTAAAAATGTCTAGGTGTTTGTCGGGACAAAAGTAGTTTGTAAGTGATTGCTCTTAACAGCCTACTGTAAACACTTAATAAACTAAATTCTTGCAGTCTACATACCATTTAAGTCATAATTGGTATTTAAAGAGTAAAGTACATGTAAATAAAATTCAGTGACTTAGGTTTTTCAAAGGTTTTGAAAACCAGGCATGATTTGACCCATGTCAAGAATTTTTATTGGGTCATTGTCATATTTTTGAGAGACTTTGAGTAACACATGTATTTGACGATCTTTTCTACTTTTAGAATTAATTTAACTGTACTCATTAATTTCTAGAGTTAACCCTTTCCTCCATATATATTCATTTTCAGGGATGTGCGACCAGTGTACATGTGTAGATCCAGATCAGCCGGCACATTTGTGCCATAAAATAAAAATCAAATAAAAAAGCAAACAGTTAAGATCCTGATCAGAAGGCATGGATGTGCCGGCTGATCTGGATCTAAATTGTTCGCCCATGCAATAAAGGTGTATCTTCGGAGGAAAGGTTAAATAATTTATTCTAAATATAAAGTGTTGCAACTTTTGACAACTTTTCTTAAATTTCTTGTGCATAAAATTTAAACTGACCCCAAAACCTGAACTTGGTGGGACCGATTCATTTAGGGGACAAAATATTTATGGATGTGCAGTCAAATATCTGGGCTCTGAATAGATCTGCAAATCAGGGAGAAGTTTTGTCAAAATGTAACTGAATAATGGAGAAGTTTACTGTCAACAGCATTCTTTCCCTTTATAGTTTATACAAAATGACTTCTCCCATATCTCAAAGACGGGAGAAGTCTGGTCACTTTAAGGAGAACAAGACCTCCTCTAGTGAGAGCCCTGAATCTAGATCTAAGATGACTGCACATGGAATAAAAGCCACGAGGTAAAAGGTTAAACCATTCCTCCATAGATACACCTTTATTGCAAAGGCGAACAGTTTAGATCCAGATCAGTCGGCAGACACATGCTGTCTGATCTGGATATAAACATTTTGCTTTTTGATTCATTAGGTTATTTCTGACCAAAACGCGACCAGTGCAGATCCTGATCAGATGGCATGGATGATCTGGATCTACACTGGTTCCACATGCGTAAAAATGTGTTTAAATGGAGGAAAGAGTTAAAGTGTATAGTATGTAAACTACTAAACGTTGATTGCAGCAACGGTATCTTACTTAACTGTTAAATACTTGCACGCCAAGATAAGAAAGTTACACGGCAAACTGTCGTATCTCCAACATAAATATCGAACTGGAAAACACACTTCTGCCCAATTTCTTTAAATGGTATAATTACTATTATCGTTTTTCTTTCATATTTAAAACACCTCATTTGACACCCTTTGTTAAGTGCAATTAAGATCCTGCGATAAATGGTTACCTTTTTCAACAGGAGGGTAAAATTACTCAATTGAAAAAAAAAAAAAATGGTAAGAACAGGTGTAGATTTACTGATACAATACTCTTCAATTTTGTGCTTGTAACCCAATGGTACTTAAATATTATTTTACAGAATAAAGAAATGATATAAATCAACATCTTACAACATGACTCAGATGACAAACTGGGGCGTAGGGTTAAAAAATGAAGCATACAATTTCAGTTATTAACATTTAACACAATTAACCCTTACAATAAGGATGGGGCTTATTATACCTTATGTGCAACCAGAGTAGATCCAGATCTGCCTGTGCATCTGTGGAGTCTGATCAGGATCTACACTGGCTGCCTCTTGGTCAGAAATATTTTCATAAATCTAAAAGTGAACAGTGAAGATTCTGATCAGACAGCACAGATATTCTGGCTGATCTGGATCTACACTGTTTGCAATGGAATAACAGTCATATCCTCAGAGTAAAGGATTAAAGAACATGAAATTGAATTACAATTAGTTGAGAACACTGTTCAGACTATAAGAATCTTAACTGTGTTGGAGGTATTAATGCTAAAGGTTGAAAAGTTTCAACCCAAGGCATATGGGATGTCTGTTGCAACAACTGTACCCAGGCTTTCACCAATTATATTTGTTATCATGGGGCAATTAGTTATTAAAATTAAATCTTGCATATTCAGGATTCAAACAAATGTTAGATTAAAAAAAATCATAATCAGTTAAATTTATTTGACATTTTATGAAATAATGTACAAAATGTCATATAAATGTATATTTGCTGTTTTACAGTCATGAAATTAACATTATTTAGGATAATTTCTTGAGAATATTAAGCACTTCTTTCACTAGGGAAGATCCCAAAACAACCAGTAAGATTTCCAAATACTATCCCTTTCATGCCACTGTATTCTTTTTATTACTTAGAGTATGCAAGAATATTTCTTCCATGTCTCTCTTCTGACCAAACAACAAGCCAACACACCATTTTAATGTAAGGAGACTGGTTACACATGTATGTTAGAGGTACAGGTGGTATATACACAGAACACTGTGAGATCTACAAGCCTATCTCTCCATCTATCTTGTCTTATCTCGGCTAATCTAAGCTTCTTCTACCACTTAGTGCCATGTTCAGCTGTAATGTAGCTCTAATACACTCTACCCAGGCTGTACACAGATATATGGTGATTTTTATCATCATTTTCTGCATGCAATTCTTGCAGATATCTCAACACTTCTTTTTTCTTTTGCCTGTTTCCAAGTCAAATCAGAGGTGGATCCAGTGGGTGTAAAGCAGGTTCAGTGGGATTGTGCAAACCCTTGTTTGAAAGCATTATTTAACCCTTTCCTCCATATATACACATTTTTACACATGTGCGACCAGTGTATATCCAGATCAGATGGCACATCTGTGCCATCTGATCAGGATCTGCACTGGTCGCATTTTGGTAAAAAATAACCTAATTAATCAAAAAGCGAACATGTACGCCCATGTAATGAAGGTGCGTCTATGGAGGAAAGGGTTAATTTATGGCCAAAAAAGGAGAAAATTATTATGTAACTACTCTAAGACTGTCCTAAATGAACCCCTATTCAGGGAGTCTTGCATTATTACCAGCAAAGTCATATTACTGAGTTAGTTGCAGGGCCAGGGAGCTCCACCACCTCTAAAGACCTATATATTTGCACTGAAATAACTTCTGAACCCAGATTTCCATTTTATTTTCATTTACCCAACCCCTGTAGCAATTTAAATTCCAACACACATTAGCCTACAGAGTTTATGTGATGGTATCCCTCATTCAATAAACTGTTGGACTCTTGGAATATAACAGCAGAGCATCATTTTAACCTAAGAATTTCATGTGTTAGAAAAACCTGTCTACATATTTTAAAAATTATCTTCTACTTATTTTGAGAAAGTCGTTATAAAACCCTAAATAAGTCAAATATTTTCTCACATTAAACAACATTTCTCAAAGATTGGCATTTATGCTAATCCTATGACATTATCAATAGTTATCTATAGTTATGTCACAATGTGTGCTTCATTATGTAATACATCTTAATGCTTTACCCCCTGTATAAATGTAATTACTTCATCTTCTTATATATTGGAGCCAGTCCATTCATTGATTGTAGGGGTGTTTTATAGAATTTAGCAGGCTGATCTGGGTCTACAATGGTTGCAAATGTAACAAATGCTTGCTGTGCACACCTAAAGGGTTAGGTCAGAGTTGTTAAATAGTTGTTGGCATAAAATGACTCATCTACATAATCTTCAAGAGATGCAGGAAGATTTTATTAGATTAAACAGATTGTATCACACAGTGATTGCTTAAAAGATTTAGGAGTCTTTAATATCTAAAGCTGTATAAGAAAAAGATATAACTATTAACCCTTTCCTCCATATGCATGGGTTTTTCAAATGACATTGAGTGACTAGTGTAGATTCAGATCATCTTAAGGGAACATGTAGATCCTGATCTGTTGGCAAAGCTGTGCCAGCTGATCTGGATCTACCGTATTTCCCAATATCTCATTGAGTAAAGGGTTAAATAATGAAGACTGAACACAAAATGAGGGGTGATTACAGGTGGCAATGGTGGAGGGATAAAGACTTTGCACATCTATATAGACAAAACAATTGTTGACCTTATAATGTTAAATAAGACTGCTCAAATTTTTTAAGTCCAGCAGGGTGATTTGTAGAGTTAGATTTTATTTAATGAAACATATTTAACAAAGCATGACTGGCAATAAACACTTTTATGGAATAATTCTGAAATATAATTATTTTAAATTTTAAAAAAGAAATGTTTTTTTTATTTAGTTCACTTATTTCCAAAATTATTTACTTAACATTTTAATCTTTTGGTAAGGTATTGCATGCTTTCAAGTTATCACCTTAACAAAGTAGATTGAATTTAGTAATCTCTTCCAGATTTTAGCAGCTTGCATTTGTTCATTGTTGTATAAACATTCCAGCATATTTTGTTGATGTGAAGCCCTTACAAAGTATTAACTCAACTCTGCAAATTGGAGCTAAATGATTTTCATATTTGTTACATAATTTTTCATTGGATAATATTTTAATTTTTATAAATTTTTCACTGGTTAAAAAGCTTGTTTTAGTTTCCTCTTCAATGAAAGCTTAATAATAATAAGACAGTCAAGAATCTTGTTTCTGTTTTGTAAGTTCATCGAAAACTGAATTCATATCAGTCAGTAGCACAGTTGGTTATAAAGCTGGACGTTGAGTCAGCTGTCAGGGTTCTTTTCCCTACTGTGGACCGTGGATTTATTCACAATTGATGACTTGAACTGGCTGATTGCTTGAATTGTTACTGCTGCTAGAAGTAGCACCCTAGAGTTGATGCTGGTGTGGTAAACAGCACCTGCTGTGAAATCAACTGAAAATAAGACGCTCCATCCATTCCAGATGGGAGTTAGGTTTTCCATGTTATATAACAAACCTTTATATTTCAATAGGCAGGGACACAAGCTGCTGAATCTCGTCATTTTGTCCATTTTTATGGGTTCTCTCAAACAGAAGCCAAAATACCCCAAATTAAAGGGAAAATGACCCTTTAGCTAAAATCGTTAGGGTCAAAATAAGACTTTCTGGAAATTTTAAGGATCAGAGGGTATAAACATTCCAGCATATTTTGTTGATGTGAAGCCCTTACAAAGTATTAACTCAACTCTGCAAATTGGAGCTAAATGATTTTCATATTTGTTACATAATTTTTCATTGGATAATATTTTATTTTTTATAAATTTTTCACTGGTTAAAAAGCTTGTTTTAGTTTCCTCTTCAATGAAAGCTTAATAATAATAAGACAGTCAAGAATCTTGTTTCTGTTTTGTAAGTTCATCGAAAACTGAATTCATATCAGTCAGTAGCACAGTTGGTTATAAAGCTGGACGTTGAGTCAGCTGTCAGGGTTCTTTTCCCTACTGTGGACCGTGGATTTATTCACAATTGATGACTTGAACTGGCTGATTGCTTGAATTGTTACTGCTGCTAGAAGTAGCACCCTAGAGTTGATGCTGGTGTGGTAAACAGCACCTGCTGTGAAATCAACTGAAAATAAGACGCTCCATCCATTCCAGATGGGAGTTAGGTTTTCCATGTTATATAACAAACCTTTATATTTCAATAGGCAGGGACACAAGCTGCTGAATCTCGTCATTTCGTCCATTTTTATGGGTTCTCTCAAACAGAAGCCAAAATACCCCAAATTAAAGGGAAAATGACCCTTTAGCTAAAATCGTTAGGGTCAAAATAAGACTTTCTGGAAATTTTAAGGATCAGAGGGTCATCTGGCGTGTCAAATGGAACCCCTGAATAGGAATGCTAACTTGAAACTTTATTTCAGAGATGCCTAATTAACACAATGTCAGGATTAACAAAATATATAACACCAATTGATAAATACAACATTGACAAATGTATTTTTAAAAAATAATGAACAAATTACCTAAACTTAGCGTAAGATTGACATGCTGTTGTCGTGAGTTCAGCCACTCTCCCCTTCTCTCAAGCATAGTTTCACTCTGCCACCACGTCCAGTTATTTTGATTATTAAAGTCAGTCGTGAAGCTTGGCGGGTGCATTTGGGACGGATTGCTTGCATCACAGATGTGACCACACGACTTTCTCACGCCTGTAACTCCAGTCTGCAAGCAGAATTCCTGCTGGCCAGTTAATCCACATGTGTTGGTCGCTTCAACTGTCAGATTAAAAGCAGCATTTACAAATTCTGGCACGCACTTTTGAGCTCTACCTCGATCATCGTAACATGTATTATCTGCACCTAAACTAAAGTGAGGTAGATGGCAAATTAAAATTATAAATCCTAGTATATTCATGTTTGTAATTAAGTGCACAGATTTCATAAAATTGTTTATAAATCCACTTTTTCTCCGTCCGATTAACACCGCCATAACTTCCCAAAGTTTATGTTACGATGCACTCTGGGAAAATGCATTAAGCTGGTTCCGTATTTACAACGTTGCATATCGTCCCCGCTTACACGGCGATTATCGGGAAACCAGTATCTTAAGGCCAAGCTTAATTAATTTGCCAGGTGCGTTTATCATCTTCATCTCTGTAGACTTGCTTACACGCACTCACACTATCAGTTCTTCATTACGAATGATAACGCTACTGATGAAATAATTTGACTAGCTGCATATTAGCGGCATGCATACATTAATAAAATATAATAAGCTACTTTCTATACATTTATACAATTATATTTTAAATAAAATAATAATATGTTAGAAAATGATTATATATGAAAGTGTGCTTATGTTGTTAAGGTTATAATTAAATTTACATATTAACAATATGACTTTATATATTTATTAATATATTTTGCACCTGAATGCTTTTTTTCTGTTAAAATCATGTCGGTCAATAGCTATATTATTTACCTAAGCTTGAATGAGGGACGATTTCTACGTTCATGTAGTGCAAAGAAAGTGACCCCGTATTTTCAAAGTGTTTATTTGACACAGCATACATTTGTCAATACGTTTAGGGTGTTCTTTCTTCATTTTCCATTGAAATATTCATCATTTTAGAATTAACAAGTTTTAGCTTTCCAAAAAGCTAGTCGGTCATTAGCAAGACATTTTAACAAATTGACGGCTCTGAAGTTTAAACTTATCTAGAAAATTTTCGTTAAAATGTTGGTATTTATTTTGAATTTCCGCCGTGAAATATATATGTTCGCTCTCGTTGATGATGTTAAATTCATTGTATGACAATGCTTATGATTGTGTCACCTGCAATAGCATGCAGACACGTATGGATCCTATTTTCCGGCGGCGGTCGCATCGTCGGCGGCTGCGTTGGCGGCTGAGTTGTCATGTAGCCCCTAAACTTAAATGTAAAACTTAATGTGCCTATAAGTTTGTAAGTATTTGACCTATTAACTTAATGATTAGAATATATCATCTGCATGAATAAAGCCATCTCCGACAACCAAAATGATCACTCCTGTTATATATTTTATGCCCGTTTCAAATGACTTAAATATCGAACTTAATGTTTCCTATAACATTGAAAGTCCTTTTCCTATTAACATAATACTTGAAATATATCATCATTTCCATAAACAAAGCCATCTCTGACGACAAGATCGATAACCCCTGTTTCAATATTTTTGAGTTATGCCCCTTTTGAAAGACTTTAACATGCAACATATTGTTGCCTATAAGGTTTGAAAGTTCTTGTTCTCTATTTTCTTAATTGTTTCAATACATGAACAAAGCTTTCAGTGACAATAAGAATGATAGCTCTTATTTCGTTATTGTAAGAGTTATGTTCCTTTCAAATGGCCTTAATATAGACCTTTATGTAGGATCAACCAAATTATTTCTAATTCCCATAGGGCTTAAATTCCCAATATTCAATGCCCATTAAATATGATTTCTATCATCGTCATTCCTAGACAACAATATATTGGTGCGAAGGTCTGCATTTCGTCTATTCAAAAACACACAGGGGTTAACTTACTTGTAAGCAAATACTAATCTCTAACCGAACAGACCATACTTAAACGCGGAATCGCAAATACGGTGCCACAAATATACATCAGCTGTTCCAGCACTAGTCCACCTCTATCGAACTAGATAGAAACAAGATATAGGTGTGAAATTGCTTTCGTTTTATTTTCCTGACATGTAATCCCTGCAAACAAGAGGCCCTCGGATGAAGAGAAAAGGTTCTCATATATTAAAACGGACTATATGGACCACGGAGGAATACTGCGTTATTTTGGTGTAATGCAACCTTTAACTGAAAATTCGAAGTGACAATCCTCTTCATTCAGCAAAACGAATAATGAAGTACACGAGGTACTGCTGGTCAAGTACCAGTGCACATGTTTGTGTTACAAGCTGGCAACAAAGAATTCATTTTGCACGTGCCTTTTTCGTTTAAAATATCTTATATCTCGACTGCTAGTTCGAATTTATCTCCCAACATAAACTTAAATAATGCATCCCAAAGAAAGCCGAAAAATGTACTGATTCACAGTTTTATATCCAAAGACTGCTAGTCTGTTGAAAATGTTTCAGTTTTACCATTTCACTTGGATAATATTTGGAGAAATGATGTAGATAAACACAAAAGGTATGATTAACCGTTTGAACTTTTGGATAGAAAGCTTAAGTGAATAATAATATCAGTTTAAACTTTAGAATACTTGGAATAATCGTGTTTCATGGAACTCATTATCTTCGACCTGGTCTGTGGACTATAGCATGAACTTAATCTTGGCTGTCGGCAATTTATAAACTGATCTCGTAAACAGTTGCAGTAGCATTGTCTGTCTTCTCAAGCACGTATATGCAGGTCGACTTTGATTTACTGGGGAGCGGCGCGAACTGGCCAGACCCGACTCAGCCATAATGTATCCCGACTTTAGGGGTAATTTTTTTTCACTCACATTGAATACTTCCAGGTTATACCCTTTATACATGATTGATAAATTATGGAAATTCTGTAGGCCTTGCTTATATGGATTACCGGTAGCGTCGATATATAAACGCAAATTAAACAGTTACTGTTTCGCCATTGACAAATATTTGTCTGAAACGCAAAAATAAATGCTTTTATCTCAGGTTTCTGTTTGAATTATTGCTTCGTCAGCTTGTAAATGAAGCTCAATCACTTTAAATATTTTTCTTTTTCCCCTGTTAAAACGAAGCTTACATAGTTTTGTTATTCGTGAATAAATAGATCGTCTATTACTGAGAGTTACATGAACGTACCCTAGCACAACTATTTGTGCGCGACATGGACTTTTCTATATATGCGATGTTCGTCCATCGCGCACAACCCAGTTACTATTCAAATCCTTCTATTTCTTTACGCCGCCGATCGGCATTTGAATCGCAACTTTGGCGGCTCCATAAAGCATCTTAAACCATATGTATCCTAAAAAATTTACATACCTGAAAAGCCACATTCAAGTAGAATCAATATATGTAATCCTTTATAAATAACGGTTTCGTTTTTTATGCATAACTCTTTTAAACCTCCACCCATGTAAACAAATTTCGATTTCCGCGCTTAAAGTGTACCTGACTCACGTATATCGATAAATAACAGAATTTAAATCGGGTCGATCTCCGCCACAGTTTTGATTGTAACTGCTAGAGACGTAAAGGACAGACATCTGTAAAAAGTCAGTATGATAACGGGTCTGTGCTTGCAGTCGAATTATTGAGACTAGAACGTACCCATGAATGAAATCAAAATTCAGCTTAAACGTGTAAAACATTCCCCGCAAAACCGCTAACCCTAATGTCTGATCCCACATACACACACTATGTCACTGATCTTGTTCGTTCTTAAGTCAATGCTAAAACAATAGCATTATTTTTACAAGAAAAGTAAAGCAGACAACACAAGCAATAACATTTTATGTAAATGGCGATCGTTTAAAATAAACTGTAAGACCACCACATTGAAGTAATTTTCCGGCTGAGAAGGAATACATGTGAAACACCTTTAAAACACTGACATAATGCCAATATTTTGGTCATAAAATTAAATTAAAAAATAATATTTTGTTCTAACAGTTTCAGGGAAAAATTTTCTGAACAATATTAACAAAAGCAATCAATGTGATCAGCACAAAGTTCAAGTGATATTAATAAATGAACCAACATACGAATACATTTCTTACCGTCTCCTAACGGTCACTGACCTGATTTGACCTGATTTGCGGACCTAACTAGAACTATACTTTAAATTTATAAATGTATGAATGCATTGTGTGTAGGTGTATATGCACATGTATGTATATGTATGAGTGTAAATGTAAGTATATATGTATGAATCTGTGTATGAGTATATACATATAATACCAGCAACTGCTTAATAAAATATCTATTGTAACAATATAAACTCTACTGCAAACAAATCTAGGCTATACTATTTATAAACTGTAGATGTATATGCATATGTATGTATATGTATGGTTGCATACGTAAGTATATATGCATGAATATGTGTATGTGTGTATATATATAATGCAAGCAATCGTTAAATAAAAATATCTATTGGTAACAATATAGAAAGGCTTAACTGCAATTAAGCTGCAGTATGTATAAACTCTGTACGCTAATCTATCGAATCGTACGTCATTATTGTAACTACAACCATTAAGTAAAACTGTATACATTTTCAATTTATGTTTTCTTTGAAATAACAATATAACTACATATAAGGCAATGACAATTACAAATATATAGTCGATATTTTTCATGCAACTCGGGTTGTATAAGTATTTGCAATTGTAATATATAACACGACATTTTGAACTGTTTTTGAATGCACGTTATATTGTTATCTGAAACCGACAGTCGCCAAATGTTTAACAACTTCAACAATAACAACAAATTACAACTATATATATGTATGTATATATCGTAGCGCATGATATAAATAAAAAGCCTTAAAAAACCGAAATGAACAAAGTTGATGTTTAAAATGCTTGGCGATGGTCGCGTTTGGCAATTTCGTATATGTTTTTTAAGTAAATATTTGAAAATAAGATGTTACTCTTATTGAATTGGCAGATGTAATTGATAAATGTATGCATGCATATTGAACTAGCTTGAATACTAGATTGACTTTTTTAAAACGGTATATTCGCATTTTAAATTGTCATTTGAAACAGTAGAGGCCAAAAAGCCAATAACAGCATCGACAACAAAAACGGTCATCAACATTTACAATAGAGTCTAGTAAAAACACAGAGATGACAAATGACTTCGATAGGTGCAATCTTTTTCCTGCTCTTTGTTTTTATACTGCATACACTAAATATATGTTACTGTATGTCAAATCATCACAAAGGTAATGTGTTTGATATCTAAACAGCTTGCCAACTGCCGTGCTGGGCAACTTTATAAACGTTCTTTAGTTTTTTTTGTTTCTTATGAAACAATTATATAGTTCATATTACATGGACAAAATAGAACAATAGTTTATGTATTTGGAAATAAGAGATATTTGTGTTGTATTAGTATATAATTGTTATATGTATTTATGTATTATGAACTTATTTAAATACATTATACATAACAATGTAATGATTGTAATTTGACAATAGTAAATCCGCATTATAAAGTGTTATTTGAAACAGAAACAGAATTTCTAACAACATCAACATCAAAAACAGTTAACAACACTAACAACAGTACAGTATAAGAGCAAGGATGACAGAAGACGTTGTTTTTGTGCAACTTTATTATTGCTCTCTGTTTAACTATACTTTAACTTGACTAAATATATTGTACCATATGACATAAATGTAAATGCATAAGTCAACAAAAACGCAAAATCTCTGATATTTAAAGAGAATGAAAAGTGCCGTGCTATGCAACTCTATATACGTTTGTTGAATCATTTTAAACGTTTTTTTTTGTTTTGTTTTTTTTCTTTCTTTCAAAAAAGAAAAAAAAGCAAACGAATGCTTAAATATTTGGTAATAAAACGCAACGCGGGTTGTGTCACTTATGTTAATGCTATATGGAACTACGTTTTTCAATCAAAGTCGAAAGCATTATAAGTTAGTTTTTGAAATAAGTAGTAACCAAACAGTGAATAACATCAACTTTAAAAAAAAAGAGCATTAACAACAATTACAACACTGTATTAATACAATAACAACAAGAACAGAGATGACAGAATATGTTGACTCATGCAAATACTGTTGTATGTTGTTTGTAATATTTGTTATTATAGATATCTGAATTTGATATTGTTTCTATTGACAACGGATGAGCTATTTGTTAATGAATAATTTTATATCAAAGAATTTTTGATATTAACTAGCAAACATATGACATAAGTAATAATCTATTTCAACAAAATACTAAAGAGCTAGGCTTCACTATCACACAAACATGTATAATTACTTTTTTTTTCTTCTACCCCTTGCAACTGAACAATTACATCATCTCTTCCCCAATATAACATGACTACAAAAGTATGTACATTTAACGTTAGAGGATTAAGGGATTCTGTTAAGAGAAAACGCATTTTTACATGGTTGAAAGAAAAAACATACGACATTGTCCTTCTCCAAGAAGTACATTGTAATGATAAAACAAAAACTATATGGGAGACCGAATGGGAAAGTAAAGCTTTTTTCAGTGGTAGCCAGTCAAATAGTGCCGGAGTATGTATACTACTCGCTAATAATTTTAAAAATGCTGATGTTCAATTTTTCGAAATAGTAGTTGGTCGTCTAATTGCAATAGAAATTGTTATTAATGAAAAAGCATATACAATTATAAACATATATGGACCAAATAAAGATGACGTATCTTTATTTGAACAATTGGAATCTTTCTTAATTAAACAAGAAGAAAAAAGTATAATTATAGGAGGAGATTTTAATACAGTATTAAATCCATTATTAGATAAGAAAAATGGAAATACAAATATGCACGTCAAATGTAGGCAAGCACTATTAAACATAATTGAAACTTTCCAATTAATCGACATATGGCGAGCAAAACATAATGATTTACGTAAATATACTTGGCATTCTAATCATAGACCACCAATTTTTTCAAGGCTAGACTATTTTCTAGTTACGGATGAATTGGCAAACATAATAACTAAAACAAACATAGAAATAGGTTTTAACTCAGATCATTCTATAGTAGACATCACAATTAATAACGTGAACAATAAAAGAGGTCGAGGCTATTTTAAACTGAACAATAGTATACTACTTGATAATACATATCAAACCATTATCCGTAAATCAATTTTAGAAACTGCTGAAATAAATAAAGAAGCAAGTCCAAATGTTTTATGGGAAGTAATTAAAGGTAACATCAGAAACGAAACTATCAAATTTTCATCAAACAGGAAAAAAGATAACGAAAAAAAAGAAAACGATTTAAAGGAACACATACAAGCAATTGAACAACGACTTTTAAATAATAATAATAATAATAATAATAATAATAATAATAATAATAATAATAATAATTATAATAATGAGTTAAAAGAACAACTTCAAACTTCTAAAGATGAGTTAAACAGACTTTTAGAGAATAAAATTGATGGAATAATTCTTCGTTCTAAAGCAACAATAGTTGAATATAGTGAAAAAAAACAGTAAATTTTTTGCAAATTTAGAAAAAAGAAAAGCCGAAAAGAAATTAATGTCACAATTATTAATAGATGGAAAAATAGTAACAAACCCTGAAGTTATTCTAACCGAACAAAAAAAATATTTTGAAACTTTATACGAACACACGGATCAAGGAAATTCTATTTATGATTTTTATGATAAAACAATGTATACACTTACCGAACAAGATAATGAAATGTGTAAAGGAGATAAAATAAATGAATATGAATCTGCAACAGCTTTAAAAGAAATGAATAATAATAAAAGCCCTGGATCGGACGGCCTCACCACCGAATTTTACAAAATATTTTGGAATGATCTCAAATTGTTTTTTATAAATTCAGCAAATTTCTCGTACGTTAATAAAAACCTGACAGAACTTCAAACACAAAGTATTATAACTATGTTACCAAAATCAAATAAAGATACGACACTATTAGACAATTGGAGACCTATAAGCCTTCTAAATACTGATTACAAAATTATAAGTAAAGTAATTGCAAATCGAATTAAAAAAGTACTACCATTAATAATTGACTCAAGCCAAGCGGGATTTGTTAAAGGACGAAATATACATGACAATATAAGACTGCTCTTTCAACTGTTTGAAGATCTCGAAAATAAACCACATGAAGCTCTGCTCTTCTTTACAGACTTTAAAAAAGCTTTTGATACTCTAAATCACGATTTTTTGTTTGATACACTAAAGCATTTTAATTTTGATCAGTCAATTATTGAGTGGGTAAAACTCTTTTATAAAGATGCTAAAAGTTGTGTTATCAACAACGGCCACTTATCCCCATTTTTCAACATTAAGAAAGGAGTTCGCCAAGGCTGTCCACTCTCACCTTATCTATTTATACTGTGTATTGAACTTTTATCAAACTTTGTAAGAAAAAATCCTATTATTAAAGGGTTAAAAATAAACGGCTATGAGTTAAAATCAGTAATGTTTGCAGATGATGCGACCTTTATAACAGATGGCTCCCGAAGATCCTTTGAAAAGCTTATAAATATATTAGATAATTTTGGACATGTGTCCGGATTAATATTAAATGACAAAAAGTGTATCGTATTGAGAGCTGGCTCTCTCCAAAACACGGTTATTGAATATTGTACACATAAAAAGTTCATTTGGGAATCTCAATCGGCTAAGACTTTAGGAATATCTTTCTACAATAATACAGAACTTAATTATAAAAACAATATCGATCCGAAAATAAAAGATTTTGTTAATTGCCTTAAGCAATGGCAACATAGAAAACTTACACTTCTAGGAAAAATCACGGTTATAAAATCGTTTGCGCTACCTAAATTAACATATATAATGTCTGCATTGCCAAACTTGGAAGCTAATACAGTAAGATCAATCGAAAGATATGCATATGATTTTCTTTGGGATGGAAAACCTGACAAAATAAAACGTGCAACAATAAAACAGCAGTACAGTAAAGGAGGTTTAAAAATGGTTGACTTTGAAAAATATATGTTGTCTTTAAAGGCAACTTGGGTCAAAAAGATACTAGATGATAATAATAAAACACTGATAAAAGATATTTTTCTTTCAAAATTAAATTCTTTTGGAAACAAATTAATATTTGAGTGCGATATAGATGAAAACGAAATAGCAAAAAAACTAAAAAACTGTATATTTTTGAGGGATATAATACTCTCATGGAATAAAATATTAAATATTAAGCGAAACAGCTTACCAAACAAAGAAATCATTTGGAATAATAAAAAGATAAAAAACATTCAGGGAACCTTTTTCTATAAAGAATGGTTTGATAAAGGTATTAAATACGTAGAACACTTATACGATTTTCGCAAAAATTCGTTTTACTCTTTTGAAGAAATGAAGCGCATTTATGACATCCAACCAAACGATCAATTAAAATATAATATTCTCATATCATGTATTCCAAAATCCATCAAAAAAAATATAAAAATAGAGGATTTAAATAAAGAAGATACGAACAAATCTTATTTACAAAAAAGCGTCAAACAAAAACATGTTAACAAATATTTCTACAATATGCTGTTAAAAACAGAAGATAACATACAAATTCCATCCCAAACAAAATGGCGAGATATATTTAATAGCACCACATTGAACTGGGAGGATAACTATAATAATATATTTAAAGCAACTATTGACACTGTACTCAGGAACTTTCAATATAAATTCATTTTCAGAATAATACCCACCAATAAACTTCTCATTAAACAAAAATTATCATGTTCAAATTTATGTGATTTTTGTTCAATGAATGTGGAAAGCATAGAACATTTGTTTTGGGAATGCAGTCACGTACAAACGTTTTGGAAGAATGTAAAAGACTATTTAAAACGAAACAATATAAACGAAGACATTAATTATCTTAACATCTCTTTTCTTAAATTTAACAAAGGGCCTAACGAAGCAGCTCTCAAATGTATTATTTTAACAGCGAAATATTTCATATTTCTTAATAAATGTAACAAAAGAATACCAAATATAGATGGATTTCTAAAATATTTGACAGAGAAAATGAAAGTTGAAGAATTCATAGCAAACTCAAAAAATAAAATCGATACACATAGACAAAAGTGGTTAAATTTCCTCTAACAAATACAAACACATAATAAAATAACAAATAATGACGATTCTATTTGTATTGTTCAAAACGGCAAGGGGTAGAACAATCTTCTTATTTTTCTTTTTTTTTTCATTAACTTCCATTTAATTGATGTATTAGTTTATAATAACACTAATTGTCAACCCGCTGGTTTTCCTGAGTATGAATGATGAGAGGGTGGATGGGTGTAAGACTGAGAGGATGTATGAATGCAGAAATGAGTGAAAGTTAGCGAGAGATGAGTGAATGAAAAAAAAATCAGTTCGAAAAGAACATATAGATTATATCTTGTTAATCATCTACTATTACGATATAACAGGTTACCAAATATTTCATGTTGTAATTTGATATGTTCTTTGGAATTGATAAAAAACTGAATTAAAAAAAAAAAAAAAAAAAAAAAAAAAAGAACTATACTTTATGAACGTTGGTACTTAATACTGACTATATAAATAAACGTAGCTTGTCTGTTAAGTGTACAAATACGCATCGACTGTGGAAAGTTCTATGGTACCGCTATGACCTAGGCGGCATTCATGTTAGTACATATTCATCCAATTTGACAATACTTAAACAACTGCATTATTTCTACACGTCCTGAATAAAATTATAAATTAAGTATACAAGAAACATGATCATCTATATTAATGTTGTTTTTTTCCGGTAAACGTCTTCTCTATATATCAAGCAATCAAACATCAGCCTCTACACTATCCTTTGAGGAACAGGTGGCATAGTCTAAATAATCCGTTCTGGACCGTGAGTCACTGTTAACCGGTGTCCAGGCTAAAGAGCTCAAGTTTGGTCGATTATAATATGTCGGTCATCAGGATGACCGACAATAATGGCAAAGCAAATGTTAGAAGGAATTTATTGGAAGCAGATTTGTAGTGGGACTGAGTTGGTATGGTGAAGCAATGGGCTCGTCATCGTGAGGTTGGTGAGATGTTTAATGTGGACCATACGGTTATCACCCTAGAGGTTCCAATAGTATGGCACACCTGTATGACGACACGGCGGAGTCCGCAAAAGGGCGACTACTGAGGCGTAGGATCGTTTTCTGGTCATCCTGGCAAGAAGGCACCGTTTTGCAACTGCGACCCAACTTCGTTTTGACCTTCAAAATGCTTCCGGGGTGCGATTATCAACACAAACCATACGCACAGACTTGCATATAAGTGGTCTGCGACCGAGGAGACAATTCATACGGATTCCGCTGTCTAGAGATTACTGCCAGCTCCGATATGATTGGGCCATGAACTATGGTTGGAGCAGAATGGACTGGTGGTTTGTCCTATTCACCGATGAATCTATGTACTGCATAGACTTCTCATATAAGCGTGCTAGAGTATGGTGAAGGCCAGGGAAACGGTGCCATGCTGTAAACATTGCTGAACACGACCGTTATGGTTGCGGCAAATAAGGGTATGGGGCGGAACCAGCTTGGATGGACGTTTAGACCTCGTTGCCAGAGGCACATTGACTGCCCAGTGGTATCGAGAAGGGTTTTGCTGGTGCAATTGGTAATGGGTTCACTTTAATGGATGATAATGCTTGCCTCCATACAGCCAATTTCGTTCAGCGGTACTTGGAACGAGAGGGAATTACTCGTACGGAATTGCCGACCCATTCACCTGTCCTAACTCAAATTGAACATATATGGAATGAGCTAAAGGTCCGTATTTTAGCCTGTCAGGTCCGGCCAAGAAGCATCCAGGAATTTGATGCCATCCTTGTCGACGAGCGGTTCACCACCCCACGGGCTAACCTAAGACACCTTATAGGGAGCATGCAACGACGCTGTCAAACTGTCATTGACACCTAATGGTTCACATACTCGCTATTAAAGCAAAATCAGTTATTTGCATTTTTTTTTAAACAAAATGTGTTTTCGAAATTTTCACATTACCAATCTTAAACACCATTTCGTTAAATCTGAACAAATCAACTTTAAATCACATATTACATTTGGTAATAAAATTCTTTCTGAGGTTTACATTAAATCTAGGTCATATGTATGAACAGAGAAAAGCTAACATAGGTCATAAAACCTAAGATAGGTACACACATTTCTTGGTGCTTAGCAAACTTTTGGTAGTATTTGTTGTTCCATAAATGATTTTTTGCTATTATAAGTTAACATACACGGACAATACTTTCTGCTTGCTTTTACATATTTTAATATTATAATTGAAATATGATTGAGATCTTTAGTAATAATTTGCAACAAGGTTTTTTGCACTGTCAGCATGTTCTTGTAAGTGTCCCTGCATATAATTATATAATTCGATGAAGGTTCTGCTTGTTTCTACATGTATATTGTTTTTAACTGACTTTACTAGGATTAAATTCCATATTCCATTTGTTTTCTTACTGAAGATGTCAATATCTAATGGGCTGGTAATTGCCTAATACACTGTCATGTAACAGCTGCCCTGTACCAAATAGTGGGTACCCTGTGGCAGTCCGCAAGATGGCGACCAGTTAAGCGACAAAAATGTATGTGATATTTTGTTTCCAATTTGTATACACATTGTAAGGTATAGACTTGTATACTTGGATCATATCATGAAAAGGATTGTTGATTGATTAAATGATTGCCTGCTTTATTGCCGGTGTGTCTGTTTGACCCTGTAATTGATAAAAATAAATGACCTTATTGGCTATTTCAAAATTGAAGCGAGAGCGACGACTGATTTCGGCTTTTTATTCTATGACAACTTCGTTGTTCTCGTAATATCTTATATCCCTTTGAAGCGCCTCTAATTGCCTATCTTGTGGTATAACTATTACACTGAACAATCATTTTTTTTTAGAAAATGCGATTTACAGCCAACACTCAAAGTATTGAGATTTATATCATTTTATTTATTATTATTTGATTTTTTACATATCATGAGATCCGAGAGGTCCTGAAAAATACAAAGAAATCAGAATTTAGTCTAAAATATCTCTTATATCAACTAGCGTAAAAGCCGCATTGTCATTCGAATCATTTTGGACTTCCAGGCCGAAGACTATACATTGTATGTCCGTTTCGCGCCAGTCTCGACAATAGAGTTTCAGTCTATACAATCCCGAGATGTTGTAATAATCTTCTCCTAAGAGGGAAATACAATCTTCCCAATTTCTTAAGATTTCGTTTTCGTCCACCTCGAGTAGAATGTCTTCGAAATATAATTCCAACTGCTCCATCTTTGAGAGACTTTGGCACGAATGATCCTTTTGCGATAAACTGTTTGTAACGCATCCGACACAATGTTTGCCGAATACTCCGCTCATTTTCTCCAGAATCGCCCGGGCGTAGAAAAAGTCGAAATAAGATTCCAGTATTTCCATAATTAAATCGCGGGTTTCCCTACTTAAGTTTCTTGGCGCGAGCCTCCGTTACAGCAATGTCTATGCCGGATGAAAGCCGTTTTAAGCTTAACCACTGTAACGGACTGGGGTCAACGCCAATAATAGTAGCCGTTCCGTTAACAAACTGTCTTATATCCACGAAAACGTATCCGGCTCGGTTACAAACTGTCGCATAGAGGCTTTCCCGTAAATAAAACTGTTTCACATACTGGCATTCCGTCTCATTTAAGTTAGGTTTCACACCGACGTCGGGTATATACAGGCATTCCGTCTCGTTCATGTTAGGTTTCGCACCACCGTCGGGTAAAGATTGTAACCATATAATGACTCCGGGTGCGGCGCAAGTCGTCATCAGAAGCAAAATGCCGTACCATTTGATGCCTTGAGAGCGATATCGAATATTTTTGTCTTTAAAAGCAAAATCGTCCGCTAGCGCGAACGATTCCGGCGTGCTCGGTTCACGATTCATGCTCGTGATTCCGTCATTCGCGCTCACTAGACTCTTACGTGGGAAGTCTATTTACAGGTCTTACACCTATAAGAAGTACAAGTGGAAGGCAGCTTTTGAATATTTTTATTGTCTGCAATGTTATTGTCCACTAAAATTGAGTGCTGACCAATTTTAAGCAAATTTGAAAGTCAAAAAAAAAATTGTGAAGCTAAATTGGGTTTAAATTAGCTTTGGGGTCAATTTTATCTATTTTTGCCTTAAAATGCCACAATTAATACCCTGTGTGGCCCATTTTGCATATGTCAGCTCAAAAAGTAAGTTGCTTTAAGTAGTTGAGATGTTTTACTATTATTCATAACCATGTTTATGAGAAATTTGATGTTTTTCAATTTTTATTTGAAAGAAATGAATTCTTAGGTTTAGCCGCTTTGGCCGCAAACGTGTACCAGAATAGGTGGTGTTGGAAAATTCATCATATTGAGTTCATTTTTGCTAACTGAAAGCTGAAACTTGGTAGATATATTGCAAACATCATATTATTGAATAAAAACAGAAAATATAAGATTTTGAAAAACACAAGTTTTCTTAATAATACCCATTTTTAAAGTAAAAAATTTTCATACACTCAAAATAAAAATGCAAATGTTTTGTTTCAACTTCTTCTATACACTGTGAATTTTCACATAGCTATTAAATATTTTTTATTCTGCTTTTGCATTTTCAACTAATCACAGAATTACTTTATCTAATGGTCCGCACAAACCCTAGACAAAATTGACTGTTCCCGAGCCACCTGAATTACTGTTGTGTAACCTAAAGATGCACTGCTTACTTGTTATACGTACTGACTTTATTCTGTGTTATCTAAATAAATAAATTATTCTGAACACTGGAAACACTTTATTTTGTCTTTTATTATCACATGTTTTACCCACAAACTGAAATCAAATACACGCTGATAAGCCCAATTTTCTGCAATAAATTTCCTGTGATTTTAGTTATGAAAAGTGGTAAACACAAATTCAGGAAAATTACAATTTTCATACAAATGCTATATAACTTCTACAATGAAGATGTCAACATGTGTGTCACATAATGCACCAACATTTTCTTGCTTGGTCTTAATAGTCTTTAACACCGAGCTAATTTTATTTCCCCACCCTCTTCAAAATCAAGAATTTTAACATTTTTACTTTTTTTCCCTGATCCTGTGGTACTGCCTTAAGTTATTATCCAACTGAATATGAATTCAAGATTACATATAAACACAATTATATCTGAAAAGAATACTGTTTTAGTCTTTATCAGCAACACAAGATGACAGTCATAGCAAATATGGAGAGCTAGACCAAGGAAAAACAGGCTAAAATTTACCTATAGGGCACTTTTGGCACCTCAATTTGCATATTTTATGATCCTAAAATTTCAAAAGATATGCAATTTAGCTAAAAATAAGATATGTCCTGAAAATAAGCAAATCTCCAGCCACAGCCATTTGCTTAAAATCACACTACTGTCCCCATTTATTGCTTAATAACCCTGTTAAAATGCCATTTATGTCTAGAAATAAAATAAATTACTTAATATAAACAGGACATTTTCGGTGCAAAGTAGTCAAAATAATTATGAGAGCTGTCTAAACTGGCTTTTTCATAGGCACTGCAGTATTATGTTTGTGAATAAGGCAGATTTTCACGCTTATAAAGATATAAGCTACATCAAAATGTGCATCTTAAATGATAATAATGGCAAAAAACTCCATACTTCTTTACTAGCCGCTAAATGGTGGACTTCAGCCGATAACATACTTTCAGTGAAAGCCTGCCAATGTTACGCAGGAAAAGAAACATACATATGAATACGCGACATATTTCTATGCACAAATATTCCATGTCCAAGCTGTTATTGAAATATAAGAAAATAAAAGTGCTTTCTGAAATTATACCAACACCTCTCATTGAATGAATATTCAAACTATACCTATTTCAGTATCCCATGGCCAAAATCAAGACTTCTGACAATTAGAGGCACGCGCGTTCCTAACTAATAAATGCCAGCGTTCCGCGTGGGAACATTTATCTTCCATCAACACGCGTCGTATAAAACGCTATCCTTCCGGGATATTGCTTTCGATATCCGTCATGTTCTCATAACTTTCAGTCAATAACAAAAGCGAGCTTTAATCGTTCTTACGTACTTTATTTTATCTATAGGGTAAAGCAATATGCAAAATATCAGGCTGCCGCATGTTATAGTTGCTGAGAAAACTGCAACGGAAATTTTGTTACGAACGGACGGACGCACGGACGGACTGACAAGGGTAAAACAGTATACCCTCCTCTTCTTCGAAGAGGGATATAAATATCGATAAAAATCACGTCTGGTCGATTTCGATAAACGATTGTTGAGATCCCGGATCAGTCCTGTCTAGCGGCTTTAGACATACTGTATAACTTTTTTTCTTTCTAAATCATCTGGGCTTCCAACAATGTTTTTTAATTATATGTTTTAGTTTCAAAAAGAATGGATGGATATGCGCACTATTTCCTTCACTAATTTTGGTAAACTCATTGTTCATTACCCCGGTCAAAAGCGGTCAAAGGAAGATGCATTTTAATAATATGCATTTATTGGAGACATGTTAGGTTGTTAGGTTATTCCCTCGGAAACTGCGTTGGAAAAAGAATACCGCATTTCTTCAACTGTCCGGTTAGAGTGTGATGTCAAGTGTGATGTCAAGGTTTTTGTTTTTGAGATATTCTATGTCGTCTATAAAATTGCAAATAAAATTTCAAATAAAATTGCAAATTTGCATTCCGATTCTGCTTCATTATTCCGTCAAGGGATCACAATACAACTCTCATTTGTTGTTTTTTTCTTATTATTTTCTCCTTTCTTCCTCCTCCTCCACCTCTTATCCTCTTCTGTTTGTTGTCTTTTAATTGAAGTACCGGGCGACATTTTACGACCGCCACAGTAATATTGTGATTATTAATAAGGAATGATAAGAAAAGGTGAAATATGCATATCAGGATAAATTTTGTTACGAACGGACGGACGCACGGACGGACTGACAAGGGTAAAACAGTATACCCTCCTCTTCTTCGAAGAGGGGTATAAATATCGATAAAAATCACGTCTGGTCGATTTCGATAAACGATTGTTGAGATCCCGGATCAGTCCTGTCTAGCGGCTTTAGACATACTGTATAACTTTTTTTCTTTCTAAATCATCTGGGCTTCCAACAATGTTTTTTAATTATATGTTTTAGTTTCAAAAAGAATGGATGGATATGCGCACTATTTCCTTCACTAATTTTGGTAAACTCATTGTTCATTACCCCGGTCAAAAGCGGTCAAAGGAAGATGCATTTTAATAATATGCATTTATTGGAGACATGTTAGGTTGTTCCGTCAAGGGAACACAATACAACTCTCATTTGTTTTTTTTTTCTTATTATTTTCTCCTTTCTTCCTCCTCCTCCACCTCTTATCCTCTTCTGTTTGTTGTCTTTTAATTGAAGTACCGGGCGACATTTTACGACCGCCACAGTAATATTGTGATTATTAATAAGGAATGATAAGAAAAGGTGACATATGCATATCAGGAATCGCCACATTCAGAAAAAACAGCCTCCCCACACAGTCAAGAAGAAGAGAGGGGGAGAGAGCAGAAAGTTATTTGAACTTGTGAAAAAGCTTTTATTAATAACAACCCTGAATCGAAGTACCGGGCGATAGAGCATTTGACTAAGTAGCGATTTAAATTTAAGGATGAAAGGATAATTTCCCATAAATCAGAGAAGTCAACAGCGGACACGGTACGGTTGAGTTAGTGGCAAGATAGGTGAAAGCAAAGATTTCATTTGTCTGTATGCATAAAAAACATTTTTTGATGTTGATTGAATAGTGATCAGTGTGGAATCTGTATGAATCTGGCTCAACACTGGGTTTACCGTGGTCGTCGATCACTGATCGCAGGTGTTTTTTTCATGTTTTACCCTCTAAGAGTAGCTTTTTCCATCAGTACTGTTTTGTGTCAGGTCTACTGTGAAAGCAGTAGCTATGTATTGCCCTCCCCTCCCCCTGCCTCCAACTTGCTAATACCTATCTCCGCCCCCTTTCAAAGTGTTTGGTGTTATAGAGTCCCTGAAAACTCGATCGTAGCACAAGTTTATTGAATGAGTTCTACAATCACAAAGGACCAGTGACCTCGTTTATAAATATAAATGAACCAGTTTTAAACGTAAATGAGATACCATTCAACATGCTTGTGACGAATGATCAATAAAAGCCACCTTATCAACGAGGAAGTAAACTAAACCTTAGTCTCAATAATTCGACTGCAAGAACAGACCCATTATCATACGGACATTTTCGTTGCCTGTTCTTTACGAAGAGGGTTAGGGTTAGGGTTAGGGTTACCCTAACCCTAACCCTAACCCTGCGAAGAGCGACAATCATATATATAGAAAAGCTCTTCTATTGCGCACAATTAGTTGGGCTAACTAAACCTTAAACAAAATGGCCACCGGTGGAAGTGATCTGACATCAGATGAAATTTTAGGAATAAAATGTTGTATTTGTGCTGAAGAAAACAGGTTTGGAGAAGCCGACAAATACTGTGTTCAGTGCAAAGATTACTATAATTGCTTAACTTGCGTAGGGGCACACACGAGAATTCCCGCACTTAGAGGTCACAAGCTTCTTGAAAAGTCGGACTTTACGTCTCTCGGTCAGGATGGTTCTTTACCAAGTTTTCCTACGCAGAGGTGCCCACAACACCAAAATGAGGTTATCAATATGTACTGCACGGACCACGACGAGGTCACCTGTGCATCATGCATTGCGCTCTGTCACAGGTAATAAGTAACTCAATTAGTTTGTATGGAACGCCTAAACTGTCTTATTTTAAGAAAAACTATTATGCACGGTCAACTGTCATTCTATTCAGTTATGATTACATTCTGTCTTGTGCGTAATACATTTTGTCCTACCATGAAAATATACTATTGAGTAGAGCCATCATCATGTTTAGTCGAAGCATTGTATTACTGAGTGATTCTTTCATTATTCTAAGTTATTACGACATGCTGTCGGGTGGCACAATGATTATGTTCAGTTTTGATATTATTCTATATTGTGCACATACTAATTATGTTCAGCCATAAAATTATACTGTTTAGTAGAACAATCATTATGTTTAGTCGGAGCAGTCACTAGACAGGACATTATCATAACTGAGCAAGATACTTCCACAACCCAATAGCATGTCATTGCAACTGAACATAACGGAATAATCACTCAGTAATACACTGTTTCGACTAAACATGATGTTGAAACTACTCAACAGTTTATTTTCATAACTAAACATAAATAATTACTCACAAGACAGAACATTATCATAACTGAACATGATACTTCTACCACTGAACAGCATGTCATTGCAACTGAACATAATGAAATAATCACTCAGTAATACACTGTTTCGACTAAACATCATTTTAAAACTACTCAACATTATACTTTCATGACTGAACATAAAGAATTACTCACTAGACAGAATATTATCATAACTGGAGATGATACTTCTACCACCCAACAGCATGTCATTGCAACTGAACAAAATGAAATAATCGCTCAGTAATACACTGCTTCGTCTAAACATAATGTTGAAAGTACTCAAAAGCATATTTTCATGACCGAACAAAAAGAATTACTCACTAGACATTATTTTAACTGAACAAGATACTTCTACCACCCAACAGCATGTCATTGCAACTGAACACAATGAAATAATCACTCAACACGACACTGCTTCGATTAAATATAATGTTGAAACTACTCAACAGTATATTTTCATGACGTAACGTAAAGAATTACAAACTAGACAATATTATCATAACAGAACATGATACTTCTACCACCCAACAGCATGTAATTGCAACTGAACATAACGAAATAATCACTCAGTAATACACTGCTTCACTTAAAATAATGCTAAAATAGGCAAAAAGAGATTTGTGCAGAGTTGCATTAGAAATTTGGCAATGTTTATTTTATTATTGTCCCAGTTCACTCTATCTTAAACGAAATTCATTTTCAACTGAATCAATATCTTTCACGTAACTTCTTTAGCAGTCCTCTTTACCCTTTATTTGTTCATATTTCAGAATTTGTAAAGATATTCATTCCATTCCTGAGGAAGTCGAAATTTTATACAATAAGGCAGATATGAAACCCGTTGAGAAGAAAATTAAGGCTTTGAAAAGCAAAATGGAAGAACTCAAGAAATCTAAAGAAGAAAACATTAAGAGTTTGGAAATATCCCTTAACGAAGCTATAGAAACAGTCAACGCTTTAAGGAGAGAAATTGAAACAATATTGGAAGAAATTGAAACAGAGACGTTACGAGAGATAAGAGCTTGCTTTAGTAGACTTCAAAAGTCACTAGATGAAGATAACAAGGAAGTTGAAGCAATGATCGATTCCCTTAATGAAGCATTGTTGCAGCTTAAGAAGGCACAAGGAAACATGGCCAGGAGTTTGTTTGTTTTAAGAACTGTGAGAAAGTGGCAATTAAGGCAGAGGCAGTAGAGGAAGAACAAAGAAAACCGAGAGATACAACCTTCTATTTTTATCCTGATCTTCAAGCCAAAGAATATTTTGACCGAAAGCAAACATTTGGAAAAGTCGTTTGCCCAATTCAAAGCCTTCAGAAGGTTAAGCAACAGAAAGATGTTAATGTAAAGCTACCAACTGACACCATGGATTGCTGTATCTTGGGCTCTTGTATCACTGAGGACGGGTATCTTCTTCTGGCTGATCTCTACAACAACAGACTAAAACGCCTCCTTCTGTCCACCGACACCGTAAAGGATTACATCGATAGTAAAAACAACCCATTAGCTGTCTGTCAGACCAACAAAACAGAAGCTGCTGTAACACAGCTGAACAACACCGTTCAGTTTATATCACTGGCCGACAAGATGAAGATTATTCGAACGTTTACATTGAACCATTTCTGTAGCGGTATAGCTCATGCTGACGGAAAATTATTCATAACAGATGAAAAGAAAACAGTTTACATCCATGACTTGGATGGCCGAATTGCGAGAAATAACAACAGATTTTGCTGGGGCTGACATTTTTCTACAGACCAGACATGTTTTTATTAGTGCTAGTGGAGATCAAGTATTAGTGGCTGACTCGGACAAAGGACTGGTTTCTTTTGACTTAGAGGGATACTATCTGTTCACTATTAAAGATAAACTATGTCAAGGATATTTCGATGCCTGTTCTGATCAAACAAATGTGTTTGTCTGTGGAAATGTTTCAAACAATATTATACAAATTGGACCGTGTAACAAAGTGTTAGGAGAAATAGCAAAGGTAACAAGCGCCAGGCCAGTGTGTTATTATCCTCACAAGGGAAGGTTAATCGTTTCATCCGCTTACAGCAATACTATCAAGATATTCGAACTGGAGTAACTACCAAGTTCTGCCGATGCTTACTTTATAAAGTTTCTACAACACTTCATGCTGTTGCAGGACATACATGCAGTCACTGTCTTCAATACATGTTATTACTTATTAACAAATGTGTCATAGACTGTGATAATAGAAGGGTGAAGAAATAGCCTTTATCCTCGGAAAAATTGTCTGATCAAAAAAGCTCAAATAAAGAATTCAGCTAAGACATAAAACAATTGAACAATGCAGCAAACTAAAAAAAGTACAACAACAACAAAAATAAAACTCTGAATAGTTTTATTGCATAGAAGAATGGTTAAACAGACAGTATTAAAATGAAGACAAATCAATATGGTGTTATAGTTGTTCTCAAATAGTAGAACTGTAGTATAAATGTTGATGATGCCAATGACTGTAACATATACCACTAAAAATTTGATAAGGGCCATTTTTGTATTCTGTAAGTTTTCCTGCTTAGATAATTTTACACTCCTGTTTCAGTTTAATGATTCAACTCATGACGAGAGTTCAATAATTCAACTCATGATGAGAGTTCAATAATTCAACTCATGACGAGAGTTCAATAATTCAACTCATGATGACAGTTCAATAATTCAACTTATGATGACAGTTCCATAATTCAACTCATGACGACAGTTCAATAATTCAATAATTCAACTCAGACTAACTAACCCTAACCCTTCATTGGTTTTATCAAATAAACAATACAAACAAAACTTAATGTACCATAAACTGTATTAGTAATTAAATGTTAACCTAAACCCAAACAATCATAATTAACATTTACAGAAGTGGCCCTTATTGAATTTTTATTAATACATTACATGGAGATGTTCGCTGTAAAACTTCTTGTATTCCTGAACATTTTATATCCAATAAACAATGATTTAACAAGTATGCCAGCAGAATAACACATCACATTATACCAACATTAAATTTCACTCGGACTAAGTTCTTAAGCAACTGCCATAAATGACAATTTTGTACAACCAATATCTGCATTTTGATACATTCCAAGGAAATAATAATTGTCTATGAATTTTGCCAAGTGTTTTAATTTCATCAAGGGTCTTCAGGTCGTGAAATTAAACCAATTCAAAATCAATAATTCCACATTTTATGAAATATATCACTTGAGTCAGTTAAGTTCACATAGAAATTCTTCATCAAGAGAAGGGCACACTTCCATATTGATGTCCAGCCTGAAAACAAACACAACAGCAATAAATACTATTGCACCTCATGTAAATATTCTCATAATAAAATTATATGTTGACCAGTACAGCATTCTTTACTATTATATAGCAAAAGTAATGTCACATAACTAAAACTAGATTTCTGGACTTCAACTCAAATCTGCAAAACACTAAACTGAGTCACCCTGAAACTCTTGTAACTCAAATGGACAACAAATAAAGATTTCCAAATGTATACTTGAAGAATTTAGAAACACAACTTATTTACGTACCAAATACATTTCATGTTTAAAGAAGTTGCATTTTTATTTTAACTATATTGTACATCACAAAATTTGAAATGATCCAACGTAGAGCGGCCTGTTGGGTCAAAGGTCAATATTCCCCTTACGACAGTGTGACGACTATGCTCGACGACCTAAAATGGGAGACATAAGAACCTTTGCTAGACTATGTATGTTTTTCAAAATAGTCCATGGTTTTGTGGCAATATCAGTCCCACCATATCTAGTACAGCCATTGAGAAGAACCAGCCACATGCATCCATTAACATACAGGCAGGTCCACACTAAAATTGATATTTTTAAATACCCTTTCCTCACACCGTCGTATTATGGAACCAGCTACCATCCTGATCACTTCAGACAGGCTTTACACACCCTAAACATTGCCTAGATAGCAAAACACTGTTTTTAACCTGATTTTAACTCTTTTAACAATTTCACCACTGTTTTTTTCTGACGTCTTCTTGTCATTAAAAAACTTTTATTCTTGCACTGACGCACACCTGCTAGTAATACCCGAAAGGGGCATAGAGCAGTATAAATAGATAGATAGATATAATTAAAAAAAATTAGAAACAAAACTTCATTTAACACGAAATATAAATTAAAGATGTTGCGTTTCTAATTTCTTCAAGTATATAATAATAAAATAATGTATTACTCTTTAAACGCCTCAACAACTTCATTGACTTTGGAAGGATTACAACAAACTGCACGTCTCACTGCATCTTCTTTGTACAGCAGGGAAATGTACTTCTCTCCCACCCTCTTCAAATCCTCCATGGTTACATGGGATATCAACTTGAGCAGATCCCTAGGATAACAAGAGTATTGAGTTAAAAAGTGATTTTACATCATCTTCACAGTACAACTTAAGTTGGAATAGCTAGGTACATGAAGTAATTGTTCCAGATTAATGTACATGGTGAGAAATTTTGAATAGGATATGTATAAAGATTGTGAAATAATATTTCCAGAAAAAAAGTGAAATATGTATATCAAAATAGAGCTTCTCTACACAGCTTAAATTTCTAGGAATTTAATAGAGTATGGGATTAAAAACAAGATGGCCCTATATCGCTCACCTGACTACAAAAGTACTCTCAGCTTGTGGTTTCAGACAAGAAGATTTTTAAAGTTTTTCCTATACAAGTCTATGTAAAATGAAGTGACCCCTGGGGCGGGGCCAATTTTGACCCCAGGGAAATCATTTGAACAATCTTTGAAGAGTTCCAATAGAGGATGCTAAATGCCAAATATCTAAGCTCTAGGCCTTGTGGTTTCAGACAAGAAGATTTTTTAAAGTTTTTCCTATATAAGTCTATGCAAAATGAAGTGACCCCTGGGGCGGGGCCAATTTTGACCCCTGGGAAATAATTTGAACAATCTTTGTAGAGTTCCACTAGAGGATGCTAAATGCCAAATATCTAAGCTCTAGGCCTTGTGGTTTCAGACAAGAAGATTTTTAAAGTTTTTCCTATATAAGTCTATATAAAATGAAGTGACCCCTGGGGTGGGGCCAATTTTGACCCCAGGGAAATCATTTGAACAATCTTTGTAGAGTTCCACTAGAGGGTGCTAAATGCCAAATATCTAAGCTCTAGACCTTGTGGTTTCAGACAAGAAGATTTTTAAAGTTTTTCCTATATAAGTCTATGCAAAATGAAGTGACCCCTGGGGTGGGGCCAATTTTGACCCCTGGGAAAATATTTGAACAATCTTTGTAGAGTTCCACTAGAGGATGCTAAATGCCAAATATCTAAGCTCTAGGCCTTGTGGTTTCAGACAAGAAGATTTTTAAAGTTTTTCCTACAAGTCTATATAAAATGAAGTGACCCCTGGGGCGGGGCCAATTTTGACCCCTGGGAAATAATTTGAACAATCTTTGTAGAGTTCCACTAGAGGATGCTTAATGCCAAATATCTAAGCTCTAGGCCTTGTGGTTTCAGACAAGAAGATTTTTAAAGTTTTTCCTATATTAGTATATAAGTCTATGTAAAATGAAGTGACCCCTGGGGCGGGGCCAATTTTGACCCCAGGGAAATCATTTGAACAATCTTTGTAGAGTTCCCCTAGAGGGTGCTAAGTGCCAAATATCTAAGCTCTAGGCCTTGTGGTTTCAGACAAGAAGATTTTTAAAGTTTTTCCTATATAAGTCTATGCAAAATGAAGTGACCCATGGGGCGGAGCCAATTTTGACCCCAGGGAAATAATTTGAACAATCTTTGTAGAGTTCCACTAGAGGATGCTAAATGCCAAATATCTAAGCTCTAGGCCTTGTGGTTTCAGACAAGAAGATTTTTAAAGTTTTTCCTATACAAGTCTTTATAAAATGAAGTGACCCCTGGGGCAGAGCCAATTTACACCCCTGGGAAATAATTTGAACAATCTTTGTAGAGTTCCATTTGAGGATGCTAAATGCCAAATATCTAAGCTCTAGGCCTTGTGGTTTCAGACAAGAAGATTTTTAAAATTTTTCCTATATTAGTATATAAGTCTATGTAAAATGAAGTGACCCCTGGGGCGGGGCCAATTTTGACCCCAGGGAAATCATTTGAACAATCTTTGTAGAGTTCCACTAGAGGGTGCTAAGTGCCAAATATCTAAGCTCTAGGCCTTGTGGTTTCAGACAAGAAGATTTTTAAAGTTTTTCCTATATAAGTCTATGCAAAATGAAGTGACCCCTGGGGCAGGGCCAATTTTGACCCCAGGGAAATCATTTGAACAATCTTTGTAGAGTTCCACTAGAGGATGCTAAATGCCAAATATCTAAGCTCTAGGCCTTATGGTTTCAGATTAGAAGATTTTTGAAGTTTTTCCTATATCAGTCTATGCAAAATGAAGTGACCCCTGGGGCAGGGCCAATTTTGACCCTAGGGAAATAATTTGAACAATCTTTGTAGAGTTCCACTAGAGGATGCCAAATGCCAAATATCTAAGCTCTACACCTTGTGGTTTCAGACAAGAAGATTTTTAAAGTTTTTCCTATACAAGTCTATGTAAAATGAAGTGACCCCTGGGGCGGGGCCAATTTTGACCCCAGGGAAATAATTTGAACAAACTTTGTAGAGGTCCACTAGAGGATGCTAAATGCCAAATATCTAAGCTCTAGGCCTTGTGGTTTCAGACAAGAAGATTTTTAAAGTTTTTCCTATACAAGTCTATATAAAATGAAGTGACCCCAGGGGCTGGGCCAATTTAGACCCCTGGGAAATAATTTGAACAATCTTTGTAGAGTTCCACTAGAGGATGCTAAATGCCAAATATCTAAGCTCTAGGCCTTGTGGTTTCAGACAAGAAAATTTTTAAAGTTTTTCCTATATAAGTCTTTGTAAAATGAAGTGACCCCTGGGGCGGGGCCAATTTTGACCCCAGGGAAATAATTTGAACAAGCTTTGTAAAGTTCCACTAGAGGGTGCTTAATGCCAAATATCTAAGCTCTAGGCCTTGTGGTTTCAGACAAGAAGATTTTTAAAGTTTTTCCTATGTAAGTCTATGTAAAATGAAGTGACCCCTGGGGCGGGGCCAATTTTGACCCCAGGGAAATCATTTCAACAACCTTTGTAGAGTTCCACTAGAGGGTGCTAAGTGCCAAATATCTAAGCTCTAGGCCTTGTGGTTTCAGACAAGAAGATTTTTAAAGTTTTTCCTATATAAGTCTATGCAAAATGAAGTGACCCCTGGGGCGGGGCCAATTTTGACCCCAGGGAAATCATTTGAACAATCTTTGTAGAGTTCCACTAGAGGATGCTAAATGCCAAATATCTAAGCTCTAGGCCTTGTGGTTTCAGACAAGAAGATTTTTAAAGTTTTTCCTATATAGGTCTATGTAAAATGAAGTGACCCCTGGGGCGGGGCCAATTTTGACCCCAGGGAAATAATTTGAACAAACTTTGTAGAGTTCCACTAGAAGATGATAAATGCCAAATATCTAAGCTCTAGGCCTTGTGGTTTCAGACAAGTAGATTTTTAAAGTTTTTCCTTTCGGTTGCCATGGCAACCAGAGTTCTGCATGGAATTGATTTCTTTGAACAACTTTGGAAGAGCTTCATGCAAGGAACATTCCTGCCAAGTTTCAGCAAGATTGGCCCAGGAGTTCAGGAGAAGAAGTCGTTTTAAGAAAAAGTTGACGACACACAGACGGACGATGGACATCAGGCGATCACAAAAGCTCACCATGAGCACTTCGTGCTCAGGTGAGCTAAAAATAAAATGATCAATTTCATATTACACACTGCAAATAATATACTTTATAACGAAAATAGCCAAAGAATAACTAACTTGTAAGTATGGGGAACTTCCGTGAAATATGCCAGCAGTGACTGGATGGAGAATAGTAAAAGAATAACTTACTTGTTGTAAGTATGGGGAACTTCCGTGAAATATGCCAGCAGAGACTGGATGGAGAATAGTAAAAGAATAACTTACTTGTTGTAAGTATGGGGAACTTCCGTGAAATATGCCAGCAGAGACTGGATGGAGAATAGTAAAAGAATAACTCACTTGTTGTAAGTATGGGGAACTTCCCTGAAACATACCAGTAAAGACTGGATGGAGAATAGTAAAAGAATAACTTACTTGTTGTAAGTGTGGTGAACTTCCGTGAAATATGCCAGCAGAGACTGGATGGAGAATAGTAAAACTCACTTGTTGTAAGTATGGGGAACTTCCGTGAAATATGCCAGCAGTGACTGGATGGAGAATAGTAAAAGAATAACTTACTTGTTGTAAGTCTGGGGAACTTCACTGAAATATGCCAGCAGTGACTGGATGGAGAATAGTAAAAGAATAACGTAGTTGTAAGTGTGGGGAACTTCTGTGAAATATGCCAGCAGAGACTGGATGGAGAATAGTAAAAGAATAACTTACTTGTTGTAAGTATGGGGAACTTCCGTGAAATATGCCAGCAGAGACTAGATGGAGAATAGTAAAAGAACAACTTACTTGTTGTAAGTATGGGGAACTTCCGTGAAATATGCCAGCAGAGATTGGATGGAGAATAGTAAAAGAATAACTTACTTGTTGTAAGTATGGGGAACTTCCGTGAAATATGCCAGCAGAGACTGGATGGAGAATAGTAAAAGAATAACTTACTTGTTGTAAGTATGGGGAGCTTCCCTGAAATATACCAGTAAAGACTGGATGGAGAATAGTAAAAGAATGACTTACTTGTTGTAAGTGTGGTGAACTTCCGTGAAATATGCCAGCAGAGATTGGATGGAGAATAGTAAAACTCACTTGTTGTAAGTGTGGGGAACTTCCGTGAAATATGCCAGCAGTGACTGGATGGAGAATAGTAAAAGAATAACTTACTTGTTGCAAGTATGGGGAACTTCCGTGAAATATGCCAGCAGAGACTGGATGGAAAATAGTAAAAGAATAACTCACTTGTTGTAAGTATGGGGAACTTCCATGAAATATGCCAGCAGTGACTGGATGGAGAATAGTAAAAGAATAACTCACTTGTTGTAAGTATGGGGAACTTCCATGAAATATGCCAGCAGTGACTGGATGGAGGATAGTAAAAGAATAACTCACTTGTTGTAAGTATGGGGAACTTCCGTGAAATATGCCAGCAGAGACTGGATGGAGAATAGTAAAAGAATAACTCACTTGTTGTAAGTGTGGGGAACTTCTGTGAAATATGCCAGCAGTGACTGGATGGAGAATAGTCAAAGAATAACTCACTTGTTGTAAGTATGGGGAACTTCCCTGAAATAGGCCAGCAGTGACTGAATGGAGACATCGGACACGGTTGTTTCTTTCTCAATGATCTCAAACGTCAGACTACTCTTTGCTGACTCCAGCTCTAACTCACTCATCTCAGTGGACCCATTAATGTAGTTTGTCTGTCAGAGAAATTAGGAATTAAATAGAGGTGTCAGGATATATCAGTGTATTGCAGTATGCAGCAAGAAATATTCAACCAAGGTACAAAATAAACTTACTGGTATTTTCATGTAACTTTTTAATACTTTTACACCCATATCATTGAAACCCCTACCATTACACTGTGGTCTCTTTATAATGCTTTGTTGCAGGTCCGTTATCGCAATAATAAGTGAAACCACGTTATATTTTCCTGTGCAAAATACATGTCCAGATTATCCCGCGCAAACATATTATTATCTAATACACGACTGACAAAATAATGAATACTGGTATGTACCATAAAAGCATGACACAATTGTCTTACTGTTCTGTCTGGGATATTTAACTCTGTAACACAAAGATCATTGCTAATTAATGTATATAGCGCTCAATGCATGTGGTTTTTAATTCATAATTTTCACAAATTGGTATAATTGTCAAATTGATACTTGTGCAAAAATAAAGTATTCCATAGTAATTTATGTTTGCTTACCACAATATCTCTGCCTTCTTTGTAAGCGTTTACAATGTGGGTAGATCTTGCTAGCAGAAAATACAGCATCCCAGACTCTGGTAGAACATACATACTGCAAGAATTTAAATGGTGCCAATCAATATAAATACTCATCAACATCAGAAACAGAGCTTTACCAATTATTCTTGAACAATATTAGATGTGTGTTTAGTATACAGGGCTTTTTTCACTCCTAGGGGAAGGGGCCCATGCCCTATAATGTTGGGGAAATAGCGGGATTTTTTCTCAGGAGAATGAAAAAACCTGATGTAAAGTTACTTTTTGGGGAAAAAACACCATGATTTTAAAGAAACTTTCTGAGGGGAAGGTGCCCATAAACAGCCCCTACTAAAGAAGGAAAAAAGCCCTGGTATAACACTTGTTTTACCCAGGTATGATTGGTCAGAATAACAAAAAATCTAAACACAAACAGATGGGTATTTAGCTGAACACTTTGTCACAATCTGACACTGTCAGAATTGAAAAAAAAGTCAACAAGAGCATGGCACGAAGGACCATTGACTGCCAAAACCAGTGGTCTCATTATATATCAAACCAGAGGAGAGGTTGATGAAAGTCGAAGGGGGATTCTGGACTGAAAACAAACACTTAACCCTTTCCTCCACAGATACACCTTAATTGCGAGGGCGAACAGTTTAGATCCAGAGCAGCTGGCACATCAGGATCTAAACTGTTTGCTTTTTGATTTGTTAAATTATCTATGACCATAATGTGACCAGTGCAGATCATGATTAGACGGCATGGATGCCTGGGTGATCTGGATCTACACAGGTCGCACACACATAAAAAGGCGTATATATGGAGGAATGGGTTAAATAGCTGTCATTTGGTCGGTATTGTCAGGGCAAATCACCACCCCTGCCTCTTATTGGGATCAAATCAAAACAATATGGGTCATCTATTGATTTCATATACTGGTGATTGTAAGTGTAAACAGTTTTGTGTAAATGATCAGAAACCCTAGATGGATATAGAGACCGAAGGACAGTCTGTACCATGACATACTGTTATTCTCCTTTTTTAAACATTTATCCATTAATATCTGAGAAACTAAGAAAATACAGATACAATTAAAATAACTTACCTATAATGATATGACAGGCCTAGTCCCCTTATCTGCCTCCACATTGGTCCCTCTAGCTGGGTCAAGTACTGTATATACACCATAATGGCAGCCAGGTCCTTGTCCAATGGAGACTTTACACACTCCACAGCCTGTGTAATAGACATTGACAGTTGTCTCGAATACTTTAATTTTTATACAGAACCAACATGTTCAGCATATTATGGTGATAAAGTATTTTATTGCAGAATCAAAGTTACGAGTTTGTATGTGAGCTCTAATAGAAAGTTTAACCAAAAAAGCAGGACGTTGATTTGATCAATATGATAGACTCACTATTTTAAGGATAATTTAAACATAGTATTGTGAACATGGAATATGATGGCAAACTGGTGCATGAAGTTCAAAAGCTGTAGTACTATCATGTAAGATATAACATGGTTGCATGTTAAAAAGATATGTGACATTGACAAATAAGTCATTAGAATAAGTACTACTAAACAAATATCTAGTATTGATTCAATGTAACTTCAATGTGGTGGTATCTATGTGGTGAAAATCTATGACATTGTATCATAATTTAACTATATATAGATTAAACCTGTATAAGGTAATAACAAGAAAATTCCACAATATGCAGAAATCAGGTTATCTTCTTAAATTTTTAGTGAAAAAAGGGCACAAGTATGACAAAACAGAGTCGAGAGTTGTGAAGTCTTGATAAATGCTATTGTGATGTCGGACAGCTACGCTAGGTTTCGAAGTTCTACCTAGAATAGTTACTGATGCCCGCCTGCCCAACAACATACCCCAATCTAATAACCATGGTTTTTTAAAGAAAACCTATTCAATATTAAAGCATAATTCCTACATGTACATACCTGTATGAGATATCAATAAGCATAATTCCTACATGTATATACCTGTATGAGATATCAATAAGCATGATTCCTACATGTACATACCTGTATGATATCAATAAGCATGATTCCTACATGTACATACCTGTATGATATCAATAAGCATGATTCCTACATGTACATACCTGTATGATATCAATAAGCATGATTCCTACATGTACATACCTGTATGATATCAATAAGCATGATTCCTACATGTACATACCTGTATGATATCAATAAGCATGATTCCTACATGTACATACCTGTATAAGATATGACGATTCCACAGATCCGACTCCCACAATGACCGACTTGTGTTTACACTCCGACAATGGTATAACATAATCGAACGTCTTCTTCATCACACAGCTGCAACAGTATAACACATGACAAGAGGATCAGCCTGCACATCTACACTGTTACACTGTTACATCGACCTAATATCAAAATCTAATATAAGGACAGAGGTTTTAAATTGAAATATCTACCAATCAGAAAACATTTTTTAACACATGAATGTCTTGAACCTTTCCCATTGGCATAGAGATGCTAGATTTTGACTGATTTCGCGCTAATTTTTCTGTATTCCCGAGTTGCAAAAAATCAGATTTGGTTAATATGAGGTTTTGATATTAGGGAGAATGTTTGCTTTAAGATTGATTTGGTTATTTCTGAACAAAATGCAACCAGTGTAGATCCAGATCAGCCTGTACATATGAGCTGTCACTTGTACATGTATACAGTGATTCAATTTCCCTTAGAATTTGCATCAGCAGATATTGACAACAGTGATGTATCCACACAAATAAACCTATTAAGCATAACTGAGTTTCTACAGTAGCACTACAAACCTCTGAGTTGGTTCCTTGCCTTCAGGTATCAGAGTGCACCAGACGTCAGCTGGGTTGTATACTTCCTTCACTAACTGTATGACATCTACAGACATATGGACGGTCAGATTACTGGGGTTGGTCAGCAGTGTCCTCAATGTCTCCATCTTGTCTTCAACCTAAACAAAGGGAATCGTGGGATAGAAATAGTCTCCAAGCTAAAGTTAAATGGTCTCCAAGCTAAAGTTAAATAGTCTCCAAGCTAAAGTTAAATAGTCTCCAAGCTAAAGTTAAATAGTCTCCAAACTCTGAATTTTGTTTGATGTTTATCTCTGAACTTAACTTATGGATTAATATTGGTTTCTTGTGTTACAACTTATAGCAAATCTGTCTAATGAGAAGGTGAAATGCAACTGTATAACCTTTTCCTTGATATATATGCATTTTTACGCATGTGCGACCAGTGAAGATCCAGATCAGCCGGCACATCCATGCTGTCTGATCAGGATCTGCACTGGTCGCATTTTGGTCAGAAATAACCTAATGAATAAAAAAGCAAACAGTTTAGATCCTGATCAGACAGCACAGATGTGCCGGCTGATCTGGATCTAAACTGTTCGACTTAGCAGTAAAGGTGTATCTATACAGGAAAGGGTTAAATACCTGTTTGGGTTCAGATTCTAGAGTCTTGAGCAAGTTTTCCAGGAATCTATTCTGCCTTAACATACTGTTCACCTGGTGGTTGCAATCTGTAAACAATGATACTGTATGAGAACTTGTGTACAAGGCCAACAACAATTAGAAAATAATGAATATCTTATAAATATCGTATATAAACAAGTAAATCTGTGAGCCAATGCTCACTAGTGGTACCCCTGCTTTGAGAAATATTACTCTTTTATCCCTGTCATTGTGTTCTTGCTGAACTGACTGTAAGGTCATTGAGTACCCGCCCCTTTGGCTTTTCAATGCTATTAGCTTCTTATGTTTTATATGTCTGTGTGCTTTTACATGCAACATTGTTAAGCTGATGCAGACAGATGGGTGAGTTGAAGTCATTTCAACAAGACAACTTGTGCTTGTTTTGTGGTATGAGAACGTGTTGGGGCAAGTGTGAGGTTGGTGCACCCTAGAACCAGGTTTAAACCCCCAGTGGCAATTTGTTTTGCCACTGACCGTTCCAAGGCAGTATCCCCAAAGGTTCTCTTTTTCACTTACTGTTTGTGGTGTCTTATTTGAATTGACATACTTATAACAAACATGCTCTCTCTCTTCCTCTCTTCTTTTTCTCTGCATAGGGAGGCTGTGTTTTGTGAGTGTGGCGATTCCTGATATGTATATTTCACTTTTTTTCAAAATTTTATATAACTGTCTATAAAGATGCCCTTTAGTTTATGTAATGCAACTATACTGTCAATAAAGATGCCCTTTGGTTTATGTAATGCACCTATATAGTAAAAAAATCTAAAAATATTCGGTTCACAGGAAGTAGATAAGTAAGGAGCAAAAAATCGCTTTACACCATATGAGACTATAAGATAAAGCAATATGCAAAATATCAGGCTGCTGAATGTTATAGTTGCTTAGAAATCTGCAACAGAAATTTTTTTACAGATGTACAGGAGGACAGACGGAATAGGGTAAAACATTATACCCCCTCTTTTTCAAAGTGGGGGTATAATAAATATATCATAGATTATATAATGGGGCCCGAGTTCAGTTGCACAAGGATAAATCATTAAGGCGCATAGCCATGATTGATATATATCTAAGCATCTGAATGATGTCTCATAATATATTCCATTTATTAACCGTAGATATTTGTCATATAACTTCAAACATGAATAAGCTTCACATAATTTTGTGGGGATCAAATATGGCACAGAAGGCATGACATATTTGCATGGGTATAAATAAGCTCACTGGTATTGTTCTAATAAGTTAGATATTCAATGGTTTGATTTCGCTGAGGCTCGATTCCACATACTTTCCTAAGCATGAAATATAATGATTCCACGGGCTCAAAACACACAAATATTATATCTTTTAGCTTATTTTAGAAATCATGATCTTGGATATTAATCATGAAATTATGTGAGTTTTCATTAATTTAAAAATTTATTTTGGAAAATTTTAAGTCTGCAATTCCAAATCAGTCCAGAATAATGTGAACTTGTTAATATTTATGTTATATATAAATCAGTATGGCCATGGAATTTACGCAGTTCTACCATTGCTGTAGAACACATTTCTTACCCTGAGAGAATATTATACTTCGGAACAAACATCTGAGTACAGCGTTGCCTTTCCTCTTGTACTTGTTTATATCATTGTTCATCCTCTTAGCCACTGTCTTCAGTCTGTCCGCAGGGAACTGAGTCATGTACAATAGCTCCTGCAGCCATTTTACGCCTTTCTCGTATTTTTCTTTTTCAACCTTGAGAATAAGTGAGTGCTGTTAACTTATCAGTATATAATAGGTTACCGGTGTCACATAAGGAAGATAACTATATCAGGCCTTTCTGCCCAACCTGTGTGTGCTTAATATACCGTATATTCCCTATTAAACGCCCCCAGGGGCGTTACTTTTGCAAAGGGGGGGGGGGGGGGGGGGGGCGTTTAATAGAGACCAACTATTGACAAAATGTAGTTTTCAATAATTGTGTTATTTTTTAATAAATAACCGTAGGAAACAATTTTGTCATTTTCCTATAACTTATTTTTAAAACACTTAACCTGAAATGAAATTTTTCACACTGAAATTATGAAATGTATTCATTTGGATTAATGCTGAGAGATTAATGATTGTCATGTCATTGTAAGCCACTTGTTTACTTTTGAAAAAAAACTGGGGGGGCGTTTATTAGGGGAGGGGCATTTAATAGGGAATATACGGTATTTATTTGAAACATTATCAAATGGAAGATAAATTCTACAAGAAAACATTGATGTACTCAGTTCAGGGACAACTGGAAAGTTCATTTGTCCTACTCCCAACCATAGACCCCTTTGTTTTATTTGGATGGAATCAGGCTGCTGCTTACACCTAGCATGTATGAAATCATTAAATCAGTCTTGGTTTATTAGGACAATACTTGTCATTGAAAGCATTTAGGCCCTGGAATGGAAATATATGCAATACTGTTACCTTAGGACAAACAGAACATCAGGCAAATTTCTGAGATTGTGATTATGGATAAAAATACACATGGCCAAACAGAAACACATACTGTTTTCTTGCATAAAAAATAACAAGACCCTTATAATCAAGCTACCAAAGATCTGAATTATTCATATGTTAACCCTTTACACCATATATACAGGTGATATTGCATGTGCAACCAGATCAGATGGCACATCTGTGATGTCAGGCTGGATCTACACCAATCACTTCTTAGTCATAAATAAGCAAATGAATCTAAAAGCTAACAGTCTAGATTCTGATCAGCTGTTCGGTCTTGGAGTAACAGTGAAGGGTTGAACTGTGTAATGTTTTCTCTATCGTAGCCATAAAGCACACAATATACCATACCTGAATTTTGATCTTTACAATTTGAGGAAAGCTGCCACAGCTGAACGAGCTACCTTGCACACCTAAACAACACTCGGTACTCAGGGTGTCTGCCTCTAACTGAGATATCACCTCCTCGTGGGAGACCAACACTGATTATAGAACAGAACACAAGAATGCAGTTACAATGTACTTCATATGTTATAAGCTTTAAAATCTTCATCCTCCCCTTAAACAACTAAAATGCTTTTTGAATCTAGATCTACATGTAGATAAATGCAATAAATTATTAAATATGTTTAATTCTTGTATTATATTAACACTCCTAAATTTTCTCAATTTTCTAACAGAAATGCTAACAACAACACTAAAGAAGGTATGCGTATTCCAAGTAGCTCAACAACAAAACATGCACACATTTTGCATAGCCCCACAGTCTGTCAGCAGCATCTATTGTAGCCATGTCCTGCAGCATTTAGAATTCCTTGTAGAAAAGCTAGAGTTTGTGTGAATTGTATAGTATAAAGATGTCATTCAGTAGATTTAAATCATAACACAATAATATTTTCTGTAAATTACTTGGATAGAAACATTAACATTCAGTAAGATTCTTGTCATTTTAATGGAAAAAAAGACATCTAAATGGAATTGTTAATATAATATTGGAACCTTACCTCCATTCCTGAGCACTGGGCTTTCAAACAACATCTCACAGTAAAGAGGGAGAAAATATTTTAAGTCTTGAGGCACAGAAGTTGAATCCAACATCACATGGATCTGAAATCACAGCAGCTGGAAATGTAAGAACACAACCCCGTCCAGCAAAACTTTACAACTAAAATACCTTAGTTAGCAAATGATTTTAATACATCAATGGACAGATGGAAATTATCATTGTGCAATTTTATTTTCTATTATAACATATTATAACATGGTGCAATTTTGCTGATGTATAAATTTGTGCATTTAATTTGATGCAAAATATGCTGAAATTGAACCCACGCAAAATATGATGGTACCAGTGCATTCAACAAAATATTGAAAGAAAATACTGATAATGTGTATAATATGATCACTATGATTGTAAACAACAACAGCATGTTTTTTCAAACAATCTCCGATCAAATGTGCACTCATGTCATTGTCTTTACTATAAACATGTGTGCTGTTCAACCTTTTCTGCGCTTTTTTGTCATGACTGTACCTCAGATTTTGTGTTTTTTTCATTGGAAAAATGATAAAAGCCTAATTATATAAAAGACATTCATACAATGTAGTACATGACGAGTATGAACTTCACATGCTCAGGTAAGTGTAAGTATTTAACCCTTTCCTTCACATACACGTCTTAATGGCACTGGCTAACAGTATAGATCCAGATCAGCTGGCACATCAGTACCATCTGATCAGGATCTGCACTGTCAGCTTTTTTTAATTTTATTAGGTTATTTCTGACCAAAAAGCAAACAGTGCAGATGTGCCAGTTGATTTGAATCTACACTGGTTGCACATGCGTAAAAAGGGGTATAACTGGAGGAACGGGTTACGGAGTGAATTGATATTTCATCTTTATTAGTATTGAAAATATTTGGGTTGATTTAAGTGTGTGAAACCAACCATTTGTGATATATATAACCGTATGTGTTATACTTGCACTCCAAGACATTCTCAATTGTTACCAAAATACTGAGAAGAATTATGCCCTTTTGAATGGCTGTTGGAACAGCCACACTGATAACACAGAGAATGATGGTTAACTCTTTCACTGCAACTCATGGTAAAGCATGTGTGCTTGTCAACGTCAACTGTATGCAGTTCAATATTTTGTGTAGAGCTTTTATTGCATCTGCCCCCAACCAAACATTTTCCCAAGCTGAATGGTAACAGTTTGAAGAAAGACTTTTATAATAGCAAAAGGAAAGGTAAGTGCAAATATGATGACTTCAGATTCTTGACCTACCTGAACAAAATTGGTATGTATATCATCCAGCTGAAATCTGAATGGAATTTTATCCAATGGGAAGGCGGGGTTTGTCTTCACTGCAGACTTGTTCATATTCTCTGTGCTCCTGTTACAGCTAGGAACGACGGGATGGAAGAAGATGGAGTCTACATCTGGCACATCAACACTTGTGATGATGGATTCTGGGGCTTCACGCTGTTAAGTTATATACATTTTATGTTTTCTCGGTAAAAATAAAAAACTGTTTTCAAATTGTGGAATATCAATTTTATTTTCACTGTTTTTTCATGTCGGTACCCATACACATATAATATTTCAAATGAGAATGTTAAGAAAATGGGTTCAAGTTTTGGTATAAAGTTTTAGTTGTAAAGTTTTGCTGGACATGATGTTACATCATGAACAAACATTTTTTTGCACCATTTCATGCAATTTTTCCATTAAAATCACGCATATTATGCATTTATTTATTAAAAGCATAAAATTTGTTTTAACCAGTGAGACAAAAATATATTTCACGCATGAAATCTGAAATTCACTCGTGGCCATACCACACTTGAAACTACACATTCCAGAGCTCAACTCGGTGAAATATGTTTCTATCTTACACTGGTAAAAACAGATATCCTTTCTATATTTTATATTAAATATGCTCAGGAGTACGTTTCATTACATTCACTCAGGAGCAATTTATATATGTAGTAGATTTTCCACCTAAAACAGACAAAAATCTTTCAGCATATGATATCTTGTAAGGAAATGGTATCACAAAGACTGGGATTACCCCAGCTCAACAAGAGCTAACTAAGACACTGTAGCAGTTAAATCATTTTAAGTGTAGGACATTTGTAGATCTAGATCAGCCAGCACATTCATGCAGTCTGGTCAGGATCTACACTATTCACCTTTTTTTGTTCATAAGTTATTTCTGACTATAGTGTTCGCAATCTCACTAAAGTCAGATCTAACAAACAAAATGTTAGATCTGATGATAGCCCGCAGACACCGTACCTAAGTTTTATAGCAGTTTTCCCCAATTACTATTGATAGAAATTGTCAAAACAGGAAGCCTGATTTATAACGCTTGCAAAATGATCTGAAGATGTTATTATGTTAGAAATGAATGCAATACTACACAAACACATATATCTTCAATAAAATATGTCTTACAAAGGCTCTCAACACTTTCCATGGTTTAAAATACTAAGTTTACTTTCACTTTTGCCTTATGGTATCTGATTGGTTCAAAGGGTTAGTGATAAAAAAAGCATGTTTTAGTTACTCGTCGTCAGATCCTGATAGCGTAGCGGTTTTCAGGAGATGATTTTTAATCAGATTGTACTGTTATCATATGTAAGTCAAGGATTAAGATCTGGAGACTGAAGGTGCCAATACAATTAGGGACGGGATTTCTCTGCCTTTTCCACAATCCATTCTCAGCACTAGAACTGGTTTCAACACTGGAAGCAGTCACCATGTATGATTAATATTAAGTTGGAGGAACTATTATTACATAAGATGTCAGATAGGTTTGAACTATAGGTTCCTATTTTCACAAATGGGTTCAATGGAGGCATGCCCTAAAATTTTACCTCATTTTCCTCTGTTGCTTTCTCCAGTACTGAAGCCTTTATCTGCAGACCATCTTTCCCTAAAGTATCTCTCTGTTTAGCTACCCGTTCTTCCTCTGCCTTTGCCAATTGTTCCTGCTCTAACTTGCTTGGCTCTCCTAAAACCTATATATAGCAACACCACCTAATAAAGCAGTAGTCCAGTGCTCCAGCTAGGGTTAAACAAAGGGCATGGATAGTTCAACTGAAAAGTTTGATGTTTTTTTTTAAATATTTTTTTATGAAAACAGTAATGAAATTAAAGAATCTTTAATTAACATTATTAATTATTTATTCAAAGGCACAGTTAAAACACAGTCCCTTCCCAAAAGGTTTGCAAAAGACATGCCTAATTTTGAGTTCCCCGTGCACAAAATGCCATTGAGATCCACATCCCTGCTCTTCAAAAATCCTTGCTGGAGATCAATTGGTGGTCTCAGTAAGAATCTGGGGATGAGAATTTCCCCCTGCAATACTGATAACATTTACCCTATTTTATTTGGGAAATAGCTGCCATTTTATGTGTTTTTAGCCCTGATTCCACCTTGTACTATCATTAAACTCCCTTTTACTTTAACCCTTTCCTCCATAGACACACTTTTATTGCTTTGGCGAACAGTATAGATACAGATCAGCTGTCACATCATTCTGTGCCATCTGATCAGGATCTGCACTGTTCACTTTTTGATTTATTAGGTTATTACTGACCAAAAAGCGAACAGTGCAGATCCTGATCAGACGGCATGGATGTGCCGGCTGATCTGGATCTACACTGGTTGCACATGTGTAAAAAGGTGTATATATGGAGTAAAGGGTTAAAAGATAATGAGACCAACGACTAAAAGAGGTTGCAATCACTTTATAATAGCTTTCACACAATACCTTGACTGATTGGTGCATGATTGTAGCTTGCAAAAGCAAAACTTTGTTGTCAAAAATGAGCCATAATTTTTCAATCAAAAGTTAGCTTCTTTGTCTAATAGACCTAAACAACAAATCAAATACTTCAATTTATGCCAGTGCAAAAATATAATTCACCTCTTCTGCTCAAAAGTTTGTTGCCACAAAATTAAACACAAGAGACCGTCGAATACGGGCGATGCTCCCTAAATAAGAACTTTGTCACAAAAACAGTTAGTTGTATAACTATTGAGGTGAATTTTGAAAATAGTGTAGTGCTATAAAATCAGACAATTTTAAATCCAACTATAAATAACTGTTATGGACAGGACATGATTTAGCTTCAAGGTCATGCTATGACCTTGACCTTCAAGGAAGCGACCCATATGTTGTGTGACACGTTGCCTGGATATGGTGATCATTTCTGTGAAATAATATTTAAATCCAACTATAAATAACAGGGTTATAGACAGGACACTATTTTGCTTCAAGGTCATGCTGTGACCTTGACCTTCAAGGTAGTGACAAAATGTTGCACTACAAGTCTCATTATGGTAATCATTTCTGTGAAATAATTTTAAAATCCGATTTCAAATAACAAAGTTATGGGCAGGTAACGATGTTGCTTCAAGGTCATGCTGTGACCTTGACCTTCAAGGAAGCGACCCATATGTTGTGTGAAACGTTACCTGGATATGGTGATCATTACTGTGAAATAATATTTTATTATGGACGGACAACGCGGCGACTATATGCTCCCCCGAATTTCTTCGGGGAGCATAATACGGTTTGTAGTCAATTTATAAATGATTCTCACCAGGACATGATATTTGTCTATCATGTATTTCTTGATCAGTCCCATCCAGTATGACGCAGGCTCTGACTTCATCTTGTTGAACAAATCTACTGTCTTCACTCGGCATTCAAGCTGAAATAACAAAATCTCTTAACACTGTACAGTCAAACCTGTCTTCAAAGATCAAACACTGGAAAAGCCAAAATGATCTTTAAAGGCAGTCTTTGTTCGTATGTGAATTTGTTCTTTAAATCATTGAGGGGAACTGATAAAATGTGGTCTTTATCCACAGGTGGTCTTTCTATATGAGTGTTCTTTAGCACAGCTAGGATTGCAAGCTGAAATATACCTTAATCTTTATTAAGTAACACTACACTTCTTTAAGAAATTTTAAGAAATAAAGCAACAGAGATATTGTTGGTTGTTATACATGTACATACTGTATATGAATTCATGAAGGATTATATTCAAAATAACCTCACCAACAATTATTCACTAATTTATTCTCACATGAATTTACTGTGGTAGCTTTCAAAATGCCAAAATTAATTTCATGTAAATATGAATTATGGTGTATTATGTTACTTAAAATTGAAATGTGTTGCCATGCAAAGTGCACTTGTGCATTATGGGAATTTATCTCCCCTGGCCTACCACACAAACAACCCTTTTTTGATGTCAATATAGGGACTGGCTTACAAAAAGTGGCCAAAAGTGAACATACTTATAATGAAGAAAATTTAGCACTCTGAAAAACGGGAGATTTTATTAAAAAAAAAAAACAACAACATACAATTAATTTGTATTCAAAAATGGGAGCTCTTGCCTAAAGTGGCAAACTTCCAAGGTATATCTAAGTCTCTAAAGGAAATTTCATGTTTTAATAACTTTCAAAACAGGGAGTCAGAAAAACTGTTAAATGGACAAATATTCAGCATAAATTATTGGTCTTACATCTTCTTGTGTATCCCCAAACAAGAAATCCCCTATCAGGTAGGATGCCATTTTGTCATGTGGTCGCTCCTCCATCTGAAACATAAACAGGTCAAGGTTTTCATTAAAAAAGATCAGTTGAGAAATAATATTGCGGATTTTGGAAAAAAACAACAACAACATAACATATTATTTTCAAAATTAAAATTTGTAGATCTGCAATTTGTTGATTGCCAGGGGTCTCTTAATTCATAACCTGATTTCTTTTCTTGTTTTATTTCTTTTGTTGTTTTATTGTATCTTTTATTGCATTTTTCACTTTATGATGAAATAAATTTCAGGCTGTCAACCAGGTCATCTCCAAAATACATGTATAGGAAAAATATAGGAATATTTTTGCAACAAATATAGGAGTTTTAGGATGATTTTGATGCAAAATATAGGAGTTTGGAACTGATAATAGTTTTATTTACTTGCACTTATACAAATGATTTTCACATGTGCATTTACTGTTTCTACAATTATCAATGTCCAAAATGTCCACTGTAAAAATGATGGAAACCATTAACTTTAACATCAGCACCATCAAGCACATCACCAGCATCTGAATGACAATTCAAACAAGGGGGAAAGCAGAAAACAAAAGCCGGATTTTTCAGTTTTAGTTTGTCTTCTATGACATATAGTACTGTACACAGCATCGACCCATCCACTCAAGCTTTGTCTAAAAATCTGGGTTACAATGTCCAAAAGGGTTCAGTCAAAAGTGACCCTAAGGATTTACTTTGGTCAAACTCTATTGAGAACCTCTAGGCAATACATCATACAAAATTATTTGCCCTTCACTACTCTAGAAGTTCCGGAATATGATTCCATTTATTTATTTATTTAATCTGCATGGAACAATACTGCAGTCAAATAAGTTAGTTAACCTTAATACAAAAAATACTGCTACAAGTTTCAAGAGAAATGATAAAAACTTATCAAGTTATAACCATAACTGAACTTTAATTCAAACTGCCATTAAATTTCTATACAAAAGCAATAATTTTCACAAGCCAAAGCCTTCCTGGGAATAGATGGACATAATACCTTTCAGGTTCATTGAAGTTTAACAGTAATTTAACTTTTATCCATTAAGTGGTTCCATAAAAAACAATAATTCTAGAAAACTATGCATTTTTTTTGCAGATTATTCTAATAAAAAAATTCTAAAGTTATCTCAATTTATTTTAACAAACAGTTGTTGCAAATTATCAAATAATATCGTTTTTATTACCTCCCTTTATTTGACTTTGCCTTTTGAAAATTATTGTTTTTGTAAAGACATCTTCTTTTGCATACACTCTTTTCCAACAGAGTTTGAGAACACTCTTTTCAAACTGGAAAACTGACCACAAAAGTAAGCTGAAGAATTCTTGTTCACAGTCAAGCATGTTTTTCCCAGGGGTCCATCTCGACGTTTTAGACAACCACATACACCATACCAAATATAAGCTCTCTAGTCCTTGCAGTTGGTGAATAAAATTTAATGATCTTAAACATTTTTTGCATTTGGTTGCAACTGCATTGAAGTGAAAATTTGTTTTTGTTAGGTAAGCCTTAATACACAGAAACCTCAGCCTAGCGGCTACAAAGTTGTTAGAGAATCAGATTAAAACATAAGTAAATGCCACCCGCCAATTTTTCACTAATCTAAAAGTTGAGTTTTGTTCTTGAAAAAAAAAAAAAGAAAGCAAAAGCAGTATCAAAGCAATATTTACTCTCTTCATTAATCAGCAAAAACAAATACTAACAAGAGTGCCAAACTGACACAAAATACGCAGTCAAAATGCTGATCATAAAAGTTGCGTAACGATCCGATGAAAGTTTTTCGACTTGGAGAGCAGATACCGCTAATTCAGTTTTTGGACAATTCAAGGGCCATAATTCAGGAGTGCCTGGGGGGATTTGGCTGGTTATAGAACTTGGTCGAAATATTATGCCCACCAACATATTCACCAAGTTTGATAAAGACCGGATGAAAACTCTTTGACTTAGAGAGCGGAAACAGTAATTTTGGACAATTCAAGGGCCATAATTCAGGAGTGCCTGGGGGGATTTGGCTGGTTATAGAACTTGGTCGAGATATTATGCCCACCAACATATTCACCAGGTTTGATAAAGACCGGATGAAAACTCTTTGACTTAGAGAGCGTAAACCCTTATTTTGGACAATTCAAGGGCCATAATTCAGGAGTGCATGGGGGGATTTGGCTGGTTATAGAACTTGGTCCAGATATTATGCCCACCAACATATTCACCAAGTTTGATAAAGACAGGACAAAAACTCTTTGACTTAGAGAGCGGAAACCCAAATTTTGGACAATTCAAGGGCCATAATTCAGGAGTGCCTGGGGGGATTTTGCTGGTTATAACACTTGGTCGAGATATTATGCCCACCAACATATTCACCAAGTTTGATAAAGACGGGATGAAAACTCCTTGACTTAAGAGAGCGGAAACAGTAATTTTGGACAATTCAAGGGCCATAATTCAGGAGTGCCTGGGGGGATTTGGCTGGTTATAGAACTTGGTCGAGATATTATGCCCACCAACATATTCACCAAGTTCGATAAAGATCGGATGAAAACTCTTTGACTTAGAGAGCGGAAACCCTTTGGACGCCGCCCGCCCACCCGCCGCAGGTGTTCCCATAATACGTCCCGTTTTTCAAATAAAAATATAGGAGAAATATAGGAATATAGGAGGCTTTTCAGAATCTAGATTTCTGATCCAAAATATAGGAGAAATATAGGAATATAGGAATTGGTTGACAGCCTGAAATTTATCTATCAAAGGAACAGAATTAATGAAAGTTTAATTCTCTATAAACAACTTGTGCAAAGTTTTTCAGTAGTAGATTCATATTAAAGTAAGGCAACCATCATAGCATTTAAACATCATTTGTCAGAATGCTGACTAAAACTGAAAGACACATTTTCTCACAAGGCCCTAATTCGACATGTATTCAAGATGATCTACAATGACTACATCAAAACCAACTGGACTTAATAACTTCATTAAGGAATTAAATCCATCCATCAGTTAATGAGTCATTAATGTTGGTTTAATTGAATTTATTTTACTCCATTTACAAATAAATATTAAGGTTATGTAACTTGGAACTCTACTCTGTTACTGTGGGATTTTGGAACAATTAAACACTGAAGGCATGCTGGGACTGCAGGTAAACAACTTGAGACAGACTGTTGTGAAACACATATACTGGCATGTGAACTTCAATCAGAATTCATTAATATCTCAGTTGTCATATTACTGGGCATAACAACTTGATAACCCAGAAAAATTGTCTGTATGCAGCCTGAATGGGAAGGATCTTTAATTTAGAAATCAGCATTGAAGAGTCACCTGTCTAAAGTCAAATCTGTCTTCAAAGACAATTCAGCTGGAAACTAAAACAATTAAAGTGGTTTTTGAACACATATATATTTGTTCTTTACAACTGAATAGGTCAGTGGGACAAATAAAATGTGGTCTTTATCCACAGATGGCCTTTAGAACAGGTTGGACTGTTTATTAAGTTACAAACAAGCTGTTTTAAGACATCTTACAGTGGACAGAGCATCTAGGAGTTTTCTGTGTATCAGATTTCCCATCCTGTTCATGTCCAACTTCTCCACACCACCTCCTATGTTCTGCAATACATTCCTCAACCTAGAAAGAAATAGTTTTTACATATTGTGTGCATTGTTAAATGTGTGCATTGAAATCCAAGTGAAATTTAACCTTGTTAACAGTGTCTTAATTAAGACAACTGCCCACATGAACATGTAAGTTCAATGTATTGAAATTCTCAAAATATGTCATGTTATGGCTAAGATCTTACAAAATATTGTACAAGAGCCAAAACAAAATAAACTGTGTTCAAACGCACACTGCTTTATAGATATTTTTGGTATATTAAAATTTGTTCCTGCTAAATTAAATGATTCTAAAGTAATAAATGTTTACTAGTATTTAACTTGTGAAGCAACTAAATTAGCTATACAACTTTCAAAAGAAGCCTTGCAGTTACTTATTTAAATACTTAAATAAGCCAACTTTTTTTGTGAAAATGAAGCTGGAGTAACCAAGCCTAAAGTTAAATATAGATCAATTTAAAATGGGAAACACTATTAAGCATTTTACAAATGGGAAACACTATTAAGCATTTTACAAATTATGGACAGGTTTTGACCCACAATCTCCAGATCGCTAAGGAAACTGTGTAACCACTCGACCGCCTTGCTTTTACATGTGAAACAGCATAAACCATAACATAAATTTAAAAAAAAATCACAAACCAAAATTAAATTGCAAATACATGAATTGTATGCACCTATTGAACTGTACAGCAATACAAAATAAAATATTTTAAATACCAACCTTGGAAATATTTCCACAAGTTTTTCTTGGAATACATTGTCAAACTTCAGGTAAATTGAGCTCTCCGAATTCTCTATCATGTTACCATGTACCTGAACGGGGAAACACACAGGTTAAGTGTTATCATACACATTAGTTCAGAGAGAGGCTTTATTTAATCCTTTAATCCATAGATACTGCTTTTTTCTTATGTGTAACCAATGTAGATCCTGATCAGCTTGCACATCCATGAATTCCAAACTGGATCTACACTAGTCTCTCTTAGAATCATTAGATTATTTCAAACCAAGAAGAGAACAGTGCAGATCCAGATTGAAGTGCAAAGATGTGCTCTTCTGGATCTATGATAGTCACACAAAGAACACAGGAGTTAAGAATCATTACCTGCAAAATAACACCAAAAAACATAAAGTTGATAAGAGGACTGTTCATATAATTTTGTAGCAATAACTTGGTTAGTTTTTTAGGCAAACAAATTCCCCTGAAATCCTTTCACATTCATACTGATTTTCGACTGGATAATTCTGTTTCAGACTGGGCTAATCAACCACAATCCTACAAGATTGTCATGTTGATTCATGATGTCTGACCCCCTTGATCAAACCAAAAGAATGCAAGTGTTCATTAACACAGACCGGCCAACTCTCCTATAATTTGCACAATTATCATTTATTTCACTAAAACTTTCTGCAGTGCTGCACAAATCACAGAATCTCCAGCATTGTGATTTTTCACATGGAACTTAGTTAATGATGAAATTATCCACAAATACTGCTTATTTCTATTGTAGTGCAATATACCCAATTGATCCATCCAAAACTGACTAAAATTTGATTGTTGACTACATTCAGGATGTCGCAAAACTTACATCTGAACAATAGGGCTCCTCTATTTCTACAAAGTCTCTATGTAGAGGAGATATAGCCGAGTCTGTCAGGTAATCTAGAATCAATTGTATACTGCTGAATTCATACTGGTTCTGAAACAAAAGAAAGTGACTTTTAGTAAAAAGATATTTCGACATGTTACACTATTGACAAACCTGATGAAATTCATACTTTTTCTGTTTGCTGATGTTTTGTCAGAACAAACACTAACACAGACATGTCAAAGTCAGACAAAATGACAGGCTTGTCAGGCAAGAGGTGAACATGTCCATGTCAGACAAAACACAGGCACAAAAGGTCAGACAAAAGATGGGTATGTCTGACACAAAATAGGCAATAAATGCCCTGACAAACGATGGGTTGTCTGACTCAAAATAGGCAATACAAGCCCTGACAAAATATGGGTATGTCTGACTCAAAATAGACAATACATGCCCTGACAATAGATGGGTATGTCTGACTCAAAATAGGCAATACAAGCCCTGACAATAGATGGGTATGTCTGACTCAAAATAGACAATACAAGCCCTGACAATTGATGGGTATGTCTGACTCAAAATAGGCAATACAAGCCCTGACAATAGATGGGTATGTCTGACTCAAAATAGGCAATACAAGCCCTGACAATAGATGGGTATGTCTGACTCAAAATAGGCATTACAAGCCCTGACAATAGATGGGTATGTCTGACTCAAAATAGGCAATACAAGAGCTGACAAAAGACAGGTATGTCTGACTCAAAATAGGCAATACAAGCCCTGACAAAAGATGGGTATGTCCAACTAAAAATAGGCAATACAAGCCCTGACAAAAGATGGATATGTCTGATATATCAGAAAAAAGTCATGAAAATATCCAGCAAAAGATAGGCATGAAAATGTCAGATCAATAAAATGGTACAAGGGTCAAACAAAGACGATTTTTTCTTGAAGTCATTCTTTCACCTTTGCTGGTGGACCACGCCACGCCACCATGACAATACCATGTGACTCATCATCAGCAGCATATTTCACAAGCTTCGTCTCGCTATCTGTCAGCGGTGGAACTTTAGATTGCCAAGGTCGTGTGAAACTTGGTAACTTGCCCTGAAAAAATAACATTAAATGGCCTTAAAATGTAATCACAGCGTATGAATTTTCATAGTCATGTCACCATGAAGAGTAAATCTCAGGGTATTTAAGACTTCACTTCAGCAACAAATTTATAAAGCACACTTAGTGAAATCTAAAGTTATTTTACTTACTGGAAACGGTTTATATTACTGAGCAATAAATTTCATTTGTGTGGGATTTCAGATTTCACTGTTTGCTCATAGCATAAATGTTGTATATACAAAGTACCGGCTTAAATAGTATGACCAAATGAACAATAAATGATTAAAAATGATGGTGTCTCTAGCTGGAAACAAACCCGCACCTAAACAGCGACAGTGCCTAGCCCTGCAATTCCTGCAACACAACCAAATGAGCTAACTGGAACAACACAAAAAAAGGTTGATCGGATAGCCCTGATATACGTAACAATAACTGCATGACATCAGTAACAGGTTATTTTTACTGATAACAGTGCTCACTAAATGTACAGGGAGACTACCTTTAAACAGTAAACTACCTTTGAGAGGATCTTGTCTTCCAGAGGTTGAAGGACCTTAAACACGTCCTCTGCCTTGATCTGACCAGTAATGATCAAACACAGGTTCTCAGGGCGGTAGAACTCCTTGTGGTATGAGCACACCTGATTTAAAAATAGATATTGCTTTATATATATATAGTATAAAAGCCTTATCCATTAGTGTAAAGAGTTAGTTAATAAGTCCCAAATTCTGATTATTTATTTGTGATTACTAGAAAATTTCGAGCAGTATAATTTGCAATTTTATCATGTTATAAGCAATCATTCAATAAATTATAGAACATCACCACCATGAATACTAGATATTTAAATCCAAATTATAGGTCAGATGTACAATATATAAAATTTACTGTGGAAGCATTTAATTTTGCAAATTTCGAAGTCAAATTTTCGTGCTGAAGCTAAAGATGACATTTTTGTGCAGACATAAACTCTTCAAGTTATGTTATTCTCATGAAATAAGCTATTATTTAGTCAATTTTGCTGGGAATAAATGTCATGCACTTCCTTTAGTGTAAAATAAGCAAAAATTGACCAAACAATAGCTTATTTTATGAGAATTAAATAGAACTGCAAATAATGGTACCACAGTATTTTGTTAGCTGAGTGCCATAATAAAAAAATGTATGTTAGACGTATTTTACCTTCTTGTGTGAAGTACTCTCCCTTAGATTCTTCATGATCCCGCCAGTCTCAGACTTATACCCACAATGCCCTGGGTACATGGCACGTACCATCTCCAGGTGGGTCCTACTCTCGCCAGAATTTTCCCTTGCTTGCATCTCACAGTACACAACCCCAGCATCTTCTCCCTCTCCATTGATATGATGAACCTCAGTGATGTACGCAGATTCCTGTTGGGGTCAATTAATTGTAAAAGTAATACATAAAATTAGCATTAGTTCATAAAATCAGGCATTCAATTTGCAATAGTTGGTCAAATTGTGCATTATAATAGCAAAAGTTGGGTCAAATAAAATTTGAAAATATGAATTTAAAGAGAAATGATCAAATATAAACATGATTTAGGTACAAGCCCTCATAAACTCACAGTTAGGGTAGGATACAAAATATGCTCTAGATAGACAGGCAGTAAATTGAGGAATCCTTGGCTCCCGGCATTGGTCATGGTATAGCAGGTATGATCAGTGTCAGTCCAGGCATTGGTACCAGAAGCCAGACATCTGTTGGCTAACAAATCAAGTACACCCTGCAAGGATATTATAAATGAAATAAAGCAATCAGTGAATTTTAAAGTAATAAAGCAGAAATGAAATAAAGCAATCAGTGATTATTTAAACTAATAAAGCATGAATGAAATAAAGCTAACAATTAATATTTAAACTTATAAAGCAACTTACATAGCAATTAGCATCTAAACGTAATATGCCCTTCCTGTGAGCAGTCAGCACCCTGCCCTCTTTTTTGTGCCACAATGCCCCTTTTTTGAAGTCTAGAATAATCCCTATTTTATGTTGTTATTCATAAAAATTGCATGTTGCCTATTTTCTGGTGGAAAATTTTCAAATAAAATGTATTATTCAGTTGAAGCAAATGTATATGGACTCTAGTCTTTAAAGCGGCATTACTTCAATTTAACCCGCTCTTGTATGAAATATTACATGTATTTGCAGCATTAGTTGGGCTAATAAAATTTAATTTACTAAAATAAATTTGGTCCGCGCGACTAAAAGCGAAAGTAGGATTTCCGAAACGTCACAGAAATCGAGATCGCGCATGAAGTGGTCTCTTGGTCGTTGCTAAATATAGCTCCATTATATTTAGCTTCTTAAAAGTTCGTTAACTATAATTTAACAATATCATTGAAAATCCCGTCTATAAGAAAGAGTTCGATCGGACCCTTTGTGTTCTGTTAGAGAGTTTATATATTGTAGTCTATATGGACAAATATGATTTTTCAATAGTATATTCTTTCTTAAGTTTAGGGCTGGGGCTTTAAAGTAAATTTTATTTATTTATTTGTTAATTTCGAAAAATTATGGAGGATTTAGAGTCATCAGTCGTTGGCATCTTTTACATCATATCAAAACGAGGGGTGCACTCTTAAAATTCACATTTTAAAAGTTTAAGCTGGTAAAAAAAGTCTAAAATTGTATTTTTATATGTCTTATAGAATGCTTAACAAGAAATGAAAATTTAGAAGATTACCAATTTCAAACATACAATTCAGAGTGCGTAATCCTTAACGGGTAAAGATTCTCTTTTGAGCAGACAATTTGACAATGAAGTTACCTTGTACGGGTAATCCTCACTGCCCATGAAGACCAGATGTTCCAGGGTGTGTGGCAGACCATCATCATCATGGGCCTCCGTAGCTGTAAAATAATTATTTAAAAAATTAACTACATGAATATTGTGGAACCTGTATTCAAAGACCACTCGGTGAAAACCAAATACTGGTCTTTGATAGTTGGTGGACATTGTCTACAGATGAATTTGTTCTTTATATCAGTCAGTGGGATGAATAAAAGTGGCCTTTACCTACAAGTGGTCATTGTTTACAGGTGGTCTTGTTCAAAAAAGGTTTGATTTAAATTTTCCTGTAAACTTAATTCAAAATTACCGTATATACTCAGCCGTTAGTCGACATTTTTTCCTTTCAAAAACACTTCTTAAAAGTCTATTTGACTTATGGCCGAGAGAAAGAAAAGAAGCTTTACAAATCGTCGTGAATCGCCCCCATTTTGATTAGTTGTTGTTGTACTTAACGTATTAGCGGAACAAAGCAGTACTTACGGTATTTGGAGAAATGTTGTTATCAATATGACATTGAATTCATTGAAAAACAGAAAGACAATTTATTGCAACTTTAGCATTCTACCTACAACACTTGTTTGTAGAAAATTATTCACGTTATAGTTGTTTGTAAATCGCCGCCTTTTTTCGAATAAATTATGCTGTACATAACGTGTTAGCCAGAATATTAGGCAGTATTAGGAGATATGTTGCATCTATTTGACATTGAATTCATTGAGAATCGGAATGAATATTAATTGCAATAATATAATCTACCTACAACGCTTGTTTGTAGAAAATTAGAAAATATCATTATTCACGTTTTACACAGTTGCGGTTGTTTTGTTGAAACGCTTTCAAATATTATTACATGTTTGCTAAATTGAAACATGTAATTAATGAAATATTATTTTACTTGCGACTACATGGGTGAAAGTTGGAAATCTTGTGAATCCTGAAAATTTAGCTGGGGGCCTGGGGGCCGCCAGGGCCCCCGGTGGGTCCAGGGCAAGGCCCTTGTAGGGGTCCCAGGGGGGCGAAGCACCCCGGAAGCTCTGGGGAATTAGTGGTTTTGAGTGCTTGTACAGCACTTTTCCAGGATTATATGATTGCAAAAGACTGACTTATTATCATGCAGAGAATGCATGATTTTCTGTTAACAGCTCTTGTTCATGGATATACCCTAAAATTAGAATTTATATATATTTCCAAATAAATGCTTGTTGTTATGCAGCCAAGAAATATACAGTTCATCCCCACTCCCCTAGCTGCAGTTTAGTAACCAATCAAAGAAAAAAAATCGGCATAGGTTTCCCACTAGCCGCTGGGCAGCAAAATTTTCTTGTATCATGTATACAAAATAATTATTTACATCTTGACAAACAATGAACATCTAATTACTAAAATTGAATATAAAAAGGAATTTCAGATTTTATTTATCAAATATAATACTTCCAAGTGATTAATTTTTAAATACCCGATTGGTTTTTACAGTCTTTTTGTTCCTCTGGTGGGTTGGGTCTTCTGCGTGTTTCTTGATGTCTTTTTTACCACCCCCGCCATACTTCAACAGTTTAGCACAACATTCACAATATGCAGATCCTGCAATGTCTGGTTTTTTTAACCAAATCCCCCATTTCTCACCATTTGTGTCACATTCAGATAGCCATGCCCATCTCCATTTGTTAGTTTGTTTACTTTCTAAGTCCTTAGTGTTGTACGCTGGGGGTAGAAACTTCATTTTCAATATTTTTGCAACGATGTATTATCACAAGAATATTTTTGTTGTTTTTTGAAAGAATCACCTAACCGCTTAAAGACCAGCTATTGTATTGGACTACAGCGTACAGCGAGCCAATCAGAATTGTCGTATTATATCGTAATTCACCGCTACCTAGGCGTATAAAAAGCGTCTGCAATGTCTTGATGATCGCGAATATCCCGATTGGGAGCGATTGGCTCTCACGTTCGGAACTTATTGGCGGAAACGGTCGAACCCAGCTAGTCTATTTACAGCCGTAGCCGAACGCGCTCCGTGCTATCTTCGTAAAAACCTGAAAACGAGCACCTTGCAATGACGAATCGTTACTAAAAATAAAGCACAAAACAGATCGAGTCACTGGAATTTACTTTCGTTTTCGTTTCAACAGTTTGAAAGTCGAAGTCAGGGTTGAGGTAGGCCTATACCCCCTACCCCCCCTCTGAAATCTCAACGGATTTACACATTTTGGAAAAGTTATCCCTGAGGACATCGAAATCCGGAACTTCCGGCAGTCCGGAAAACTTTCACCCATGTGACTAACTGAGCAAATCAAGATTGAACCATGGGTCTATTCAATTTTATTAATAGACCTTGATTGTACAAAATTGTCGCTGAATATTGCCAAGTGTGTGTCAAATTGTGATGACATTTGATAACGGTACACAATGTGCTGTGTACTCTCACCGACAGTCTCTAATTGCTATCAAAACAAACTCGGCATAACAAAGGAAGTTTATTATAAAACACCTGCCAATTTGCCCAACTTTCCACTACGCTGAGATTGTCTAACAGCTCTGCTCTAGCCAATCATTAGCAAGTTAGCATGACCAAATCGTACAGAAACTCCGCCTCCTACCAGTCAGAACTCGAATATTATCAATTTTCAAGATTATTTCTATTGGCGGGAGGCGGAGTAACATGTTAACTGTAATGACGAACATCAGATATCTAATCATAATTTATTCAGTCATCTGATATTGCTTACATCACATCAAAGAAATATTATGCCTCCTAAGAGAAAGTGTCAGTCGTCTGATAACGCATTCTAATTGCGTGTGATTGAACATGATATGATACAAATAGAAATCAAAGTACTGAAAGTACAGAAAACCAGCGAAGCGATTTTGCTTCTTGAGAATAACCAGTGCCATGATTCTCATACATGTATCCATTTACGAAAAAGCAAAAGAACTTGGTTCACTCGTAAAGACCTTCATCTTGTCTATATGATAGTGGAAATAGGGGTTTCCATGTATTATCTGGATGAAGGCTTCTGTTAACCCTTTACTCCATAGATATACCTTCATAGCTTGGGCGAACAGTTTAGATCCATATCAGCTGGCACATCTTTGCGATCTGATTTGGATTTAAAATGTTCGCTTTTAGAATCATTAATTTTTTTCTGACCAGTAATCACAAATTTTAGATCCAGATCAGATGGCACTATTGTGCCAGCTGACTGGGACCTGAACTGGTCACCTATGTGATGAAAGGCGTATAATTGAGTAAAGGGTTTTAAGCAAGAAATTATAATAGTGAAATCTGTACATCCCAAAGACAGAATGAACACGAAAAATGATATAAAAAGTGAGACCCGATCGATGGGAATGATTATGCATTTATTTGAAATAAGAAGCAGGGTTCTCCCCAGGCCATTTTAGCGTAGCGGACCCGATACGCTAAAATTTTAAATCCATAAATCCGCTATCCCTAAAATTAACCGCTATGCTTTAGAAGATCAGCGCTACGCCTAATTTCCTGCTGATAAAGTTTTAGTGTATTCCAACAAACACAGTAAAGTGTGTCAATTATGTTTATTGCCCGAAGCGTCTGAGATAAATCCAGTCAAACGTCACGTGATCTGTATCAGTAGACGCTCGCTATATCATGCAGTTAACACTGATACATTATTAAGACGGTCAAGGTCGTAATCATAGTGAAGCAGACGCCGTATATTGGAAAGATTAGAATAATTGCAATTACCTGTGCGATGCATGTGTCAATTAAGGGATTAAGTGGATGAAAGATACTACTCGCGATGATAAAATGATTGCTGTAAATTAACTGAACAATTGATGGGCTGGTAATTGGCAGTTAGCGAGAATGTCGGTAGCATTTGATGTGTTTTGGGTAAGTATTGATGACAATACATTTTTGTTCACAGTTTTCTTAGCAATTTAAAGGTGATAAGTAAAATATAAGAACTGATTGCTAAACCAGTGAGCCTTATTCTTTAGATCCCCTTCTTGAAAGGCAAATAACAATATAAAGCTAGTTTATTTGTCTTGTCTGTCTGATAAAAAATGCTTAAAAAATCACAAATCTCTCCTCAACTTGGTCCTTAAACATAAGAATGATAGGTTTTCTGTGAACTTGACCAATGATTAAACTTACATAAATCAATATATTTGATGTAATAAAATAAATGTTCTTTTATAAATGCTTTCTTTATTATTTAACCAGCAGAATGGCTTAGAATAGCATGAAATTATAATAAAAGAGGGTAAAACTACCAAAAACTTCGCCGCAGGCGCGCGGGAGGGGCCACCCCTCCCGCACCCACCCCTTACGCATATTATGAGCTATCCCTTAAAAAATTTCTGGGGAGAACCCTGAGAAGTATATAACTGATTCCTTCATTGTGAATAACATGTAAAGGAAATTATAGAATTGAGAATCCTACATATTAAGATAAAACAACCGAGAGTCATAACATTGCCGAAAGCATTGGAATTTAATGCTAGATAACACATATGTAAAATTGAAGACAATTTCAGAGGAAAATGAATAACTTTAGCTTATACCATAAATTTCCACCGTATTAAGTTGTATATAATAACGGACTCGATGGTTTTTTCATGTAGCATATTATTAGAAAAAGGTGCCAGATTTAAGACATTCGTAAACATATCATTGAGCTTTGGTTGTTAAGGAGCTGGGACAAATGTCCATTAGCTTACAATCCGTTCATATAACATCAGTTTCAGCAGACAGATGTGTCGTTTTTAAATTTAGGCTTCATCATGGTTTGTCCTCTATATTCACACGTACTTTTACTGTTTTTTGGCTTTCTTCAAAACGCGGGAAATTGTGACGTCACTGACATTTGCATATTCATTGTGTTACTGCGCCTATGATTTCATGTAATCCGAACAAAAATAATAGTCATCAAAAACGTAAACCTAGTAAGCATCTTCACCTTTGGAAAAAATGTAAATTATGCATTATTCCTGAAACAAATCATAGTCCGTTCCTTGGACCACTGATGGCCTTATTGTTGACGTGTCTCCTGCCACGTACGTGATAGCAGGACACGAACCGCGCTTGCTCGTAGCATGTTTCGAATACATAGATCTGTAAATCTTACATGTCCCTATTTCTGTACGAATAATATCCGGTACACATTTCACATCTCAATAGTTTACTGTTTACTGTTCTCGCTTACATGTGGAAATCCAATATAAAAAAAATATTCAGCAATGATGATTGCTTCATGTTCAGTGATTTACAACGCTCATGAACGCCTTTCATCAAATAATAAACAAATGTTCGCAATATGTCTTGAAAATTTCAAGTGAAAGCATTTGCGCATTGATCTCATAAACAATGGACAATTGAAGAAAAATATGCTAAGATGGAAATTTATCAATATCGTTATTGTTAATGATAAAAATTTTAAAAAATCGTGAAACAAACAGTTTAGCAGCGGAACAAACGTCCAATATTGAAATGGCTTTAAAATGACAAAATAAAGCAAATGTTTTCACTGTTATTTTGAGCTTCGAATTAGCAGAAAATATATATTAAATATTTCAGAATTAATATTAAGCTATTGTAATATCCTAACATCGGGAATATCGTTTATATCTCTACCTAAAAGTAACATAACTGTGGCTCGCTAAAGAATCCCTGGCGGCTACAACCCCCAGATAAAATTGGTTTACTGTTGTCGATTGTGTTCTGAATTAGGGACAGCGCAGTGAAGCAGTCAAGTATTCTTTTAACGATACTAACGTGGCACGAGACAACTTTAACACCTAACAGGAAACTTGGACTACTTTGCTTGCTCTGATTACTCTGAAATGCGTAAATCGCCGGTTGCCAGTGCCTCGTTTTGGTTTGATACCGGTTTCAGAATTGTAATAAGTAAAACCAGCTTCGCTGGTTAAAAAGTGTTCTTTTGCATAAATTGTGAATTAAATATAACAAATGTTAATTCCTTAGAGCTTAAAATAAAATATTGAACAGTTTTAATAGTGCATTAAGTGACCGAATATGCATTAAAATATGATGAAATAAAGCTGTGAATGATAGTCGTATTTACGTATTTATTTTGTTATGTACTTGAAATAAAGTAAACAATATTTCTTTCAGGGCTTTTTCAGCCTATCTCACGGGGCCGATATTCTGCCCCGTTCCCAATGCAAAATAGCGACCATTTTTCCCAATTTCAAGAAAAAAATTCCCAATCTCGTAAATTTATTCCCCTTTTGAACCGAAACGCATTTTTCTTAAAAAATGATAAACGAGAAACTATAATATCGAGACTTTTCAAGCGCGAATCGTTTGTTTATAGACAATCTGTGAAAACTTCTTTCCGTGAAAAATGTATGTACTGGTGTAAAAACCGGTATTTACCGTAACGCAAGTTGACGATGGAGCGCGGCGCCCATGATTCCAGATAACTTATATTATGGTCAAATTATGGTTTGAATATGAACAGAAATTATATTTTTATTTCGTTAACAAATTTTTTTTTCGCGATAATTGTTCGACTGCGTACAAAACAGAAAGGATGAATCAAATATGGTATGTGCAGTACCGGCTTTTATACTGACCCGCAAAAACTAGTGACGAAAATTTTAAAATGTCGTATAATAGTAAAAACTATGCAAAAAGGCCGCGAAAAAAAGAGGCCACAGGTACTAAAAAACTAAACTCTCTGCGGAACAAAACATCAAATGTTTCAAAAGTTCTTTCCCAGTCAGTTGAAACTTGCCAAGTTTCTAAGGATCAGATGATGGTCATTCTACTGTATAAGTTATACATCTGTAAAGCTGTCAGAACAAACCCTGGAAGAGATTTGTAACATTTCCAGGGACACTAAAGCAAGGCAAATCAAGCTATAGTGCAGATAAATGAATGTTGAAATTTCCCAATTTGGTTTGATTTGTTGATACTTTTTTCCCAAATTTGACTATTTACCGCGCCAAAAATTCCCAATTTGGACAGGGGCCTTTTTCCCAAAAACCCCTGAAAAAGCCCTGTCTTTTATCAGTACTTTTTTTATTAATTTAAATATTAGTTTTTGCTCATGCTAAACATCCTTAGGTTTATAAAATTATCCAGGTCATACCTATTACCACGAGTCTTAAAGTTTTGCCAGGGTATTCAAACAAATTTACATCAACAACAATCAGCTGATATGAATATTACTAAATCTAACCATTATCTTTAGAAAACAGATAAAATCTTTTGAAAATTCAAAATACTTTGTAATAAAAATCGATTTCGCAATGAACCACTGTGTCAGCCATTGGTTTTTCGTTGTATACATATTACCGCGATTCAGCCAATTAGGATACAGGAACAGCAATCTGGTGATAAACTGAAGCTTACGTGACTTAAATTCTGCTAGAACAAATCATTAGTAACTGAAAAATGTTTACTTCATGTAATTATATATATATAAAATCCTTTTGAAGTTATGCTTTTTGATAAACACTGGTTATCCAGTTCTGTATGAAGTTAATTTTTAGGTCAAAATTACATGTAGATATTCAGAAACTCGATATATTTTGCTGTTCAATTTCTTTGAGAGATGTTGGGAGATAATGTAAACAAATCCTAACAGCAAAACACATGACATTATCATGTATGCATGTGTATTTGTTCTTATCAAGGCACTCGCGGTAATAAGTATATCAAGGTAATAAGTATAGTGAGTATACTATAATAGAATTATGAAAGAAACAGTGAGTTGTACTTATTGATTTTCTCATGGTTACGGCGGCAATGTTTTGGGCCGTATATGCCTGCTTAAGTTGCTTAAGAAGGCATAATTTAAGCAGTTTTTCAACTCAACTTACGAATGAATGTAAAAAACGGCCTTTGAGAGGTGGAAATTCGTCCCTCGACTTATGAACGGATCGACCTATGGCTGAGTATATACGGTAATTGAAATTCTGTTCTACATCCAGGAAATACATGTATAATTAATGAAGTATCTCTGTAGACAGTGTAGGTGCATGTGTGTCAACACAGCCGCAGACTGAGCCTCAGTCCAGTTAGGGCTTAGCAGACAAAAATCATTTGACATACATACCCAGGCAAAAGTAGCCATTTACCAAAGGACCTTCAACTTCAGCTATAAAAACAGAAAGTCCAGTTCTTTTAGACTTGTACTTGGTTACAGGAATATTGCCGTCTGCTTTTACCGAACAAACGATTTCAAATGTGGGGGCAGCCATCTTGATTAAAAGAGTACGAAAAGGGAACTAATTGCCCCAATCTCCGCACAGAGTTGCTGTTCTTTACAGTCTATGTAGTAGACAAAACCCTTACGTTTCTATCTATTTTTGAGTTACGATCAATCCAGGGCAAGACAGCGTATTCGGTAATATGATTTTCGTTTATTGCACACGAAAAGGCTCAAATCAAACCATGCCTGTAATATTTTGATATTTGTCTTGTATTGACGGGTACGGAGGATCGCGAGATCCGGATTTTATCATTTGCTCAAAGTTGTTGTGGTAACGACGCCAATATGGCGGAGAGTATCAAATTTTAGAAACATTTGATTTTTTAATAATATCGAAAGGTATGAAAAGAAATGAAAATAAATTTATGACTTCTATATGTATTACAGACCTTTTATTGTTAACATACTGGGAATCTTTATTAATAAGTCGCCAATGTCAAAATATGGTTTGATATAAGAAAATTTTGAATTTAAAATATGCAAAAATATATTTATATCAACTCAAACCCTGTATTTACCCTAACACTGTTTAATTGAAAATGATTGATAATGTTTAATAATTCAGAATTTTCTGCAATTGTCCTGAAACAAGATGTGATTTTGTCACTTGGATATTCGTACGCCTATTGCTGTTTATACAAATTAAAAGAACATTCAAACAATTTTATTGTTCTTTTTTAGGTAAAATTATGTAGATTGTCATAAAAGAAAGAAAAAACTTCTGCTGGTTGTACCAACAGCAGAAATAGGAAAAACTTCAATAAAATATCGAAAGAAAGTTGGAACTCACTACAATGGCAGAACTTAAGTCAATGCGAGTTGTCCCCAGTGGGAAAATTTACCGGCAGATGTTTGAAGCACAGGTATGTTTCTGGTTGTCATGAGAGATTGAATAATCCAAACTCTATGTTACATAAAACAACAACATTTTAAAATCTATACACTTTAGTCAAGATCTATACAGTTTGTCAACCAGTTCCAGTTAATTTATATTTAAGTTAAAATATTTTAAGCAATAATCTGAATTTTGTTTTTTTGTTTTATAGTATGCAGGATGTCTTACCTAAAATATGTTGCAACTATTTTAGTCTCCTCATGTGTTTACTTTCACAAATGTAGCAATTATCGATACTAATTTCAACCAGTTCCGGTTAATTCAATCAGTTCCGAAAAAAAATTGGGGGTCATCTCTCAGTGTGTTTTTGGCTATCATATTTGACAGCTGTTTAATGATTTTTGACAGACCGAATACATTTTCAAATGTTTTTTTGTTTTGGGGCCTTTCAAGTTTAGTTTTTGCGATGAATGTTACACTTAACTGCTATGTGTTGCCAAATTTTGCACATGAGTGTCTGCAATAGCTTTTGTCGATGCAGTGCTTGACCAGAAGTAAACAATAGATATTACTAAGATAAAAGGTTGGATTCGTCAATGTTCAGTTCAAAGGCTATTCATTGCGACTTAATTAGAATTTTCACTTGTTCTACTGAAATATTTCTATCATATGATAGGAAATAAAAAGTTTACCAGAACTGGTTCATAACCAGAACTGGTTGACAAACTGTACATTTAATAAATATTTTGCCAAAAGACATAGTTTACAGGGTAACCCCATCATATCTTTTAATCACTGGCATGTGCATGCCAATGTACATTATGTCAATCATTTGTAATATCATAGGGAAATCTTGTTAAAGAGGCATATATTTTTAATACCTTTGTAACACTATATAATTTTTTATTTGCATCAGTTAAGAAACCCTAGATAAACGTTTTTGAAGCTAGAAATATTTTACTCTGAATGATTAATACAGTATTAATTAACACATTTTATAGTTTTGTCAAAATAATGATTATCCACTTTAAAAATTTCTTTAAACATTAGGCTATTGCTGTTGATAATATTCAGTTAGTACAGTACTACATATTTGTTACATTGTCACGTAAACAGTTACTTCATCAAGAGCAGTGGCTGAAGACATGTAGCATCAATTTATTAGATGTTTTCAAAGAACATATTGTAAATCCAGATACATGCTTTCATTGTCTTTAAAGGTTCAACTCAGTCGCAGCTTAACAAAGATTCATCATGATCCTAACAAACCAGTTGCAGGAGGCAGTGCCAAACCTGTCGTGCATTTAAATAAAGGTACAGCACATTAACTATTTGTTGATTACTGAATTTTGTGTTAACATTATAATTTTTACAAAATTGAAAATCACAAATCTATCCACAAAGAATCTGGATTCATCAGGATGCCTGAAGTGCAAAAAGGACAATTTAGGCTTGAAACACTATGATGTTCAAGAGCTGTTGTTCATATTAATTCTGTATTTATTCTAAGTCTTGAGGAAGGACAAGTTAAGTTTTAATTATTAATTACTTCACTTTTGGAATATTTTATTCTTTTGAGATCATCTCCTTTTTGTTTCAGATGATCTTGACCATGGCATCTTGGGGGAGAGGCAGAGAACCTGGGCAGATGGCTTCCCTAACGACCCCTACACAGAAAACCCAGTGGTTTATAAGTGAGTATATGCCATTTAATTGCAAATACTTTGAAGTAGAACCTTTAAAAGGGGTGAAAAAAAAATATCTGTGTGAATTATTGAATAAAGGGCAGATAACCCAAAACCTTGATTTCTGGAATATATCTCCACTTGGCCATTGCAAGTGTTGCAAACCTCAGATATATTTGTTATCATAAAAATAAGTTTTAATGCAAAGTGTAAAAGTGTTTGTAGACAAACTGTGATGCAAGTTTAACATACCTTTGGCACATAGGCCAGTGTTTTCACTATTGTTCCATTTCACGAAAACCTAGCAATATTTATTAATCTTTTACTCCATACATATGTGTTTTATCAAACACATGTGCAAACATGGTACATCCAGATCAGTCGGCATTATCTGTGCTGTCTGATCATGAACTACGCTGTTCATGCTATGGTCAGAAAGAACCTAATGAATAAAAAAGCAAGCAGTGTAGATCCTGATCATATGGCACAGATGTGCCAGCTAATCTGGATGTATACTGTTTGCCCACACGATTAGGACATATCTACAAAGGGTTACTGTGTGTGTGAGCTGCTTTAACATAACCACTTTTTTGTTTCAGACAATATGCAGAATACGTTGGTACCCAGATGAAGGAGCCTGAGAGCTCTATTGAAGGGAAGGAGGTTAGGGGACTCCCTGATGTTGTTGGTGAGTGCTGGTCTTTTCTTTTAAACCGTAGAACCTATTTCATTTGCTTAGATTAGTTTTCACTAATATTCATGAATTGTTTTTCCGTGCAAATTCATAATTATTTCTCAATAAAATGAAAAATCAGTCAGTGCGGATAAGTGGTCTGATCTGGATCAGTACTGGTCATGAATGTGACACACAATCTAAAATGTACAAAGTATGTAAATAGTTAATTGTCTTGTATACATTTTGACACTGTAATTTGTAGCCACTGCCAAAGAGAGGTCTAACATCATTGAGCGTATAGCTGCCAGCAGGAAGGAACGTCATGAGGCCACTGTAGAGGAGATGCAGCAAGAACTTAGCGTCATCAACAATGTAAGTCAGTTTAAACGAGGAAATATACGTAGTGAGATGTACAAAGGGGTACATCAAGGGAAAAGATGTGTTTGGGAAATTGACATTATTCCTTGAAATGACATCAAGTTGAGCCTATGAAATGGCTTATTATGCATTTCGTGATAAAAATAACTTTCTATGGTCAAAATAAGTAATAAATGTGCTATAAGTTATGAGTCAATAACAGATAACTGTGAGAACTTTCCAAATAAAGTATAAAACTAAAATATCAAAAATATCACTAAGGACGCCTTATTCTGTGACATGCATCAAATTTTATCACACCTCTTTTTTCACACACAAAGTTACATGTTTCCTTTGAATGAGTTTTTGTCACTTCTACATGTTTTTTAGAGTTTTAGTGTTTGTTTTTTATCTCTGAAATTGCGTATTTATTTGTCATTCTTTTTTTTTTCGTACCCTTTTTTGGAAATCCAGCATACAGTCTTACAACTTAGAGCAGAGACCTCTAAGTCTAAATCTCTAATTTTTCTCCAGTTTGAGTTAGTATAATCTTAGAGGAATGTATTGTTTTAGTTAGATAAAACAAAAAGAGACAAAAAATGCAACTATCTTTAAATTGATATTATCTACTTGTGTTCAAAATTTCTCTTTGGAGCATTAATCTTTTCAACAACTATCAGCTTGTTTTGCTCCTTTCACTAGGATTTGGAACCTAGAATAGCCGAGACCTGTGAGAATCTGTTACAGCGGCTACATGATGACGATCAGGAAATCGCCTCAAAGCTCGCACAGATTGAAAAAGATGAGGTAGGTGTCTTATTGTGAGGATATTTATTAAATAAAAAAAATGGTTAACTTGAAAAAGAGTAGAAATGTATCTTGTTTTGGTCCATATTTCATTAAAGTACTGAGAAGTCTGTTTGTATTTGCGGGTAACTAATTTCATGGATCTTTATGGAAGTCTATTAAAAAGGTTAAAACTCTCAAGATACATAGACTTGTATGTAAATGTTGTTTTAGAATTTAAAATCCAAAAAAGAACATAGAAAAAGAACCCACAAAAGCTCATTTCTACAAATATAAATGAATTGAAAAAAGATAAGGTACTTGTATCTACATAATATACATGTTCCTTGGTCACTTCTTGATCAGAAGTAATCTAATGAGCCTAGTGAATCTAACCGTGAACAGTGTAGATCCTGATCAGATGTCATGGATGTGCCGGCTGACCTGGATCTACACTGTTCGCTGCTCGCATAAAAACCCTATCTATGAAGTAAAGGGTTAAGGTTATGCTACCAACTTTACTTAATATTTCAAGATTAATTTACAAGTTGTTACATTCTTAACCAAAATTTCACATATATTATCGTTTTTATTACACAATTCTAAATATAATTTTGTTTTTGAAAATTATTTTTAGGACCTGTTGAGTTTTTCGCTTGACGAGTTGGGTGTATTATGGGAGAACGTTCAGTCGCATTCAGAAATCCGACAATCTTGGATCACAGATCTGGATGTCAGTCTGAAAAAAGCCGAGGATGACAGAATGGTCATGGTATGTACGGTAAAACATACTCATTAGGTAATATCTGACCAAGAGGCAGGTAGTTTAAATCCTGGTCAGTGCATGGTTAGACTGATCAGGATCTACACTGGTCACACAAAAAAAAGATGTTAGGGTTTTAACCCTTTGCTCCATAGATACTACTTTATGGTATTTGCATTCCCAAACAGTGTAGATTCAGATCAGCTGGCACATCTGTGCCATCTGATCAGGATTTACACTAAATGCCTATTGGTCAGAAAAACCAAAAACCTAATGAATCTGAAAGTAACTATTATGAAAGAACTCGATCAAGACTGGTCACTTTAATATGAAACAATGGTTGATATTGAAAATTACTATAAACAAGAATGGGGTTTAGCCCCTTTTAAGTTTTATTTAAAAACAATCCTGAATTTAGAGAATTCCTGATACTGAAGAGTTGGAGACTCCTACCTCAATTATGAGACTTTACAAGACGTTAGTATGTATTTTCCCATTTGCAAAATTTTTCAAAAAAATTCAACGAGTGAATGTCAGGGATTCTATAGTAAATCAGTTCTTCTAGTTTTATGTTTCATCATAAAACCTGATTTTTAATCTCTTATATTTAAAAATCTTGTATTACCATTAAATTTTTCAGATTCGTCGTGTATTCAAAGATTATGCCAAGGCATTGGAGAAGATTGCCCACATTCTGGCCCCAGATCTACACAGGTTCATGGATAAAGAGTCACAGGTAAGCTGGAATGTTTGAATACCCATCTCTTATTTAAATGTTCATGTACAGTTAAACCTGGCTGTTAAGACCACCTTTGAGACTGGAAAAAAAAGTGGTCTAAATTATGGGCTGGTCTTTATTTTAATGAAGAAATCAGCGCAAAACTGTAAAATGCGACGTTTGGATACTGATCATATTATCACGATGGTCTTAATTTTGGGTGGTCTTAAATTACATTGACTTAAATTTAAAACAAAATGTGTTCTGTGTTAATACCAAGTGCTTCATACTTACTTTAAAAAACTCAATAATTTTCATATCCAGATAAATGCAATAGATTACCAATTCAGTTTTTACAATTACACACTTAAATTATGTTGTCTCATTTCCTTGCAAAATATAATATTGTAGTTGCAAGAAAAAGCACTTAATCATAGCTGGCTAGTTAAAATGCAGGAGCAGATCTAGAGTGGGTTCAGAGAACTTGAACAGTTGTTGTGGGCAGCATCATTAAATTTTCAAACATGGAAATTATCATGTAACTACCCTAAGACTGCTCCAAACCCACACCCATGTTGGAAATCCTGCATCTTTCCCTGAAATACTGTAAAATTCCTTTTAAAAGCCCTGGGGTGTTACATTTTTTGAAAAGAGCACTCATTATGTATACTAATTATATTTGTTCCAATATTAGATTCTGAAGGATATTAGAGAATAAATATGGATTAACTGATTTTTTCCCTGATAAATAACATGGGGGAGCGTTTATTAGGGGAGGGGCATTTAAAAGGAGTTTTACAGTAGTTGTTAATATTTTATGATGATCTTTCACACAAGCACAACAAGGAATATATGGTGTTTCAAACTACTTCCAGTTGATCAATCAAACTGTTCTGAGTAACCGTCGAGCCTACGGTGATCTGTATGTACGCCTGATGTCAACGGATATCGAGAGAGAGAAATCCCAGCATACTGCATGGAAGAGACGGGTGGATGACTGGAAAACCCTCAAAACAGAGCTGGCAATAAAAAGATTCAGGTATTTTACGATTTTATTCTTACCTACATAGGCTTGCTATTGGAAATGTTAATCAAATCAAAAGACAAGAATTCAGTTACTGGCATGTTGGAGAAAGCTTGCAATAAGAAAATTTCTTGCATTTTTTGCCTGCTTTATAAGGCAGTCTAAAAACAACACATAAAAGGATTAGGGTTATGCCATGTGGAGATAAGATAAATAACATACTACATCTCTTATTATAAAATGGCATTTAATAAGTTTAAATTTTTCAGGAGCTCCAGAATTCATTTTTTATATTGAAACGGATAGCCATGATTCTGCAAGTAAAAATACAATGTTCTGAAGTTGGGGGAAATCTAGTGAAATTTATTTCCATTATACACAAAATATTAAATAAAAAAAAAACTTTCTTCTTAGTTTATAATTTTAATGCATACTTTTTGTGATTTTCCCAGAAAAATGACATGTCATGATGCCAAGTGTAAATTCAGATCAGATGGCATGGCTGATCTGGATCTACCCTTGTCACAAGTGCAATAAAACCCAAGGGTTAAATATCACTGTTGATGTTTGCACAGGGCATTCATGATGGATGAAAAGGTGGTATCTCCTCCTGGAATCAAGAAACAGATGCAATACATGCTCAAAGAACAACAGGTTCTCAATGAGAAAAGAATGGAGCTCATCAACCAATTACGGTAACTCTTTTATTATGCCCCCTTTGAAGAAGTGGGGGTATATTGCTTTGCACATGTCGGACTGTTGGTCCATCCCTTGGTCCAATAACCAACCCAATAACTAAACAACAAGTTTACCTACAGTCCTCAGATTTGGTAGGGAGGTTAGTCACCACAAGTAGATGATCTCTGTTGATTTTGAGGTCAAATGTCAGTGTAACAGTCACCTTCAATAAATAACAGCAGATTACTACCAAAGTGGTGTTTAGGGGGCATAGATGTTTTACAAACATCTCTTGGTTTTGTTTAAGTTAAATTGTACAAAATAATTTTTTTCTGGATAGCAAAAATATAAACATTCCACTTAATGTTTGATGGAGTAGTGAATCATAACGAATTTTCATTTTAATACTGATGTTTTGAAATGATAAATTGTTGGACAAAGAAATTAGTTGTCTGCTTAAGCTAAAAATAAATTTCAGCATAAGAAATAAAGATACACACTTACTCTCTGATTGATAAATGGGCAATTTTGAAGAAAACCAGAATATTTCCAGCTATGTCTATTGAAGATTTGTTCTATCTTACAAGCTCATCTAGCTTATTTTTACGTGATCTACAAAAAAATATTTTTGTTTGCAGTGACCTAGTACCTCCAGCGTCCACAAAGACATCAGTATATCATTGGAACAAAGGTGTACAAGATATCTCTCAAGAAATAGGTAAGCTGTCACTAAGAAGCAAGAAGTGTAGATCTTGATCAGAATACACAAATTTTAGTGCATGAAACAAGTGTTTAACTGTTAGTTTTAGGAGGGTGCGAAAATATAGATTTTGTATTTGTATCTCATAGTTACTCAAAGTCAGGTTTCTTTTTGTTTTGCCCTTTTTACGGGAAGGCGATACATAGGGATTAATTATTTCTTCATCAAACTTTCAAATTATATTGTTTATGACAACATTGTCATGATGATGGCAGATTTTTAATGTCAATGTCACATTTGGTGTATTTATGTTCCTTTTGTTTCATGGATTTTTTATTCTGAAAATGCACCAGAGGTTGACGCAAGTAATCTACTGAAAAACCCATGCCGACTATTTCTTGCAAGACTCCCAGTTGGCCATTCTTTAACATTGATAAATTCTCTGTTTACAGACACTAGCAACCAGCTGCATCTGTCTGCACTGCACAAGGAATATGAAAATGTTTGCCAGGATTGTCTTGAAGAAATTGAAAAGTTAAAGGTAAGTTTTGTTTTGTTGATTTTAAGAACACTTTTTTGTGTCGCCTGACTAGAGGACATATAAGGAATACTTTGTCAGCGGCGGCATTGTCTGTTGCGGCATCCGTGGCATCGGTGCCATCCAGATTTCCTTGACCAGAGCCTAACTTTGTCACCATAGGTCCAAATGACTCCAAACTTGGTATGCATAAGAACTGTTACTTTACCTTGTTCCGTTTTTGAGTTATTCCCCTTTGATTGATTTTTATAGAGCATTTCTTGTCTGGAGCGTAACTTGTCATAATAGGTTCAAAGACTCCAAACTTGTTATGCATGTTTCTGGCAATGACTCAAAGTGCAATGCACAATAACTGTAGCTCTATCTTCTTCTGTTTTTCAGTTATTCCCCTTGTATTGATATTTATAGAGCATTTCTTGTCTGAGAGTAAATTTGTCACCATAGGTTCAAATGACACCAAACTTGGTATGCATGTTTCTGGCAATACTCAAAGTGCAGTGCACAATAACCGTAACTCTACCTTCTTCTGTTTTTTAGTTATTCCCCTTGTATTGATTTTTATAGAGCATTTTTTGTAGGAGCATAACTTTGTTATCATAGGTTCAGATGACTCCAAAATTGGTTTGCATGTTTTTGGCAATGACTCGAAGTGCAGTGCAATATCACATTTTTTATACAATACATTCAGGCATTCTTTATACATATTTCAGAAAGAACTTGTGGCAACAGGTGTATGTTCTGAGAGTCGTGCCAAGACCGTGGTCGAGGAGTTCATGATACCTCTGGTTGGTGGACGACAGAGAATTTATGAGGAGAACTTAGAAACCATGGAGGTATCTGTCTAATGTATCATTTATTTAGAATCAACATCATAGATATACTTTAATATGAAATACAGTTGAACCTGTCTTAGCAGCCACCTGCATTCAACAACAGCCTGTCTTAAACAGCCAGTTTGGATATGTTCTAAATTGACATTTTGTTCTAATTTTTACCTGTCTTAAACAGCCACCTGTGTTAAGCAGCCACTTTTTGTTACTCACTAAGGTGGCTGCTTTATACAGGTTAGACTGTAATTTCCTTAAAACTTTTTCCTCCTGTGCTAGCAAAATATTTTGTTATGATTAATGTGCATGCAACCTAACAAATCAAAAACGAACAGTTTAGATCCTGATCAGATGGCACAGATGTGCCGGCTGATCTGGATCTAAACTGTTTGCCCATGCAATAAAGGTTTATCTATGGAGGAAAGGGTTCAGTAAGAAATAACTGTCTGTTCTACAGTAATTGTTGTTATTGAGACTAGTTGTGTCATAATTTTACTATAATTTTTATTTTAGATAATGAAAGGAAATGAAGCCATCAAATTTTCATGCTCAAATTGAGTCGAGCATCAAAAAGTTTTATAATCATGGGGCCATATTTCACTAATGGTTTTAATTTGTGCATTTTTTCAAAGGGAAACCACAATAATAAACCATTGTGAAATAAAGTAATTTAACCTTTTCCTCCATAGACACACCTTTATTGCTGGACAAACAGTTTAGACCCAGATCAGCCGGTACATCCATGCAGTCTGATCAGGATCTTAACTGTTCGTTTTTTGATACCTCAGGTTATTTCTGACTAAAATGCGACCAGTGCAGATCCTGATCAGATGGCATGGATGTGCCAGCTGATCTGGATCTACACTGGACGCACATGCGTAAAAATGTGTATTTATGGAGGAAAGGGTTAAAAACAATATCTGTTTATTTCATTATAGAAATCATTAGAGGAGCAGAACCTACAGACAGCTGATCAGCTCAAGTCCTTGTTCAAGTTTGCTCAGGGTGCTGCTCACGTCTGGGACGTACATGAGATTGGCCTGGCCCGTCAGGAGCGCGCTCTTCAGGAGAAACTAGAACAGTGTCGACAGACCCATGATAATCAAAATCAGGTATGTCATTAAATTTGTAAACATAGTAGACTGCTTTGATTTGTAGGCTGATCTGGGTCTACACTGGTCAGATGTTCAGACTGATTTGGTCTACCTTGGTAAGATGTGTTTGTTGATCTGGGTCTACACTGGTCAGATGTTCAGACTGATTTGGTCTACCTTGGTAAGATGTGCTTGTTGATCTGGGTCTACACTGGTCAGATGTTCAGACTGATTTGGTCTACCTTGGTAAGATGTGCTTTGTTGATCTGGGTCTACACTGGTCAGATGTTCAGACTGATTTGGTCTACCTTGGTAAGATGTGTTTGTGTATCTGGGTCTACACTGGTCAGATGTTCAGACTGATTTGGTCTACCTTGGTAAGATGTGTTTGTTGATCTGGGTCTGCATTGGTAAGATGTGCAGGCTGATTTTGGTCCTCACTGGTCAGATAGTTTGGCTGATCTGGATCAACACTGGTCAGATATGTAGGTTGATCTGGTCTTCAGTGATCATATGTGCAACAAATTTCTTTGATTGTCAATTTAAAATACATCAGTCTAGACTTGATTTACAGTGTAGATCCAGATCAGCAGGCACATCCATGCGGTCTGATCCAGACATGGGGCGAATTAAATTTTAATGCTAATGCATTAATAATGCATTACTTTTTGTCAGTTATGCAAGGTAATGATTAATGCAACAGATTAAGCATTATTTTAATGCTAATTTAATGCATTACCTATATCAAAATGCTGTAATGCTTAGCATTATTTGGCATTAATTGGATTGTATTTACTATTGGATTTTGTTGATTCAGTTTATTAATTAATATTTATATTAACAGTAACTTTTTAACATTATCTTATTTATAGCAAGAGAAAACCATGAATATGACAGTTAAGTATTTTGATATGTGTTCACTATTTAGCAAAACAAGATACTGACTATAAGTGAAGCCTTTTCATGAGAATGTTGTAAAGTTTGAACATTTTTATGATTAAGCAATGAGTTCTTAAGCTTAGTTGTCTTAAGAAAATGCTAACTTTAAGACAAATCTATAGCCTGTAATCTTCAAAGCTCTGTCAACAAATACAGCACTATTAAATCATTTCACTGTACACATTCATTGGGATATTTCCCACCAATTGTCAAACACTTAAATATTCCTGAAAATGTTTCTTGGAGAAATTTGTAGTACCAAAAATATTGTTCTGAAATAAGATAGCATCGAAATCAACTTAAACGTTCAGACTTGCACAAAACTGTTGAATCACACACAAAAGAAGTTACTTATCTAACCATTAATTCAGTCTTACCCGATTCATTGTCATTGTAAAATTATTAGAGGCTATGTCAGATTTCAGGAAATCAGCATATAATGCAGATGCAAGTGACATAATTATTTAATTAGACAAGTAGGCAGTGTAGTCCCTTGTCAATACCACACTCTAAATGTGTGAAAACAGCAATAAATCAAAGATAACAAAAGTGTTAAATACTAATATATATGTACTGAGAATAGTTTTGTTGTAAGTGTCTTGAGGTGTCACTTTAGATCTTCACACTTTCAGATTGATACTTTGTATATTAAACTTTGGGGTGATTTTTTTTTGGAAGATGATCCCTTTTGTACATAAATTGACAATTGACTTTTTATTTATTGTAAGTTCACTTGTGAATAAAATAATGCTTAATTTAATGCATTACTTTTTGAAATAATGCTAATTTAATGCATTACTTTCTAAAAATATAGTAATGCTAATTTAATTTAATGCACAAATTTGGCAAATAATGCTAATTTAATGCATTACTTTTAAAAATAATTCGCCCCATGTCTGGTCTGATCAGGATCTGCACTGTTTGCTTTTTTGTTTATTAGGTTATTTCTGACCAATATGCGACCAGTGCAGATCCAGATCAGACAGCACAGATGTGCCGGCTGATCTGGATCTAAACTGGACACACATGCATAAAAACACGTATTTGTGGAGGAAAAGGTTAAAAGTGGGGTTGTCATTTTTTTACTGACAAAAATACTGCACAAATATAAAAGGGCCATTGAAAAACAGGTATTATTTTGGTGGTCTTTATTTTGGTTTGGTCTTTATTTTGGGGTTGTACTGTATTTTAGGAAAAAGAGGCGCACCTGGACATCATAATGGACAGGATGAGACAAGATGCCACAGAGAAAGCTCTCAAAGACAGTCTGACCAAGGCTCTAGAAATGCTGGAGAAAATCCGACATGCGTAAGAATTTTTGTTATCATAACTACTGGGCACTCAACTACTTGGCAATCATGATTTTGAAATTAATACTTTGATGGACTGTAGATTAACAGACACACTAATTTATTCCTTCACTCCATATATAAGTCTTTAAATGTGATTGCAACCAGTGTAGATCCAGATCAGCTAGCTCATCTTTGCCATTCAATCTGGATCTTCATTGATCGCATCTTGGTAAAAAAATAAGCCAGATTGCCCCAGTCTTCATTGCCAAAACTTGACAAAATTAGCTACCTATGACCACACTCTAATGATGGGCATAACATGTGGCAGTTATGACTCTTTCCTGATGGGTTAAAATTTCAGATGACTTTAAATAGTAACCACAGAATGGTACACATCTATTGCAGGTATGAGATATTTCACAAAGACCAGACAAATATTGTTAAACAATACCCAGATATGGTGAAGTCAGAACTGAAGAACTACGATGAAGCGCTGTGTCGCCTCTTTGCTGTAGACAGAAATAAACCTGTAAGTCTCTCATGCTTCTCTCCCATATGAAATCAAAGCACTGAAGGTACTTTTCCCTTCAGTTAAAATCCCAACACAGAAGGTACTGTTCTCTCCAATTAAAATCAAAGCACTGAAGCTTTTCTCTTCAACTAAAATCAAATCACTGAATGTATCTTCTCTTCAATTAAAATCCAAGCACTGAAAGTATCTTTTCTTCAATAAAAATCAAAGCACTGAAGGTACTGTTCTCTCCAATTAAAATATAGCACTGAAGGTACTATTCTCTCCAATTAAAATCAAAGCACTTGAGGAAACTTCTCTCCAATTAAAATCAAAGCACTGAAGGTACTATTCTTTCCAATGAAAATTAAAGAACTGAAGCTTCTCTCCATATGAAATCAAAGCACTGAAGGTACTTTTCTCTCAAATCAAAGCACTTCTTTCGAATTAAAATAAAAGCACTGAAGGTAGCTTCTCTTTAATTAAAATGAAAGCACTGAAGGTAGCTTCTCTCCAGGTAAAATGAAAGCACTGAAGTTAGCTTCGCTCCAGTTAAATCAAAGCACTGATGGTACTTTTTGCTCCAATTAAAATCAAATTTCTAAATGTATCTTCTCACTAATAAAAATCAAAGCACTCAATGTAGCATCTCACCAAAAAAAAATCAAATCACTGAACCTAGCTTCTCTCCAGTTATAATCAAAGTACTGAATGTAGCTTATTTCCAATGAAACTAAAACACTGAAGGTACTATTCTCTCTTGTAAAAAAAATCAAAGCACTGAAGGTGGTGTCTCAACGATTAAAATCAAAGCACTGAAGGGTCTTCAAGGTTTGCATTATCTATGAACAATTTAGAGAAAACTGGAAACAGCTTAACTACTTTCAAACTTGCATGTTACAGATTATAAATAATTTCTATATATAACAAAGGTGTGGTTGATCAATTTGGAAAGATTTTATGTTTTAGATTTTTTTAAGTGAAGGGGATAGTGCAAAGTTGATTAAAAGGGAGTGTATATACCCACTGTGTGACAGTAAAAAATAAATCTAAAGGCCTCCTGGTTACATAACAGGGGTAGTTTAAAATGTTTGTGGTTGACTAATGATGTACATAGGTACACTGACATTTCTCTTTAATTGGAATTTTCTCCTTAGGACAAAAGTCATTTTAATTAATTTAAGTATAAGACATAAATGAGAAATTTTACTAGTACAGTTCTAAAAAGGGATTTTTCCAACCCATTAGATGTAAACATCAAGCTTAAGAGATTTTGTTTGAAAAGAATTTGTCTTACAATCAAAAAATGTAAAATGCTTAGTGTTCTTATTTTGTAAACATTACAGAACTGTGAGGAAGTTTTCACAGACTAAACTTTGGTTGTTTAGTAATTTGTAGATTATTTTAATATGCTTTTAATCTTGTACAAAAGAGGCCCTAAATGGGGTCATCAAACGGACCAATTATTAGAATATTTTCATGCATATATTGGGTAAATCACCTTTTGGTGTAGCTTTAAACTTTTTACTCTGTGGATACAGCTTATGTACAACCAGTGTAGATCCAGATCAGCCTGCACATCCATACTGGGTCTACACCGGTCACTTACAGATTAAACCTTTCCTGTATAGATGCACCTTTATTGCTAGGGCGAACAGTTTAGATCCAGATCAGCCGGCACATCAGTGCCATCTGATCAGGATCTAAAATGTTCACTTTTTGATTCATTAGGTTATTTCTGACCAAAATGCCACCAGTGCAGATCCTGATCAGATGGCACGGATATGCAGGCTGACCTGGATCTACACTGGTCGCACATGCGTAAAATTGCGTATATATCAAGGAAAGGGTTAATTAGTTTTTTCTGACCAAGAAGCAAACAGTGTAGACCTGTGAAGATTGTATAAATTAGCAGGCTGATCTTGATCTACACTGGTTGCACATGGGATAAAAGCTATATTTGTGGAGTAAAAGGATAAACCAATAGTGGCTATGGGGCCTTTTTGTGTTATGTATCAAACTGAAGGATAATTTTTACAACATATAAACTGTCACTTTTTACGCTGCACAGCAAGAACAGGATAACCTAGAGAAAACACCGGAAGAAACAACTCCGGTTGTTCCGGAAGGTACAACTGCAGAAGAAGGGGTAAGATAGGCTATTGTGCCTTTAGTGAAGCATGCTATTCCCCACCTAACTGTAAAATGTAGTCATCCATTTTAATATTTTTATGCCATTTTTGATTTTCAGTTACATACAGCATGTTGTTTTGTTTAAAATGCTAACTCAGTTTTATGATCTGCTTTCAGTAACAATCGTTAACATTATAAAATCATTATCTGCTCTAGATATAAACACGTTCCTCCATAAGTACGCCTTTATGGCTTTAGTGAACAGTGTAGATCTAGATCAGATGGCACAACTGTACAAGTGATCAGGATCTACATTGTTCACTTTTTTATTTCTTAGGTTATTTCTGACCAAAAAGCGAACAGTGCAGATGCTGATGAGATGGCACAGATATGCTGGCTGATCCAAATCTACACTGTTTGCTCATGCAATTAAAGGTGTCTATATGGAGGAAATGGATATGGTTATTTTTAGCAATTTTGTTTAGAATTTTAGGACAAATTATTTGGTTTCGTGTCAAAAGATTAATCTTGTTATTACAAGTAGTATGCTCAGAGATTTCCCTTCACTTTTTTAACAGTTTCATAAAACCAATTTGATGGGGATGTTTTGCAATATTCAGAGTTATAAACCTAACTGTTCTAGTTGGCTTTATATGTGCATAGCCAAAAAAAATTCCCATATGAGCATTATACTCGGACAACTGGACATAGCTATTATTTTTATAAAGATTGGAAAACATTTTGGTTGTGTGTGTGGGTTTCACAATCCAATGTTTTTCATATCCAGATAAATAAAATAAGATATTTATCCAGTTTATATATTTACTCCGCTATTATAATAATAGAAAATATTTTCAAATTCAATCTTAAGAGGAATTTGTGATATTATGGCTTTTTCAATGTTGAAACATCCACACTGACAACAGAACAAATAATGACCACTTTTCCGCAGCAACTTATAGCAATGGTTGTGTCCTCATAATCATCACAAGTCAAAACATTATGCACAGTCCAATAAATTATGGGCGACTTTTATTGTAGCCACACCCGAGACTGAATGTTTTTCATCATAAAATGCAATCAGTCTAAAGGTAGACTTCTACAGATGAGTGTGTTAAACTGAGAACATTGTATTGTATTACTATTTTAGCACTGTATTGTTTTAGCTGAGATAATAAGTAATACAAGAATTATCCCTTTTCTTCTTATATATGCCATTATGGTGTGAGTGGGCAGTATAGATCCAGATCAGCTGGCACATCTGTACCATTTGATATTGATCTGCACTGTTCGCTTTTTAATTCATTAAGTAATTTCTGACCAAAATGTGAACAGTGCAGATCCTGATCAGATGGCACATATTTGCTGGCTGATCTGGATCTACACTGGCCACACATCCTTAAAAAGGTGTATATATGGAGTAAAGGTTTACATCTTGTCATGCCATAACTTCACAGATTGTCAGCATGCTTTGAACTATCTAACATGTGATCCAGCGTCCTGTCATTTTGCCACTATTAGGACATTTGCTGTTTAACCCTTTCCTTGATATATATGCATTTTTATGCATGTGCGAGCAGTGTAGATCTAGACCAGTCGGCACATCCATGCCATCTGATCTGGATCTGCACTGGTCGCATTTTGGTCGGAAATAAGTTAATGAATCAAAAAGCGAACAGTTTAGATCCTGATCAGATGGCATGGATGTGCCGGCAGATCTGGATCTAAACTGTTTGCCCTAGCAAGAAAGGTGTATCTCTACAGGAAAGGGTTAACAGACTGATGTTAATTAAGATGATGAAAACATTGCAAAGGGCACAAAAATAAGCTCAAATTTTACAGTAAGATGTTTTAACTTTGACACTCAAATTTGAAATGATCTTTTTTAACCAACATTATAATGAGAAATTGCCACAAGATATTGTGGATAAGCATTATGTGGTAAAATAGAATTTTTTAACATGCATTTCAAATGAATTTTATACATTATAGTTCTATAATTGCAAACAGAATTTCCTTTGTTTTTGTTGGAGCTTTTATTTCATCTTAACTTAGTGTGCTAACATAACATCCATAGAGGAATGCATTTATCCACTTAACTCTGGTTGGCTTAGAGTATGTTTCATAAAACTTTTATTTAAAATTTGAGCTGATTTTGCCCTTTTTGATGTTTGCCCCCCTTATACTTCCGTCAAATGTTATTATACAGTATAATAATATTTTACAATTTATACATATTTTTCTTTTAATATAATTATAATGTATTAGATGTCTTTATAAAAATAAATAAAGCTAGTATAACTAGTTAGAAAAATCCTTTACTTTTGGGTTTTAGTCTGGCTTATAGGCCTTAGAAGGGTTAGGGTTCACATTTATTTTCTTTTATTTTACAGTTTCTAATTTCAGTTTTACATGTAGCAAACTTAGTTTTAAAATATCTTCCAGTAATGTCGAACCCCTGATGGGGACCTAGACATTTTGCGCGTCTGCTGGGAGACTGTTAGTAAAGAATAAAGATTAAGAATGGATAGGGTTTAAAAGAGCTGTAAAAAAAGAAAGATAGAGGGGTTATGTTAAAAGTAAAAGTGTACTATGTTAGCTTATGGGGAGACATGTCCAACACAGCCTACAGCTTTGTTGAACTGCTCAATCGTCTGACATGAGACAATGTCTGGTGGTAGATTGTTCCAATGGAATATCGCTCGAGGGAAAAAAGAGTATTTGTAATAATCAGTTGTAGCAGTAATAAGTTGATAAGCCAATGGGTGAGAATGTCTTGACTTCCTAGTCATTGGGATAAGGTTTCCAGAAATGGGAATCTCCACAAGAGAGTTGGTTATCTTATACATCATGGCGAGACGACAATCTATGCGCCGTTGATCTAATTTGCGCCAGTGTAGGGACTCAAGCATCTCTGATACACTAGAAAGTCGTCCAAAATCATTCTTGACCCATCGCGCTGCCCTGCGTTGCACTGCCTCGATCTGGTTTGTTAGCGTGTCCGTGTACGGGGACCAGACAGAGGAGCAATACTCCAACTGGGGTCTTACTAACATTTTGTAGGCTGTTGCTTTGAGGGGTTCAGAGTGAGTTTTTATATTCCTGCGCAGGAAGCCCAAGCTACAACTGGCTTTTTTAGTTACTCTGTTAATGTGGGTATCCCAGGTCTAGTCTGATGTAATGTCAACCCCTAGGTATCTAGCCGAGGAGGTTGAAGCCAACTGAATACCATACAAGGAATATTTATTTTGTACCGGTGTTTTGGACCTAGTAACATGGATCACCTGGCATTTGGACGGGTTAAACTCCATATCCCAGTCATGGCTCCATTTTTCAAGTGTGCATAGGTCATTTTGGAGGACTTTTGATTGATTTTTGGATGTGAGTGTTAAGTAGATGGCTGTGTCGTCAGCAAATAGCCTTACTTTGGATTGTATATTTTCTGGTAGGTCATTTATATATGCAAGAAATAGTAGGGGCCCAAGCACCGAGCCTTGAGGAACCCCAGAGGAAACAGGAATGGAAGGAGAGCATATGCCATTTATGACAACTGATTGTTGTCTGTCATCTAGGTAGGCCTTAATCCATTTAAGATTTGAACCTCGAATGCCGTATCTATGGAGTTTTAGAAGAAGTTTTTCATGGCTGACCTTGTCAAAAGCTTTGCTAAAGTCTAATAGGATAAGATCTGTTTGCTTTTTCTGGTAGATGGATTTAACTAGGTCATTTACAAGCATAAGGAGTTGGGTCTCGCAAGAGCGCTTTTCCCTGAAGCCATGCTGTAGCTCATAGAATAGGTTACGACTATTAAAGTATTTGGTTATAGAGGAAGAAACAATATGCTCCAAGGTTTTGCATAAAATGCATGTCAGAGATATAGGCCTATAGTTGGCAGGGTCAGACTTTTCACCCTTCTTGTATACTGGTGAGACGTTTGCTTTTTTCCAGTCAGTTGGGATTTTACTTTCATTTAAAGATTTTTGAAAAAGAATATAGGTATAGGAGAGAGTTCTAATGCCAAAGTTTTTAGGATTATAGGTTTTATCATGTCAGGTCCAGCTACTTTATGGGGATTTAATTTTTTCAGGAGTTTTTCTATACCTCTTGTACTTACTGTTATGTCTGGCATCTCTGATGTTTGGTCATTTCTGTTTTCCTCTATTTTCATCTCACAGAGTGATTTAAGGCTAATTGGTGTTTTAGGACTAAACACAGATTGAAATTGATCATTAAGAATACTTGCTTTTGTTTGGTCATCTTGGAAGGTTTTGTTGTCCTTGCGCAGGGGGGCAACAGATCCTGAGTCTTGTCTAGAGTGTTTCAAAAGTGAAAAGAGCTTTTTTGAATTTGGTTTAGATGTCTCCGAATTTATGTCCAAAATATCTTCAAGGTAGTTTTCATAGCTAATTTTAATTGATTTCTTTGCCAAATGTTTTAAGTCAAGAAATTTCTTTTTATCTTTATGATTACCTGTTTTACGTTGTTTTCTGAAGGCTCTGTCGCGTCTGCGTAGAAGACGTTTAATTTTCTGGTTGATCCAAGGTAGGCTATTTTTTGAGGATGACATTCTAGTTGGAATAAATTTATTAGTTAATGAGGTCAGAGTGGAGTGAAAATCTAGCCAAAGATGTTCAATATCAAGGTTTTCGTATTTACCTGTATGTAGCATGTCCTGGTGATACGATACTAGTGAGTGTTTCATCTGGTCCCAGTCTGCTTTTTTGAAAAGAGGGATTTTCCGAGGTGTTTGTTTCAGAATTTTAGCTGAGGTTGACACTTGTATTTGGACAATATCATGGTCACTTATGCCAGGCAGAATATTAACTCTATTTACCAGTGTTGGATTGTTAGTAAAAAATAGGTCGAGAATATTTGATTGGCGAGTTGGTAGTAGAACCATTTGTGTTAGATTTATGTCATTAAATTTATCAACTATTTCTTTATAATAAGATTGGTACTTGCACTCAGCAGTGGGGCATGACTTGTCCCAGTCCATCTTTGGGAGATTCATGTCACCAGCTACCCATATGTGGCAATTTAATTTCTGGGCCTTATCTAAAGATTTTGCAAATTCAGTAGAACTGTGGGTGTCATATTCATGGGGTTTATAATAAGCACCAATTAGTAATGATTTATTTCCAAAGAGGTCTATTATTACCCAGAGGTCCTCACAATCAGACTGGATCTGGGGCATTGCCTGTGCGATGATGTTATTTCGCACCGAGATAAATACACCACCACCATTTTGATTTAGTCGGTCTCTGCGAAAAGGGATATACCCCTGGTCTGGACTAAAGATTTCATTATCAAAATGTTTAGGTTTTAGCCATGATTCGGTTCCAATAATAATATCAGGCTTTGTTGAATCAATGAGATTGGCATATTCTAGCTTTTTATCTACTATTGACCTACAGTTTATGACAAGGACTTTTAGAGATCTGCGTATTTTGTTTTTAGTATTATTCCTAGGATTCTTAGTTGCTGACAGGTTTACAGGTCTTGAAATTACTTTGGGATTAGGGGTGGATGTTTTTGGAGAGAGTGTTTGACTAATGGTTTCAGATTGGTTAAGTTTTTCAAATGAATTATATGATTCAAATGATTCTAGACTAAGGGTATGGTTGCTGGTGATGTTGAGGTTTTCACATTTTGTGCACTTCCAAACACCAACTTTGGAGTCATTTGCCAGTCTGTCATACATTGACTCACTCACATTTTCACAATTTGCATGGAACCAGGTGAAGCACCCCTCACACTCTATGCCTTTGCATGTCCATGTGACAGGTGTCTCACATATTCCACAGGGGAAAACAGTAGAGTTACCTTCAAGGTACTCATGAGTCTGAACTGGTCCGGGGTTTTTCTCAACATCTAGAGACAGCGCAATCAGTAGCAGCGCGAGGAAAAAGAGAGTTTTTCGAGCACATCTGCCTTTTTGCATTTGAGGCTGAACCCATATCCATTTATTTTTTATGGCGAGTGCTAGTTGGTATTTCGTCCAATGTTTGAATAGATGGGTGGGGAACCCGGTTTTCTCGTGAACAGTAAGGATACCAAAGAGAACAATGACAGCAAGTAAAAACATGTCTCTGACTCCACTGGCAGTAATCAATTTTACGTAGAAGAATAATTTACCTTGTTTGAATTTCTAATGCCAACAAATCTTCGTAGTAAACTAGTTTTACTTGCAAAAGCATCAGGCCGGAAGTTTACCACAGGCTTAGATGTCCAGACGCGAAAACAGCTGATCGAGTGGAAAATCAAAAATTTACCTAACATACGCAGAAAGTTTCAATGATGGTGAATTATAAAAGATTGAATATGTCAAACGAAATGTTTCTGGGCATGTCTCACCACAAAAACCTTCACCAAATGTTGAAAATTAGCAGAAATTTAGGAGAGAGAAAAATTTTCCAGCTCTGTTATTTGTAGGAATTTTCCTCTTTTGTTCATATAAGTTTGTTTTCAAAAGAAGAAACTTCAGAAAATTATATGGAATATTTCTTTGATGTTATTTATGCAAGTTGTTGATACAAATTTGCAAATGTAGATAATTTACATTCTTATTAATTTAGGCAATTCTGCTGTTAAATAAAATGAATAAAACAATAAAATTAATTGGATGAAAATTGTATTTAAATCAAACATTTGTTAAGCTGACACACTTTTTCTTCACATCAAGAAAGGTAGAATTTAATAAGAAATATAAAGTTTCTAGTGACTTTTTGTTAGAAAGACACTAGGGTTTAGTTGGTCAAAGTTTTAAATTTGCCAAAAAGGAAAAAAAGATATAGGATTAAGGGTGACAACTTTTGGAATGTGTTTCTAATATTGATAATAATGCTTGCCAATAGTTTAAATTCTTGTTAATGAAATTAGCATGTAACAAATGAACTGTGTTGACTTGGACAAAAGTTTACACCACTTTTTTTTATGAACGGTGACTGCATTTATTTTCGTGGGAATAAAATTTGATGTTTTTGAAAAGCAGCATTTATGTGGGTTCTGAAATTTGTGATTTTTCTTTTTCCAAATATGTTCACAATTTAATGTACTGTAGTATCATTTAATTTCACAGGGACGAATTTTTTGCGCAAAACCCGTAAATAACATATTCGCGGGGGAATGAATTTGCGCTACTGTTATTTCCTATAAACACTGTAAAATGGTTTAATTTCACTGGGGTTGAATTTTGTGCTCTTGTCGTTCCATGAATAATGCAAAAATTAAACCCCCGCAAAAATAACATGATTTAACAGTAATATTTTTGTGAGTTTAAGTTCGGGGATTGATCTTGTTGAAATTCACCAAGAAATTAGTTACCCCCTAAAATTAATGGTTTTTTTATGGTATTAGACAGCATTGATGAAAAAGATTTTCAGTGATCATGATACAATGTCGCTGCAGAGGTTAGCGACAATGCCCTGGGAATATTATTAATTTCAACATTGCAGGTGTACAACAAATGCTTGTTATTTATTCTAGGTTGAAACAAAGCCCCCGAAGAAGAAGTTAACTCTTGCTAAGCTGCAGAAGAAAGAACCCGTAAGTAGTGAATTTCTTTTAAAACTTAACTAACCTGATTGTAGGACTACCAGTTGTAACGTGGAGACTGTGGTATCATTGCATTTTGCAAGGCATAATTTTTGCGCATATGACACAAATGACACTTTTGCGCAGGCATAAATTTGCACAGTTGTATAGGATAACATATTATGTGCATGATATGTGATTTCATGCACACAGCTTAGCATGAAATAATCAAACATTAAACCCACAAAAAAATATAATGATACCACAGTATGACAAAGATTTATGCTTTACTACACAAGGATATGGGTAACATCCCTTAGGCAATTAGTGTAGATCCAGATCAGCCTGCACATCCCTGTTATCTGATCTGGATCTACACTGCCACTGATATTTTATCAGAAATAATATGATGAATGTAAAAGTGACTATTGTAGATCTGTTCAGTCTGCATGAGTGTGAATGCTGACCTAGATCTACACTGGTTGCACATGGGATTGAACCAAAGGGTCATGATGACAGCAACATCTTCATGTAACAGAGTTTTGTCCATTTTTTGTACTTGGATTTTGTCACAAAAACTTGTCGGTTCTGATAAAGACACCAGGGTGACACAAGTGTTCAACTGAACACCCATCTGTTTTTTGTGTTGTTTTTTTTTTTCAATAGTTTGACATACAAATTCCATTTAAACTAATAATCATTAAAAATATAAATAAACTTTCACTGTAGATGTCACATTTCTTTTAAACATTAAAATAGCTTGCCACGCCAAAGGTTTGTGAATTATTGTCATTAATTTTGTATCATCACCTTTGAAGTCCTTGAAACCTAGTTTTCTCTTGCCTGGTACACACAATTTAGATTTCACTTTTCTAAGCACATAGCGTCACTTAACCCTTTCTTCCATAGTTAAACCTTTATTGCATGGGCGAATAGTTTAGATCCAGATCAGTCATGCCTTCTGAACTGGATCTAAACTGTTTACTTTTTTATTCATTAGGCTGTTTCCGACCAAAATTCATCCAATGCAGATCCTGATCAGACCAGACCGATGTGCTGATCTGGATCTACACTGGTCGCACATGTATAAAAATGTGTATATGTGGAGGAAAGGGTTAAACAAGTTGTGCAGATTATTTATGCCACTGATCATCTAAAATGGCTGTCATTGGATGTTTGCCTAAATCTCCTTAAAATGTATACATTTTCCAAACAAGCAATGGACAGATTTTGAAATTATCTACGTCACAGTGGTGTGCAAAAGCCAGTATTCAGTGTTTAAAAAGAAAAAAAAGCAACTATAATTTATAGAATATGAACAGAAATGTCAAAAAAATCATTACATATTAAGTGAATTACAAAGATTTACTCCACCAGTGTATGATTTTGGCTTGTATTGTAATAATTCAAAAAAGAGTATACAAAATCAAGTGATGTAAACAAAATTCCCATCTTTAGTGCCTTGGGCTTGGATGTAAACAAGTCTTATTGATGTGTACCGCTGATGTCTTTATCTTTGTTTTCCCACCTCTTTATAATAAAACCAATGAGCTGAACACAAGAGAAAAACACTTTTGTGTCACTTTTATTTGTGTAAGATTGATTGTTCTGCTTTTTTTTATTGGCAGATATTTTCTAAGAAGGATTTAAACCATACTGAAGACAGTAAGACTCCATATCCAATTTTGTTTGCAATGGTCCTGCAAACAACAGTGATCTCATTAAGAGGGGGTTGAGGGGGGGGGGGGGGGGGGGCGAAAAAAACTCTAACAAGGATAAAAACCTCTTCTGGAGACCGATTCTCCAGCTTGCAGTGATCTCATTAAAAAGTGGGGGGATGGGATTTCTGCCATGGATATTGACCATTGGCATATGACCAGGATACTTTAGTATAATGGCTGCTGTTTTGTATGATTTGAGCCCAGACGTCCTTTTACTTTCATAAAAACCCCTTCTTGTTTGAAAGTTTGAGCTTGTGATTGGTCAGTTTGGTGACTGTTTCAGCCAATCATCTGCTTGAGACTATAGACTGATGGTCTCTGGTCTGAGTTTTTTATTTGGGTTTGGTCCTTGGCCTATATAATTAAAACCCCTGCAAAATACACATCTATACAAGTCCATTTTTATTTTGGTTAACCTTTTCCTCCATAAATATACCTTTTTTGCGTGTGCGAACAGTGTAGATCCAGATCAGCCGGCGCATCCAATGCCATCTGATCAGGATCTGCACTGTTCCCTTTATGATTTGTTAGGTTATCTCTGACCAAAATGTGACCAGTGCAGATCCTGATCAGACGGCACGGATGTACCGGCTGATCAATATCTACACTGGTTGCACATTCCTAAAAATGTGTATATATGGAGGAAAGGGTTAAATTTAACTTAAAACTTCTTTTCTGTTTCGGTATGTCTTCCTCTTGGTAAAATATAGCGATACTTTTTGCAGGTTATCTCCAATTTTAACATGAAATATTAATTACTTATAACTCAACATGAGAATTAATGTGAAAAAAAGATCCTACTTAAATGACATAATTAACAGCAGATTGTATATTACATTTGCATAATAGTAACCTACGGTTCTTTTATCCTAAATACACTCAGGTAATTACACTTTTATCAAATAGATCAAATCTGTACCTTTCTTAAGATTAATTAAGCTACATGTATTTAAATCTGTGCTATAAACTTTGTACAATGTATTTCATTATAAACGCACCTGGGGCGTAACATTTTCAGAAAGCGAGTGCATATTATTATTGTCATATAATTTTTTTTATTCTTAGATTCTGAAGGATATTGGATAATAAATATGGATTAACAGATTTTTTCCCTAAAAATAACATGGGGGCATTTTTTAAGGGGAGGGGCATTTAAAAAGTATTTTATGGTAATTGAATTTACAAAAGAGAAACCTAAGGCATATACTTAAATCATTTGTACAAGTACAAGCCTGCTGGTGTGTAATTCTAACTGTAATAACTGCAGACAAAAAACAGTAATTGCAAACAGGCAACCACAGAGATTTAAACAACATTGTATTGTGACTAAGATGTTGCTAAATAAGCAAGCAGATCTTTTGTCAGTGTGTCTTGCGCAGACTGCAGCATCACTTGCTATTGTTGATCAGAAGTAAAGGTAAATGGCGTAAGAGTCATGCTCATGTACCAGTCATTATAAGAAATCTTAGCTGGTCTCCTAAACAGCCTGGAAGCCTTAGATAGTGAAACCAAAGAATCATGTTTTCTGTTTTACTGCAGTACCAGCAACAAAAATGATTTGAATATGTCACCAAAATGGTAATCACCTCATCTCATGTTGGCCATATTGAATTTTAGCTTAGAATTCTATTGTTAGACTGTCTTCACACTGGTTTTTCAATAAATTGATACATAGTTTTTATTCAATAACATTGATGAGTTTAATAAATTTGGTGGCCATTTTTGAGTTAAACCAAAAGGAGAGTTTTCCAAAATGCCTCCATATCCAATCTTTTCTAACAATTTGCAGTTTATTTTGTCTTTTTTTCCATAAGCTGCTATAATAAAAGCAGTATTTAAGCTACTTAACTACACTAATCTTATAATTTTGAAGTCGGACACTATGTTTTCAAATAAATATTTTATTGAAATCTCATGTCTACTACATTTGAAAATAATAGCAGTTTACACAATATAGATATCCAATGGTGACAGATTATTTCAGAGGTCTCATTATCAGCCCTGCAATTTTGGTAAATTTAAATGTGAATTAACTACAATTTCATTTTGTTTGCTTAACTTTATTTTCTAGAGATTAATTACATTATCAGTATCAACTAACAAAAATTAAAAAAAATCAATATATATTTCTTGTGAAATGTTGAAAATAAAATCCAGTGTCTTTTAAGAGTTTTGACACGCATGTTCACATTTTTGTATGTCTGTGATGATAATCTGGGTCAATATCATCAAATTCATCGCTCATTTTTCTTGACTTTTGTTGATACGATTTATCCCCGTTTCTCAACTTTTCGCTGTCCTGCCTGAACAAGGGGTTTACAACTTGAGTATTATCCTCTCGGAACTCAGGGGATTCAACCGTCCATTTATTTTGAAGTTCTCTCAGATCTTCCATATGTTGTTTAGCAAGAGCCCGCGGTCCCATTGTCCAGTGGGTGTTTACGGTGTCATCTCTATTGTCCGGAAATGATAAACCTTTGGGGTTAGCACCAATTAATAAAGGTAGTTCTATTTTAAGCTCTTTACCACCTGCTAGCTCAACTCTGTATTGAAATATATATCTCAGATCTATGATATCACAACAATCCAAGCGTGACTCGGGAACATATGCAGGAATGTTGATTCTAACATTCTGCCACCGTCGACTATCACCATCCATTAGTTCAAAGTCATCTCGACGTTTGTTTACAATTTGTCGAAATGAAGCGACATTTTTCTGTGCACGATAATTACTTATCATGATCAGTGCACCTTGTATGGCAGTTATCCTAACTGGGCTGCGATTGTGAACCTCGGCTTGTAACAAGATATCATCACCAGGAACAAACCCAGTCTGATTCAAGCTAATGTTAGCTTTCACTTTTCCCCATGAACACATGGCAAAATATGTTTTTGCTACACTTAGTTCTTTAGGCTCGGCAGTTTCCTCCGGCAGAATGTATTTACGCATTACAAGGAATGGTTCGGTAGCTATCGATGTTTCGCCAGGCTTCTCACCTTGCACCACAGCTTTCAGAATGTATGTTACACTTCCAAATTTTCCGATGAATGATGACGGAATATTCTCCGGAAGTTGATATTCAAAAGGAAATTCATGATTGCCTTTGTCTAGGTACCGAGCTTTGCCTTTTTCGTTAAAAACAGCCTGAAATGAATTACCGGTAATTACCATATAACATAACATAGTACTAGAGGTATATTAAAGTTCCTCCAAATTTGTTCTTGTGAGTTTGTTTTATCTTAAAGTAATTGGCAATTGTAAAGAATTTGTTTTTAATAATTTTTTGAAAAATGAAAAAAACAACTACTTTTTGCTGCATGGAACCTAAATATTTTACGTATTTTTCTAATGGTAGAATTTTAACATTAGAAACTTGTGGCTAGATTATTTCTAAAAATAGAATGTCAACATATTAACCTTGTGGCTGGACTATTATTTCTAAAAATAGAATTTAAAAATTAGAACCTTGTGGCTAGATTATATTTCTAAAAATATAATTTCATCATTAGAACCTTGTGGCTATATTAATAATGTAGATACCTGTGTCGCGTCAATATAATTCTCACTGGACTGCATCTGTCCGCTATATTCATCCTCCCAGGCACATATAGCCTCGCCGGTGATGGTGAGGAACACAGTTTGTACGAGGGTACTGCGGAACAGATGTAAACCTGAAATGGTTGAATGTTGTGTTAATATGACAGCAATGTTTGTCACTGAAAATTGCAGATTGGTGCTTTAATAGTGTCTTTTAACTATATGATTAATGGATTTGATAGAGCTGTGTTTGAGACTGGGCTCAAGGTTATTAAACTGAGAATGGAACCAGTCTGTGAGCTCAAGATTCGTAGTGGTTACTTCTAAGATTTGGATCAGTTTCAAATTAAGCAAATTTCTGAGATTTCAGTCTGGTTTTTCTCAACCAGTCTTCATGTTAAGCAGCTGATATTGCTAATAGTATTGCTTAGCACAGCTAATACCACCTGTGCCCAGTGTAGACCAAGATCAGCTAGCCTGGACACATGTGTCCAGTCTAATCAGGGTCTACACTATTTGCTAGGTATTTATTTGATGAATTTCTGCAAAAACGTCCTTATGACAGGCTGAAACTGTTCTTAATGAGGATGTAAATGATCATCACATTGATGGAGTAAGTTATTGAAGGAGTGTTACTAATTTACAGGTAACACTTGGTTGACTACAACCCACACAGAAATATTTAATGTTATTTCGTAATAGGTCTAATATTTCAAATAGTGTTACTAACGCTTTATTAAAATTTGAATGAATGTTTACATTTAAGTAACGGAAGTATATGCAGTGCAGTCTAAACTGGTTTTCTTGACCAAATTTGTAAAGCTTTATTGTTATTTTCATGCATTTTAAATCTAGGTAGTCCAAGCACCTGAAATGCCAGTAATTTATACAAAATTCTGCACTTATAAAAGAAGTTTTTACTTTGCTCTGTATGCACTTGGAACTGGGAATCCTAAACTGTTTAAGTGATGTAAACAGAAAGAAATATTACATGGGTGACCAGTGTAGATCCAGATCAGCAAGCACACCCATGCCATCTGGTCAGGATCTTCACTGTTCATTTGGTTACTTCTGACCAAGAAGTGATCAGTATAGATCCAGATCAGATGGTGCATATCTGGATCTGGATTTACACAGGTAACCCATGGGATAGAAAATGTATCCATGAAGTAAAGGGTAAAACACTTATTTCTTGATTTGAAATATTAAAACAATTACTGTAATACTTACAGATTTTTCCTCGGATTATCTCCCCTGGTTGGTATTGATACTGTTCATCAATATCATGTTCAAGATTTATCGTCAGGCTCTCAAAAATTGATTGACGATTGGCAGCCATGTTTTTCTCCCTATCTTGTCATTATATCCACTCTTGTTCTCTTGATATTAAGTTTTTTCTGAAAAATTACAAGTTGATGGTTAGAAACCTGCAATAGTTCTCACACCCCAAGATTATTTATTACTTTATCTTTCACAAACCCCTTTGTAACTATGCATTTAACATTTATATAAAGTATTTACTGTTCGTACCCGGTCAAGAAGTTTTAATGTATATATTTGATAAAAGATTTGTGTGATAAAACAATTTTCTCTTCTGTTTAAACCCAAGGGCGTGTCATTTTTCATATTGTTTGTGTTGTAAATTTGTCATGGCAATTATTTACATTAGATTATTATCGGTAAAAAAATACATTATTGAAGAAGTAGGTAAATATTTAGGTGGTAAAATATTCTCAATTGCTTGAGCTACAGAGCATAGAATTTACTTGCTGAATACTGTTACAGTATATGAACTCAACGTTTATAGCCATTAACGTAACAAAATGCACTGAAAAATTAGATTTTGTTAATACATCAAAATACCTTTAAACTGAAAATTGTGTTTCAATAAATCTTTCACCCTTTTGTGGCAAATTGTTAAAAAATTCTAAATCCATAAAAAGTGTGTGTTGTAAAGTGCATACAAGTTAATCAATTTCTTTAGTTAACAATTTACTGAAGATATAGAGGTTTTATTGGGTGTGAACAAGTGAGGATCCAGTCTCACTGTTTACTGAAGATATAGAGGTTTTATTGGGTGTGAACAAGTGAGGATCCAGTCTCACTGTTTACTGAAGATATAGAGGTTTTATTAGGTGTGAACAAGTGATGATCCAGTCTAACTGTTTACTGAAGATATAGAGGTTTTATTAGGTGTGAACAAGTGATGATCCAGTCTAACTGGCATATTCATGCTAACTGATCTAGATCTACACTGGTTGCCCATTTGAAATAAAAGTTTAAATTATAAACCTTTACCTGCTGAAGTTTTGTACCGAGTGTTTTCTTTTAATAATTAACCCTTTCCTCCATAAATATGCATTTTTTGCGCCTGTGCAACCGGTGTAGAACCAGATCAGCTGGCACATCCATGCCATCTGATCAGGATCTGCACTGGTCGCATTTTGGTCAGAATTAACCTAACAAATCAAAAAGGGAACTGTGTAGATCCTGATCAGATGGCATGGATGTGCGGGCTGATCTGGATCTAAACTGTACGCCCACACAATAAATGTGTATCTATGAAGGAAATGGTTAAATAAACAAAATAGTTTGTTTTTTTAACCTTTCAATAGGGTCACAATATTTGGTTAATTTTTGCTTTAGATTAACTGTTGTATTGTTTTATCAAATATTTTACTTTTTTCTATACATTCGGTTAACTTAAACTTATCTTCAATAAAGAAAAGTTTTGGGTGTGAATTTATGGGTTTTTTTTTTTACATAAAATTCAAATTATACGCCTGACAGAATTTAAATTGATGTTCAACTTCCCAATGTTGTCCAGTCACGATTATGTTAATGCTTTTATGAAAATCTATATTTTCCCTGTTACTGCATTTTTGCCATTTACCTTGGCAATATCTTCACATTTTTTTTTATCTCAATCTCACATTGACTTTCTACTTTGTGTAAAAACTGACAGAAGGTGTCAAAACACACAATGTAAAAGACTTCAAACCTTTCCTCCTTAAATACACATTTTTACGCATAACCAGTGTAGATCCAGATCAGCCGGCACATCCATGCCTTCTAATCAGGATCTGCACTGGTCGCATTTTGGTCAGAAATAATGCTGAATCAAATAGCGAACAGTTTACATCTTAATCAGATGGCACAGATGTGCCGGCTTATCTGGATCTAAACTGTTCGCCCATGCAATTATGGTGTGTCTATGAAGGAAAGGGTTAAGATAACCTTCTTTAAACCATTTACTTCATAAATATGCTTTTATAGCAAGGGCAAATAGTGTAGATTCGAATCAAACTGCACATCCATGCCGTCAGATCAGGACCTGTACTTTTTGCTTTTAGATTCATTAGGATGTTTCTGACCAATAAGAGATCTGTGTAGATCAGATATGACAGCATGGATGTGCTTACAGATCTGGATCTACACTGTCCATTTAATTTAAGTCATTTATATGGAGTAAAGGGTAAACCTAAGTTACTCCATGGATATGGTTTATGTCCAATTTGTGACCATTGTAGATCCAGATCAGCCTGCACATCCATGCTGTCTTACAATGTTCAGAGAAACAATAATCTTTAAGAAATTATTATACCCTATTTTTGTAGCCAACTGATATTGCCTGATCACGGTGACCAGTTTTTGCACACAAACATGCAATAAATATGTTTGTGATATTCTTCGGTAAGTGATTGGTTGTCAATATCTGATATCAGCTGATGCTCGTAAATGTCTACTGTTGATGAAAACTAGGCCCAGGCTTGTCAACTAACTGATATTTTATAATGTTTAATGATAAGGCCAAAACAATATCTTATTAAAGCTATCAATTACGTTTTTCTGTACTGTCTTCTCAAGACTTAAATGGACTTGACTTTCACGAAATGCTGAATCCAACATTGCAAAACTGTTGAAACCATTATCCAATCTCAACAAACTGTTTGGCTGTTACTGAGAATAGTCACTGAATAGACCAATTGGAAGCTTGAGATCTGAGTCTGGTTTCCATTCTTAATTTTTAATTTTGGAGCCTGGAGTCTTTGAACTTAAGCAACTGAAATTCCAGACAGCCACCAAATGATATTGGTTTTGCAATCACAAACGCAGTTCCTCATTTTGTAGCCTTATGTTTTCAATAATCTAGAAACATTACTTCATCTCTAACATTATTTACTTAACCCTTTCCTGTACAGATACGCATTTTTACGCATGTGCGACCAGTGTAGATCCAGATCAGCCGGCACATCCGTGCCGTCTGATCAGGATCTGCACTGGTCGCATTTTGGTCAGAAATAACCTAATGAATCAAGAAGCGAACAGTTTAGATCCTGATCAGACGGCACGGATGTGCCGGCTGATCTGGATCTAAACTGTTCGCCCTAGCAATAAAGGTGTATCTGTACAGGAAAGGGTTAAATTTCAATTAATCACAGATTTGTTGGGTTTCTTTATAAATTAGAGTTTTTAATCAATTTTTGATGTGGAGGATGTGATTTATAATTGAAAATAGCATGTTGTTGCTTTTAAGACTGTTTTCCTTTCATAATAAAAAGATTACATTTAAGCACATCTTTGAATTATTCTGTCACTAGTTGTTGTAAAAAGCAAGCCAGCATTAATTTTGTTTGATATCAATATGGCTATTCTCATCTAAAGACATCACAACATTTCAAGAATGGAGAATATTTCTGAGTGTTAAATATCAAATCAAATCAAATCAAATCATTTTATTGGTTTAAATCCAAACAAACAGGATTGTTACCACAACAGTACAAAGACAATACAAACATACAATGCATATTAATGTAATTATAATCAAAAGTAATAAATAGAGAAATATACAACAAGCGGTGATTGTTAATCCAGTATGTGGATTTCCATTCCGTAACAGTGCTTGCTTGTTAAACTATAAACATAACCCTATGATAACTTTGACAGTCTTAATTGATATAAATTATGAATGCTGTAAATGCATATTTTTAAAATATCAATGTCAGTACATGAATTGCCTAAAATAAATTGCAATTTCTCTCCATCATTAAGCAAACTAAATGATGGTACACAGTCATTCAACAGATTAACCATATTATTCCTTTCTGTCTGCAGCTCATTACATTTCAAAACAAAGTGTATCTCATCTTCAACTTCTAATTTACAAAGAGGACAGGTACGCTCCTCTAAAGGAATATTTAGGTGGTGTCCTTTTTCAATTAACAAATTGCTATTACTTATTCTTAATTTGACAAAAGTGGATACTGCTTTTCTGTCAGCATTAACTAACAAATATTTTTCTAATTCATATTTTGTTTTAATATTTCTGTAAGTTCTAAGTTTGTTTCCATTTGGTTTTGAGTTATCAGAATATTTGAATATCAGAATTTAATCAGTCATTTATTGGTTTCTGCAATTATTGGGATTTGAAAAGGCACCCACAGATTCTTTAAAATAAGTGTGATGCCCTTTGTTTTTCATACCTTGATAAACGCAATAGATTATTGATTCAGGTCCTTTCATTTGTCTAAGATGTGCAGCAACAGCTTTCAGCATTCATTAATCACAGATTATTTGTGTAAATAAAAATGACATGGCTATAATAACTTTTCTGATTTATAGAAACACGTTTAATCTTCATATATTCGTTGAATGCACATGAATTGAATGAGTTTACTTGGTAAAGTTTTGACATTAAGGTGTTTAAAATAAGATTTATTTTCATTTTGCTGTCAAAATTGATGCTTTCTTGCTAATTGTTTGCAAGTGTATTGTGCATTAAATTATAATTCAGCCTAAATGAACGTCAGAGTGCACAATGAAGTCATCCAACTGTGTATGTGTAAAACCTTATGAGCCGAATGATGCTAGAATACGTATTTGATAATAATTTCGACATTTACAGTATTTTGCTATTTTATTTTATTTTAAATTTTAACACTTAATTCACTCCATATATTCTCATTTTATCACAGTTGCAGACAGTGTAGATAAAGATCAGTCAGTATATTTGTGCCATCTGATCAGGATTTCAACTTTTAGCTTTTTGGTCAGAAATAACCTAATAAACCAAAATGCCAACGGTGTAGATCCTGATCAGATGGCACGGATGTGCTGGCTCACCTAGATCTACACTGCTCACTCACAAAATAAAGGTAAATCTATGGAGTAAAGTGTTGAATTTTAATTTTCTCTGTGTATTTGCTTAGTTACAAAATGTGACTACATTATTTATTTATACCTGTGAAATGTTTAATAAGCAATGTCATCTGTGTGTTTAACCAACAATGATGAACTGTCAATTGTAAAAATCAATATCTGTCTTGTTAAATATTTGTTGACATTTGATTTACAACATTTAATGAGCAAAGGTTTTGTTAAAAGTGCAAATCTTCAGCCGATCAATGAGCAAAATTGTTGAATGCTGTCTATATTTTGTTTGCATAAATTTGAAATGTTTTCCAGTGCAACATCCATAATGGATTGTTACAATATACTGAATACTCAGTCATAGAAATGAATACTAAATTTTTCTTTTCATATTTATACCCTAATTAATCCTTTTTATGGACTTCTCTGTTGGTATTATCAGATTATCATAGGACATACAAAAGTAACAGGTGTCAGTTCTACATTGTAAAATTCCAAAAGCAAAATCGGGCAAATATGTCGCAGGTATAAATCAGTAGAGAGCTTGATCCATTATAGGAAAAAATAGACAATTTTAGGGTTAATTGTTTGTCAACATTTAAAAAGGCAAATCGGAAAAAGAGCTTAAAAAGAAATACAATTTAAACAAAATACTGCTTTGACTTGAAATCAATAGACAGATACAATATTGACCCGATACTGGTAAAGCATTTGAATAGAAACTACCCTTATCGATGTATTGTATGTTTTATTTATACATTTGTAAATTTTACAAAACAACTTTTTACAGCATATTTGTCCCCAACAAATTCAGTATCTGTTTTTACCTTAATCACTGATCAATGTTTTCAATAAATCCAGATGCTTCCTGGTGCAAAATTTCTGTTGAAAAGCTTATCGCTTTATTAAAAAATCACAATCCACGTTTGTTTTATTCCATATAAGTCAACATAACTTCACAAGATTTTCACTATTTTTGATAAATGAAGTGAAATACAAGCTAATATCTGACGTTTTCTTCACGCAATATCACCCAGGTATGCAGCAGTTTGGTGTAATAATGGACAAGTAATACACTAGTATTTGAAAAGGATTTTCTATTGACAAACTGGTTTTGGTGATCAACCATGCATGCGCAGTTAGGATAATCAAAAATTCTACTTTGTAAAATATAGGCCAAGCTTAAAGATTTTATTGATTTTCCGCCAATATAATTATGTTATACACTAACCATAAATTCTTAAACACCATGTTAAAAGTGATCAAACTTTGAAAAGATACAGTGCATCATTTAAATTGTGTCGTCTTCAAACTTGTGAACTTTTTTTTCAGTGGCTGATGTAGAAGATTTATTTTGAATATTAGGACATTTAGAAAATCAGTAAAGACTTAAAGTATGAATTTTGGCCACAATAAAAGTTAAAAACATAACATCCATGTTTTGTAAAAGAAATTCATAAGTCAGAGAAATAATAGTGATAGAAAGTGTGAGCCCCACTTAAACTTTCAATCCGTGGGATATGGCTGTTCCCATGGGCAAACAGTGTAAATATAGATCTGTAGTAATGTGCACAAATCAAGATCTACTCTGTTCAATTTATTAATAAGATTCATTATGTTTTTCACACCACAAAGTTGAAAGTGTAGATCCAGATCTGATGTGCCAGATCAGATTATTCTTTGGTGACTTTTGATCTAGATCTCCACTACAGTGAAACCCGCCTTAGCAGCCACCTGCCAATAGCAACCACCTGTCTTAAACAGCCTGTTTGAATATGTCCTAAACTGACATTAAATTTGTTCTCATTTTAACCCGTCTTTAACAGCCACCTGTATAGAGCATCCACTTTTTGTCACCCCCTTGGGTGGCTGCTAAAGACAGGTTTGACTGTATTTCCACTTGTGATAAAACCCATACATATGGAGTTAAAATTTTAAGTTGTGGTGATCAATATTAGAATCATTGTTTTTCATACACCTGACAGTATTTAAGACTATTTCATTGGCATTTACAATATGCATACATCTGACATTGACCGAGAAGCAATTATTTGCATACACCAGTACTGAAATTAAGAAACTTTTCATTTGCCTTGCAGTTACTTGGAAATAATTGTATTTGAATGCCAAGTTTTGAGTTTGTGTTTTATTAAAGTAAATATGATACTTCTATGAATTGTTGTTGTGTTTTTTTTCATTTTAATGAGAAAATAGTTTGTTTGGCCTTACCTTTTGACATCTGCAGTGGTGCATTAATGCATGGTAAGATAGTTTTACATGTCAGGCCAAACCTTAAAAAGATATTTGTTTCTGTAACTAAACAGTTTTTTAAATTTGTATGTGAACAATGTTTGGTTTATCTTAACCCTTCACTCTTTCCTCCATAGACACACCTTTATTGCAGGGGTGAACAGTTTACATCCAGATCAGCCGGCTGATCAGGATCTAAACTGTTTGCTTTTTGATTTGTTAGGTTATTTCAGACCAAAATGTGACCAGTGCAGATCCTGATCAGATGGCATGGATGTGCCGGCTGATCTGGATCTACACTGGTTGCACATGTGTATAAATGCGTATATATGGAGGAAAAGGTTAACTCCATGGGATATGCTTTTCTCCCATGGGTGAACAGCGGAAATCCAGATCTGTGTGGTCCGATCTTTTTGCTTTAGATTCATAAAGTTATTTCTTACCAATAAGCGACCAGTGTACATCCAGATCAGATGGCACAGATCTACACAGGTCACCCAACTGATACAACCTGTGTACAAAGAGTTAATGTAATCTATTTTAAAAGCATTTGTTTCTTGAATTGTTGTTATTTGTAATAAGTATTGCAAAACCCAGCCGCATAAACAAAATTGTAATTGTAAATGTTTGATTTAAAGTTTTGTTATAGATTTTACTGATAAAACCAACAATTTTTTTCCCCATACTATGGTGTGCCAAACCTTTTGATAAGATGTTATCCATTAATCAGCTGAATCTTGTTTTTACAGTATTACTTTTGTTTGAACAAACATTGACCCCCTGAGTAAAATTATGTTCACTTGATCTTTTCAATTGATCCTATTGCAGGGTTTGTATTGAAAATCAATGGCAAATATCAATACCTGTTTTAAATAATTAATTTGTAACATTACTATGATAATACTTTGATTGAATACCAGATAGCAGGTTATTTCTGCGGTAGCAATATTTCTGCGTCTTTTTGAAGTCTTTAGATGAAATCGCAGAAATATAATCCAGCAAAAATTTCATTTGCAAAATAATTAACTCATTTTCAAACTGGAGTCACCATGTCCCAGATATTACGCTTTTTTGTTTAAAAGCTTTTTTGTTAATATTATTTTTAACCAATAACTTGTATTTGTTACTCATTGCCCAGGATCTTAATCTAAGATTAGTCTTAGAACTTAAGTTTGTTAGTCAGTTTGTTGAGACTTGTCTTAATTTCGGCGGGTTACATGATGAAGATCTTGGTTATGTTCTGTATAATGTGACATTTTGTTTTGTCTGTTATAGGCTAAAGATCTGCCATCAGCACTGAGTGAAGTTCTAAAGACCAAGAAAGGTACGACGTTCTATGTTCTCACTGTGGCCGGAGAGCATGGCATTCCTGCCGAGAAACCAAGTGATAAGGACGAGCAAGAGGAACCAGAGGGCCAGGCTTTCATGACGGAAGTCTCCAATGTGTCTGTGGAGAAGAGTGGGAAACCAGACTACATCAAGATGGTTGATATACCCGATGTTGCCTTGATGGACATTAAAAAAATGTGAGTTGATTTGGGATGATTCAAAATTAAATATGAAGATACACTATTTAGGGCTTGGATCAAAATGGGACTATGTACATCATATATATATAGGCGGCACACCATGGGAAAAGGTACCTTCGGTCATAGTTTTAGACTTTTTATTTGTTACTATATTTACAATAAAATTACAACTTAATTTTATTTTCTTCTAACGAAAATGTGATTTCGTTGCAAATTTTGACAATAAAGTGGTATTTTTACCACTAAATAAATAATAATTAATGTCGTCTGCTCTACTTTATGACGTCATTTCACAGATTGACGTCAACTGTCCAAAGTTACTTTTTCCTGTGACGCGCCCCATATGAGTTAGAACGGTATTTCACAAAGCCCTTGATGTAAGCCATGTGATCATAATTTCAGGGGTTTGATTCCCAGTATGGGCTTATCAATTACTGATAATTCACCTGTAATTTGTGCTTAAGAATTGCCAGGTATTTTGTTTCCCTGGCAGTATCTTCTTTTCATGATCATCCTTTGCAAGTTAACAATGCATATTTTGATACCGTATAACGGGTTATTTCTGCGGGTGCAATATTTATATGTTTCTGTGGTCTTTGGATGAAATCGCAGAAATATATCCAGCAGAAAAAAAATCCAGCAAAAATTTAGATCGCAAAATATTATATCGTTTTCAAACTTAAATCACCGGAGTAGCGATGTCTGAGATAATCCAGTTCACAATACAGATGTGGTAAAATAATTATGGACAATTACCATTAATCATTATCTGATAAGCATTGTATACATGCGACATTTGCTCAAACATTTCTCAAACATTCAATTCAGTTGAAAAGTTGTTTGATAATTGTTATTCTTTGATAAATAATATCTTTGCAATTTTTTGATAGAATAAAATAAATTGAGTAACAATTATTGACCCATGAATAAAAAGATTGAATTATGTACAGATTGTCTTCCTAAGGATGTTAATATCACAGTCTTGTTATTCTTATGACACCTTACTCAATTCGATCCACAGAAATTTATCCTTCATTGAAAACGAAAACGCACAAATAAAAAACACAGAAATTTTTGCATCCATTTTTGTGGGCAAAACGCAGAAATTTATGGCCGCAAAAATTACCCGCTAAACGGTACTGTTTGTTAACAGCACCTTAAAACAAAAGTAACTGAAATGGATTTTTTGAAAGGCTTGATCATTATTTCATCGTTTTATTTTTAAATTATTGTTTTTTCAGCATTCGTATGAATTTCTTGAATCATCTTGAAGATTGGACAGAGCAGGCCGCTGAGAGAGCCAGTAGTGTGGTCGTTGCCAAGGTGATACAATTTGATAATTCCATATGAATATAGATGTCAACAAATTTTTGAAATTCACAAATCACAACATATTTTCAGCTCCAATTTGTGATGCGCATATCACAATATTATTTTCGGCTCCAATTTTTTATGCACAGTTTACATCTGAAATCATCTTTACGCTGAATGTTCCCAATATTATAGATGCACTTTATTCCTACATGTGTGTTATACACAGTGGAATACGGTAATACCATTGTATTGTCTCAGGAGAAATGTTTGATTTGTCCCCAATAAGCAAACAATTTGCAAAACTTAACATAATACATAATTATCCCTTTTCTCCATATATACACATGTTTACGCATGTGCAACCAGTGTAGATCCAGATCAGCTGGCTCATCTGTGCCATCTGATCAGGATCTTCACTGGTAGCATTTTGGTCAGAAATAACCTAACAAATCAAAAGGTGAACAGTTTAGATCCTGATCAGATGGCATGGATGTGCTGGCTGATCTGGATCTAAACTGTTCGCCCATGCAAAAAAGGTGTATCTATGGAGGAAAGGGTTATTCAGGTTATAGAACCCACAACTTCAGTGATATTCCACAACTAGATAATGACAGATTGCTCATATTAAAATTCAATATGAACATATGTTGCGTACCCATTAGTTACCCAGAAAGTGTTTATTAGATTCATGTTGTTTATATTACACAGAGGTTACTGGAATTTATTTACAGAACAAGAATAGAGTGGTCGGGTTCAATTTACACTCCACAGAAAAAAATTAGGGTCACAAAAATGTATGCTACTTGACAGAAAAACATTATAACTGTGTTCAAAGTTGTTTTTCGTGTTTTTTTTAGTTCTTATAAATTACCCTATACTCCATGGGACATGACATAAAGCAATATCATGTGAACAGTGTAGATCCAGATCAGCTGGCTCTTTCCTGCTTTCTGATCAGGATCTATGCTGATTGCTTTTTGATTCATGAGGTAATTTCTGGTCAAGAAGCAGTATAAATTCTGATCAGATGGTAATGATGTGCTGGCAGATCTGGATCTACACTCTTCCCACATGTGACAAAATCTGCATAATTTTATGCTCTAAAGGGTTAATAACATCAGAACTTAACCTTCAATACAATATATTAAATATTCAAGATTTTGTTCAATCACCTGTTACATAAAAACCACAGTCATGTACTTATGAGGAACACAATATTTTACAATTGATTCTAAATTAATTTTGTTTAGTGAAGTATCTTTGAATTTCCCCAAAAATTATAAAATATAAAAATGATTTGTTTTTTGCTGTCACAGTAGATTGAAAAGCTTAAAAATATATTTACTTACCTTTAAGTGATGATCTCCTGAGTGATTGTGTATCTGTGTATCTATGAGACACTCGTCAGATATGTACTGTTTTCTACATAATATTATGTGACATTTTATGTTGTTAAAATTTAAAAAATGGCCCATCTTTTTATGGTGAATTGAAACTGAAATCCAGAACCATCTTTTTAACAGATTGATTTCAATTGTGACAGAGAACTTATCTCACTTTGGTTTGTTCTGACAGTTGTTATGTGTGTGAGCAGTTGATGTGTGATAAACATTCCTGTCACGTTGTAATTTGCTTTTGTCTATATATATGATTGTGACACTTTATCAGTTTGCTACATGAATGCCCCTTTAATCACATCCATATGGAGTTTGATCTGATTCAACACTGTTTGGTTTTGAATGTAGCTAAAAGTGAACAATGATCCTGTTGGGATTGCATGGATTTTCAGTTTGCTCTGGAGCTACACTGGTTGCACATGGGATAAACAGTCACATAAGATCTATTATGATATAGTAATAACTCTTTACTGTACAAGTGCAATACAATTGAACCTGCTTTAGCAGCCATCTGCATTCTGAACAACCACCTGTCTTAAACCAGTTTAAATATGTTGTAAATTGCCATTTTGTTCTTATGTTTACCAGTCTTGAGCAGCCACCTGTGTTAAGCAGCCACTTTTGTCACTTGCTTGGACGGCTGCTTAATACAGGTTTGACTGTATATTGAACTTATTTTTAGACATATTAAAATGTTTTAATTGACTTTCAGTGTGAGGAACTGAACAGTGAGCTAGACCTGAGGTTACATCTTCACAAACCTCGAGCTAGACGAGCAGAGTACGATGTTCATAATGTCAGAGCAGGTAATCTATTGACTTAATACAGAACATGTCATTTCCTCAGGATTGAAGACAAACATATGGGGCGTGTCATGGGAAAAGGTACATTCGGGCATCGACGTCAATTCTTGAAATTACATAATTAAGTTGAGCAGAGGACATTATTTATTATGCATTTCGCGTTTAAAATAAAATTATGTTGTTAAAATGTGTAACAAAATTGCCAATATGTTATGAGACAATAATAGATAATTGTAAGATCTTTCCAAAATATAGTAACAACAAAAATGTCTAAAAATATGACTGAATGCACCTTTTCCCATGACACGCCCCATATGAACTCTGGTTTGTGATTGATCAGTTCAGAGACACGATTCCACGAGAAAAAATCAACTGATTAAGGTTGAAAACCAGACCAAGGATCATGAAGTAAAATCAGTCGCCATTTCAGCCAATGAGATTCTTGAGATTTGAGACTGGTTTCCAATCTAATATTAGAATAAATATAATTAATATTAGTAACAAGGGTTTTGAAAAATAAAGGCCTGAACCAAGAATTGAACCTGGGACCCCTCGAATGCCCGTCCGACGCTCTACCACGTCGCCATAAAATTAGCTTAATGGCGAGTTAGTACAAGTGCGGTACTAACTCAACCATAGCCAGGTTACATATAACTTATAGTCACCCTGTTTCAGAAGCTGTGATGCCCCTGGGGTGTTTAAAAGGAATGTTATGATAATTTTGGTTTATCAGCAAAATGCTTTACAAATTTTGATAAACAAAACTGTATTGGACTACGTGATATTTGTTTTAAATTATTACATACAATGCTATAGGATAGGTGTGGTTTGAAAATGATAGACAGCGTTATTTAACATCTGTGCTCTGTTCATACAGGAATTCAGATTTTTTCTTGGATATGTATGTATATGATCTACTCTTCATTTCAGCGGAGTTGGTAATGCACTCAGAGAGAGTGACCCGGCATTGTAAAGGTATACAGCAGGCCCTGACAGAGGTCAGGAGCCGCTTTACCAGCATGACCCAAGAGCACAATGACCTGGCAGCTAAGTTCAGACAAGACATTGAGGCCCTGGAAGTGGTTTTTATAAATGCTACAAAAGCTTCCAAGTGAGTTAATAATTTGTTAAAAAGTAGCTTAAATTATTCTGATGTCAATCTTCTAAGTGAACTTTAAGCAGCAAATAAATTTGGATTTTGTTAATGCATTTATATTCGTGTAAATATAATTTAGCAGTTTTCTTTAATATAGAAATTTGTTATAAAATTAGTTTGTTTTTTTTTAAATTGTGTTTTTCATTTTTCTCAAAACAATTATTAATTATTTCATGGACATTTTAAATTTACTGATTGAACTGACAAAATATTAATTCCTCAAGAATATAATAGAATTGACGTCAGTATTTAAAAAAAAATTAATAGAAATGGACAGCAGTGATCTTAATAGGGGAGTGGTCTAAATTCTGGGCTAGAAAATAGAGCAAAACTGTTCAAAGGGACATTAAAATTGTGGTCTTATTACTGGAGTGGTCTTAATGAAGGATTTCTCTGTTTTAACTAATTAATATTTACACTTCAACTTTTTCTGTGATGATGAAGTCTTATTCACGTTTTGAAACATGTTTTGATTATGGATGCAAGCTCGTTTTGCCACAAGTTGCTTCGAAAAAGCGTGCTTTGTTGTCAACATGGATGTACCAACAGCCATTTGAAAAAGCCATAATTTCACTTATTCTTCTCATAATTTCTGTATTAATGAGAACAATTAAATATATTATTGAATCAATATTTGATTGTTTTCATTTGGATATGAAAAGCAGTTGGATTGTTATAAATAGGTGAGAAGCCCAATGGGCTTCACACATTTTAATCTACACAATTGTTTTTCATACATAAAATGAAAACCCTCAAATATTGATTCAATCCTTCATGAAATCTTTTAATATTCCCTGACAGATTGTACAGCTTGAAGAACCAGCTGAACTTAGAGCTGGACAAGTTTATGTCGGTTATCCGAGCTTCCTTACGCCAGTTCCGGCAACATCTCGACGAGACTCTACAGATGCTGAGAGAATCCAATGCTAGATTTATCAAATCTTTCAAGTAAGTGACTGCGTTCAACTTCTCATAAACCTTTACTTCAGGCTTTTATCACTTGGGTGACTGTGCAGTCTGATCAAGATTCTTGGTTACAATAATCTAATCAATCCGAAAGTGACTAGTATAGACCTAAATCAGAATGCATCTGGTTATACACATGTGGCACATTTAATTTAAGCTATATACATGGTGTAAAGGGTTAAGCTTATATTGTCATAACTTGTAAAATAAATCACACTGGAATTCACCAAAAAATATATTACACTGATTGCCATTTGATCTTGGTTAAATTACACACTTCATACATATAAAATTTACCCTTTACTCCATAGATATGCCTTCTATCACATGGGCATCCTGGGAAGGACCAGATCAGCATGCACATCAATGTAGTCTGATCTAAATCTACACTGGTCACTTCTTGGTATGAAGTAAAATTAGAATATATCAGCCAGCGAATTGCACTGTTGGCATTCGCAATAAAAGTCATGTCTGTGGAGTAAATGGTAAAGAATATTGTCAGATCAGGGTTTAGTTTTGCCAGTTTTGGGGTGAATTTACTACCTGTTTCTATTTGAAAAATTGCCATGCTCTCAAGAAACTAAGAAGTTTTGGACATTTAGGAGACTGTATGTATTTCTTGTAAGTCCTCCTTTGGCAAGCCTGTCTTGAATAGAAGCCATCAAACAATGATATTTTTTTAAGCAATCAAACCATCTAACATTACAGAGTCTTCAGTGATGGAGGTAACTTTTGTCCAGAGGAGATTGAAGAGTATCGTAAACGTCTGGATAAAATGGCAGGAAATATTGATAAATCTGAAGGTGCTGTGATGTCCGATCTAGAAGACATGGAATCCAAGAGACTTGAACAAGCTACCAAAGTGGCCATGGAGTTTGAAGATAGGTAGGATACTGCTAGTGAAAACATTTTTTTCATCTTTGAAGTATTATGCCAGTCCTTTGCCCAAGTTAAGAGAAAAATCTCAAACACTAGTTTGTGTTTGGTCAAACTGAGAATTAAATAAGATTTCAGCCAATCAACTGCTTGAGATTGGAGTCTAGAAGACTGGTTTCCAATCTCAATTTTATAGTTTCACTGGGGTTACACTTTAAGATTAATGCATGTCAGGTATAGAAACTTAGGCTAATCAATGATTGGTAGGAAAATTTTGTACGGTAATCTGTTAAATCATGCTGAAAAACTTCCCGTTGATGAATACTTATTTTTTATCTCTTAAGCATAATGCCAGACCTTGGCCCAAGTTTAGAGAAAAATCTCAAAACACTTTCTATTGATTAAAAACTTCCCGTTGATGAATACTGATTTTTTTAATCTCTTAATCATAATGCCAGACCTTGGCCCAAGTTTAGAGAAAAATCTCAAAACACTTTCTATTGATTGTTGAACAAATGATCTTTTATCCAGATTCAAGAGTCACATGTTCGACCTGATCTTCATGGAGAAGATAGCGCGCTGGTTGACTAACACACAGGTCAAGATTAAATCAGAGGTTGCCAATAGCAACAGTCAGGCGCAGAAGCTTGCACAGCACCTGAATGACATTGAGCGAAGGATAGATGCTTGTGAAAGACCAAATCTTGATAAGGAGGTAAATTATTTGCACCTTAACCCTTTCCTCCATAGACACATCCATGACATCTGATCAGGATCTGTACTGTTTGCTATTTGATTTGTTAGGTTATTTCTGACCAAAAAGCGACTAGTGTAGATCCTGATCAGACAACATGGATGGGCTGGCTGATCTGGATCTACACTGGTCGCACATGCATAAAAATTCGTATATATGGAGGAAAGGGTTAAAACATTACATCAAGGTTCACAAGATACTATTAAGAACTGAGATGGTATTCTGGCTATTTTTAATGCCTTAACCCTTTCCTCCATAGACACACCTTTATTGTGTGGGCGAACAGTGTACATCCAGATCAGACGGCACAGATCAGGATCTGTACCGTTTGCTATTTGATTTATTAGGTTATTTTTTACCAAAAAGCGACCAGTGCAGATCCTGATCAGATGGCACGGATGTGCCGGCTTATCTGGATCTACACTGGTTGCACATGCGTAAAAATGTGTATATATGGAGGAAAGGGTTCAAACATTACATCAAGGTTCACGAGATACTGTTATGAACTGAGATGATATTCTGGCTATTTTTAATGTCTAAATTGATAAACATTTCAATACAAATACATTTTGATTTAGATTTTTAATTTTTTTTATGCTTTTGCATAGTCCTATGAAATCACTGTTCAAAATGTAACAGCATTAGAGTTGTCATAGTTAAGACCTTTTTTTAAAAAACTAAAATTTACCATTATCATCCCAAAGATTTTGTGAGCATGGGAATACATTGTACATGATATTTTGAACTAGGCATTGTCAAAAAAATAACTGCAGGCAAAATGTTGATGGATTAAAAGCTGTTCTGGCCATGGACAAAAGCCTGCATGAAATTGTAAATGACTAGAGGTATTTTTAATTAATTTAAGTAAGTTGTTCTTATTGCATTGTATAATCCATGTGGTCCATATTAAATACTTTGTTATTTGACAGCAAATCACAGCTGAACAACTCAATGACAGTCTGAAGGGAGTGTTTGAGTCGTTCCAGGAAAGGGCAGAATATCTGAATTGCCTAAAAGACCTCTCCATGCGGCCTCCTTCGGGAACAATGCAGGGGGCGCCAGCAGTTGGTATGAGCCCTTTGTCAAAATGTCACAGTGTAACAATAATGCCTAAAGTTGTGTCAACATTTCTGTGTAGGTACAGCATGAACAAGCAGTGAAATCTCTTTCAGAACAGTGTAAACATCACTTTTTGGTGTCACCTGCGATAGCAGGTAGACACATAGGGATCCATTAGTAACAGACAGTGAAACTTAATGTTGCCTATAACTTTGAAAGTAATTGTTCACCTAATACTTGGAATATATAATCTTTATGAACAAAACTTTAGGAGACAACAAGAAAGATAACTATTTCTTCATATTTTTGAGCCCCTTCCAAAAGCAACTTAAGGCAACACCAAATTCTAGTATTTCATTGTCTGAGCAAATTTACTGAAAAGCATACAAGGAAAACTAGTTCATGTTGTAATCCACAAGTTGTTGTCATAGTTACAGAAAAAAGATAGCTTTTATACTTTGGTATTTCAAGAATTAACCCAAAAAAAATTAATGTTCATTGATATTATGTAAAGTTTATGGGTGTGTTTTAATAAAGAACGAAGAGCTCTGGGAATACAGGTGTTTATAAATCTGCTGCAGCATGTAAACTCTTTTCACAAGATACTGTCCAAGAGAACTAAACTGATAGCTTATTTGATATTCACAAAGTGGCGTGTTTTATAATCGTGATTGGCACTACACTACAATATTAAAGCATTACCAGTAATATGATATGGGGCGCATCACGGGAAAAGGTATCTTCGGACAGTTAATGTCAATCTTTAAAATGACGTCAATTTTGAGTAGACAGCATTTATTGTTATGCATTTCACGGTATTGTTAAAATGTGTAACAATATCACATTTTAGTTATAAGAAAATGATTTGTAGTTGGAAGTTCTTTCTAAATTTAGTAAAAACTAAAATATCACAAAAAATGACCAAAGGTACCTATTTCCATGACATGCCCCATATTATTAACAAAACATAAACATTTTGACTTGAAATATTTCATCCTTAAAAGAAGGCTTTAAAACTATATACATGACTGGAATTCTGAAGAAGGGTTCAAATACTACAGATAAACTGAGTTTGCAAGATTTTAATTAAAATACTTTTCTGCAGGAGCACGTGTCGGCTTTGTCCAGGATGTCGGTCCGACTCCCATCAGTAAAGCCGGGAAACAGCCAACAGAAGATCCCTCTGTGGGAGTCATCAAGGGGATAATGAAGTAAGACATTGACCCAAGATCATAAAACTAAATCAGGACACCAGTCTCAAATCTCATGCATCCGATTGGCTGAAATGGTGACTTGATGCCTTTCAGCCAGTCAGATGACTGAGATTTGAGACTGGTCTCCAATCATTATTGCTGCAAGCATTGTTCTTTTCAAGTAAATCATATAACATGGAGGATAAAACAAAAACCTATGAAGATGCAGTAAACAACAGAATTAACAATCTTTAATGAAATTTACAAAAGTGTGCAGTTCCAATATTTTTGAACAAGTGTAAAAAAAATTGTTCTGATTCCACAGCAAATGTGTAACTTTGCTTCAAAGGGTCTGTTTTCTACAGAAACATTTATCTTCATTTTGTTTTATAAAGGATGATTCTGTTAGGAAAACAATCAAATGAATAATGATAAAATAGACTATATTCACAATTATAGAATTACTGAAATATTAATGTATTATGCAGTAGTATATACATTTACCTTGTGAAATTAATAATGATTCGAGTTAAAACAATCACAAGTAATGTTTTATAATTTATCAATAAATTAAATATTAATCAATTAATTTAATATTAATCAATTGATTAAGTATAAATCAATTAGTTTAATATTTAATCAATTAATTCAATATTAATCAATTAATTCAATATTAATCAATTAATTTAATATTAATCAATTAATTTAATGAAAAGATTGATTTCCAACACTATAAGCCTGGGAATTGCACACTCCGCTCTGCTCCATATTTTGCCTTTTATCACATGTGCAAACATTGTTGATTTCAATCAGCCTGCATATATGTGCTGTCTGGTCTCGATCTACACGGTTTGCTACTTGGCCAGAAATAACTTATTAATCTTAAAGCATAGTGTAGATCCTGATCAGATTGCACAAATGTGTAGGTTGATCTTGATATACACTGTTTGCCCAATTAATGTGATTGATAAATGGCGTGTCTATGGACTAAAGGGTTTACCTACTCCAGGGTAAAACTAGGTGATTGTTGTTGTAGCTGGTTTTATTTCTGTTTTGTTTTCAGGTCCAACAAGAGCAAGATGAGATTTGGACTTGATGCAGATTTAGATGGTGAAGTTTCACAAAGTTAGTGTTGTACTCACACTACTCACATGCTTTAACCTCCTAATCTTAATGTGGGGTATAGGGAGATACATAGGGGTCAATCAGAAGTATAGGGGTCATGGAGATCTATAAGGATCTAGGAGATGTTTAGGGATCAAGGAAATGTAAAGGGGTCAAGGAGATATATAGGGGTCAAGGAAATATATAGGGTTCAAGAAAATATATAGGGCTCAAGAAGATGTATAGGGGTCAATGAAATATATAGGGTTCAAGATGTATAGGGGTCAAGGAGCTGTAAAGGGGTCTAGGAGATATATAGGGGACATAAGGGGTCAAGGAAATACACTCGTCAAAAGTTCTAAGTGCACACTTTTAAATTTTGAATATCTCAAAGTAAACATATTCTAATTGAATGAAAGTTTTACATTATGTTAATTATGATCAAACAAAAATATATTTTTGAAAACCGTGCATATGTTTTATGCATTACGTCATCCACGTTGGCATACGCTATTTATGCGTTATCCCCGTGCGGCAATCGAAATTTATTTTTTTACAATCGTTTTTGTTTTTCACATGTTCACCGACTCCAGACAAACACGAAAAACACACCAACAAATTGTAACCATGGAACGGTTGACGTCAGCAGACAACGACATTGCCGTCAAAATTATTTTCACTGGCACAAGTTCAAATTTGTTGTAAAAAATCTTGGCGGTTTTCGTAAATGCAAAAGAAATACCTTATTTTTGCATATTTTATTAATTTGAGAAGAAAATCAAACGATATTATTTTCTAGATTGATTACGTTGCTGACGTTGAACGCTGACGTTACTAAATAAAAATTTAAAACTAAAATTTAAAGAAATTCAATAAACTTTAAAAGCGAATTATTCAAAAATGACGTTTATTTGGTCAAAAAGCGTGTCCGAAAATTGGTCAATTTTATCGAAATGAATACATTTTTTTTGTTCGGAAAGGCTGTTACACATCTATCATAGAAAATTGCATCATCCCAAACTGCTAGACAATTCAAAAACTTTTGGCACAAAACATTGTGAAAAAAACATGGAAGTTTCTCCTTCAAATCCTGTATAAACGTTATGGATAAAATAGAGAAGAGTGCGTTGGCTCATCGTGCCCTGCAGACCATTACAAAGCTACAGGTAGGTATTTCAATGCAATGGAATGGAAAACTACAGTACGAGTATTTCCTTTAAATGTACATTAAATTTAAATTTTACAGAGATGAGAAAACGATTACAAATTATAGCCGATGCGATAATAATTAAATTGAGAATTGCTCTCTGAGTACAAGTGAGCTAAAATGTTATTATTTTTTAATCTGGTTAAGCAGACTTAAATCTATAAGTGTACTTTAATAGAATACTGATTCTTCTTCATTGTAATTTACACTATTTTGAAAGATTCAATCAAATAAGTTGAAAAATTAACATTTATCAAGTGTGCACTTAGAACTTTTGACTAGTGTATATAAGGTCAAGGAGGTGTATAGGGGTAAAGGAGGTGTATAGGGGTCAAGGAGATAAATGGGCATCTGAACAAAAGCAAAAAATGTAGATCCAGATCAGATATCAAAGTTGTGACAGCTGATCTGGATCTACAATGTTTGAATATGCAATAAAACTTGAATATATTAAGGGTTAATCAGATGACCCTATTATACCTAGGTTAGAATATTGTTTAATTAATCATTGAAGTGTTTAAATTGTGGTAAATACACTGCTGACTCTTCAAAATGTGGTCCTATTTAAGATCGCAGTGCATTTAGGTTAGAATATTGTTTTATTAACCATTGAAGTGTTAAAATCGCGGTAAATACATTGCAGACACTTTATAATGTGGTCCATTTAAGATCGCTGTGCATTAAAACGCAGTCGCACCATGGATCCTCTATTTATTTTAAGTGCATTTTTTACCATGAAATGGCAGATAATTGAAACTGGAAGTCATTATTCTAACGTACATTTATAATGCACACATTTTGTCCTTAAAAAAACTTTAAACACCTTTTGCAGTGACTGCTTGCACATTTACCGTTAATGAATATATCCATTACTGTAGATTTCTTACAGTTGTTACAAATTATTAATTTTGAAAATCTTTAATCACCTTGAGATGTATTATTGGCTCAGCTATGAAATCATTTGATCTACAAAGTAGTGTGCTTGTGACATATTTAGCTAGTTGAAAGTGTTTAATGATGCAATAATACTGAAATATGACGCTAGAAATGAAATCGGGATGTAATTTATAAATTATTGAATATGTTTGCAATGGTTAGTGTTTTTGTGTCGCCTTCGATAGCAGGTAGACACATAGGGATCCTATTGTCTGTCGGCGTCGTCGGCGTCGGCGGCCTCAGCGTCGTCGGCGTCGTCAGGTAGTCCCCAAGCTTTAACATGTAACTTAATGTGGCCTATAACTTTGAAAGTACTTGTCCTATTCACTTCATACTTGGAATATATCATCAGCATGAACACAGCGATCCGTTCCAACAAGAACGATAACTCCCCTTTGGCTATTTTATGAGTAATGCCCCTTTCAAATGCAACTTTAACATGAAACTTAATGTGGCCTATTACTTTGAAAGTACTTGTCCTATTCACTTCATACTTGGAAAATATCATCGGCATGAACACAGCGATCTGTGACAACAAGCACGATAACTCTTCTGTCACTATTTTATGAGTTATGCCCCTTTCAAATGCAACTTTATTATGAAACTTAATGTGGCCTATAACTTTGAAAGTACTTGTCCTATTCACTTCATACTTGGAATATATCATCAGCATGAACACAGTGATCTGTGCCAACAAGAACGATAACTCCTCTTTCACTATTTTATGAGTTGTGCCCCTTTCAAATGCAACTTTAACATGAAACTTAATGTGGCCTATAACTTTGAAAGTACTTGTCCTATTCACTTCATACTTGAAATATATCATCAGCATGAACACAGCGATCCATGACAACAAGAACGATAACTCCAGTTTCACTATTTTATGAGTTATGCCCCTTTCAAATGCAACTTTAACATGAAACTTAATGTGGCCTATAACTTTAAAAGTACTTGTCCTATTCGCTTCATACTTGGAATATATCATCAGCATGAACACAGCGATCCGTTCCAAGAAGAACGATAACTCCTCTTTCACTATTATATGAGTTATGCCCCTTTCAAATGCAACTTTAACATGAAACTTAATGTGGCCTATAACTTTGAAAGTACTTGTCCTATTCACTTCATACTTGGAATATATCATCAGCATGAACACAGCGATCCGTTCCAACAAGAACGATAACTCCTCTTTTACTATTATATGAGTTATGCCCCTTTCAAATGCAACTTTAACATGAAACTTAATGTGGCCTATAACTTTGAAAGTACTTGTGCTATTCACTTCATACTAGGAATATATCATCAGCATGAACAAAGCCATCAGTGACAACAAGAACGATAACTCCAGTCTCACTATTTTATGAGTTATGCCCCTTTCAAATGTAATTTTAACGTGAAACTTAATGTGACCTATAACTTTGAAAGTACTTGTCCTATTCACTTCATACTTTAAATATATCATCAGCATAAACAACCCCATCTGTGTCAACAAGAATGATAACTCCGGTTCCAATAAGTTTTGAGTTGTGCCCCTTTCAAGTACCACTTTAACATGAAATTTAATGTTGCCTATAACTTTGAAAGAACTTATCCCTTTCACTTAAACCATCTGTGACGACAAGAATGATAACTTCAGTTTCAATATTTTTTTAGTTATGCCCCTTTCCAATGCAACTTTAACCTGAAACTTAATGTTGCCTATAACTTTGAAAGTACTTGTCCTATTCATTTCATACTTGGAATATATCATCAGCATGAACAATGCCATCTATGACAACAAGAATGATAACTCCAGTTTCAATATTTTTTGAGTTATGCCCCTTTCAATGCAACTTTAACCTGAAACTTAATGTTGCCTATAACTTTCAAATTGAAAGTACTTGTCCTATTCACTTCATACTTAGAATATATCATCAGCATGAACAATGCCATCTGTGACGACAAGAGTGATAACTCCAGTTTCAATATTTTGAGTTATGCCCCTTTCAAATGCAACTTAAACATGAAACTTAGTGTTGCCTGTAAAATGGAAAGTACTTGTTCAATTCACTTAATACTTTGAATAATTCATCTGCATTTACAAACCAATTTTTGAAGATGATAACTCAGGTTTCAGCTATTCCCCTTTTAAATGCATTTTAGATGACAGATGTATTCAGTGGTGTAGTATTGAAATCAACTTAAATAAAAAAAAAAATTATATATGATTAAACATAGGCCCACATTTCAACTTTTTCTATGCAGGCGACACATGTGTTCCGCGGAACACAACATTCTAGTTATAATTATTTTTCATTCACATTTGTAAATGTCGCTGAGTTTGTGTCATAATAATATTGAAATTTCTGCAAGCATAAAAACATATGGCATTTACATAATACATGTAATAACTGTTTGCACGGGTAAATCGGGACATTCAGGGGGGGCGGGGGGATATAAAGCAGTTTCACTTATTAACATGGTCGTGATGATGGACCCATTGTACAGGGTTATAAAGAGACTGCTGGGTACTATGAAATGGAGCTTAATATCTATATGCAAATGACCACAGAATAAATAAATGACATAATTTCACAGGAGTTTGCAAATCGGATCTGGACTACACGAATTATAGCAGATTATCAGGTTACTGTACAGCTTATAACATCTTTAGTCAGTTGACTTTCTTCAGTTTATTTACAAGACATTGTTTAACCCTTGACTACAAATATACAAGTTTATGGCATGTTTGACCAGTGTAGATACAGATCAGCTGGCACATCTGTGATCAGGATCTGCACTGTTCGCTTTTTGGTCAGAAATAACCTGATATATCAAAAAGCGAGCAGTGCAGATCCTAATCAGACAGTATGGATTTGCCAGCTGATGTGGATCTACACAGTTTGCCAATTGCCTCTATGTATCGTAAAATTCCTATTAAACGCCCCTCCCCTAATAAAGGCCCCCTCATGTTATTTTTAGAATAAAAAAGAGTTTCATCTACTGTGGTATCATTTTATTTAGCGATGGCTTAATTTTCGCGTATTTCACGCTCGGGCCAGTGCGCTAATTTAAAACCTAAGCTAAAATTTAACCAAAAAGTTCCACATAGGTATCCGAAACATGCTATGTCCGAATGGACCTACACTTTATATATAGTTGCCCGTATCGCTATTTGATATTAATTTGAAGTATCGAATAATTATGTTAATAAAGAAAATAAAATTAGTTATAACTGTCGAATTTCTGTTGGAATATGTTTAATGTTACTTCAAAACTTGAATTACAATTTAGTCCGCGCATTTAGGTCAGGTCACGTTTTACTAAACAGTATTGTTGTCATCTCATTTTTAATTTATCAACACTTTTTTGAGTAACTGTTTTGCAATTAATTGACACTTCATACAATAAAACGGGTTCGAAATTTAACTTGCCAATGATGATATGAATGGTCCAGATAGATGGATCAAACAGGTCCCCTGTCAATTAGCAGCGCCGAATAAACAGCGGTCCGATATTTGACTAACAAAGGAAGTGGTAATTGACAGAGGGCCAACTGACACATGATGAGCTCGCATGTTCAAATAAACAAAAGGTATTGATAACGGGTCAGTAAAATGTCGATAATCCTTTTTTGGAAAAATTGCATTTGCGCGAATTTACGTCCGCGCGAAACAGTCTTTTTCGGCGATTGCGCGAAATTTCGTGCCAGCGCAATTAAATGATACACCACAGTACATTAAATTATTCCAATATCCTTCAGAATTTAATTATTGTATTTAAAAAAATCCTTATACATTTTTGGCTACCCCTTTTTGGAAAATGTGACGCCGCTGGAAGCTTTTAAAAGGAATTTTACGGTTTATTATGGAGTTCAGGGTTAGGAATTATTAAGTCAGTGTTACAGGTACAGTGGGATACTGGGAGGAGCCGAGGTTTATTTTTTGTGTTGTTCTTCTCACAAACTCACAAAGTCTAATGCTTGTTATAATCATTTTATGCTGTTTCTTTCCTTTAAATGAAATAAATAACTTGTTTGTGCTAACAAATTGCATAGATCTTTATTTTCCTTACTTTTTATTTCTTGACATAGTACATATAGCAAACTTGACTTATAGCTGTTACAAAGCATTTCCTGTAACACTAATGATGTTATTTTTGGAATTGGTTTTTGTTTTGTTATATTTAAACTTGATAACAATTTTTTATTTGTGTTAAAATGTTTATGAGAGATATTGTAGAAATGTTGTTACAACAGTGTGATAAAGTTATATGCCCTTGCCTGATATCTGATGATGTTTATTTTGTAATTATAAGTTTCAATTACCTCCCTTGGTGGTAATATGCTAATTTCAAACCATGCAGAATGTCAGTCATTCAGATGGCAGGATATAGGCATACTTGAACTGGGGGGTGGGGGGGGGAGGGGGGGGGGGGGCGGGTGCGGGTATGCATATGGATGGTGTGTACTGTGTGTCTGTCTCTCACATTGCTGGATAGAGGCTGCCACTACATTTGTATGGCTTTGAGGTTATCTATAATTTATCAAGTTGGCATAGTTAAGCATGTGTTAACACTAACACTCGTAAGCTACAGTTTGTTGTCCGGTTCTGGTGGGTTTTTCATATTTTGTACATAAAATGTTTTACATGGTTGATATAGGAAAGATGTTTCTGCATGTAAGTAGGAAAATATATCCTCTATAAAAAAGAATTTTCGTTTTTTACTTTTCGTTCGAAAATCTTTGCAAATTGTTGACATATCGCTGTTGTCATTTAGCTAGTTTTGATGAGCATTTGCCACTTCCAGGGGAAAATGAGTAATAGGTAAAAATCATAGCTAGGGGCGCCAAAGGGGATTTTTTCATTGTTTCAGCTGCAACACCTTGTCAAATCATATTTTAAACTTTTTCTGACGAAGTAAAAGGTCGACACGAGGTCAACATCTGCATTAAATATAACAATGAATAGCTTAGAATGAATGTGCAACACTCGGTAATTACAAGCTACCATCAATTCAAAATCAAACCTGCAATGGATGTTTCCTAGGAAGTTTATCTTGAGTATACCAATGTGCATGGTATAGATGCAGATCTTGTGTGGATTCCAGCAATAAAAGGACTGTCTACAGAGCTACACAATGTTACAAGCGACTCAGGGCGCTTTCTGAAGGTTGCCCGGTTCCGGAGGATTTGCTAGTTCTGGGGGATTCTGAATTTTACTCTCGTATTTCCGGTTGGAGCTTGTTGGCGGCGAAAGGTATGTTGACAATTTTTTAAATATTTAGTCAAACATCAATTTATATTTGTAGTGATTTTCAGAAACACTAAACATTAAGTTATTGAAATAAAAATTCAAAACATGCCAGGTAATTTTGCATGAGTGAATCATGTTGGAAACACTTCTTTTTGAGATATTTTCTGATCAAACTTATTCACAAATAACTAAAATTGTTTCCTCTTTAGTTTTTGTAATGACAAATGTGTTTGCAAGAAGCTCCTCCGTTTGGGGCCTCATCAAGAAAAATCGTGAATAAATGTGAATGATCCACCGGAACTGGTGAAAGGTGTCACCCTCCTTGCACAGCAAATTTTGTACAAGTAAACAACTTCATCCAGCCAATATTTGTTTTAATACTATCTGTAATGATTGTTCATTAAAAATTGATTCAGCTTTTGCAACATAATTGACGTTTGGAATGTAGGTCACTCGCGTATTTATAGAACGCGGTTTTCCAACACAACTCACTCATGCAAAATTACCATACCTGGCATTTTTTGAATTTCTATTTCATAAACTTAATGTTTATCAATGTTTCTGAAAATAACTACAAATATAAATCGATGTTTAACTAAAATAATTGTCAACATACATTTCGCTGCCAACAGGCACCAACCAGAAATACGTGAGTAATAGTCGGAATCCCCCGGAACTAGCAAATCCCCCGGCACCGGGCAACCAACTGTATGTTTAAATGTTATAGACTTGCCTTAATTTGCCTTAATTTTTGTGCCGCCTGCAATAGCAGGTAGACACAAAGGGATCCTATTGTCCGTCGTCGTTGTCATCGTCGTCGGCGTCGTCCTGTAGTCCCCAAGCTTTAACATGAAACTTAATGTTGCCTATAACTTTGAATGTACTTGTCCTATTCACTTCATACTTGGAATATATCATCATCATGAACAGCAACATCGGTTACAACAAGAATGATAACTCCTGTTTGACTATTTTTTGAGTTATGCCCCTTTCAAATGCAACTTTAACATGAAACTTAATGTTGCCTATAACTTTGAAAGTACATGTCCTATTCACTTCATACTTGTATTATATCATCGTCATGAACAGCAACATCGGAAACAAAAAGAATGATAACTCCTGTTTGACTGTTTTTGAGTTATGCCCCTTTCAAATGCAACTTTAACATGAAACTTGATGTTGCCTTTAACTTTGAAAGTATATGTCCTATTCACTTCATATTTGGAATATATCATCATCATAAACGTCAACATTGGTTACAACAAGAATGATAACTCCTGTTTGACTATTTTTTGAGTTATGCCCCTTTCAAATGCAACTTTAACATGAAACTTAATGTTGCCTTTAACTTTGAAAGTATATGTCCTATTCACTTCATATTTGGAATATATCATCATCATAAACATCAACATTGGTTACAACAAGAATGATAACTCCTGTTTGACTATTTTTTGAGTTATGCCCCTTTCAAATGCAACTTTAACATGAAACTTAATGTTGCCTTTAACTTTGAAAGTATATGTCCTATTCACTTCATACTTGGAATATATCATCATCATAAACATCAACTTCGGTTACAACAAGAATGATAACTCCTGTTTGACTATTTTTGAGTTATTCCCCTTTCAAATGCAACTTTAACATGAAACTTAATGTTGCCTTTAACTTTGAAAGTATATGTCCTATTCACTTCATACTTGGAATATATCATCATCATAAACATCAACTTCGGTTACAACAAGAATGATAACTCCTGTTTGACTATTTTTGAGTTATGCCCCTTTCAAATGCAACTTTAACATGAAACTTAATGTTGCCTTTAACTTTGAAAGTATATGTTCTATTCACTTCATATTTGGAATATATCATCATCATAAACATCAACATTGGTTACAACAAGAATGATAACTCCTGTTTGACTATTTCTGAGTTATGCCCCTTTCACACGCAACTTCAACATGAAACTTAATCTTGCATAAACCTTTGAAATTACTTGTCCTATTCATTTAATACTGGGAATATTTCATCTTCATGAACAATGCCATCAGCGAACATGAATGATTAGACCTGTTTCAATTTATTTAGTTATGCCCCTTTCAAAGGAGACTTTAACATGAAAATGTGGCATATACTTACAAGTACTTGTTCTACTCATGTAATACTCGGAATATATCATCTTCATGAACAGCTCCATCAGTGGAAACAAGAATGATAAGTCCTGTTTAATTATTTTATGAGTTATGTCCCTTTCAAATGTAACTTAAACATTTGTTTAATAGTGCCTATAAATTTGAAAGTGCTTTTCCTTTTTACTTAATACTTGGAATATAATTATATATCATCTGCATGCAAATAGCCATTGGTGAAAACATGAATGATAACCCAGATTTCACCATATTTAGTTAAGCCCCTTTTGAATGCAATTGAGGTGACATATGTGTTCCATGGAACACCGAATTCTAGTGTAGTATTGCAATCAACTTGAATTAAATCTTTTTTTTCATATATGATTTCATATAGGCACACACTTCAACTTTTTGCTGGCAGGCGACACATGTGTTCCGCGGAACACCAAATTCTAGTTCTATTAACTCGGGCAAGTCCATTTATTATTAATAGGGGTTTATCAACTTGGGCAAGTCCATTTATTGCATAGGGTTGTTCTACAGAAATTTGTAAACCAAATTTATCGTCAGAATAGCAAATTCAGAATGCACAGGTGATCTCTACACTGGTCAAAATGTGACAAAATTGCTAACACTCAGTTACAATAATAATGCTTTAATCATTAAAAAAGAAGAAGAAAATCAACTTTTATTAAAATCAGTTTTAATAAGTCTTTCTTAAGTTTATCAGGTTTATGTGATATGCGGTTTGTTGATTATTAACCAGATTGGCCTTTTTTTTGTGTGGTCCTTTTTAGAAAAAAAAGTGATACACATGGACCATTTTGTCTGTCTAATAATCTATGCCCTTCTTATGACAAAGGGGTCCTGATTTCGGACTGATTTTGTCGGAAATGTCTTCAAATGTTAGGGAAACGACAGCTGACTGATATTGGATATTAAATGTTGATGAAAATGCTTTTCAACAGGAGTTCGGTGCTGAGAAATAAGCAAAAAATGTTCATGAAGCAAGTGATTTTTCCCGATATATATGTGTGCACCTCATTTTAAAATTCAAGTTTGTAGCCACCCTGATAAATGACTTTCAGTTTGTTTTAACCCTTTCCTCCATAGACACACCTTTACTGCGTTGGCGAACAGTGGATGTCTGGATTAGCTGGCATATCTGTGCCGTCTAATCAGGATCTGCACTGTTCACTTTATGATTCCTTACTAGGTTATTTCTGACCTAAATGCGAGCAGTGCAGATCCTGATCAGACGGCATGGATGTACCGGCTGATCTGGATCTACACTGGTCGCACATGCGTAAAAATGCGTAATTATGGAGGAAAGGGTTAAATTGATGGTGGATTATTATATGCATTCAATGAATTCTGTTTGCAGCCAACGATACAAGAGAAAAATTAAAGTCCTCTATGTCAACAAACACATCATCAGGGAAGGGATTACCCAGTCGCCTTGGGATATCTCCTTCTTCTGCAGCTGAAAGTCATCTTAGAAAGGCCCAGTCAGCAGCGTAAGTAAAATTTACACTGATGATTTTGTTTATGCATTTTCAAGTGTAAGTCCTTGTCAGCAGCATAAGTAAAACTTACACACTTGTGATTTTGTTTATGCAATTTCAAGTGTAAGGAGCTGTCAGCAGCATAAGTAAAATTTACACACTCATGATTTTGTTAATGCCTTTTCAAGTGTAAGGTGCTGTCAGCAGCATAAGTAAAATTTACACACTCATGATTTTGTTAATGCCTTTTCAAGTGTAAGGTGCTGTCAGCAGCATAAGTAAAATTTACAGAGGAGGTTTTGTTCAGGTATTTCAAAATAATTGAGAGTGAGACTAATGACCTTTTTTTAGTGAGATTTGAGCCAAAAACTGTAAAACTTGTATTGAAATTGTACCCCAACTGGGACATAAAAAGATTATCATGTACACCCATCAATTAATATGAAAAGACAATTGCGCAAATCCTTATCCTAACATGGGATACTAATCTATTGCCACAGGGTAATTGAAGCAGATAAAATTAACAACATGTCATAATTTAAAATTATCACTGTCAATTAAGCGCTTGCATTTCCGATTTGGTGATCATTGGACATTTGAAATATTGAACATTGCCCCATAAGATGACAATTGTAATATTCTTCAACCTAACATGTAATGATGCTATTGCACAACTGTAGTGATGATGAGGAGTCAGTTAACCCCTTAGAATATGTAGAAGAAGTTTCTCCAAAGAGGACAGCTGTTTTAAGATTTGCAAAACGAAAGACATCAAAATCTTCTGAGAATATTAATAATGACGATTCTGATGAGTAAATAGTAATTGTTGTGGAAATATTTTCACATGTGAGTCATTGATTAACCGTTCCCTCCATAAACACACCTTTATGGCATGTGCGACAAGTGTAGATCCAGATCAGCTGGCACATCCGTGCCGTCTGATCAGGATCTGCTCTGGTCGCATTATGGTCAGAAATAGCCTAATGAATCAAAAGGTGAACAATTTAGATCCTGATCAGATGGCATGGATGTGCTTGCTGATCTGGATCTACAATGGTCACACATGAGTAAAAATGCATATATATGGAGGAAAGGGTTAACATTCACAGTTTTCAGGAGCCTTATTTCATCACAGTTCCCAAAAAAGCATTATTATACTTCTAAATTTTAAAGCCTTATCAATTATAATAAATATTTTTTTACCGTATTGCTTTATGCCTATGTGAAAATATAAAACAAATTTTGTGAATTTTGTTTAAGTCTATAAATCAAAATGTTTATATTGTCCAACAATATTGACTTGGCACTCTTGCATTTGACCCCATATTCGTTAATTTTTGTAAATGTTACGATCGGTAGTCCGGCATCTATTCCAATACTCCACACATCTCTGAGGTGTAAATTGAATAATATATCGGTGATTTCGCTGATACCCATGTTTATTCAATGGCCTTTATGAAAATTAATGAAGTGCCAGGTCAATATTGTTGGACAATACACAATAATTTTGTTTGCAACCTCACAATTGTATAATTTGTTGTTTTATGTCTTGTTCTTTTTTTTCTACTTGTGGACCTGATACGGTTAAAGCATTGCTCAAATACCGTAAAAATTCCTTTTAAACAATCCTTGGGGCGTTACTTTTTCTTAAAATTGGACGCTGATTATTTTTATTAATTATTTTTATTCTAATATCAGATTCTGAAGGATATTATATAAGTAATATGGATTAACTGATTTTTTCGCTTAAAAATAACATGGGGGGGGAGAGGCGTTTATTAGGGAGGGGCGTTTAAAAGGAATTTTACGATACTTGAAAATTTATAATTTGGTTAATTGACACTGACTAGATAACCAGATATGTCACACGTACTGTATGTTGTACATCGCTGTATTGAATATTTTCTTAGGCTATTTTCAATTCAAAACATTTATTTTAACCCTTTACTCCATATATACACCTTTTATTACTTTGGTGACCAGTGTAGATCCAGATCAGCTGGCAAATCAGTGCCATAAGATCTGGATCTACACTGATCACTTTTAGGTCAGAACTAACCAAATAAATCAAAAGGAAACAGTGCAGATCCTGATCAGATGGCATGAATCTGCTGGCTGATCTGAATTTGCACTTTTTGCCCACTGCCATATCCCATGGAGAAAAGGGTTAACCCTTTCCTTGATATATACGCATTTTTACGCATGTGTGACCAGTGTAGATCCAGATCAGCTGGCACATCCTAGCCTTCTGACTAGGATCTGCACTGGTTGCATTTTGGTCAGAAATAACCTAATGAATCAGAAAGCGAACAGTTTAGATCCTGATCAGACAGCACGGATGTTCGCCCTAGCAATAAAGGTGTATCTATACAGGAAAGGGTTAAGGAATGGCTTCAGTGACAGGGGCTTACAAACTACATGTATTGGACTGAGCCCTATATTTATACTCACAGTGTCACAGGGCATTCCCCCATTTACCGGTACCTAGAATTAGTGTGGTGTCATTCTCTGTGCAGTCAGCATTATTAATCCAGCAACCATGATTCCATAATGCTACAGAATCACAAATTCATCTTCTTTGTTCAAAATTGTGTGTGAGAGCTAAATTAAAGAATTGAATTTAGCTTCACACACTTTAAACCTCTCACTTGATTTTATGCCCTGATGATTGCAGTTAGTTACTTTCTGACATAAAACACCTCAGATTAACAAGCAAGCATGCTGGCTTTTTAAAGGTCTTAATTTGTAGAAAAACAGTTAACTCATCAAATTTTGAAGTGTTGATTATTTGGATTTTAGAGCATCAACATCTTCAAGAAATGACTGGTAAGAGTTCTACCACACACACTGACAATGTTTTGACTTTACATTGAGTTTTGTGTGTTAACTGTGTTTGGCCTTGACATTGATTGCTATGTGCACACTACATTTGGCCTTGACAATGATTGGCAAGGGCTAACAGTATTTGAGCTTTACATTGACTGTTCGGTGCTAGCAATTATTGGTCTTGACATTTACTGTTCAGTGCTAAAAATTATTAATGATTTTTTTAGTGCTATCAATTTCTGGCCTTGACATTGATTTTTTAGTGCTATCAATTTCTGGCCTTGACATTGACTGTTAAGTGCTAACAGTTATTGGCCTTGACATTGACTGGTAAGTGTTAACAATAATTGGCCTTGACATTGAGTGTTAAGTGCCAACAATTATTGGCCTTGACATTGATTTTTTAGTGCTAACAAGTTCTGGCCTTGACATCGACTGTTAAATGCTAACATTTGTTTGCCTTAAATTAAAATGTTAAGTGCTTACAGTTTTTGACCTTGATATTGATTTTACATGCTAACAATGTTTGAACTTGACATAGAGATGCAGTCCTGTCTTCACTGGCAATTGGAAAGGAGTCTCGAAGATTCAGTTTAGATATGAAGTATACCCATCTTCAGAATTTTATTACCCTTTCCTCCATAGACACACCTTTACTGCTAGGGCGAACAGTTTAGATCCAGATAAGCCAGCACATCAGTGCCCTCTGATCTGGATCTAAACTGTCCACTTTTTGATTCTTTAGATTATTTCTGACCAAAAAGCGACCAGTGCAGATCCTGATCAGACAGCACGGATGTGTCAGCTGTTCTGGATCTACACTGGATGCACATGTGTAAAAATGTGTATATATGGAGGAAAGGGATAATCTATCCTTTGTCAAGGATAGTTTGTTATTTGTTTGATCCATGATCGTAAAACTGATAGTGAAGACCAGACTATGATCCTTGGCATTTGATTGGTTGAAATTGAATTGATTCTTGAAATTGACCAACCCCAAGCTTCAGTTTGAGTCATTCAGTTTTATGAACATGGACCCAGGATTAAGTGGGTTTTTTAAAAAGAATTTTACTGAAGGCATGGTGTCCTGGACCATTTTCATATCTTTTAAACCTTGGCTGCGATTAGAGATGAATGTTGACCAATACAAAAGACTTTGGTCAGATAAGTACCATTTGTAACATCAAACATTACCTTTTTTGTTGGGGTATCTGTTGGAAACCATGTCCAATTAAATGTTCTGTTGGGATATCTGTTTGAAAGCGTGCCACATTAAATGTTTCTGTTGATTATTTGTTAGAAACCATGTTACATTATATGTTTTTGTTGGATATCTGTTAGAAAGCATGTCACATTAAATGTTTTGTTTGATATCTGTTATAAACCATTTCACATTAAATGTTTCTGTTGGAGATACATGTATCTGTTGAAAACCATGTCATACTATATGTTTTTCTCACATAACTAAAGATAAAAAGAAATAATATTAATTATTATAAAATTAAAGAGTTGAAATATGAGTATTTTCCAGTATATTTAATGTTGCAAACAAATATATGTGTTTTGATATCATCTTGTAATTATGCTATTTTGTCATAGATGAAATGTGGCATTTAATAAATAAGTAGATAACTTATTTTTAAAAAATATACTATGCTAGAAAAATTTCCTTGGGACCTACTGAATTGTGTTTAACATCTTCTTGAATATAATCAAAACAGTTACAACAACAAGAAAATCTTGAAGAAAAATGTGGTATTTAATCCTTTCCTCCATATATACGCTTTATTGCGTGGGTGAAGAGTGTAGATCCAGATCAGCCCGCACATCTGTGACATCTGATCATGATCTAAACTGTTTGCTTTTTGCATTGTTAGATTATTTCTAAACAAAATGCGACCAGGCAGATCCTGATCAGATGGGTTGATGTTCCTGCTGATCTGGATCTACACTGGTCGCACATGCGAAAAAGTGAGTATATTTGGAGGAAGGAGTTAATCAGTTGATAAAGATATGAAATTTGTGACTTCAGGAGTCGTAAACCTAGTGTGAAACAGACCAAGTTTGAGAAGAAGACTGTGATATTTGGTGAAAGCAATGAAGAGGAAGAGAATGCCACACATTTTCTTGGTATTATACGGAAATGTCTGAAGGAGGCACTTGATGGACTCCTGTCATCTTCAGAGGTGAGTAATTACCTCCTTTTTCATACATGGAGGTGAGTCATTATCTCCCTTGTCATACTTGGAGCTGAGTTATTACCTCCCTTGTTGCACTTGGAGGTGAGTTATTACCTCCCTTGTTGCACTTGGAGGTGAGTTATTACCTCCCTTGTTGCACTTGGAGGTGAGTTATTACCTCCCTTGTCATACTGGGAAGTGAGTTATTACCTCCATTGTCATACTGGGAAGTGAGTTATTACCCCTCTTGTCATACTGGGAAGAGACTTATTACCTCCATTGTTGTAATTGGAGGTGAGTTATTATCTTCCTTGTCATACTTGAAGCTGAGTTATTACCTCCCTTGTTGCACTTGGAGGTGAGTTATTACCTCCCTTGTTGCACTTGGAGGTGAGTTATTACCCCCCTTGTTATACTGGGAAGTAAGTTATTACCTCCATTGTCGTAATTGGAGGTGAGTTATTACCTCCATTGTTGTAATTGGAGGTGAGTTATTACTGTCGTTTTCATTTATCAAAGCAAGTTATCACCTCCCTTTAAATCTCCAGGGTGAGTCATTACTTGCCTTGTCATCAGAGGTGAGTTATTACCTCCCTTGTCATATGAGGTGGTAAGTTATTAATTCCCTAATAAATTTCCTGGTTGGTTTTTACCTTCCTTGTCTTCAGAGGTGAGTAATAATCTCCCTTGTGATATTCAGAGATCAGTGTTTACCTCCTTTTTCATCAGCAGAGATGAAATATTATCTCCCTTACCATCTTTAGAGGTGTGTTTAAACCTCCCTTGTCATCCTCAGAGGTGAGTAATTACCTCCCTTATCATCTTTAGAGGTGAGTTATTACCTCCCTTGTCATCATTAGCAGTTTGATGTTACCTCCCTTGTCACCATCATAGGTGAGCTATTACCTCCCTTATCATCTTCAGAGGTGAGTTTAACCCTCCCTTGTTTTCATCAGAGGTGAGTTATTACCTCCCTTATCATTTTTAGAGTTATTACTTTGTCTTCAGCAGTAAGATGTTACCTCCCTTGTCATTATTATAGGTGAGCTATTACCTCCCTTATCATCATCAGAGGTTATGTATTGCTTCCGTTGTCATCAAAGGTGTAATATTACCTCCCTTGTAACCTTCAGAAGTAGTGGGATGTGGGTAAGTGTGTGGGTGGGGAGAAGGCATTTCATCTTCTTGGAATTAAACATTTTTCTGAATAATCAACATTGTCATATTTAGGTGAGGGGATGGAAACATAAGGTGAAATTTACTTTTTCTTGACACTCAACATAAATGTTTGAAAAGTAATGATATTTCTTATGTATGGATTCCTATGACCATTTAAGGTCTCTTATAAAAATTTGTTGGGAGGTAGATAGGTTGGGTTATGTGGGATTGGGTGATTAAGATAAGTTTATGTTTTTAGAACTAGTAAAAAATTGTGGAAAAGGAATTTGATGGGTGGGAGATGATTACAGACCTGGGTGTGAGTTGATTACAAACCTGGGTGGAAGATGATTACACACATGGGTGGGAGTTGATTATAGACCTGGGTGGGAGTTGATTACAGACCTGGGTGGGAGATGATTACAGACCTGTGTGGGAGATAAATACAGACCTGGGTGGAAGGTGATTACAGACCTGGGTGGAAGGTGATTACAGACCTAGGTGGAAGATGATTTCAGACCTGTGTGGGAGATAAATACAGACCTGGGTGGAAGGTGATTACAGACCTGGGTGGAAGGTGATTACAGACCTAGGTGGAAGATGATTTCAGACCTGGGTGGGAGGTGATTACAGACCTTGGTGGAAGATGATTACAGACCTGGGTGGAAGATGATTGCAGACCTGGGTGGGAGTTGATTACAGACCTGGGTGGGAGTTGATTACAGACCTGGGTGGGAGATGATTACAGACCTGTGTGGGAGATAAATACAGACCTGGGTGGAAGGTGATTAAAGACCTGGGTGGAAGGTGATTACAGACCTAGGTGGAAGATGATTACAGACCTGGGTGGGAGGTGATTACAGACCTTGGTGGAAGATGATTACAGACCTAGGTGGAAGATGATTGCAGACCTGGGTGGGAGATGATTACAGACCTGGGTGGGAGATGATTACAGACCTGGGTGGAAGATGATAACAGACCTGAGTGGAAGATGATTACAGACCTGGGTGGGAGGTGATTACAGACCTGGGTGGAAGATGATAACAGACCTGGGTGGAAGATGATTACAGACCTGAGTGGAAGATTATTACAGACCTGGGTGGGAGATGATTACAGACCTGGGTGGAAGATGATTACAGACCTGGGTGGAAGGTGATTACAGACCTGGGTGGGAGATGATTTCAGACCTGGGTGGAAGATGATTTCAGACCTGGGTTGGAGATGATTACAGACCTGGGTGGGAGGTGATTACAGACCTGGGTGGGAGATGATTACAGACCTGGGTGGAAGGTGATTACAGACCTGGGTGGGAGATGATTACAGACCTGGGTGGAAGATGATTACAGACCTGGGTGGAAGATGATTACAGACCTGGGTGGGAGATGATTACAGACCTGGGTGGGAGATGATTACAGACCTGGGTGGAAGATGATAACAGACCTGAGTGGAAGATGATTACAGACCTGGGTGGGAGATGATTACAGACCTGGGTGGAAGATGATAACAGACCTGGGTGGAAGATGATTACAGACCTGAGTGGAAGATTATTACAGACCTGGGTGGGAGATGATTACAGACCTGGGTGGAAGATGATTACAGACCTGGGTGGAAGGTGATTACAGACCTGGGTGGGAGATGATTTCAGACCTGGGTGGAAGATGATTTCAGACCTTGGTTCGAGATGATTACAGACCTGGGTGGGAGGTGATTACAGACCTGGGTGGAAGGTGATTACAGACCTGGGTGGAAGATGATTATAGACATGGGTGGGAGGTGATTACAGACCTGGGTGGGAGGTTATTACAGACCTGTGTGCAAGTAGATTACAGACCTGGGTGGGAGGTGATTACAGACCTGGGTGGAAGATGATTACAGACCTGGGTGGAAGATGATTACACCCCGGAGTGGGAGGTGATTAAAGTCCTGGGTTGGAGATGATTAAGAATCTGGGTGGAGTTGGAATTTGTGTTCTTAGTATTATCATAATACATCATCTTATAACTTTGGATAACAGTGTTGAGAATGATAATTGTTAACTTAAAGGGAATTTAAGTGAGTCAGTCTGGTCTTGAACAAATCTTGCAAATGCATGCAGAACTGATTTACGCACACTGCATATAATTCTTATCTTATTTTCTTTTGTTTTCAGCTGTATTATCGTCAGAAAGGAAGCCGACCTGTGACCAGACCTCAGGCCCTACAGGAGACTTTTGAGCAGTGTTCTGACATCATTATACAGAAACTACAGTCCTACTATCAGCAGTCAGATGAATATCATAATCAGTGTCTTCAGGGTAAATATCTTTCTTCCATATAGGAAATAATTGTAACAATGGTTATGAAAAATCCACGCTTGAACCAAGGATTGAAACCAGGACCCGTTGCATGCAAGTCCAGTTCTCTGCCACGTCACCATAAAAGCTAGTTCTGTGGCAAGAGTACAAGTGTGGTACTCCTCAACCATAGCTGTGTTACACAAATGCACGGTTGAATTTGGGAGATATTGATTTGTGGGTTTTGGAGATTTGAGTGGAGGTTTCTTAGCCTGGTTTGACACATAGTGGTTAATCATCATGACATAATGAGGCCTTTATCCACTGCGACCAGTTTGTGTTTTGGCAAGTCTGATCAGGGTCTACACTGATGCGTTCTTTTTACGTCCTCTAGATACAGTTTAGATCCCTTCTAGACTGTATAGGTTTGCAATTATTGTGGTATCATTATATTTCGCGTTGGTTTAATTTTCGCATATTTGCGCTAGGGTAAATGCACACAATCAAATCCTAGCAAAATCAAACCATTGAATATCTAGTCTCATTAAAATAATACAAGTGCCCTAATTTAAGTCTTCATGAAAATGTCACTTATGTCATTTTCCAGAAATTTGGTCCCCGCAAAATTTAACAGAAACAACAGTAGATCAGGATCTACACTTACTGGAAAGTCATTAAGCCTTGTTTTCTCATGGTGGTCACTGACTTCCCTTTTGGAAGATTTTTTTGTGCTTGTGATAATACAGTCAAACCTGTCTTAAGCAACCACCCAAAGGAGTGACAAAAAGTGGCTGCTGAAGACTGGTGGCTGTTAAAGACAGAAAAAATTAGAACAAAATGTCAGTTTATGTCATATTCAAGCTGTTTAAGACAGGTGGTTGCTATTTGCAGGTGGCTGCTAAGGCAGGTTTCACTGTATATAATAATATTTTATATTTTAGAACTCAGATCTCAGCTGGTACAGTTGGAGAAATCTGTGGCAAAGATCCCTCAACTTGTAGTGTCCGAGGTGGTCAAAGAGCATATCTCACTGTCCAAGTCATCCAGGAAACAGTTTGAGTCAAACTTCAAACAAATGCAAAAGAATCTGGAAGAAAAACAGGTATTTTATATAAAAGTCTGTTGCAGATAAATTGTATAGAAGCCATAATTTGAGCAAATACTGTCCTTCAAGTTTAAACCTTTACTCCATAGATACACCTTTATTTCATGGGTGAACAGCGTAGATCCAATTCAGCCAGCACATCTGTGCCACCTGATCAGGATCTACACTGTTAGGTGTTCTGTTGATTAGGTTATTTCTGAACAAGATGCCATCAATGCTGATACAGACTAGGGTTACTTTATCCATCTGACTGTCAGTCCATAATGAAAACTTTGCTATTTTTTATACTGTTAAATCATTTTATTTCGCGTGTTTTTAATTATTGCATATTTCCCACTCCAACAAGAGCGGAAAATTTAACCCCAGCAAAATTTAACTATTAAACAGTGTTTCTTTATAGGAATATATAGTTGCTGGAATTTATGCCCCAGCGAATTTGTTATTTACTGGTTTTGCGCGAAAATTCATCCCCGCGAAATTAAATGATACTTCAGTATTTCTTCACCAAACTTTTGAATGGTATTACTTATGACAACATGGTTTTGATGAAAATCTAAAGGTCAAAACCACATTTCACAGAGTTATACCTCTTTGGTACATTATTCAAGCACGCTGTTGTTTCCAACTTTTAACTTTTGTTAATATTCTGACAAAGTATCTGATAGTGAGACATGTGTTCTAGATAAGATATGAATCTTTTCTTGCAGCAAATTTAGCTTTTAATCATTGTAAACTTTTTATGTTCCACAGGCAGAGCACCAGCATTTACTGCGGCCTGGACTGGGCCATCCACATCAGAAAGACAAGCTAGATGCCTTATGTAACCAGGAGACACAAAGACATCAGGAATATCTCGAAGCTGTAGAAAAACACACCAAGACTTTACAGGTATGTTGAAAGGGGTTGAATCAGAACCGACTTGGGTCCTTCTATTTCCTGGATGTTAGTTTTGCACTGAGCCATCAGTTAAACCCGTAACTCCATGGGGTATGGCTTATATATCCCACAGGTGACTGGTGTAGATCCTGATCAGCCTGCACATCCATAAAGTTGAAAAAGGTTTCCACACTGTTTGCTACTTGGTTGGAAATATTCTAATGTGTCTAAAAGATGTGCAGGCTAATGTAGATCTAAGCTTATCACACATGGGATATAAGCCAAATCACATGTAGCAAATTGTTAATCAAAAGAGTCAGTATAAACTCTGGTATGTTGTTCTATGATTAAATTGGCCTTATGGATTACTTAAGTTAAAACCCAGTTCAGCAGTTTAATCAGTGTCTGGGTCAACATGCTTTTCCACTTTGTCAGAGAAGCAGTCTTAAAAACAGGTTGGATTTTTTTTTGACTGTGTAAGTATGCAATTTGATCAGGATCTACACTTATCGCAAAGTTGATAAGTCCTTTTTTCTAATTGTGCATCACATTTGTAAGTATCATTCTTGTGTAATACTGAGATGAATGTCTCTGTTTTCAGGATAATGCAATACAGCAGGCCAAGACGTACCTGGAAGCTCTGGCTCGGCTCTCAGAGAACCAGCTACTGCAGTTTGACAACGAACTTGTTGTAGATGATGTGGAAAAAGGACGTAAGTATCTTTTGGGTGTGACAGCTTGCTTGTTAAAATACAATCTTCACTTAACTGAATTTAGGGAATGAAATGACACAAATTACCTGGATAAACATATTCTTATGATATATGAATTGGACCGGTAAGTCAGTATTTTTCTAAGATTTTAATTTCTCTTTACCTATTTTGGTGCTACAGTAATATATTACGCAACCACTGTGCATAGTTCTAGTCACATATTTGTGTCAAACAGTCTCATATTTGTGACAAAATATTAGATTATTATCAAATTGATTTATTACATATTTCATTATAATATGACATTTTATAAAATACATTATGTTGTTTTTTTTCAGTAATTATATAAAGACATTTAAGAAGGTGCCTTTGTAGAGTTTTCTATGAGATAAAGGAATTAATTTGATGATGAATTTAAACTTTATTTATTTGTCACTAATCATAGTTCAAATCATAAATCTGCTATGTTCTTACAAGGTGTTGAAGCCAAGAAGTACCCGACGACAGAGTTAATTCGTAGGAAGAACGTTGGAGAACCTCTAGAGGACAGTGAGGAGAAGGATGCTCTGCCCCGTGGAAAATCTACCTGGCAAGGTAAGGTTCAATCCCCAACTGATCTCTGGGATATGCCTGTTATTTATGGGCAAATAGTGTAGATCTAGATCAGTCTTAACCTTACCTGTGCTGTCAGATCAGGATCTACACTGAAGGTGCATAGAAGCAGAGGCAAGTCGTGGCCCCGGCAGCCAAGACTTCAACAAGGGTTCTTTTGTGATTATGCAATGCTATAAACAGTAAAATCGTGCTATAAGATCGTAGTATTTACCTGAAAATCGTTGTAAGGCTTAGCTAATACACAATCAAGCGTCAATTATTACATTTGCATATGAAGATCTATGTATTTTTATAAGAATAGACAATCGTATTGTTGATTGCAGTATTTCAGAACTCGAATCTGATGATTTAAACTTTTTATATACACCAATGACTACATAGTATTGTTTTATATAATGAAAAACTTATTATTAATGATAATATTATGCAGCCAAAATCATCTCTTCCGCAGCTCCAATGTTCAAATCGCTCCTATGTGCCTGCACTGTTCGCTTTTTGATTCATTTATTTACAACCAAGAAGGGTACATTGTAGATCCTGATCAGACAGCACAGATATACAGGTACATTGTAGATCCTGATCAGACAGCACAGATATACAGGTACATTGTAGATCCTGATCAGACAGCACAGATATACAGGTACATTGTAGATCCTGATCAGACAGCACAGATATACAGGTACATTGTAGATCCTGATCAGACAGCACAGATATACAGGTACATTGTAGATCCTGATCAGACAGCACAGATATACAGGTACATTGTAGATCCTGATCAGACAGCACAGATATACAGGTACATTGTAGATCCTGATCAGACAGCACAGATATACAGGTACATTGTAGATCCTGATCAGACAGCACAGATATACAGGTACATTGTAGATCCTGATCAGACAGCACAGATATACAGGTACATTGTAGATCCTGATCAGACAGCACAGATATACAGGTACATTGTAGATCCTGATCAGACAGCACAGATATACAGGTACATTGTAGATCCTGATCAGACAGCACAGATATACAGGTACATTGTAGATCCTGATCAGACAGCACAGATATACAGGTACATTGTAGATCCTGATCAGACAGCACAGATATACAGGTACATTGTAGATCCTGATCAGACAGCACAGATATACAGGTACATTGTAGATCCTGATCAGACAGCACAGATATACAGGTACATTGTAGATCCTGATCAGACAGCACAGATATACAGGTACATTGTAGATCCTGATCAGACAGCACAGATATACAGGTACATTGTAGATCCTGATCAGACAGCACAGATATACAGGTACATTGTAGATCCTGATCAGACAGCACAGATATACAGGTACATTGTAGATCCTGATCAGACAGCACAGATATACAGGTACATTGTAGATCCTGATCAGACAGCACAGATATACACTGTTTGCACACGTGATTAAACTCACAGATATGAGGAGTCAAAGGTTCAAGCCTATATTGTAATTACCTGAAGGCAGGATGTATGAGAAACTTCACTGATTCCATAATTGTGTAATTTTCAGAAAGCCTTTGGTTGTTTTACAACTTGTAATAAGAGATTCCATATAATTTATCCAGGTCTTCCCAGCAATGAGCTTATAGTAGGTGACAAACCACAGAAGGTGGAGCTGACAGCCTCTGTAACCACAGCCAAAACTACCCTAGGACAAAGCGCTGTAATGAAAGCCAGAGATCTGGCTTATCAGGTATGTCATTAAATCCTAACCCATTCTTGGTGATCCCAGCCAAAACTACCCTTGGACATAGTGCCGTAATGAAAGCAAGAGGCTTATCAGGTATCATGTTGTTTAAGCATAACCCATTCTCAGTGATCCCATTCAAAACTACCCTGGGACATAGTGCTGTAATAAAAACAAGAGATCTGGAGTTTCAGTTATGTTGTTAAACCCTGACTCAAACACAGTTTAGGTGATCCCAGCCAAAACGATTTTCCATAATTTAATTTGAAACAAAATATAGTCGTCCATCTTTTCTCTCTGTAAATTGTTGGCATATTGATATATATGTGAGCAGCTTATATTTATGTTGAGGCCCCTAATATAACGAGTGTTGTTGATTTTCAGGAATATAAAGAAGAGTTTGAGCAGAATCTCCGGCAGATTGAGGAAGAAAAGCAGCGGTTGCTGGTTGCTGAGCAACGCTGGGTTGATAGTTGGAACACCTCTGTTGACAAAGTTAAAATGCTGTACTGAACTGGAATGTAAATATCTTGAATATCCCTGGATATTAGTGGATATTCTCATTTGTGATTGAGGATACAAACAAAATGAAAGAAAATTTAAAGTATTTATGTGATGTGTGCTATTCAGTGTTATTCATGTAAAAACAAAAAAATATAAATTTGGAATATTTAATATAATATTATTAAATAATGTTTTTACTGACATGACTGGCTTTTACTGGCAATGTTTTACCCCATCAGTTGTGTTTATTTTACATTTTAGATTTTCAACAAAATTGATATGTCAATTTATAAATGTTAAAATAAATTGAAGGATAGTTACAAATGTAATAAATAAAAAATTTTAAATTTGATATCGAGCAAAAACAAACTTGACAGGAGAAATGGTTAGCAGAAAATAACTTGCTGGTTCTTTTTGCGAGAAATGGCTGTGTTAACCCTTTCCTCCATCTGTTCCAATGTAACGGCTGATCTAGATCTAAACTGGTCGCACACGTGTAAAAAAATGTAAATATAGAGGAAAGGCTTAAGTCACATGTTAAATAGTCACAAATCAGATGCAAGACATTATAATTAATCTTAGTGCAATGAAGTTAATGTTTTTGTACGAAGTTATTGATTGAGTGTGTTGCATTTGAAATATTGAAAAAAATAATATTTTGAAATGTTGAAAAAAGAATAATTTTACAAAGAAACTTACCTGTTCCATAGATATTAAGGAGTTGCACTAAATGCAAGTGAAAGTTACACATTTCACTCATATTTCTCGGTTGTTTTGAAGAAAAAATACATGATCATTTAGTGATATATTTTTTAAATTAAAGTTTAAACATATTGTTACAGCCATTTTCCAGTTTAAAATTTTGTTCATTTTTTTAAGAAGTCAATAGTATTATAGAATATTATATAAACATGTAATGAATGTTCCTTCTTGTGTCTGTGATATTGTACATTCCATAGATTTATCAATTGACATTTTTATTTACAAATAAAGATTATTTGAAATACTGTTTCTTATTCTTTACAGCAAATGAGCAATGTTTACTGCAAATTGTTTTGCCACTAACCGTTTCAAGGTGGTAACCCCAATGGTTCTCGTTAATTGTATGTCACAGGTGTCTTATTTGAAATGTATCTTCTTAAAAACCTATGCTTCTCTCTACTTTTTGGCTGCGTGGGCAGGCTGTGTTTTCATGATGTGGTGATTCCTGATAAGCATGTCTAACATTTTTAACAGTAGAAGCAACAATTTGTGTGTTTCATGATTATATAACTTATTAATTCATCATTTCAATTGTTTTTCACCAGTTAGATCCCCAGCAGTAATCCTAGATTGAGAATGTATCAATTCTCGCTCAAATTAGTAATACTGGTTAGCAAAGTCTTCTTAGAAGCAGTATAGAAACAGATCAGCAACGAGGGTTTCACAATTAGTACCCATAGAATTTATAAATAGATTTACAAAATCTATTAAAGAAAGAGATTAGGTGAAATCCTGAGAAGTCCATAAAATTTAATCATCATAAGAACCATCTGAACAAAAAAACAAACATTCTAAGGCTTAACCGACAGCTACCAACCTAACTCTCTGAAAAAAGCAAAATTATTGTCCTTTCTAGTTTAAATTTCGTTTACATCCTCCTCACTTTCTGGACATCACTAGATATATTAATGTTCATCTTTGTATGACAACTGATTACAGATGCATATTTAAATGGATTGGAGTTAATTAACAAACAAACTATTGTTTGTTTTTTGTGGGACAAGTGTGAGATAGGTGAATCATAGAATATGGTTTAAAGCCAATTATATACATGTTAAGTGTGTTTATTCCTGTTTCCATTTTTTGTAGCTTTTTAGCTCATCTATCACATAGTGACAAGGTGAGCTTTTGTAATCGCCTTTCGTCAGGCATCTGTTGTCCATTCACAATTGTTGTCCACACTCTAGCAGTCTTGATTTCATCCGATCTTCTTCAAACTTGGTCATAACGTTTATCCAAATGATATCTAGGCAAAGTTCGAAACTGGTTCATGTGACCCTTAAACTAGGTCACTACGTCAAATTATAGAAAAAGCTTGTATGTACTCTGGTGGTCTAAATTTTGGTCAGAACTTCTTCAACTTTGTCAAAATGTTTATCTCAATGATATCTAGGTCAAGTTCGAAGCTGGGTTATGTGGCTTGGACAACTAGGTCACAAGGTCAAAATATAGAAAAAGCTTGTCCGCACTCTAGCAGTCTTAATTTTGGTCCGGTCTTCTTCAAACTTAATCAGAATGTTTATCTCAATGATATCTAGGTTAAGTTCAAAACTGGGTCATCTGACGGTGAAAACTAGGTCATTAGGTCAAGTTTAAATAAAAGCTTGTCTGCACTCTAGTGGTCTAAATTTGTGTCCGATCTTCACTTACATTACCATAAGATATTGGTTCCTTTCTTGGAATTGCCATATTGCATTATGGGTTTCAGAGTAATGGCCCCTGAAAGTGCCAAAATTTACTATTTTGACCTTGTCTGCACAATAGCAGCTTCATTTTTGATTTGAATTTAATCAGGCTTGTACAATACTTAAGTTTCTATAAGATCTCGGTTCCTTTCTTGAACCTGCTAGATTCCATAATGGGTTCTAGAGTTATGACCCTTGAAAGAGCCAAAGTAAGCTATTTTAATCTTGTCTCCACATTAGCAGCATAAGTTTTTTACTTGATTTTTACCAAACTTTCACACAACCCTTGCCGACATTGAGCAGTTGTTTACAGGTGAGCGACCCAGGGTCCTATGGACCCTCTTGTTTTTACTAGTATCTGTTCATTACCACCACATGTAATTCCCTTTTTGTTTCGCACGTGTCTTTTTCTCTTTTTGATATTTCTATTTAACATGAATAGTTCAATCATCGCATTTCTTCTGTTAGAACAACATTTTGGACTCACAAGAACGTATTTAGAAATGAAAATACTGTCTGTTTACCAGAGAAATTTCTTTTTTTTCTGGTAATGAGTCGATTTATGAATAAACATGTATAAATAAGCTATTTATAAATCCTTCATATAAAGTGGTCATATTCAAGTTACAACTCAGTTATTTAATAATGGTATAAATCTGGCAAAAAAAACGAAAGTAGGGGTTTCAGAAATTAAAGCACAGCTAAAATTATGCCAAATAAAAAAAAACATTTGTGCAAAGTTTCATGGGTTTAATACAATACTGTAATTTTCTTTTAGTCGTTTTGCTATTTAACATGAAGACATAAATAACAATTCATAATAAAATATATCACGGACGAAAACAGTATCAATAACCAGTGACCAGTTAATAGTTTTCAAACTTTTAAAATTTTAGAAGTGTTTTAAATAAAGATCCACGTAATGGGGTATTCCAACATTAAACAGTATCTATATTTATTTAAAGCAATATTAAAAATTGGCTCGTGTACAAAAGGCAAGTTAACTTTAACAAATATTTTATCATTTGTATTAGTATTTATTTTGTTTTACTCAGTTGTCAACAAAGTTTAGTGCAGGTATTCATTTGTTTTGGCATACAATTTATTATCCTCTACGAGGATCCAATTTACAAATTGAGTAAAACGAATCACTCGAAATAACTATAAAGGTCAAAACTGACTTTCGTTCTTGATTTGTTATTTTCACTGTTTTATATTCTTTTTTTAATTCGTTTTCAAATTTAGACACTTATAATCTAAGTTACACCAAGCTTTGGAATAGAATAAAGGTTATTCGTATTTAAAACTGATAAAATCCACTTTCGGTTTCGATCATTTAATAAGATTAAAATACATGTATACTTAAAGAAATTAGAAACGCAACTTCTTTAAACAATAAATGGAAACCATGCATGTTTAAAAGAAGTTGCGTCTTTTTAATTTCTTTAAATACTTATTATATTGTATAAGAAATAAAAAACGCAACTTCTTTAATCACGAAACATATTTTGTGTTTAAAGAAGTTGAGTTTCTAATTTATTTTAGTATAATATTTGTTTAAAAAAGAATAGAAGTAAAATAAATAAAAGGCTTTAAAATAAAAGGATCTATTAAGAAGTCTTCTGTACTTTAAATATACGGCAACTAAATTATAGGCCTCTAAAATTTAATTCTAATATTTGTACATTGTTATGTTTATGTTTTTGAAAATGAACACTACTAAGGGGAAAATATTTCTCCGTTACTTTTACATTTTATTTCACATCGGTTGTGGAAAAAATTAACCAGAGCGATTTTGATTAAAATGTTACTTTTTGGCACTCTCAATATCTCACTTCTGATTCCAAACATTAACGGCAACAAAAAAACTGTGTTTGACGAACTGAAGTGTTCAACAAAGTGATTAAAGAAATCAGTAACGGCCACATTTTTTTTTTTTCGTAGCTGTGCAAAAATCACTGCTGTTCGCACAAAAAAGACCCAAATTGAAGACGAACGATTATGGGGAACGCATGTTTTCAGTGTTCGGGAAGAACATCGCGAGAAGAAAGCTACAAAATGAGCAAAAAGGTAACACAATAATGAACCAAAACGTTTCATACAAATGAACTGCATTTAAAATAATCGTTTCAGGTCTTAGATTGCTATAAAACAAATTCTGAAATATTTTCACGAAAATCAAACCAAACGCATTAAATATAAAACGAATGCCCCAATCCCTGGCACCAAGAGGATCTGGAATATTAAAACGTGGTTGCGTGGAATAAAAGATACCTCTGTCACAAATAACGATGTAGTGGCAAAGGTATCTTCTAAAATAAGCTGAAAAAGTGAAGTGATACCCCTAACTCTTATCGGCGTTTTTCAATTTTAAACTTAGTCTTTAAATTTCAAAATATGTCATGGTTTGTAGCTGGTAGGGTCCTCGCCCCAAATTCGAAAAAATGTTTGTATAGCTTAAACTTCAGACTCGACTTATATCTGAAAAAAAAAATATTTTAAGTAAAAAATCCAGATTAAATGAACATCATTGGTTATACAATACTTAAGATCGAAATATAACTTATTGTTTAAAAACAATTCAATCGTTGTTGTTTTCAAAACAGCAACTTTAACAAGATATAAAAGATGAAAATCTAAATCTGCTTCAGAGTCTATAAATCGTTTACCGTTATTTATTTATAATGCTTCGTGAATAAAACATAACATAAGATGGCCAAACGTCATGATTAATTTCCAAAGTCGTTTGATGCCGACGGCATTTCCTTTTATAACAAACAATCGTGAAGAAGGCATTATGGCCGAAACGTCGATGTGATAAAATGTTGAAGTTTTGACCTCTGTTTGTGATTTCTTTAACTAATCTTGACTAAAAACAAATAATTCGGGGAACCTGCAGTTTACCGGTACGGTTGTTGTCGCCCCATAACCCCGCTGGCATTATTAATCATATATTAATTGAACAGTTAGTTCAATATAGTGGTTAATAGGGGCTGCCGCCCCCGTGCCCCCGCCTGCATTAAATAATTAATATTATAACTTTTACGCAAGCTCTATGTAAACATCCGTACCGGTTAACTGCATTCTAGCCAATATTTCCTCTTTTGGCGAAAATTTGTTTGTCTAGAATACTCTGATTGAATGTATATAAACCCCAAAATGCAAACAAAGTTATGAAAATTTTATTTGATGAAAGTCGCGGTAACCGTAACTGGCCTTTCACGTAGCTTGATGGTAAAATAGCTGGGAGCGAACCCGCGCCATCACGGCGACAGCGCCTAGCCCTGCAATTCCTGCGACGCAACTAAGGATTAGGATTAGGTAAGGATTAGTTGAACCCGTTTGAAAGGTTGTAAAATTATGAGCTAGAAGGGACGTGTGGAGAATGGTCCCAAGACCATGTAAATATGTATCAATAACATCACGGTATTTTTATTTTCTGTAAAAAGTAATTTGAATAAATTTATTATTTCAGGCTGCACACCCGCTACCAAGCGAGATTCTCAAAATGCTATGTGATCAAATTAAGCGCAACGAAGACCTTTTACGAATATTGTTCTCTCTCTCCAAAAAATGTGTAAAGGGAAAAGCACGTCATATCATACAACTACTGGAGAGTTTTATTGGTTCACCAGATGATTTCAAGAAGAATGTTGAAAAGATTCTACAGGAAACGAAAACTGAAGATAATGATTCAGAATTCAAAAAGGGTATACAAGATTTAGTAAAAGTTGATGTAAGTCAATTAACGGAAGGCTCTGGTGTTTTAAAGAAAACACATAAAGAGCTTCTCCATCTAATTGGTACTTTTTCTCGTCTTCCAGAAGAACACATGCAAAGACTACAAACAGTGTGCCGAGATATCGGGGGTGAGGGTATGATGCATACGTTTACAGAAACAAATCTTTCAAAAGTTTCATTAGGGTCGTCAGTGATAGTAGGTTTGGCATTGTCATACCTTGCGATCGAGGTGGGTAGAAACATTTACAAGTGGTGGAAATCTGAAATTACAGGTGAAATATGTGTCAAGAACATAATAGACTGTGGTGTAGGTGTAGCTGCTGGCATAGCAGGTGGGATAAGTGGACAAGCTGTCGGTGCAGCAATTGGAAGCCTTGCAGGTCCGGGAGGAGCAGCGGTAGGATTTTGGATAGGTGGGGTAGCTGGGGGATTTGCAGGTTTTAATGTGGGCAAAAACCTATCTGATATGCTTACACAGCGGATATTTGGTTTGTCAAAAGAAAAAGCGCTAGAAGACGCGTACAAATTCCTTGGAGTTTCCGCAAATTCATCAAATGGTGAAATCAACTCCCGTTATCGTAAGCTGGCACTTAAATATCATCCAGATAAAGGAGGGGATCGAGATAAGTGGACAATGCTTCAGTTCAGCTTGGAACTTATCAAGGCAGCTAGAAAGAGCCAAAATTAACAGCACATGACTGATGTAGCTTTATAGGTTGCTCGTATTTAAATACAATATATTACAAACAGATTTAAGAAATGTCAATGTTATAGTCTCTTCTTTAATGATAGTTAGTTGTAAGTTTCCCGACTGCTGCAGGATCCGCGAAAGTGAAGTTAAATAATAAATGTCAGTCAAATTGTCAATGGTTTTCTATAGATGGAATCAAATAAGATTTTCTATAATCCCTGTTTGCACCATCTAGAAATATGTTAGACAACTAATTTCTTAAAGTTTGTGTTGCACGTAGATATGAGCATAAATAAAGAAATCACAAAACAATATTCGGAGCTGTTAACAACTCTTTGTTTTAAATTAAGAATAAACTCATTTCTATGCTCCAAGACCCTTGAGCATATTTTTCACATCCAGACAATGAAGCACTTAGATGCAAACTCTAGCAACACGGTGTCCAGAAGAAACGATACTGAGACACTTAATTTATCCTCACACTTGAAGATCTTGCTGCGGGACTCGAGTAGGGCACAGATAGATGCCATGCTCCTCGATTTCAGCAAAGCTTATGACAAGGTACCACAAATGGTACCCAACCTTAAAGTAATTTAATTAAATACATGTAATTGCGATATATATCCACTTTGATATGAATCGGATACGAGTTTATTTAATATTTTATCATGTATAAGTTTTAATTAAACAATTGTGATATAGTTTGCTATCAATCTGATAAATGTTTATTCAATATTTTATCATGTATACTTTTAAAAAATAATAAGTTTACTAGTATCTTAATATTGCATGTAATATATCATATTATGTTTTTTTGCTAAATAACTAAATGCTTGTTATTGTATCTTGTCAATATTATGTCGGTTAATAGCTATGCATAACTAATGTTAACTTTGATATACAATACTGACTATAAATAAAATTGTGTATCTTGTATCATGTAAATGGTTATCCACTCGTATCTATCTGCGTGCCTATGGTATTTATGGTCACATACTCAATTGGATTGAAAGCTTTCTCTACAGTAAATTCGAATTGAACTGATCCTTGTCGAGGGTCAATCGTCTTCATAAGCGCCCGTGAGATCAGGATGGCAAAGTTCTAGGCTCGTGAGATCAGGAGTCCCACATGGCGCAGCCCTAGGCTCGTGAGAACAGGAGTCCCACATGGCGCAGCCCTAGGCTCGTGAGATCAGGAGTCCCACATGGCGCAGCCCTAGGCTCGTGAGATCAGGAGTCCTACATGGCGCAGCCCTAGGCTCGTGAGAACAGGAGTCCCACATGGCGCAGCCCTAGGCTCGTGAGAACGGGAGTCCCACATGGCGCAGCCCTAGGCTCGTGAGATCAGGAGTCTCACATGAGTTTTGTGACAGAAAAACAACATGCAGCTGCACCAGCAACATGATAAAAGAGCTTGGTTGAGAACCTTTACAACAAAGGGGAAAAGAATAAATACTCATGATGTTTTGTATTATATATGGTCTTGTAGAAATGACTGACACCCATCTTCCACCTTAACAAGAGGATATACTCTTCGTTACATAGTTCACTAATGTAGAACAAACGCCTAGCAGATTTTCTTTTTTTCCAGCCAGAACCCGCTGGACAATATCCCACAGCCCAGACTTTGGAAACCTTCGATTCGTGTTTGCTATGTACACACCGTTGCTTGTATCGGTTTGATATCTGCATATCTTCACCTTCGAACCACAATGTACATAGTCCACTTGACGATGCTCCAGAGTAAGAGGGTAAAAACCCCACAGTGGCAAATTATTTTACTTATTATTTCAACGTCGGTAACCATTATGGTCTCTTTTTTATTATTTTTTGTACATGTGTTGTTTTGATTACAATTGCTCTCCTTATAAACCCATGCTGTCCTTAAATTTGTACTTTTTTGCTGCGCCGGGAGGCTGTGTTTTCTCGGTGTGGCAATTCCTGATATGCATTTTTTAATACGAAAAACCATTTCTTTCGAAATTATAAATATAAATTAGATCTAATGCAAGTTTTTTTTTTTTTTAATTTAATGAAAACATTATAAGGAGATAGCTCTATGAAGTAGGGGCATGCGCAGTGTAGCAGTCTATTGGAATAAATCCGGATCCGACTATTTGGAGTACGAATATTCTTCAAGTAAGCTCAATAAATATGTTTTGATTGGATACAAAATGGCTCCGGATTAAAAGGATTAAATTAATTGGTAGTTTTTCTCACATTTTGCGCTTGTAAATATTGTAATTATCGAGGCAACACACACACATTATATAGATTTAAAGTCTGTATGGTTTTGCATTGAAAATGAAACAAACAAATTTAATTGTCTTGAATTTGATAGCCACACCTTGTACTTTCGTTAGTGGGTGGGGTAAAATATTGCCAAATTTTCAAAAAAATAAAACCCCGAAAAACGCAGATATTTCAGTTGACGCAGATCTTATACTCGTTTTGTGGGCTAGATTGGGATAGATTGCAGTTTACCGGTACAAGTTTACATCCGAACCCAATTGAATCACTGTTTACCCGATTTTTGGCGGCCATTTTCTTTCTCGCTTAAAACATAAAAACGGGGGTTCGGGGGCGGTAGCCCCCGATATAACATAAAACAGGAACACGAAACGAAAGAAAAAACTGGATTTTACCATTAATCAAACAAGTCGGTAAGTTACTTAGTTACTCAAAAATACTATGATTTCGCGGATTTTTTTACGTACCGGTAAACTGCAATTGTCCCTAGTTTGCACTTTAGCGGGCACAGGTCGCCCATGTTGTTGTTTACAATGTCAGCCATTTTGAATCTCCTGTAAAACTCCTGTCAAAAATCCTAGCGGTGTTTGAGCGATAAAAAGTAGGGGTGTGGGGGCGGCAGCCCCCATAACAAACAATTACTAGACTCAGTCACATGAATATTCGCTTAAATTAGCGCCCGCTAAAGTGCAGTACTCCGGTTTTGTGCAAGCAGATTAGAATATTAGCCATTTCTGACCTGACCCAGTTGTGGCTTTTTGCCATGTTGATGGAAAACATAACATCACAAACAGTTGTGCAGTGTTCTCCAAAAGCACCGGGAGCAGGCGGTATTGTCTGATACTTCAGAAATAAGCTCCACCCGACCCAAACCCTCCCCCTCGATGCTTCACAGCTCGTCTTATTATACTGCAGCTGCTACTTAAATAAAATATCCTGCTACTTTTTATTTTCTGTAGAACACTGGTTGTGCCAGTGGAAGTGAGTTGTAGTAATGCAACCTGTAAATTAAATGTGCAACCCCTTTAGATTAAACTAGTTTTACTTTCATTTTTGTAACCAATTTGTTTCTCTTTTCAGTAGAGGAAGAAGAAAGGAAAAGACATAAAGCATGGAGCGGGCTGGCGGGTACAGCCAGTCTTTGGCTCATAGTTTTAGCTTGCCTAGTCTGGTGGAGGGAAGTGAACCAATTAGTGAAGCTGAGGAATTTGTTGAGGTAGTACAACACAATCTTAATTGTAGTGTAAAATTCATTTAGTTTTCAGGAGTTAATTCAAAGGTAAACTGCCTCAGTCATGATTTGCATGCAGATCTTGCTTCAGACAGGGTTTGCTCACAGTTCTTGAAACTTAGAAAAGTCATTGACGATTGAGAATAAACTCAAGTTACTTGAACTCTTGTGACTTGATTTTGCCACCAGCTAAAAAGTTTCCTTACATGTGATGATTCAGTTTTAAATCTCTAAGATAACAAATACATTACATTTTCATACATGTGCTATCATAAAAGAGCGTTGAGATTCGGGATTTTAATGAACTTTTCTTGATATGCAGATTTCACCTTTTTTACAAACAAAAGACCGTAACGTTAGATAACGTCTTTTACTGTTATTTAATCAGGTTTCTAACCATGTTGAAAATTCTGAATTTCTTTAAAAGGTAGAATACCTGTAACAGACAAAAGCGTATATGATTTATTCAAACATACGTTTATCAACAGGCATTAAAAATTTTACGCAGATTAACATTACAGGTTTTAAAATTGTGAAAAAAAACATACATATATGTATGTTACAGGTGTCTGACAAGAAATAAGTGTCGGGTTTTGGGATCTCAAAATTTCTGCACATTCTAATACATTAAAGTGCAAGATGAGTGTGAATATTTTGGTCCTTAAACACATGTTAAAGGCTTAAATTTGAAGAAAAAAATCTACATTTATGATCGATGAAATATAAATGTCAAAGGATGGTCTCTGGAGATTCATAAAAAGTAAAAGGAGTAGAACCTGACAAAAGTTACTTACTATTCTTGGTCTAACTGTTTTGTCTGATTTGATATACATGTATAATTATGTAAAGGTTAACATTTAAAAGCAGTTGAAAATTATCATGAAAATAAAAGAGAAAGAAAATAATTTGTCAGAATCTGATATGTATTTCAGATGAAGTCGTTGAGGGACAGAGGCGACAAAGCACTGAGGGTGAAGGACTTTGCTGGAGCCATCAAATGTTATAATGAGGCTCTGGAAATAGACGAGCAGAATCCAGATGTACTGCTTGCTCGTGCCACGGCTTGCATTGAAATGGGAGAGTTCATTAGTGCTCAGAGGGACACTGAGTTTCTGATAAGCCAGGATTCAGAAAATGCAAAAGTAATGAACTTTATGGAGTGTTAAAAACTAGAATCACATCTGTGTCTCTTATGAAGGAAAGACAATTACAGGGATCCCTTTATCTATCTCTCCATCATGAAAATGTTGGCAATAACTTTCCCATTTCTCATTAATTCTTCCATCATACTTTTAAATTATATTGCGACAAAGTACCTAAGGCCAACATAAGCGTTCAAATGAACACCAAATTTTAATTTTAACATTGTTATTATTAATCATATGATTTGCAACTTCACCGGCCAGTGTAACATGTAATTTCTCAACCTGTCCCCTCTAATGTAGCTCAGATATCTTAATCCAATGTTGTCAGAAAATTTGAGCTATTTTTAGAGTTTAAAAATTACAAAAATTATAATTGTGAAAATAATGTGATCTTTTGTGGCTTTCACAGGTTGTCATTTTTTAGTTGAATTTTAAGATAGGTAATTTTGCTTGTGGTGTCGTAATCCTTTAATTATTGTCAGATTGATTGTTCGTCAGTAAATTGTGAAAAGTGATAAAAATGCATGAAAAGGATTAATATTAACTTGAAATATTAAACAAAATCCATTTTTTTCTTTAATTATGTACAATGTACTCCATATATATGCCTTCATCAGTGTAGGTCTATATCAGCCATCACAGCTATGCCATCTGATCATGATCTGCATTCAATTTGTTCATTTTTAGATTTATTACATGTAGGTTATTTCTGACCAAGTAGCAAATAATGTAGATCCAAATAGATGGCATGGGTATGCTGGATGATCTGGATCTAAATTGTTCATCCATGTGATTAAAGTTGTATATAATATGGAAGAATTATTGGGAAAATAATGATGATCATGAAAAAGGAGTTTCTTACAAGTTGAAGAGTGTTGCCCTTAACTTGGTTACCATGATAATAAATAAACACTTTATACAAGAACAACATATCTAAAAAAATTTGTCATTTATCATCAACCTTCTGTTGAATTTCTGTATTAATTTCAGGCACACAAGATTCATGGTCAAGCCCTAAAACAACTTCACCAGTACAAAGAGGCCTTGACCTCATTTCTGACTTCCCTCGACCTTGACCCAGTTAACTCCGATGAACTTACTGAACTTATTGCTGATGTGGCTGCCCAGTTCTGTAACATACCTCAAGATACGAGGACTGCATTGCAAGGTACTTATAAAGGAAAACCATTCAGACCATGGTACATGTTTCTTTTATATATAAAGCTTGTAATTACTTTTCACACACGTTAGACCAGTGTAGATCCAGATCAACCCAAGGCTTTTAAGTTCTGATCAGGAAATACACTGAATGCCTCTTTTACCAGAAATAATCTTTTGAATCTAAAAGGGAACAGTTTAGTTTCTAATCAGTGCCCAAGGTTTTAAAACTGAGCATGGAAACCAGTCTCAAATCTCAAGCATCTGATTGGCTGAAATGGCCACCAGTCGCCATTTCAGCCAATCAGATGCTTGAGATTTGAGACTGGTTTCCAATCTCAGCTTTATAACCTTCAACCCAGACTGCACAGTACACTTGTTCACATGGAGTAAAGGATAAAGGGTTAAGGCCATACTTTTTCATACTTTGCCTTAATATTTCTTCATCAAATTTCAAAATTATATTGCTTTTAATTACAGGACTGTGACTTAGGAAACATTTTAGGTCAAGATTTCATTTGAAATATTTATGCACCTTTCTTTACTTTATAGTTAAGCATTTGTAATTTTCTACGGGAATTCCATTTTTTTTATGAGTTGATGTTTTTCTGTTGTTCTGACATAGTATTTCAGGGTGTCACAACACTCATCTAGTTATAATTTAATTGCTGCTAATAAGTATGATTTTATCATGATTGTAAATTATTCTTGTTTCAAAATGTTCTTAGTTGACCGAAGACTTCTTGGCACAGTGTCCATTAAGTCATTATGGGAGTCATGGAGGGTATGATGTAAAATTGTTTACATTCTATGATGTCAGATGATTCTCACATAATTTACATGTTCATTGGTTGTCACATTTCAGAGATGGACTCCTACAAGAAGCTCAGTGAGGTCGGTGTGTGTCTGTTCCAAGCCAAAAAATACAAAATCTGTATCAAAATCCTCGATGTAGCACAGAAATTCCAGACCAACCAAAAAGGCATAACAATGAGAATTTTGTTAACGTCTGCAAACGCTCACTCTGCTTTGAAGCATACAGACAAAGCTATCGGACTTTATCAAGAGTGCTTGCAAACAGCCATAGCGACACACGATCAGATTTATCAAACAAAAGCTCTGGTGAACATTGCTACACTATATTTAGAAAACCATGATACTCATCAAGCTATTATTTACTATGAAAAGTTATTGCACTTGGAGGCGGAGCTTATACAGGAAACAGGAAGTGAGGACATTTTACCAGACTTCTGGACTAAAGAGCTTCAGTGTGGTCTTCATTTAAATCTAAGCATTGCTTACAAAGCTATCGGAAATATGACCTCTGCAATAATCCATGCTAAGAAATATGTAGCCTTTGTGGAGAAATATGACTTTCAAGGTAAGTTGAGGGCGGAGTCTTACCACAATACAGGCATGCTCAATGAGATCCTAGGAAAATACAATGATGCTATAAATAACTACAATCAATATTTGTCAGAGGCAAAAAGAAATGGAGATAAAAAGGCGATGGCGCAAGCTTATGGATGTCTGGGAAGTGTTTATGCAGCTTTGAAAAACTGGAAATTGTCTACAGTTTATCATGAACAGTATGTTGCTATGGCATCAAGATTTAATGATAACCGAATGAAAATCATTGCCAATGAAATGCTGGCGGACTCTTTAATGTTACAGGGTGATTACGAGAAAGCAGCTTTGGCTTATGAGGAGATGATTAAAAGTTGTGTTAGGACTGATTACAGGACTCGTGCAACTGGGTTATGTAAACTAGGTCATGCTTATCGTGCCTTGAAGAGAAATCAGTACAGTTTACACTTTTACGAACAGGCTGCTGAGCTTGCTGAGGATTTTGAATACCCGGAAATAGAGACTTTAAGTCACTACAACATTGCCTGTGTACATCAACAGTCAACTCAGATGCTTGAGCTAGAAAAAGCATTAAAATATTTCCAACAACTTGTTCCGTACTACGAGTCCAAAATTCGAGAGCACATGGCTGAGGATACACACTGTCCGCAGGAGTATGGGGAACAGTTGCAGGAATGCTACGATGGGATACAGACAGTTCACGCTAAGCTGGGGAATAAAGAAGAATGTTTGCAGTTTGCTGAGGCTTACAGAAAACGAACGCTGACTATGACACATAATTATCAAGCATCGGCCATGACGAGTCAAAGCCACACTGCACCATGGGATATGTGGTCAGCGGAGAGAATGGGGCGTGTAGTGTCACAACAAAACAGGTATGAGAGATTATTGGCTTAAGGAGCATAATGACTATTGGTTTAGTTTAAACTTATTGATTTTACAGCGATTTTGACTTGTGAAACAAGTTATTAATCAAGCTTGATGACTGCTTCTTGGGCTGAAACCAGTTCTTGTGCCAAATGTGGATTGAAAGAAACTGCAGAAGAATCTCATCCCTGGCGGGATTCGAACCAGCAAGCAGGACCTGGAGTTTGATGCTCTACCTCCAGACCTCTGTTCCTCCAATATAATTATTTTTGTCATGCAGGAGTGACATCCCTTTCAGCATTTTGTTAGTGCCAACCAAAATTACCCAGTTTTGTTTTCTTATATTTAGACTCGTACTTTGCTGCAGTTTATTTCTTTCTTTACATTGTAATGAAAATTTTCCAGGGGTGTAGTTGCATTAAGAACTGTTCACAAAATCTTTGATTGTTCACACTGCTTTAACCCTTTCCTCATTAGATACACCTGTAGTTCACACTGCTTTAACCCTTTCCTCATTAGATACACCTGTAGTTCACACTGCTTTAACCCTTTCCTCATTAGATACACCTGTAGTTCACACTGCTTTAACCCTTTCCTCATTAGATACACCTGTAGTTCACACTGCTTTAACCCTTTCCTCATTAGATACACCTGTAGTTCACACTGCTTTAACCCTTTCCTCATTAGATACACCTGTAGTTCACACTGCTTTAACCCTTTCCTCAATAGATACACCTGTATTGCGTGGGCGAACAGTTTAGATCCAGATCAGCAAGCACATCCATGCCATCTGATCAGGATCTAAACTGTTCAATTTTTGATTCATGAGGTCATCTCTGACCAAAATGGGACCAGTGCAGATCCTGTTCAGACGGCACTGATGTGCCAGCTGATCTGGATCTACACTGGTCGCACATGCGTAAAAATGCATATATATGGAGGAAAGGGTTAACTAGAATAAGTTTACTTTATTGTAGCACAGTATTGTAGTACTCGCTGTTGTCCAATCACTCATTGTTGTAAGTTCTACGGCCGGGAGCCAGTATGACAACTATATCAACTGTATGCTCACTATATTATCACTTTATTGTAGCACATAGGTGAGGTTACAATGTAAGCTGTTCACAAACTCTATGATTGTTCACAAATTGACTTTTTTTAGACTCATACAGTAACTAACTTTGCTGCAGTGAAGTTTTTTTAAGAGACTGTTATTCACCATGCGATGAAAATCAAATTCCCAGAGTCGAGGTTACAATATAAGCTGTTCACAAACTCTTTGATTGTTCACACTGCTTGGACTAGACTAAGGTTACTTTATTGTAGCCCGGTGTTGTACTATTCACTGTTGTCAGAGTACTTGTTGTTGTGAGTTCAACAGCCAGGAGCCAGTATTACAACTACAGTACTGTGAATGTTTAAGGTTACAAACGAAACACACGATACGCAATAGACGGACGCACTTTACATGATAGACGCAAGATACATGATACTGCCAATTCATATAATTTGTGTAGGAGATGTCCAAAAATTTGAAAATGCTATCAAAATATAAGATGCATGGTTGAAATTAAGTCATATAAATTTTCACATGCGAGAAACTTATTAATGTTTTACGATAACATTAAAAGAGCATGACGCACAATACACGATATACGGACGCATGATACACGTTAGACAGACGCACAATACATGTTAGGCGGACCCACGATACATGATACACGATAGATGCAAATTTTGTAACCTTAAACGTTCACATTACTGTATATGAGCTGGATGCTCACTGTATTAACACTTTATTGTAGCACTGTGTTATACTATTCACTGTTGTCCGAGTACATGTTACTGTGGGTTCTACAGCCGGGAGCCGGACTTGTCAGGTTTTATTCAAGGCGAGCTGTTAAAGAAGAAAATGTTATAGAAACAGTAAGTAACCCCCTAGTTGTACCAGAGAAGGTGGGTCTGTTACTTCTCTTTTTCAAGTGCAATTACTTTCATCCCAGTGAAAAACCTTTAAATATTTATAATTTGAAATCAAAATTGAATGGATATTTACTGGTTGTGAAAAGAAAAAGCATTGTAAGTTAGTTTAAGAACCAGATTGGCATTGAGTGACAGTTGCTGGCAACCAAGTGACAGTATTTTCCCATAAGGTAGTTTATATGTAGCTGACTTATATTGAGATAATAATTGATAGTGGTGACAGTATTTTTACGTCATTTACATTACTGTTAAATTATTTTATTTTGTGTGGGTTTAATTTTCGCCTATTTTGCACTACGTTAAGAGCGCGAAATTCAACCCCAGCGAAATTAAACAATTTAATGGTGTTTCTTTATAGGAAAATACAGTTGCGCGAATTTATGCCCCAGCAAATTTGTTATTTATGGGTTTTTGTGCAAAAATTCATCACAGCGAAATTAAATGTACAGTACTACAGTATCAAAAAAGTTAAACATGCATATCGGAATTCGCCACACTAAAAACACACCGCCTCCACACTAAGCGAAAAAGTAGAGGAAAAGAGAGCATGTTATTATATTCCATTTTAAATAAGACACCACAAATAATGAAAAAGAGAACCCTTGGTGTTGCCACCTTGGAATAGTCAGTGGCAAAACAAATTGCCACTGGGGATTTTAGCCAGGTTCTAGGGTGCATCAACCTCCCCCAACAGGTTGTAATATATACATAATACATTAGTCTACTTACATTGTACATGGGATATGACTGTTATTTGTGTGCAAACTGTAGATCCAGATCACCCTGCATATCCCTGCCTTGTGATCAGGATCTACTGTAACACTGTTTGCTTTTTTATTCATTACATTATATTTGACCACAAAAGCAAACTGTGTACTAGATCCCTTTCACATGGCCCAGATGTGATGATTGATCTTGATCTACAATGTCCGCACATACGATAAATCCTGTATATATGGAGTAATGGGTATGGCAATTTTATAGTTAGAATATAGTGTTATGTAACATAATAAATTGTTTTGCAGGTTGAAAATCTAGTAATGGAAATTCGGAAGGAATGTGATTGGAAGAAGATGACCACTGAATGTGAAAACCGAGCTCTGCCACTGAAAACTAGTGAACTTGAAATGATCCGAAGAAAAAATCTCAAGCTAAGCTCTTCAGCTTCTGACAACACAGAAGTGCCGTGTGAAGAAAGTGCTAAACTGAAAGACGAGAAAAAATCTGAAAAAAGTGTTGCTAGACAACTATATGATCTATTGTTTTCGCCCATAGAAGATATTTTATCGAAGCTGCCAAAAGAGAGTCCGCTGATTATTGTACCGGATAAAGTTTTACACCAGTGCCCGTTCAATATCCTTCAGGACTTCCTGAACAGGTTTGCATTTAAGAGATTTAGAATCACATATTTACCAAACATTTTATTGTTAGACAAGGTGGTTGGAAATGAATTAAACCGTTTGAGATTAAAGGACGATCTGGACTTTGAACGTCATATACACAAACATGGTGGAATTTCAAATCTGATGAACCAGTACGGAGGTAAAGACTCTGGTATTGCATCAGTGAGCTCGGGAGAAGGTTCAGCTCATGTTGTGAATGCAAAACGATTGTCACACCCAAGATTATTGTCAAGACCTTCCAAACATCAGATGTCGCCACCACATCCTGGAGTTCTGCCGAAACAAGTCACGATGTTTGAGGAGGATATGAAGAAACATTTGCATCATGGGAAATCACCAAGGACACCGAGAGGTGAGCGGAACTTTAATTTCTGACTAGCTCTCAAGCAGTGGGTGGAACTTAAACCCTTTCCTCCATATACATGCCTATATGACATAGGGTAATAGTGTAGATCCAGATCAGCCAGCACTTCCATGCTGTCAGATCATGATCTGCACTGTTTGCTTTTTGATTTATTAATTGTGACCAAAAAGCGAACTGTGCAGATGCTTATCAGATGGCACAGATGTGCTGGCTGATCTGGATCCCTATCAGATGGCACAGATGTGCTGGCTGATCTGGATCTACAGTCTAGTCGCACATGAATAAAAAAGAGTATGATTATATGGAGTAAGGGTTAATTCTGACGAGCTCTTAGACTAGTGGAGTACTACTGAGCTGACGAGCTCTTAGACTAGTGGAGTACTACTGAGCTGACGAGCTCTTAGACTAGTGGAGTACTACTGAGCTGACGAGCTCTTAGACTAGTGGAGTACTACTGAGCTGACGAGCTCTTAGACTAGTGGAGTACTACTGAGTATTTAATTAATGATTGAAATGATAGTTGATGGTTTCCATTTGGGTATGGAAAACAGGTTGTTTAAAGTGTGAAGCCCGAAGGGCTTCACGCGTACTTTAAACAATCCAACTGTTTTTCATACCCAAATGGAAACTATCAAATATTGATTCAACCCCTAACCCTAACCCTATTTACACTCATAAATAATCTCATCAATACAGATTTAACTAGATATAAGATATAAGATTTCGTGATATTATGGCTTTTTGGAATGGCTTTTGGAACAGCTACGTAGTCAACAAAGTGAATGACAGCACGCTTTTTTCGCAGCAACTTGTGGCAAAACGTGCATGCATGGCGATGTCACACGTCAAAACATCGTGCAACGTCCAATAAATTGTGAACGGCTCTACTGTAGCCACGCCTTTTAAAGTAATATGTCATACTGTTTACCATCAGAAATTATGATTCGTTAAATGAATAAGACTTCATCGTAGAGGATGAAGTTGAAGTGTAAATATACAAGTAATCATTCCAAATTCATTTTTGTATAAAACATTCACATGATGGTGATAAAAAAGGTTCAAAACAGTATTTTGTTGTTTATTTAATTGCAAACATACCAGTATTCTGTCCTACAAAAAAACCCTGAAAAATCTAGCCTTTAACCCTTCAACTCATTTGTGCCTTCTGATCAGGATTCACAGTGTTTACTGTTAGATTTATTTTATTTAACTGTTTTTCTGACCAAGAAGTGAGCAGAATTGTTCAATGCAGATTCAGATTAGGCAGTATTGATATGCTGGTGATCAGGATTATAAGTATCATGCATGAGTGCGAGGTGAAGATGGAAAAATCTGTCACCGAGGGTTAACTGTTTTGCGGGAATGAGGCTCTGCCGAGTTCCCGCACAAAACAGTTTACCCGAGGTGACAGATTTTTCTATTTTTAACAAATGTCTCATGCAAGATACTTTTTCTTGCATACCTTTTATTATTTATAACATTTCTATGTATGTATACAAACTTTTTTATTTTCCTTATGCTGAAATATTGACATTAACGCAAACCTTTTTTATAAATGATGTCAATAACTTGAATATATGACGTCACTGACGTGACTCATTCTACATGGGGGGTGTAGGATCGAAATTTCCTACACGGGTGAAAACACCGGATGACCTGATCTGGTATGCAAGAATCAGGATATATGCACTGGTAGCACATGTGATAAAGCTTATATATATATGGAGTAAACAGTTATTGGTTGACTTTACAGAATTATATGATCCAGCATTTTCTAATTGAGTTTTATTGAAGCTGTTTAACTTGTAGCAGGTCTGTCAACAGTTCCAGAGTCGTTCCGCAGTTCTCTGAACACATCAAGAACACCGGCTTCCAATAATCCTTTGGACAGGATGTACAATGTGGGTAGTTTCACGACGTTGACCTCGGTGACCTCTACAGGGACAGATATAACAACCTCCACCAGCATGATCACGGAATACAAACAAGTGAGCTGTCAGGACAAATGTATGGTCATCGGAAATCCAAAGTTACCAGAAAGGTTCGTGGCTTCTTTCAAATTTTTTTGATAGATGTTTAGCTGGGACAATATAAATGTACAATCAGGTAGAAGCTCAGGTAGTTTTAATATTATGTATCCCAATTTACCCTTTTCTCCATACATACGCCTTTTATGGCATCAGAAATCTCTGTAGATCTAGATTAGTCTGCACATCTGTGCCATCTGATCAGGATCTGCATTGTTTGCTTTTTGGTCAGAAATAACCTATTAAATAAAAAAAGCAAACATTATGATCCTGATCAGATTGCACAGATGTGCCAGTTGATCTGGATCTATACTGTTTGCCCATGCCATAAAGACATATTTATGGAGGAAAGAGGTAATAAAGTATCTTTAGAGTTTGTTCCTATTTTGTGGTAAAAAATTACCCAAATCAAAGTTTTCAAACTGGAATTTTTTAAAAATTGCCACAATGTGACGATCTTTAACTAAAATTACTAAAATATAGTGGTCTTTCATGCTATTTTTATCATTCTTTGAGCATATATATTTAAAAAAAGGAATTAAATATCATTTGGATTAAGTAGATTAAGTTGCTTAATTTTAGTTAAAATACTAATATATTCCAAATTCTTAAGTGTATAGGTCATGTTCCCAAATGCAAGATGAAAACATAGGCATTGTAATTTCATGCAAAAAAATTAACAAAAATTCACACCCAAAAGTTTTCACAAAAGCATTTTGCTCAAATCTTGGGAATGTTTTAGTTTAAAAAAAAAATAAAAATGATATTGCCTCTACCTGGAAGAAAACCTGCACTGTCATGCTTACCAGTGCCTAGCCGTGCAATTCCGACAATGCAATCAATTGAGCTAACCAGGACAACACCAAAAAAGGTTGATTGAATAGCCCTGATATACGTTATCATCACTGCACGATATCAATAACAGGTTATTTTTCTGATAACAGTACTGACTATATGTATGGGTGGAAAATAATGTTCATGGCCAGTTGTTTTTTAAATTTTGTTCCTGGGCAGCTAAGTGAAAGATTTGTGTTTCAGGCTGATGTTACATGGTAAGGAATGGAGGCCCAACATAGAAGATCTTGTGTCAGCTAAAAGAGAGGCCCTAAAAGTGGCCACCTTGCTGGATGTTGCTCCCATTACAGGGCTGGATGCCAGCAAGGACAGGTTCATGAAGGATGTAGAGAAAGCTTCTGTTGTGCATATAGGTAAGTTTGTTACTAACTGGCTTAAGGTGGCCACCTTGCTTGATGTTGCTCCCATAACAGGGCTGGATGCCAGCAAGGAAAGGTTCATGAAGAAAGCTTCTGTTGTGCATATAGGTAGGTTTGTTACTGGCAGACTTAAGCTTGAACTCTTACAAACAGACCCATTCATTTTTCAGATTTTTGTTCATCAAATTCTGTAGATAACATTAGTTGCATGGTAAAAGAGGTTAGTAGGCCAGAGGAAGAACACTTTTGAAGGAGAGCTTTAAATAGTGAGCTTATAAATAAAGGCAAGCTTTAGTGAGCCGACACAAGCCAACAGACACAAGATAAAATTATAAAATTTGAGGCATATTGGTATAATCCTAAATTAAGATCTAGTTTAAGACCTCAATTGTGACAAACAAAGAATAATCTGCTTTTAAGTTTCGGCGGTGTATTGGTTTAATTCACATTCTTGGCTTTTGGTAAAAATATTTTAGATCATCTCAGTTGTTTTTTAAATATGGGACAATAACTGTAAAATATCCTTACCCACAAGGCATTGTATTATTATTTTTTCAGTGACATATGGTTGCTGGCATGAGGGACTGATAGCGCTTGCCCCATCCCCTGTGGACTGTGGAGATGATTTACCCAATGAAGACTCATACTTGATCAGTGCTGATGACATTCTCGGGCTCAAACTCACTGCTCAACTGGTTGTCCTCAATATGGGGTACAATCCTTATAGAAGGGAGGCAATCCAGACGGGATACCTGCTGCCTAGTGCATTTATTGCTGCTGGTTAGTGGTTTGTTCTTAATTTGTTAAAGTGACTTTCCAATTACGTAAAAAATGTTAAAAAACAGTACTTTTTAGCATCGATTGTTAGCATTTATAATGCCACAGACAAAACACACAAATAGGTCCAAGAAATTCAAATTATTTACTTCTTTTGCACTGACATAGTTATTTAAGTAGAAAATTGATGCCTCACCACGAGAGATGCAAATAAGGCTGATTAATTATGGGTACGCATGTGTAGTCTAATCTACACTCGCCGACCGGCCAGAGTACAAAGAAATAGCCCGCCAATGAGATGTACGAAAATTAGTGTTGCAGAATCGGACAAATATCATAATCGATTATCGAATCAAAATTCCTAGAAGAAATCGATTTAAATCGGAAAATAATCGGAAACTTTGACACGGGCTTTGAAGGTTAATGCCTGTGTTTTGCTATGTACCTTAATGTTTATTTATGTTATGTACTATAAACTAGCTACTTTAAATATAAATAAGACAATTGAGAGAATCAATTCAATTAAACACTATACAGTCATTATGTAAATAACAGAACTTACATTCTTGTACAACTATAATCTTAACTTGAAAATCTACAGAAGGTTTGTCTGGGTGCTATGTTGTGTGACATGAATGCTTTACCCTATTTTTTGGGTCAGTTTTCTCAAAAACTAATTATGTAAAAGACTACAAATACACTGTGACCTTAAGCAGCCAGCTGCAACTACAAAGGCATTGAAGAGTCTGAGCAAAATAATACAGTGCTTTTTCTGTGAGAAATCAAGAACAATAATACGACAATACATAAACTAAGTACTTTAAATAAATCCAGTCAAAAGTGGAACAATTCAAATTTGTTTGCTTCAAAATGCAAAAATCTGCACCTATTGGAATCCCTGCAACCCCCAAAATAGGTTGTAAATGGCAATAAATGCCTACAAGGTCAAACAAATTTATTTAATTAATGACATGTATAAATATATGCCTTATTATGCTGTACTTAACAGACAGTGGTAAACATCAATATAAATCGATTATGAGAGAATGACATCGATTATCAAATCGAATGGCGTTTATAGACGATTAAGCGATTTTAATCGATAATCGTTACATCACTAACGAAAATACCATACACTTCGACTGCAGACAGTTATCTTTCACCTCTTTACGCTAATATGGCTTCGCAATCCGTTATGGAAAATAATCACAAGATGAACTGAATATTAATGAACGTCTTTTTGCTCTGAAGTCATTTCGACCCCAATAATTTAGACGTACATAAAACAACATCGTATCACTGTTAGCTTTTGTATTTAATATTTAGCAGTGTGATGGTATATTCTGTCTTTTAAAATAAATGTCATGGACAGTCACTTTAACCCCTTCTAATTCCATGGATATGCATTTCATCACATGGGCAGCCAGTAAAGATCCAGACTATGAGCGAGCACATCCATGCAATCTGATGAAGATTTGATGAACATCTACCCGGTTCACATGTTATCTGAAACAAGTTACCAAGTCTTAAAAGAAATCAGATCCTTATCTGATGGCACCAATATGTAGTTCTGGATTTACACCAGTCTCCTATGTGACAAAAGGAGTAAAGGGTTTTAAGCTACATTCTCAGTGCTGTAATATAGTTTTATCTCTATTCTCCCTGTTTTATCTCTATTCTGAATCACAAACATTTAAACTGATTTTGGTAAAAGTTTCAGCTTATTTTGCCTGTTAATTATTGTTTTCCTTCATTATTTCAAAAGCACCAATAAAAGAGGAAAAAACGTTAAACAAAATTAAGTCAAAGAAATATAATATTTGTATACATTTGACAGGTGCTCAATGTGTGCTCCTTAATCTGTGGCCCCTTTGTGACCTAGCTGTGGAGAAATTCTACGCTAGTTTCTACCTGACGTTACAAGGGGGCGCCCAGTGTACCACTGCCATGACTACAGCCATTGAAGCACTGAAAGCTGATGAAAGGTAGAGTAGATGTTTTATATCTCTTTTTACTGTGAATACAACTTCAACTAATGGGCTACCAGTGTAGATCCAGATCAGTCAGTACATCTATGCTGTCTGATCTGGATCTACAATGTTCGGTCAGAAATCACCTAATGAATTTAGAAGTTGATAGTTATATAGTTACAGGCTATTCTGTTTGTAGATCCTGATCTAATAACATGGATGTGACATCTGATCTGGATCTACACTTGTTTCATACATTTTATCAATCTGAACTGTTTTACAGTGTACAAGTTTTCTACATTGAATTATATAGCTAGTTACTGGACAATTTTTTAATATGTAATAGTAAAATTTACTCTCTTTTTTTCCAAAAAACTTTTATACCATAGACTTCCTTCTTCATGTTAACTTAACAAATCTTTAAAGTTAAACTATTAACGCTTTCCTCCATAAACATGGATATGCACTTTTACGCATGTGCAACAATTGTTGATCCAGATCAGCCGGCACATCCTTGCCATCTGATCAGGATCTGCACTGGTCGCATTTTGGTCAGAGATAACCTAACAATTAAAAAAGCGAACAGTTTAGATCCTGATCAAATGGCACAGATGTTCGCCCATGCAATAAAGGTATGTCTTTGGAGTAAAGTGTTAAATTCTGCTTAAATTTATAATTATGCTTTCAGTTATTTAAGGTACCCTTAAGCAATGACAGATTTTTATATATTTTTTGCTGAGTATACTTCTGTAAGATATTATTTTGGTATTTTTCAGATTTAGCTCCCCTTTGTACTGGAGCGCCTTTGTTTTGATTGGTAAAGATGTCAACATAAATATCAATAGTATACGACATGCGATGTTGGACCAGAATCTCGACCAATCAGAAGCTGAGGTGGAGGAGGAGTCTGGGAAGGAATATCTGAACCCTAAACCTGTCCTCGCTCCCGGTTTGTGGTCTTACTTTTATTAATGTTCATTTCTCACAGTTTCACAAAGATGGGTTCCATTTGTTTAATTTTCACATGTATGGTAACATATGCTTAAACATAAATATTTTCAAAGAAACCTTTTCTGTAAATATTTTGGCTCCAGAGGCTAAACATGGAAGAAAAAACTCAGAAGTGACTTCTTAAATAAACTTGCACGCACTTTTGTTTTGCACTATAAGAAGACGACCTATAGAGGTAGACTTTATGCATTTAAAAGGATGATATGTATCATTTTTGGTTAACATTGTACATGCTTGAAATAATCTCTCTGTTTTGTCTGTTCAGTAAAAAGGAAGGAGGATAATCTGTATGAGCTTCAGATCCACCTGTGTACCTTGCTGAGAAATCATGCCAGACAACCCAAGGTGCTCCTCCACCTAATAGATCTGGTAACTATTGAGTTTTCCAGTGTGTTTATATTGTAAATGTCAATGTGCATACTGTATATGTCCTGTGTATGCCGTATATGTCATGTGTATGCCATATATGTCAGTGTGTATGCTGTATATGTCAGTGTGTTTGCTGTATATGTCAGTGTGTATGCTGTATATGTCAGTGTGTATGCTGTATATGTCAGTGTGTTTGCTGTATATGTCAGTGTGTATGCTGTATATGTCAGTGTGTTTGCTGTATATGTCAGTGTGTTTGCTGTATATGTCAGTGTGTATGCTGTATATGTCAGTGTGTATGCTGTATGTGTCAGTGTGTATGCTGTATGTGTCAGTGTGTTTGCTGTATATGTCAGTGTGTATGCTGTATATGTCATTTGTATGCTGTATGTGTCAGTGTGTATGCTGTATATGTCAGTGTGTATGCTGTATATGTCAGTGTGTATGCTGTATATGTCATTTGTATGCTGTATATGTCAGTGTGTATGCTGTATATGTCATTTGTATGCTGTATATGTCAGTGTGTATGCTGTATATGTCAGTGTGTATGCTGTATATGTCAGTGTGTATGCTGTATATGTCAGTGTGTATGCTGTATATGTCAGTGTGTATGCTGTATGTGTCAGTGTGTATGCTGTATATGTCATGTGTATGCCATATATATAATTTTGTATGCCTTATATTTTAATGTGTATGCCATATATGTCAGTGTGTATGCTGTATATGTTGTGTGTATACCTTATATGTCAGTGTGTATGCCAAATATGTCAGTTTGTATGCCGTATATGTCCGTGCATATGCCATATATGCCAGTGTGTAAGTCATATATGTCCGTGTGTATGCCTTATGTCAATGTATATGCCATATGTCAGTTTGTATGACATATAAGTCAGTGCGTATGCCTTATATGACAGTGTGCATGCCTTATATGTCCGTGTGTATACTGTGTATTCAGTGTGTATACTGTGTAAGTCAGTGTGTATGCTGTATATGTAATCAACCTCGATAGCTATAACATCGGTAGAAGTCAAATTAAATCATTAATATATATGACCTTCTTGGCAAATGATCATTAGAATTCTATAGAGGATATTCCAAATTGTCCATAAATATTTAATTTGGTAAATTCGTGAAATTCTTCTTTTCCTTTGAGTGGCTGACTTTTTAAAAATGTGTTTACATTTTTGTTAAAAAAATTTTGGACAATATTGCTCACTAAATAGTTGAAATGTAAATTTTTATAACACTTTGTATTTGGTAGTAATTTTGGAAAAGATAAACTCATTGTGGTTAGTGATACTGATTTTAGTAGGGATAAAACTGAGTCCATCTCCAAAGCACCTGTGATATCATTAGCCTATTTAATGTTGAATAAATTCAGAATAAGTCCTCATTTAGATTGTTGTTACTTGTGTTTACCAAGGGGCACAGAAATGACCAACAATTTCACTTTTATTCTTAACTGACTTCCAGTTTGAGCCGTTCTTGTTGCTGGAGGTATACAACGCTGTTAACTTTTTGTTGCTTGTGTTTTTGTTACTTGTGTTATCAAAGAGCAAGTGAACAAAAAATTTTACTTTTACTTTAAATGCACTGTTTTAGTTTGTGTCCTGTTGCTTAATGTTACTGGAGTTATATATAAGGCAGTTTTGAGTTACTGTGGTATCATTTTATTTAGTGATGGCTTAATGTTCGCGTATTTCGCGCTCAGGCCAGTGCGCGAATTTAAAACCTAAGCTAAAATTTAACCAAAAAGTATCAGAAACGTGCTATGTCCGAATGGTTATACACTTAATATATAGTTACCCGCAATTTGATATAAATTAGAAGTATCGAATAATTTTGTTAATAAAGAAAATAAAACCAGTTATAACTTTCAAATTTCTTTTGGAATATGTTTAGTGTTACTTCAAAACTTGAACGACAATTTAGTCCGCACATTTAGGTCAGGTCACGTTTTGTCACACAGTATCGTTGTCATCTCATTTTTAATTTATCAACACTTTTTTGAGTAACTGTTTTGCTATTAATTGACTCTTTAGACCATAAAACGGGTACAAACATGCCAATTATGATATGAATGGTCCAGATAAATGGATCAAACGGGTCCCCTGTCAATTAGCGGTGCCGAATTAACAGCGGTTCGATAATTGACTAACAAAGGAAGTGGTAATTGACAGGGGGCCAACTGACACATGATTAGCTCGCGTGTTCAAATAAACAATAGGTATTGATAATGGGTCTGTAAAATATCGATAATAATATGTTTTTGTTGGAAAAATTGGATTTGCACAAATTTACGTCCGCGTGAAACAGTCTTTTTCGGCAATTGCACAAAATTTCATGCCAGCGAAATTAAATGATACCACAGTATATAAGGCTGTTACCTTTTGTTACTTTTGTTAGTTGTGTTACTAAGGGGCAAAGAAATGACAAACAATTTCACTTTTATTCTGAATTGACTGTTTTAGTTTGTGTCCATTTTGTTTAATATTTCTTGAGTTATTTAAGGCTGTTACCTTTTCTTTCTCGTGATACCAAGAGGAACAGAAATAAACAACTTAAATTTTATTTCAAATTGGCGGTTTCAGTTTGTGCCCCTCATGTTACTTGAGGTATATATAGCTTTTACATTATGTATTATTAATGACCATCACTACAGTTTTAAACTCACCAAATATTTTACCTTTTGTGATTAAACAGGTACATGATCTCTTTTGATCTCTTTTAAAAGCCAACTAGCATAAATAACAATAAAAAGCATAATAATAATAAGGATAAATAATATTCATGTATTAATAGCCAGGCATTATTCACTTAATATATAAATGCATTAGTTTAGAATTTACATAGCTGGCATGGGGATATGACCCTAACGAGGAAATATAAAGCCGGGTAAACTGTGTACATTGCTTAAATACTCAAAAACACTAGGTGTTTTATTGTAAGTAAAACTAGCAATTAAATGACAACCAACCAGTGAACTATTTATAGCAACCAGTAAACTATTTTTAACAACCAGTAAACTATTTATAGATCAGTTTTTTGTATTTTAAGCTTGACAGCTCCTTAAAAAGACTGCACACTGAAGACAACAACAAGCAGACGACACTTCTCAGTGAAGACATCCTGAATGGAGCAGGTGCTGTAAACCTTCTCAAGTTGCTAGGTTTCCATTTTCAAGCTAAAGGGACATCACTCCAGAATCCCTATGTGATATACCCGCACTGGAATAGAGACGAGATTCTAATACCAACCTATGACTCTCTGAGATCTCTCATTGGTAAGGATATTATTCAGTAAATATCTTTATATTTGTGAGATTTTTTCTTTTGTTTTAGATATGTCACAGTATATGTTGAGCTTTTCCATTTACTTTTCATTATGTTTAACTTCATTTTATCTTACACCAACTTTCACTACAGTACTTCCAAGTTTTTAGATTGCTTACAATCATATCTAGGTTCTGTAAGTGAAGTCCTTTAACTTTGTCTTGCATTTTAATGAAACTTTCACACTTTCTCAGCATAGATTTTTAAAAGAGTTAAAATTTGCTTGCTTGAATGTGATTTCATATTTTACAAACAGCTTGGAACTGTGTACATGTTTTTACTGGTATATCGTATATTGATTTCACCCTTTAAGTGCACAATTAATGTAATGGACTCACCTTTCTATCAATTTAGGCAAGTCCATTTATTCTTCACAGGGATTGTTTTACAGAAATATATTTACTTTATAATGTTAACTGAATAGCTAACACAGTAGACAATGATTAGACTCTACTGCAGGCAACACAAGGGCCCAAGATCATAATACTAAAACTAGAGATCAGTCACCATTTCAGCCAATCAGATGCTTGAGATTTGAGACTGATCTCCAATCTCAGTTTTGTGATCTTGGGCCAAGATCTACATGGATATGTCATGTGTCTTAAGTAGCCTAAGGCATTAAGTGTTAGAAGTGAGTATCAAGTAATTCTTGCATATCAGATCAGGTCATCCGGTGTTTTCACCCGTTTAGGAAATTTTGATTCTACACCCCCCTTGTAGAATGAGTCAGCGCCTTATATGATGTCACAACGTCTGACGCATTTATGAATGATCGATGGAATGTCTCGTATATCACTCCGCTACTTTAAAAAAGTAGTGCAAAGAAAAATTTACAGGAAAATACCCCAAAATGCGCAAAATAAATACGGTATGCAAGAAAAAGTATCATTCACTTATGTTGGGTTAAGATCGCGTGATCCAGCCCTCGTGAAATATGCACTTAGGCTGTAACTCGGCAGGGCCTCTTTGCCGCGCTTGTGCATATTTCACTCGGGCTGGATCACGCGATCGTTACCCAACAATGATACGTATAGTAAAACATAATTATCAGTTACATATTTCTGCTGTTACAGAGATTTCCAGTAGCAAGGAGTTGGTACAGTGTTTATGTGCTGTTCTGCCAATCACACAAGATAATATCTCACTCATCATTGATCTGGTAGGTAACTTTATGCATGTTATACAATTTCACAAGTTAGTAAGAAGATAACAAACTTCCAATCTAGAAGTTGCCATGCTCTAAGGTATAACTCTGAGAATAATACCCTTTCTCAGATCTTAACACCATACTTCATTTATATGCATTTTATCAAATGTGCGACCAGTGTAGATCCTGGTCAGATTAATTTGGCAGAGTCAGTTCCCTTTTAATAAATAGAGAATAGACCTGCACTGAATTTTGATTTTTTTTCCAATTTGATGTTGTGGCATTTAGTCTGGTGTGGCCAAAACATAAGTAGTGATGGTAATTGTTAGAAATTCAAAAAATGTGTACATTTCTCAGAGCTGGATTACTTAAGAATGTTGAAATCCAAATCTTGTTTTTTTACTCATTCGGTGAATGATTCATAAATGTTTAACCCTTTCCTCCATAGACACACCTGGATTGCTTGGGTGAACAGTGTAGATCCAGATCAGCCAGCAAATCCTTGCCGTCTGATCAAGATTTGCACTGTTCGCTTTTTGATTCATTAGGTTATTTCTGACCAAAATGCAATTAGTGCAGATCCTTATCAGACAGCACTGATATGCCATCTGATCTGGATCTACACTGATCCCACATGTGTTACAAGGCGTATATATGGAGGACAGGGTTAAATACTCAATATGTCACTACTTGAATTCCTTGTGGGTTCTGATGCAATTATCTATACACAACATACTTGATACATTACTTCATAATGGAAATGTCTTTTCTATATCCCACAACTAGCTGAGTGTGACAAAACACGCCCCTGAGATCCAGCTGAAGGTGTCTGACTTGTCCGTCCGTCCACTCTGGGTCAACATGAGGCTGAAAAAGCTCCTCATTGCTACTGGATTCCATCAGATTGGCATGTTACTGAACTTCAACAGGACTCCAGAAAATAGGTGTGTTATTTTCAAAAAATTATTTAAAATGATTTAATGTTATCACCCTAATCTTGGTACGGTTATAAATAATGTAAATTATTAAAATTTTGTGTCTCAATATTGAAGATGTCCCTAGGCTTAGGGTGAATATGTTAATTCATTTTCTTTCAGAGGAACAGAAAACTTTAAACTTTTTAATAGGAAATAGTCTTGGTTGAATTAACAGTGGCTTTGCTCATGAAATTTGTACCATTACGACATGGGATGTTTTTGCCAAGTCCTGTATCTAGGCAAAAGACTAGTTTATTCAAAACTGTTTCTAATATGTGCTTTTATAATAATTTTGAAACTATACAGGCGAGAAGAAAATTCTTCAATTAACTATTTACCTCATAGGTTTGGCATATACCCAACATGCGCCTAGTGTAGATCCAGATCTGTTTACACATCCTTGCTGTCCAATCTGGATCTACAGACCAACCTGATATGAAGACCACACAAATTACTTAGATTATTATAATTGTGCAGCCCAAACTAACTATTAAATACCAATTTTCAGGCAAACATGCACATCACCTACTATGAAGTCTTATTTTTCCAGCTTAAAGAGGTAGTTACAGTAGCCAGAGTTCACTGTAACACTTTTGTCACAAAGCAAACTTGCTAATATGTGAAGAATTATTTTTAGGAAGCTGATGATGGGTCTGTTCCAACTACTGTTGTCGGTGTCGCTGTCCAAGAGTCAGGTTCTGTTATACAGACTGGATGTCAATCTCCTTGGAAACGCCTCCGAAGCTAAGGTAGACAACTCTCGCTGAATTGATTCTATACGGCAGTATGTCCTTTGATATGGCTCATGTCACATGTGTGATCAGTGTAGATCCAGATCAGCTGGCACATTCCAGCAATCTAATCAAGGTCTACTCCTGTCTCTTTTAGTTACATGTGAAGCAAACAGTGTAGTTCCAGATCAGATGACATGATCAAGATCTATACTCTTTGCCCAAAGGTGTTTATTTGAGTAAATATCACATTTATGACTAGTGTAGACCCATTTCTGACAGGAAGCCCACACATCATATTAGTGTCTAAATGATTCCCCCCCATAGACACACCTTTATTGTGTGGGCGAACAGTGTAGATCCAGATCAGCCTGCACATCCGTGCCATCTGATCAGGATCTGCACTGTTCGCTTTTTGATTTGTTAGGTTATTTCTGACCAAAATGCAACCAGTGCAGATCCTGATCAGATGGCACAGATGTGCCGGCTGATCTGGATCTACAGTGGTCCCACACGCGTAAAAAGGCGTTTATATGGAGGAAAGGGTTGAAGCTCTTTGCTGTATTATTTTCAGTCAATATCGGACTATCCGGAACTGACAAAGTTGCCGACGCTAGCACCGCTGATACTGCCGAGGAATCAGCTACGTATGAGTACACCGTGGCTGAGCAAGATGGAGAGTCATCCAGAAATGGAGGAGAAGATTAAACTGGCTCGCACGTAAGTTTCTTCCAGGAATTTTCCACCTAAGTACTGTAGCTCATTTCACTGTAATAATGCTAATGACATACCTATTTTGATGGTAGTAGTAAGTTCTGATATACCCCATCTGCATAGGAAGGCTTATATAACAAAACTCAAAGTTGCCTATGGTAAATTTAAGATAATTTTAAGTTTTACCCAATCAGATTACAGATGTAAATCACTGGTCTCAATACTAAGCATTGTAACTTTGAGATCAGGCTTCAAGGACATTAAAATTCAGAAATCAGTCTGTAATCTCAAGTTTCTAGGTCAGTTATGACATGCAACAAGCACACAGAAATGTTGTTCTTCAATTTAAAACACTAGCAAAATATGCCTGAAAATGAAATTTATACCAATCAATACTTGACATTTATTTTGTTTTATTTCCTTTTACCTTATTGGACTTCCTTCTTAATTTTTATCTCATTTGTAAGTGTTTGGTTAAAGCACTTTTAACCTCTTAAATTAAAAAACAATTTGTTGTGCATGGAATTTTTTCTGTGGAAGACTGCCTGGACTAAAATTAAAGCACAGCTTAGGTTAAAAGTAACAGAGATAATTTAAGTTTTACCAATTGTAAAGGTTGATTACATTGTTTTTAATCTCCCTGTTTGAAATATAGAATGAAACACTTTTTTACAACCAGCTAAAGAAGTGTATATAGAACATTTGATATACTTTACTTCCAAAGAGGTTATTACTTGTTGCTGCAATAATCACAATACACATCATGATTGTTTTCAACTTATTCTTAAGATTTTACACTTAGCTATTTTTGTTTTCAGGCGTTCTGATCTGGAAGAAAACTTTAAGGATTATCTGGAGCGAGCAAAGACCTGGCACCAGATGACCGTTGTGGCACAGGTGACATATTTTATCTTTGTTGTAACTTTTTGTTGACATCTCTTACCATTTCATAATATTTCTTCATCACACTTTCAAATTTTTATTGCTTAGACAATACAGTCGTGATCTTGCCAAATTCTTATGGTCAAGGTCACATTTGATGGAGTTATGCCTCTTTTTGTTATTTTATTCTGACAAAGCAGGGCGACACAAGTTTTCAACTGAACACCCATCTAGTTTGCCAGATAAAAACTCTAAAATCAAAACAGAGGGATTTCTCTACATGCAGATTCTTGCATTATGATGCAAGCAAATTTGAATTTTTCCACATTTGACCCCTGGCACCTGATTCTGAGCTTGGAATCATTTTGATGCAGCAGGATATAGGAAAAGTGGTCAAATTTTGCAAGAATAAAGATAAATATTGTGCATATTTCATTTTAAAATTGAAGTAAATACTTATTTAAACCTCGAAAATATTTTACAATGAAGGTAAAGCAATCTTAACCCTTTCCTCCATTAATACACCTTTATTGTGAGGGCGAACATTTTAGATCCAGTTCAGCTGGCACATCCATGCCATCTGATCAGGATCTAAACTGTTCGCTTTTTGATTCATTTTGTTATTTCTGACCAAAGTGCAACAGTGCAGATCCACATCAGACGGCATGGATGTGCCGGCTGATCTGGATCTACACTGGCCACATATGGGTAGAAATACATATATATGGAGGAAAGGGTTAAAAGTAGTCAAGTTCAATGAACACAAGATATATCTCTGATTATGACCCCTTGAACATTCTCAGAAGGGGTCAAATGACCCCAAGTTTTCAAAAGCTATTGAAATTCCGGTTAAAGTAGTTTTGGCAAATAGTGAAAATAACACATTCAGGTTTTCACTGGTTGTAGTAAAAATATCAGACTGATATAATGTTTCTTCGGGGTTTGACAATTACACCCAGGTTTCTTGTCTTGTTTACATTTTCTTTCTTGAAACAAAATTTAGTGATAACAAAAGTAACATGAAAGTTTTTTGTGGATGACGAAATAATGGCTATAAATAAATCACCTGCAGTAACTTCGAAAAAAAAACAACAACATGTATTTTTGAAGTTTGGTATATGTGCTATAAGTGTAAAGCCAGACAATTACAATCAGAATAAACAGGGTCATCTTTGCATAGAACATAGGCAACAGTAATAATGCAACATTAGAAAACCACACTGTGAAACCAGAAAGATTGACTAATCTGATATATTTTTTCATTCTCAAGGATGCAGGCTATAAAATGCTTAAATCATTTATAAATATATAAATTTTTTTTTAACAAAACAACCAGAAATGAAAGAGAGATTTATCATTAATATTCTCTTTTTGGTTTTCTTGTTCATTTCTCTTTCAAATATCCTATTAAAGGTATAAGAACATTAATTAACCTATATTTTTTAACCATTATTTTATTTAAACCTCATAACTTGAATAATAAAGAGTGTTTTTAAAGTAAAGGTAAATTCATTTTTGCCATTTACTCCATGATTTAAATGATCTTAAATCAAACATTTCATGTGTGACTAATGTAGATCCAGATCACCAATGTAGATCCAGATCAGCCTAAACATCCATTGAGTCAGATCAGGATCTACACTGTTGGTGTATTGATTAGAAATAACCTAAGGATTCTAAAAGTGATGAGTACATATCCTGATTATACTGCAAGGATGTGTAGGTCTGATCTGGATCTACGCTGGTCAATCACGTGTGTAAATGGCGAACATCTTTAAAAGGGAAGTAACTGTAACACTACCAGCAAAATGTAAGCAAATGTTGTACAATATTTCTGGATGAGTAGAGCCAGTTGGTTTGAAATCAACCTTTTTTTATAAATGTATATTTATACAGTGTAAAGAAGAATCGCGGCAGGTAAGACCAGCAGGATTGCAGTACCCACACCCATGCCAGTTGTTATATACCTTTACCTTTGTCATACTCTAATTTATATTGATGGGTCACTTATTTTCTTGGATTTTATGGTGGGTCTGTCCGTAAATTAAAACAATTCACAAAATATATAATTTCACATAAATGCTATTAAAAAACTTGAAAACTACAAAATAAACATTTACTCCATTTAAAGTGAAACCTCGCTATAAAGACAACCTCAGTGACTGGAATAAAGGTCTTTATGATAAGGAGGTCTTAATTTTGGGATGGAATAAAGTGTCAAACTTTAAAAAGGGACTTTGAAATAATGGTCTTATTGTGGGGTTGGTCTTAGTTTTTGGGTGGGCTTTATGAGGGTTTTACTGTATGTAAGTTTTATTGTATGTGCTACCAGTGAAGATCCACATCAGCTGGCACATTAATGCTGTCTGATCTGGGTCTGCAGCGTTCACATCTTGATCAGAAATAACATGATGAATCTAAAAGGAAACAGAGCAGATCCTAATCAGAGGACACAAATGATTTTGCTTATCTGGATCTACACTGGCTGCACATGTGGTAAAACTCCTGTTTATTAAGTAAAGGATCATGAACCAACAAAAATGCTGTTTGACCAAAACCCAAGACAAAATGTGCCCATAATATAAGTGCATTGACAGTATTTCTAATTATTATTCTCCTCTTATTAGCATAAATTTCAGCTTGCAAAGGTCTGCATTTTTCCTTATAATGTGTAATATTAGAGTTCCCCACCCATTATATCTATATTGAAGTGACCTTGCACAGTGTTATGATGTTAAACACGAGAAGAATTGAACCTCCAGGACCTAGTTATAAGGTCATTTTGTGTCAGTCCCAATTACATCAAAACTTTACATTTTACCTTTCCTCCATACATAAGCATTTTTATACGTGTGCAACCAGTATAGATCCAGATCAGCTTGCACATTTGTACAGCCTGATCAGGTTCCGCACATGTTGCATTTCCGTCAGAAACAACTAAATCAATCAAAAAGCAAGCAGTGTAGATTCTGTTCAGATGGTATGGTTGTGCTGGCTGATCTTGATCTACACTGTTTGCCCATATTGTAAAGGTATACGAGGGTTGTCCGGAAAGTTCATATACTACTTTATTTTTTACACTAAAGCAATACATACATAAAACAAATTTGGCCAGCAAATACATACATATCTAACAAACAAATTTACAAAAAACTCTCAGGCTGTGATGAACATTAACATATTAACAGCCCTTACATCCAACATATATACATAATCACCGAGCACTTTTAAACGTCATCAACGTCAAATGAACGTCACGTAATCACTCCTTCTCAAAATATCGCCCACATGATTTTACGCATTTCTGATGCCGGGTGACCCATTGCTGGTATACCCCTTTGTACCATTCTCGATCAAAACCAGATATCACTGATCTAACACCAACGCGAAGTTCTTCCAAATCTGCAAATCTTTTCCCCCGCAATTCCGACTTCAGTCTCGGAAAAACGGCAAAATCCATGGGTGCACAATCGGGAGAGTAAGGCGCGTGCCACTTAAACACAAGTTGCCTTGAAAATTTACCGGTCGTATCTGCTTTGAAATAAACTTCCACGTCTCAGTTGGTGTCATATTAGCATGAACACAAAACTTGATAACACTCCGTTGCTCCGTCCGTGAAATTGACGTCATTTTTTTAAACAAATGTTAAGCACCCTTAATGCGTCTAACGGTCGTTTACAACTTGTTTAGTAATGTATGACGTCATAATTTTCACCAAATGTCATGCAATGATATCAAATAATGTCGCGTAAGTAAAAACGCGTTAGGCATAAAACTTTAATTTTTATTTACTTTTATTTTGTGTAGCTACGGTCATGGAATCAAAGTGCTCCGTGAACCGTCGGTCATGTTACCATGGCGATGGGCGTTTTGCGAATATTATTGTTATCATGTTTATTAATTGAGAAATATGTAGCCAATACATACTTTAGCAAAATACCAAAACAGCTTATTGATATGACTGCTTATAATTATTCTGAAGCCTTGTCTACGAACTTTCCGGACAGCCCTCGTATATATATGGAGGAAAGAGTTAGTGCATTAAATATAACTCCATCATGTTTCAATGGTACTTACACTGTTTGAGCACCTAGCAGTGATAGGCTTTGGTCATCAAAATAGGGAGAAGCTTTTGTAATTTTAGGGAGAAGTTGACTAGAATTTGGGCTGTCTATATGAAACATATAGGGAAAAACTTCTCCCTTGGCTTAGCAAAGGGAGAAGTTCTGGACATTTGGGAGACTATTCCCCCAAGTCTCCCTCTAAGCCATTCCCTGCTTAGGTGACAGTTCCACTTTGATGTTTTTTTAGTAGAAGGGATTAAGATAATGGATGACATGATCAGGACCTACACTGTTGAATTCTTGGTCAGAAATAACATAATAAATCAAATTGCAAACAGTGTAGAACCTGATCATATGGCACAGATGTGCTGGCTGTTCTGGAGCTACATTGTTCACCCTTGGGATAACAGGCATATGGGCTATGAGAACACTGTGTTTTCTAGGGTATATTGTACACAGTATATTAATATTAAATTGTTGATATTTTTTTTCATTTGATTTTTATCATAAGAGATTAATGAGAAATATACACTTTCTTTTTATTATTTTTTAATTGAAATGATAATGACACAGAAATGTTTGCATTTTGTTTTGATTTCTTAATATTTCACACTTGTCTTTACATTTGTTTTGCTTGTATGAGTGACATCCAGGGATATTTCTTGGTTTTCAATTAGTAGTTAAGTGTTTCAGGTCATGAGTTTTTATGAAATTTTCTGCCATGTGTTTCTATAGCTGTTCCTTCCAGAATTTCTTTGAACAATAGTTTGTATCATATTGGAATTTTGAAGTCAGCTAAACTTGACCTTTCTGGTGGTAACTTTCTTCTTGAACTTCTCTCTTAGAATATGGGTCAAGGTCAGTTTCCATACTTTTGTGATTCTCCCTGTACTTCTCTTCAGTGTAGCTTTCAGTTTCAGTTACCTCCCTTGATGGTAATATGCTAATTTCAAACCATGCAGAATGTCAAACATTGTGGATGACTGAATGTAGGCATACTTGAAGTATTTGTTTTGGGGGATACTGATGTATGTACTGTTAATGTTTCTTGCATTGATGGCTAGAGCTGCCGCCAGATTCTCTGGCTTTGGGATTATCTAAACATTCAACCTTCATTAACCCTTTCCTCCATATATAGGCATTTTTACGCATGTGCAACCAGTGTAGATCCAGATCAGCCGGCACATTCATGCCGTCTGATCAGGATCTGCACTGGTTGCATTACGGACAGAAATAACCTAACGAATCAAACAGCAAACAGTATAGATCCTGATCAGACGGCACGGATGTGCCAGCTGATCTGGATCTAAACTGTTCACCCACGCAATAAAGGTGTATCTATGGAGGAAAGGGTTAAGATGTTTCAATATTAATTTGAAATAAGTTCATTTCGAGCAGATACCTGTACGGAGGAGTCGTGCAACTTAAAGACGATGCATTTTTTTCTCATTTCACAATGTAATGAATTTTACATGTGCAACATTTGTATGTCACATTTGCGGTGGTAAACTCAGTCTTTGACTGGACAAGGACTTTTATTGATTTGTAAGTGTTACTTTAAAATGAAAGCCTTAACAGTGTAAGCAAACAGTGTAGATCCTGATAAGACTGCATGGATGTGCTGGCTGATCTGGACCTACACTGTATGCTCATGCAATATAAATTTTATCTATTGGGTAACAGGTAAAGTTAATCTGCACTTATGGCTTTCTTCTTAAGATCATTATACTGGTATTGAGCTGAATTAAATCTGAATGGCACTGTTATATTTCTTTGATTAGAGATGAGTTCTTCACTAGTTGCAGATTCAAATGAAGTTCTGGTTCTGCAGGGTGAAAATGATACACGTCTTTAATCCGCTCATCCATATACACACCTTTATGGCACGAATGTGCTGGCTGATCTGGATCTACACTGTTGGCATTTAGATTTGTTAGGTTATTTCCGACCAAAATGCGACCAGTGTAGATCATGATCAGACAGCTCGGATGTACCAGCTGATCTGGATCTACACTGGTCACACATGCGTAAAAATGTGCATATATGAATGAAAGGGTTAAAATGATAAACTTCTTTAAAGTTTATTTTTCATATTTAGGTATTAACATATAAACAGTTGATTTAAAGTATATTTTTTGTTAACAGGCGAATGAAGCTTTGAACAACTATGGACGACCTAGAACTTCCCCATACAAGGTCAAGGTACTGCCAGGATCTACCCCATCTCTGACCCGGATCCCTGTTGACGAGAAAGTGGTGTTGGTGAACTCTGAGGTGGATCAGCGCAGAGATTACGCCCACTATGTCTATCAAGAGAGGATACAAAATATTGATTCAAGATACAAAAATGAAGTGATGAAATTATATTTGCCGTATGTTAACAGTTGCTAACAGGGATGGCATTTTTTGTCGTATGCATAAAAATTTGATACATTAATATAATCAGAAACTCTATGTCTATGGCATTACTAATTATTTTAAGGGTTTTCCCCAAAAACTGTGTCCAGTGTAGATCCAGATCAGTTGTTTTCAGCTGGCACATTTGTACTATCTGATAAGGATCTGCACTGGTTGCATTTTGGTCAGAAATAACCTAACAAACCAAAAAGTGAAGAGTGTAGATCCAGATCTGATGGAACAGATGTGCTGACTGATCTGGATCTAAACTGTTTGCCCAGGCAATAAAAGCGTTTATATGGAGGAAAGAGTTAATAATATATTTTTTGTTTAGGGATGCCTGGATCAATAGCACGGTAACATTCTTTCTAAAGTTGTTTTTAACCCTTTCCTCCATAGATACACCTTTATTGCATTTGCATACAGTTTAGATCCAGATCAGCCGGCACATCTGTGATGTCTGATCAGGATCTAAATTGTACGTTTTTTTTATTCATTAGGTTATTTCTGACCAAAATGAGATCAGTGATGATCCCAATCAGACGGCACGAATGGATCTACACTGGTCGCACATGCGTAAAAATGCGTATATATGGATGAAAAGGTTAATGATATATATTTTTGTTGATCCCTGGATCACAGGAATCCAGATAGTGGTAAATAAGTGTGTCCTAATCTTGATAATCCATTATTAACCCTTTCCTCCAAAGACACACCTTAATTGCAAAGGCAAACAGTTTGGATCCAGGTCAGCCAGCACATCCGTGCCATCTGATCAGGATCTAACCTGTTTGCTTTTTGATTCGTTAGATTGTCTCTGACAAAAATGCGACCAGTGAAGATACTGATCAAACGGCACGGATGTGCCAGCTGATCTGGATTTACTCTGGTCACACATGCGTAAAAATGCGTATATATGGAGGAAAGGGTTAAACAGGTGATGATGATGTTGAAATGAATATTTTAAAAAGTAAAAGTCTGTGATAATGTATATTGTGATATTCCCTAGTTTTAATGATAAACTTGTTGTGTTGTTTTCAGTTCTTTATACACTTAATGAAAGAAAGTAACTGGTTTAGGCCATAGATCCCCTTTTTATCACATGAGCAACTGGTGAAGATTGAGATCAGTCAGCATTGGTGCCATCTAATCTGGGTCAACACTATTCACTTCTATATGAATCTAAAAGCAGATCCTGATCATTTAGTATATATCCCATGGATTATTCTGCTTTCCTCATGGTTTTGTAGGTTGTTTACATTTGATTACGCCTTTCCTCCATAGATACGCCTGTATGGCATGGGCAAACAGTGTAGATTAAGATCAGCTGTCACATCTATGCCACCTGATCAGGATCTGAACTGTTCACTTTTTAACCAGGTTTTCTTTAGAAAAATCCTGGTTATTCGATTGGGGTATGTCTTTGGGCGGGCGTGCAGGCGTCAACATTTTGTTAAGTTTTTTGTGAAAGTTGCGTTTTTCTTGGTAACCGTTTAAGATACAACTTTGAAACTTTACATAGCTGTCTGTCATCTCAATACCAATTATCAGGACAATTTTCTTAATCCCTGACCGTATTTTTACAAAGTTATGCCCCTTTTTCACTTAGAAATTTTTTTAAGATTTTTATGAAAGTTGTGTTTTTCTCAGTAACCGTTTAAGATACAACTTTGAAACTTAACATAGTTGTCTGACATCACAATACCAATAATCAGGACAAGTTTCATAATCTATGACTATATTTTGACAAAGTTATGCCCCTTTTTCACTTAGAAATTTGTTAAGTTTTTTGTAAAAGTTGTGTTTTTCTCACTAACCATTTAAGATACAACTTTGAAACTTAACATAGTTGCCAGACATCTCAATACTAATTATCAGGACAAGTTTCATAATCCCTGACTTTATTTTGACAAAGTTATGCCCCTTTTTACTTTAGAAATTTTGTTTTTTGTGAAAGTTGTCTTTTTCTCAGTTACCATTCAAGTTATAGCTTTGAAACTTCACATAATTGTTTGATGTTACAGTACCAATTATCAGGTCAAGTTTCATGACCCCTGACTGTTTTTTGCTAAAGTTATGCCCCTTTTTGACTTAGATTTTTTGTTAAGTATTTTGTGAATGTTATCTGTTGATGCCAAATTGCCTGTTGACGCTTAGCTTGGTTTGTTGGTAGCTTATATCAACAGGCAGCTTTGGATTGCTACCCAGGTGTCTGTGATAAAGGTCAAAGTCACTGTTGCTAAAAATAGATATTCAGCTTACCCTCAATATCTTGAGTTTGCTTTTACCTATTGATGCCAAACTTGGTATATGAGTAGCTGATATCAAAAGGCAGCTTGGGATTGCCACCCGGGTGTCTCTGATCAAGGGAAAGGTCACTGTTGCTAAAAATAGAAATTCAGTTTGCCCTCAATAACTTGAGTTTGCTTTGGTATATTGACACCAAACTTAGTGTTGGTATCTTATATCAAGATGCAGCTTGAGATTGCTACCCAGTTGTCTGTGATAAAGCTCAAGGTCACTGTTGCTAATAATAAAAATTCAGTTTCTGCTCATTAGCTTGAGTTTGCTTTGGCCTATTAACACCAAACTTGGTTTGTGGGTAGATTATATCAAGACACTACTTGGGATTACTACCCAGATGTCTGTAATAAAGGTCAAGGTCACTGTTGCTAAAAATAGAAATTCAGGTTTCTCCTTATTACTTGGGTTAGCTGTGATCTATTGACACCAAACTTTCTTTGGGAAGCTTATACCAAGACACTACTCTGAAGTCTGTGATCAAGATCAAGGTCACTGTTGCTAAAAATAGAAGTTCAGTTTCTTCATACCAGATATTTTCTTTCCAAAAGTATAAGTATTAAATGAAAACCTGCTTTTCGGCGCATGGCGACGTTTTTTCTTGTAAATTTATAAGGTTATTTTTAGTAAAAAAAGCAAACTGTAAATTCGTATATACTGAAGAAAGATCTTTATTGCTGCAGAAATTTGAGTGCATGGTTGGTTTATCATCTAAACATGTTACTACAAGATTGAACCAATGGGTATATCCAAAATTATCAGTTTCAAATTAACATTTTAGCATAAACCCTAAATTGGGGCACGTCACGGGAAAAGGTATCTTCGGTCATTTATAGTGATATTTTAGTTTTTTCTAAATTTAGAAAGAACTTACAAGTATAAATCAATTTCTTATATAATAAATGTGATTTTAACAAAATAAAATGGTAAATTTACCGCAAAATGCATAATAAATAATGTCGTCTGCTTAAATTTATTACGTCATTTCAAAGATTGACGTCAACTGTTCAAAGGTACCTTTTCCTGTGACACGCCCCAGTTTTACTCATTTATCTCCATGGGAAATAGCTGATATCCCATGGGCAAACAGTGTAGATCTTGATCTGCATGGTTTGCTTGTGATTCATAAAGGTTATTTTTGACTAAGAAGCAACCAGTGTAGATTCAGATCAAATGGCTTAGAGATGCCAGCTGACGAGATCTACACTGGTCGTTCACACATTAAAACAGATATATGTGGAGTAAAGGACATAAAAATGGGGTAAACCTTACCCCTTGACTCCATATATACTTCTTTTAACACGTGTGACCTGTGTAGATCCAGATCAGCTCGTACATCTATGCCATCTGATCTAGATCTGCACTGATCACATCTTTGTCAGGAATAACCTAATGAAAGCAAACAGTGCAAATCCTGATCAGAGGGCACAGATGTGCCAACTGATATGGATCTATACTGTTGAACAATGCAATAAAAGTGTATCTATGGAAGTTTTATTTGTTGAGTATACTTGTAGCAATTGAAAATTGAGTATTATCAAAAACATTGAATTTTGATTACGTCTGCTGTTTTTTTCGAAGTGTTTGACCTATAGGCAAGTTTATCACAAGCAGTTGAAGAAATCAAAGAAATTGAAGACATAGATCTGAAAACTGTGTTTTTGTTATTATTTGTTGATGATTTGTTGTGTTTGATACAGTATATTTCAGAAATAAAATGGTCTCTTAAACCTATCTTTAGTTATAGAAATTGCTTTTACAGGGTTACCATGCAAACCTTGAAACATGATATTCCTTGAATGTAGAAAATGAGCTCAATGCCTGGAAAAGTAATTGATTTCCAAGAATTTTTGTTCAAACCTTAAACAGTTCTCGTTTTTTCCCTTGCAAATTAAAGCATAGAAAATGGCAACATTTATATCAATATGGTGCAAACTTAATTTTGTGAATGAAATAAAATTGTGATCCAATATTAAATAGGGCTCGTCACGAGAAAATTTTAGTTCCTACTAAATTTAGAAAGAACTTAAGTATCTTTAAATCAATATCTAATTATAACTGAAATGTGATTTAGTTACACAATTTGACAATAAAATGTTTTTTACCGCGAAATGCATAATATATAATGTTGTCTGCTCAATTTTATGACGTCATTTTAAAGATTGACGTAAACTGTCCGAAGGTACCTTTTCCTGTGACACGCCCCAAATATCCATGATAACATAATCTTTTATTTGCGTGTCTCTGATTACTTATTTAGAACTAATGCTTCAGGCAGGATAATTTTGTTGGTCCTTGAAATTTAGGTGAATATCATTGAGAAGTCCTTAAAGAGCTATCGCAGTAAGTGGTTCAGTAGAACAACTTTAGCAGGCCTTTTTTAAAACAATTTCAAATCCTAACTGTAAACCTTACAAAAATATTTTCAAAAACATAATTTGGCAAATAAGCCTAACCCATCCCAAACTATGGTATGCATATGGCAGTGAACATGGAACCTTCAATGCGGTATTTTCAGATAAATACCATAATACCATTCCATGTTTAGCGGCGTGGTCGCCAGTTAACAGAATGGGTTTGCCCTCAACGAGAAAACAATGGGCGGAACTAAACAAAATAGAATTTTGACAGGGGAAATGAGACTACAAATCCTGCATATCACAGACAACGCCAGAGGCAAAATTTAAAAAGCAGGCAAAATCCTTGGGGTCATTAAACAATATCCGAATCTATATTGGCTGGAAAATAGAAACCACCCATCTATAAACTGGCCGAAATATTTAAACTAAAGCAATTTTAGAAGTACTATTTACAAAGTACATAAGTATCAAGCTCAACGACCTTCATGTTTTTAATACAGGAAAAGGGAACTTTGAAAGCCACTTAACACGACAAAAAATAGAAATATTGCAGACTCGGTTCGATCGAGCCTGTTCATAGGCAGAATAAGATACGCATATTATTGTCCCGGTTGCGTGCTATCGGTATTTACAAAAGTAAACAGTACAATTTAGATCCTTCCAAATCGATGGTATGCATATGTCCGCGAACATGGAACCTGAAATGCGATATTTTCAGATTAATACCATTCCATTGTTTATGAACATGCCGCATTGAAATTCCATGTTTACCGTCATATGCACACCTTAGTTTTGGATGAAATTTAACTGGTACATTTACTTTTTGTAAAAATTGAGTTGCGCTCAAACCGGGGGTAGGAGGCATGGATATGATTATGCCTTTTTGTCCAGGATAATTCTCAATCAATCTGAGCCTGCAATATTTTTATAACTGTAATGTTCAATGGCTTTATCCCTGTCATCATGTTCTTCGTCGTCTTGATTTGACTCTAGGTGCTCTGCAAGGCTAGGCGCTGTCGCCGTGACGGTGCGAGTTTGATCCCAACTAGAGACACTATCATTTCTAATGATTTTATATATTTGTGTGCTTTTGCATGCAACATTGTTGGGTTGATGGGTGTGTGGGAGTTATTTTACCAAGACAACTATAGGTCGACCAAGCTAAATTGGCGATGTTTACAATTATTTATAGAATGTAAACACGGGTTAAGGCAAATTTACGCGTTAAAAGTACTATTTTGCCTTTTTATATCACATCGCCCTGATAGCTCAGTGGTTAACGCGTCTGGCTGCCATAGGCCTAACTTTTTTCGACACGGGTTCGATTCACACTGACAAACGGCTTTTAAGGAAATATTTAAGATTTTATATTTTTTTAAGTTTTACTGCAGTCATTTCAAAGTAATTTACGAATTTTGCTTCAGCTAATTTTATCGCTTAAAAATTATTGTGTAAAATATATTTAAAAAATGTAAACAAAAACATGTTTCGAATCTACAACTTATAACAGCGTTGAATTTTAAAGTATTTAAATGACTGCGTCTAAGACCACTCGGCTAATTGGATAAGTATTGGGAGCTTTACGCTTTGTATCAAACAACGATTAAAATATTATTTCATTGTTTACATGTAACGTAAATGTAAACACGCCAATGTAAACAAAATAACCGTTGTCTAATAATAGTATTTGATTGTTCTTATGAGATTCTGTTTGGGAAAGTTTGAATTCGGTGCACCCTTGAACCTGGTTTAAAACCCCAGTGACAAACTGCATTATTTATATATATATATTTTTTTTCGTTGCCTTTATATTACGAAATATATGTTCATTATGTTCTCGAGTTGAATTCTTTTTCAGTTTCTGAACTTGGTTTAAACACCAAGAGCCAAATTATTTCATTAAACAGAATGATATGTGAGGACACATTACTCTTGGTATTTTTTTTCAATGTTTACTTTTTGTTATTTCCAAATATGCGTTAATCGGTTATACTTAGTTATGGTTCGGGTTCAGGGTCATTTCCAGCTCCAAAGGGAGGAAAAACAGGTTTAATCATTGTAATTTTGATCTACTTTTATTTCATAAGGGAGGAGAAACAGGTTAAATCATTGTTAATTTCATCTAGTTCTAATTTATAAGGGAGGAGAAACAGGTTTAATCATTATAATTTTAATCTAGTTCTAGTTTATAAGGGAGGAGAAACAGGTTTAATCATTATAATTTTAATCTAGTTCTAGTTAATAAGGGAGGAGAAACAGGTTTAATCATTATAATTTTAATCTAGTTCTAGTTAATAAGGGAGGAGAAACAGGTTTAATCAGTGTTATTTAAATCTAGTTCTAGTTCATAAAGGAGTAGAAACAGGTTTAATCATTGTTAATTTAATCTTGTTCTTGTTCATACGGGAGAAGAAACAGGTTTTATCACTGTAATTTTAATATAGTTCTAGTTCAAAGGGGAAAAGAAACAGGTTTTATCATTGTAATTTTATTCTAGTTCTAGTTCATAGGGGAGAAGAAACAGGTTTTATCATCGTGATTTTAATCTTTTTCCAGTTCATTAGGGAGGAGAAACGGGTTTAATCATTGTAATTTTTATCGAGTTCTAGTTAATAAGGGGGGAGAAACAGGTTTAATCATTATAATTTTAATCTAGTTCTATTTAATAAGGGATGATAAACAGGTTTAATCATTATAATTTTAATCTAGTTCTAGTTCATAAGGGAGGAGAAACAGGTTTAATCATTGTTAATTTAATCTAGTTCCAGTTGATAAGGGAGGAGAAACAGGTTTAATCATTGTTAATTTAATCTAGTTCTAGTCCATAAAGGAGAAGAAACAGGTTTTTATCATGTAATTTTAATCTAGTTCTAGTTCATAAGGGAGGCGAAACAGGTTTAATTAGTGTTATTTTAATGTAGTTCTGGTTCATAAGGGAGTAGAAACAGGTTTAATCATTGATAATTTAATCATGTTCTTGTTCATAAGGGAGGAGAAACAGGTTAAATCAGTTTTTTTAATCTAGTTCTGGTTCATAAGGGAGTAGAAACAGGTTTAATCATTGTTAAAGTCTGTCCCACCTAACCGTGAAACACGTTTTCTGAATTTATTATGCATTGTTTGGAAAAAAGAATATCACCAATCGACGCAGAAAAAAAATCCATGGGGGTGGTCTTTCCTTAGTTTTTGGATTTAAACACCTATAAAATAGTTATTTGTAAAAGTTTCATTTTCCCCATAGACGCTAATGTTATTTGTTTACGTCCATTTATCGCCGCGATATCTCACGTTCTTGTTAACTTACTATTATGGCGAAGTCGTGTTAACATTTTCATCTCTGTTAATAATACAGATGTGTAATGAATAATGATTAAAACACGTTTGTGCAGCAAGTGAGTTATTTTTATGCACAAAGTGGGTAAAATAAAAAAAATCTACAACTTACTTGTATTTTCTTTCGTCATAGTCATGTCGTCATTCTAAATAATTATGATCGCACCGACATCTTTGAACTTGCACCAAAATCATTGACCTAAATAATGACAGTGTTTGATGACGTAATCGGAATTTTACTGGGGCGTAACCAGGAGTTAAAATTATACATCAGTAAACGAGACCGCTTTCCAAATACGCATCGCTTTAAATGTAAATTATCGACTGAATGTCAACATACACGAAAAATCACTAAATTTTTGTTATTTTGAACTTTAGTTAAAGGTTGGACTTTGGAATCCTTTGTTCTGTTTTATAGATTTTTTTTCTTTCAGAGTGTTTTTTTTCTTTTAGCTCATTTACAATTCAGTGGAAAAGAACATTCAGTGGAAAAGAACAGAATATCATTTGGCATACAGGTTAACATTAAAATGGATTTAGTGGGAAAACGGAAAACATAAACAAAAAGATAGAAAAAAAGATAATGATCGGGGGCTTGTGAGAAAAACACTAAATGTAGATCATCCACCATACCCCGGACAATGTGATTACGGTTATCTTTCCTTTATTTTCGCTGTTGACCAACCAAAAAGCACCTTGATATTTATGTAAAATGAACCTATAATCTGCTCTCCACCATATATCATATTGACTGTTCCCATGTTTCATGTACTACACATCTGGGAAAATAAAGATGATGTTCTGTTCTGTTCCGCTGATTAATTCATTGTACACCAACATACCGCACAGTGATGGAATAAGTGCAAGTAAATATTTTCTACATAAAGAAGGCAGAGCGCGCATTTTGTCTGAAAATGATTTGGCAAAACTTACTGAACTGGTTCTTGAAAACAATAATTTTGAATTTGATAGTGTTCATTATAGACAGAAAATGGGCACTGCTATGGGGAGTTCTATGGCGCCGGCTTATGCATCTCTATTTATGGGAAAATTTGAAGAAGACTTTCTAAACAGTAGAACTAAACGACCGAGTTTATGGCTTAGATTTTTGGATGATATTTTTATGATCTGGGACCATTCTTTAGAGGATCTTCAACTATTTCTTAAAGATATTAATAATTTTCACGAATCTATCAAGTTTTCAAGTAACATCTCTGTAACAGATGTATCCTTTTTAGATGTACATGTATTTAAAGGAGAAAATTTAAATATTAACACGTCTGTGTTTGTGAAAAGTACTAACATACATCAATACGTTGAAAACTCCTCATCGCATCCTAAGTCATGTAAGAATCAGCATTCGTTGGACGATTTTTCGTTCATTCCTATTGATGTGGTACACGGAGAGATGGACAGACTATGCAAAGAAACATACTGGATCCATAAACTTGGTACTTTGCATCCGATGGGAATGAACACGAAAATCGTCTACGATCTGAAATAATGTTTTATGTAATTTTGTGTAAGCAAAATCACTATTATGATAGTAAAAATGTTAGTTTCTTTCTTCAATTTTCTCTTCTTCTATGTAGAAACTGCTAGTATCGTTTAGATCCAATGTTTTATTTTATCATATTTTGGGTTTGCTTTGTGTATAAATTTACATAATTTAATATACATTTTTCCGCTATTTTGTGGCAGCGTCGAAGTGGCGTTTACACGCCGTCTTGACGACGTCACGCAATTGATGTTGTTATTCCCTGATGAAGATTATAAATCGAAACGTCGGAATAAAAATATTAACAACATATTTCGTGTTAGTGCAGATTTCTTCCCCAATTTAGTTCTTTATGTATAAAATAAAGTTTGATTATGGTGATCGGCAGAAAACTGAGAAGGCGAAGCGAGTATCTAAAATTGATCTAAATCCCGTTTGTGCATTTAAATTTATTTATCATCGCTACAGAAGAGTATTAGTCATTTTTGATTTTCGGAGGCTAGGGCAAGATACAGCGGAATTAAATTATTATCCCTATATTTTTTTTATTACGGTGGATAGATTCTATACACTGGACCACGATTCAAAATTCGTATATTTAGTTGATGTCTCGGGGGATCCCTAGACACAGAGACAGACTCTCTACCTACTGATCTATTAATCAGCTCCCAAACTCTTATTAATTTGGTGTTTGCAGCTATCATTATATCATATAGAAAGTAAGCGCATCCACCACATACACAAGAAATAATGTACGATGATTTATCTGACTGATGAAGACTCCGTCCCGGCTCTTTCGTCGTATTCAGTCTCCTACGTTAATAAAATCAACAGAAAATTTTAAAAAATCATTGGCGAACAAACACATGAAAACAGTGTTTATTTTTATTATCAGATTAACTGCTAAATCAAAATGCCGCTGTCTAATTGTGTGCATCTTTATAAAACCATATGCCTTGCCCACGAGGCTTTACACCCTTACCATCACCATGATATGTCGGACACAGGTCATTATTGTCTTATGTGTAAAAATTACAATCACGAAATACATTTATACAATGTAGACTTTAAACAAATTTAGACCTTTTGCGAAACCTGTACTACTGCCGTAAATTAACCTCTGGCTTCGCCCCTGATAATCGTAACTTTAGATCGTAAATCCGAATAGCGCATGGTATTGCAAGTAATAGTTAAATAAAATCGCATTACTTTAAACGTAACTAAAATATATACAAAGTTAATTTTTATCCTGCATTAGTCACATTTAAAATAACATAGCCTTTCCATATATCGCGCGAAATATTTATTCTGGAAGTCCCCGTTGGGGACCTCGGAACACTTATTTCTTGCCCTGATTCGGTACCTACTACGCAGTATGCGCGCGACTGCAATCCGGTTCTAGCTAGACTTTTCAGGCTAAATTCAACTATTTTCTTGGAATGAGGCGTGGTTTCATGTAAGTTAGCGAGCGGTTAATATTCAAAAACATTGCCGTGGATGAGGATGTAAACTAAAGATGGCTTCTCCGATGCCATATGTTTGAAACATACTGCAGAAGGTTATGTTTCATCCCAGTATGGTGCCGTTTTTGACCATATGAGCATCGTGATAACTTTAAGTGAAAATTCTTTATCGGAATAATTTTTCTTCGATTTATGATGTTTAAGGTAGGAAATTTTGTTGTAAACAGCCTCTTTCTTGAAATTGAATGTGAGTCTAAATTTAAGCTTTTATTGACAGTAATCAGTAGATCTATTATTTTCGTCAGGATTTAATGTTCGTTCAAATCCGCATCGTAGACTACATCGAATTTCCTTCATAGATTTATTTAAAAACACCTTCATTTTTATTTCAAATATTTATTGATTAAAACTAAGCGAATTAATGACTGTGAGACATCCCCTCAGCTACTTACTTTAATTTCCTTGGTAATCCGCGTGACGTTTGCCGGCAAACCTCCGACAAAGAGAATTTTCGAATGGCAACCAAAATAAACAATGTAAATTTCCCATAGGGTGGAAACAAACACAATAACTTCGTAACTGAACAAAATATCAAAAATCTAAGGAAAGACCACCCACATGGATTTTTTTCCTGCGTCGATTGGTGGTATTCTTTTTTTAAAACGATGCATAATAAATTCAGAAAACGTGTTTCACGGTTAGGTGGGACAGACTTTAATTCATTCTTGTTCTTGTTCATAAGGGAGGAGAAACAGGTTAAATCATTGTAATTTTAATCTAGTTCTAGTTCATAAGGGAGAAGAAACAGGTTTTATCATTGTAATTTTAATCTAGTTCCAGTTCATTAGGGAGGAGATACAGGTTTAATTATTATGATTTAATCTAGTTTTAGTTAATAAGGTAGGAGAAACAGGTTTTTATCATGTAATTTTAATCTAGTTCTAGTTCATAAGGAAGGAGAAACAGGTTTAATCAGTGTTATTTTAATCTAGTTCTAGTTCATAAGGGAGGAAAAACAGGTTTTTATCATGTAATTTTAATCTAGTTCGAGTTCATAAGGAAGAAGAAACAGGTTTAATCATTGGAATTTTTATCTAGTTCTGGTCCATAAGGGAGGAGAAAAAGGTTAAATCATTGGAATTTTAATCTAGTTCGAGTTCATAAGGAAGAAGAAACAGGTTTAATCATTGGAATTTTTATCTAGTTCTGGTCCATAAGGGAGGAGAAAAAGGTTAAATCATTGGAATTTTAATCTAGTTCTAGTTCATTAGGGAGGAGAAAAAGGTTTAATCATTGAAATTTTAATTTAAGTTCTAGTTCATTAGAGAGGAGAAACAGGTTTAATCATTGTAATTTTAATAAAGTTCCAGTTTATAAAGGAGGAGAAACAGGTTTTATCATTGTAATTTTAATACAGTTCTAGTTCACAAGGGAGAAAAAAAACAGGTTTAATAATTATAATTTTAATCTAGTTCTAGTTCATAAGGGTGGAGAAACAGGTTTAATGTAATAGTAATTTTAGTTCTAGTTCATTTGTGTTGAGAAACAGATTTAATAATTGTAATTTTAATCTAGTCTAGTTCAAAAGGGATGAGAAACAGGTTTAATAATGGTAATTTTAATCTAGTTCTAGTTCATAATGGTGGAGAAACAGGTTTTACCATTGGAATTTTAATTTTAGTTCTAGTTCAGAAGGGTGGAGAAACAGGTTTAACCATTGTAATTTTAATGTTAGTTCTAGTTCATAATGGTGGAGAAACAGGTTTAATCATTGATATTTAAATCTGGTTCTTGTTCATTAGCGAGGAGAAAAAGGTTAAATCATTGTAATTTAAATCTAGCTCTAGTTTATTAAGGTGGAGAAACAAGTTTAATCATTGTAATTTAAATAAGGTTTACAGTTCATAAGGGAGGAGAAACAGGTTTAATCATTGTAATTTAAATCTAGATCTAGTACATTAGCGAGGAGAAACAGGTTTAATCATTGCAATTTTAATCTAGTGCTGGTTCATAAGGGTGGAGAAACAGGTTTATTCACTGTAATTTTAATAAAGTTTTAGTTCATAAGAGAGGAGAAACATATTTTATCATTATTATTTTAATCTAGTTCTAGTTCATGAGGGAGGAGAAACAGGTTTAATCATTGTAATTTTAATAAAGTTCTTGTTCATAAGGGAGGAGAAACAGGTTTAGTCATTGTAATTTTAATAAAGTTCCAGTTCATAAGGGAGTAGAAACAGGTTCAATCATTGTAATTTTAATAAAGTTCAAGTTCATAAGGGTGGAGAAACAGGTTTAATAATTGTAATTTTAATACAGTTCTAGTTCACAAGGGAGGAGAAACACGTTTAATTATTTTTATTTTAATAAAGTTCTAGTTCATATGGGAGGAGAAACAGGTTTAATAATTTAAATTTTAATCTAGTTCTAATTCATAAGGGAGGAGAAATAGGTTTAATCATTATAATTTTAATCTAGTTCTAGTTCATAAGGGAGGAGAAACATGTTTAATCATTGTTGTCAGGAATGATTGTAATTGTCTGTTTTATTATATATGTATATAATATATATGTGAAATCATAGATTCATGTATAATAATTGTATTGATTAGAGTAAATTTGTTTTCATCACACAGATTGATGCACTAACAATTCTGCTTGACATAGATAATGTCATTTTGTAAAAGTTATTTACTTAGTGGATTTTGTGATTTGAAGACGTTTTGGTCTAAAGGAAAAATTATGCAAATTTGTATGGTAGCCTGTAACCATTGTATTGTCAAACATAATGTAAATATAAAGGGACCGGTTTCAACTTTTGGAACAAGAAGTTGTTTAACAGCAACCAAAAAGTTGTGTAAATACAACACTGGCTGGCTTAAGATAGTTAGCGAGGCCAACTGGCTGGCTTAAAGTAGTTAGCGAGGCCAATATTTGTGCTACCGAAAGGTTTCCGCGTTCTCTCCGTGAGCTCGCTCCTCAGAGAGGTTACTTAGTACGTAGTACAATTGTAGTGTTGTAACACGAAGGCGGAATCTGATACACAGTGTACGGTTCCTTCGACTGCTGCCGTAGTCTCTTATGAAGCCTAGCTTCTCTGAGAAGGCAGCATAGATCGAACAATCTGTTATCAAGATTCATAGAGTGTATAGGAGTTGGACTTCATAGTCCCAACATAATAGTAGTGGCTTACGTCCACAGAGTTGAAGCTGCTCGATAGATAATCAAGATAGATAGTCCATAGAAAGTCGTGGCTTAGAAAGAAACTTGTTGAGGCCAAAACGTCTGTGATCAATTCTAATTAGTTTCCAATAAAATCATTGTAAATCACATAGCTCAACATTTCATTTCAATCATATAAGCAAAGTAGCTTGAGAAAAATTACTATATAGTTGGTATATCAACCACAGTTTAAGGCATCGCCACCTTGTTAACAAACCCTTTCATATTGTTCAAAGCTAAAAGATTGAACAGTCTTCAATAAAGACATAGGTTCTCTCGGTAGCTCTTGACAAATTGGGGGCTCGTCCGGGATATTAGTTAACAGAAGGTATCATCAGCTGTGCTTTGTCAACTATATAGCCATAAATGGATTACGAAAAGTGGATAACGTTAGGCGAAAGGCTGGGGTTGAAAGGCTCAGAGCTTTCAACATACGTTGAAAAGAAGGAGGCTGAGTACCATGAAAGAGAAGAACGTGCTCAGCGACGTGAGATGGAACGTCTTGAACGCGAAGCGCAAATTCGCAGGGATGAGCAAGAACGTGAAGCCCAAATTCGCAAGGAAGAGGCACTACTTCAGAAGGAGCAGCTAGAATTTGAAGCTCAACGTCTAGAACGTGAAGCGCTTCTTCGGAAAGAGCAGCAAGAAATCGAAGCTCGACGTCTTGATGAACAACGGCGATACGAGCTAGAGATGAAAGATAGAGAGATGGAGCTTCTCCGTCTAAAGGCTGAGTTAGGTGACAAGGCTGCATCAACAACAGAGTTTGTGAACAGCAAGTCTTTGCGACCTAAGCTGCCGAAGTTTGAAGAGTCCAAAGATGATATGGACGCTTACATAGAACGTTTTGAACGCTTTGCCAAGAGCCAGAAGTGGGATGAATCGACATGGGCTGTGAGTTTAAGCTCACTATTAACTGGCAAAGGTTTGGAAGTGTATACAAGCATGCCTCCAGAAGAGGCCAACGATTACACAGCATTAAAGAAGGCTGTGTTGAAACGCTATCAGCTGACCGAAGAGGGGTTCAGGCTGAAGTTCAGAGATAGCAAGCCATTACAGGGCGAAACTGTATTCCAGTTCATTGCAAGGCTGAGAAGATATTTCAATAGATGGACAGAGATGGCAGAAATAGAGGATACGTACAAAGCTCTGTCAGATCTCTTGATAAGGGAACAATTCATTCAAAGTTGTTCTCAGGACTTGGCTCTGTTCATAAAAGAAAGAATGCCAAGATCGGTCGAAGATGTGACCAGGCTGGCCGAGCAATATATAGAAGCCCATGGAGGGTCGATCACATGTAACAGAAGTTCCAAGGCAAGCCATACGCCAAATAAGGCAGCCAAACCAAATGACCAGAATAAGGAGACAACACAAAAGTCTAGCACAAGCAATTCTAGGCCGACGTGCTTTAACTGTAACAAAGTTGGTCATCTTGCACGAGACTGCCGATTTCGCGATGGGTCGAAAGGAACACAAAAGACTGGGAAAAATGACGAAGGTCGAGGAAATGACAAAAAGGTTTCAGCATTATGCATGCGTGCTTCTATAAACGAAAATATAGAGAACGGCCAACTAAAGCTAGCAAATGGCGAATCAATGCCAGTCATCACAGGAGCATGTACCATTGAGATGTTAGAAGGTGAGCGTAACTTAGACATACGAACAGGGTATGTCGGAGACAGAGAGGTGAGGGTCCTTAGAGACACAGGCTGTGAGCTAGCAGCAGTCCGGAGGGAATTAGTTCGTGATGATCAGTTGTCAGGAAAGCAAATAGTTATGATAACTATCGATGGCCAAGCTAAGACTGTTCCAACTGCTAAAGTAAGCATTAACACTCCATATTACCAAGGAGAGATAGAGGTCATGGTGCCAAAATCACTCATATGTGATCTTGTTTTAGGCAATATACCTGGTGTGCTTGACAAACCAGACCCAAACTGGACTAAGCATCAGGAAACAAACACCTCTATACTGGAGTCAAAAGTTGCTGCAGTCATGACAAGAGCCCAAGCTAAGAAAGCTGAGCAACCGATCAGCGCATTGAATGTCCCAACACCCTCTTGTAGCTCAGAGATCAATGTTGATTCATTGAAACATGCTCAAAAAGAAGACACGTCGTTGAACAAATTATGGTCACACGCGTCGAACAACAAGGAGATGATGACCAAAGTTGGTCATAAATATAGATATGAAGACCGCAAAGGTGTCTTATATCGGATATTTGAACAGAAGAGAGGTTCAAACATAGTTGAGACTATACAGATTGTAGTCCCAAGTACATTTAGGAAAAGAGTTATGGAGCTTGCCCATGAGTCAATAGTTGGAGGGCATCTTTCTGCAAAGAAGACAGAAGACAGAATCATGACAAGCTTCTATTGGCCTGGCATTACTAGTGATGTAACTAGGTTCTGTCGCTCATGCGACATATGCCAGAAGACCATTCCAAAGGGAAGGGTAACCAAGGTTCCATTAGGCCAGATGCCTATCATTGATGTGCCGTTTCACAGAGTGGCTGTGGATCTCATAGGACCTATCACGCCAGTATCCGAAAGGGGAAATCGTTATATACTGACTGTGGTTGACTATGCAACAAGATATCCTGAAGCAGTAGCGCTACCCAGGATAGAAACAGAGCGAGTTGCTGAGGCATTGCTGGACATATTCGCCAGAGTAGGCTTCCCAACTGAAATGTTAAGCGACAGAGGTTCCCAGTTCACCTCTGATATGATGCGTGAAGTCAATAGACTGGTCTCAGTAAAACAGCTATTCACAACACCCTATAATCCAAAGTGCAACGGATTATGTGAAAGAATGAATGGGGTTTTGAAAGCTATGTTGAAGAAAATGTGTCAAGAAAGACCTAAAGACTGGGACAGATATCTGTCTGCTGTGCTGTTTGCATACAGGGAAGTTCCAAAAGCGAGTACGGGGTTTTCACCATTTGAACTCCTGTATGGCCGAACCGTTAGAGGTCCGATGCAAGCTCTAAAGGAATTATGGACAGAGCAAGAAACACCTGAGGCTAGAAACACATATGAGTTTGTGTTAGATTTAAAGCAGCGTTTGGAAAAAACCTGCAAGGTTGCCAGGGAAAGCCTCAAAGAATCACAGCAGAGCTATAAGCACCACTATGACAAGTCTTCTAGACCAAGAACCTTGAAAGTGGGTGACAAAGTGTTGGTCCTTCTACCAACCAATAATAATAAGATGATGCTTCAATGGAAAGGTCCATATGAAGTGGTAGAGGTAGTCAATAAGATGGACTACAGAGTGAAGGTCGAAAACAGGATAGCCACCTACCACATCAATTTACTGAAACGGTATGAAGAAAGAACAGACGTTGTCTCTGCAACCGTGGCTATCATTGAGCCAGAGATTGATGATCAATTAGGTGCGGTGGACGATGAAAACCTCCTGCAACTGCCAAATGTTGCAACGGGGGCAACATGCAAAGATGTGCAAATAAACACAGAGCTGTCGCTTGAACAGAAAGACCAGGTATTGAAGCTCTTGAAAGAGTTCAGCGACATATTCACAGAGCAACCTGGATGCACAACTTTGGCCGAACACAGGGTGGAGCTAACCAGCACAAGCCCTGTACGGGTAAAACAATACCCAATACCATATGCAAAGAGAAAAGATGTGGAAGTAGAAGTACAGGCTATGCTCGGAGCCAATATTATCGAACCAGCCACATCAGAGTATAACTCGCCCATAGTGATGGTGCGAAAGAAGGATGGCAGTAATAGGTTTTGTATTGACTTCAGAAAATTAAATGCCGTCACCAAGTTTGATACAGAACCTATGAGCAATATGGACGACATAATGGCTAAGCTCACAACCGACAAGTATTTTACAAAGGTTGATTTAGCCAAAGGCTACTGGCAAATTCCAGTTGCTGAAGACTGTCGTCATTATACGGCCTTTACAACGGAGTCCGGAACATATCAATTCCGAAAAATGCCCTTTGGCATGGTAAATTCAGGAGCTACATTTAATCGCATGATGCGTAAATTGCTCGCTGGCTGCCACAATACCGACAACTATGTCGACGATGTTCTGGGGCATACAGAATCTTGGGATCAACACCTGGACATGTTGAGAGATCTGTTTGCCAGAATTAGACGTGCAGGCCTAACAGTTAAGCCTTCAAAATGCCTAATAGGATATAGCAACATTGGATTCACCGGACTCATGGTTGGTAACGGTCTCCTTCAGATGGAGGAAGAAAAGCTGGAGAAAATCCGTCAAGCTGAAATACCAGCCACAAAGAGACAAGTTAGTGCATTTCTGGGCTTGGCCAGCTACTACAGGCGGTTCGTACCCATCATTTGCTGAGACAGCCGCGCCGCTGACTAATCTCACAAAGAAAGGTCAGCCAAACAAAGTAAACTGGGGCATGGCACAAGACAAGGCCTTTAAGTCACTGAAGGACCAATTAACGCGGGCACCGATTCTCCGTTTGCCTGATTTTGAAAGGAGTTTCATCCTTCAGTGTGATGCTTCGGAGAATGGCATAGGAGCTGCATTGTTACAGCACCATGACGATGGCCTGTTTCCCATTGCATTTGCCAGCAAAAAGTTGCTCCCACGTGAAAGAAACTATTCCGTGATAGAGCGTGAATGTTTGGCAATAGTATTTGGGATATGAAAATTCCAGAAGTACTTATATGGTACAAAATTTGTGATACAGACAGATCACAATGCTTTGTCTTACATACAGAAAAGTAAGATTGAGAACAGCAGAATAATGAGATGGGCATTATTTCTGCAAAACTACAATTTCACAGTTCAGGCAATCAAAGGTTCAGAAAACTTTCTTGCCGATTATTTAAGCAGACAGTAATCAGTCCTAAAAATCATTCATGAAGACTTGAAAACGAAAGATCGTTTTCTTAAGAAGGGGGCTATTTGTCAGGAATGATTGTAATTGTCTGTTTTATTATATATGTATATAATATATATGTGAAATCATAGATTCATGTATAATAATTGTATTGATTAGAGTAAATTTGTTTTCATCACACAGATTGATGCACTAACAATTCTGCTTGACATAGATAATGTCATTTTGTAAAAGTTATTTACTTAGTGGATTTTGTGATTTGAAGACGTTTTGGTCTAAAGGAAAAATTATGCAAATTTGTATGGTAGCCTGTAACCATTGTATTGTCAAACATAATGTAAATATAAAGGGACCGGTTTCAACTTTTGGAACAAGAAGTTGTTTAACAGCAACCAAAAAGTTGTGTAAATACAACACTGGCTGGCTTAAGATAGTTAGCGAGGCCAACTGGCTGGCTTAAAGTAGTTAGCGAGGCCAATATTTGTGCTACCGAAAGGTTTCCGCGTTCTCTCCGTGAGCTCGCTCCTCAGAGAGGTTACTTAGTACGTAGTACAATTGTAGTGTTGTAACACGAAGGCGGAATCTGATACACAGTGTACGGTTCCTTCGACTGCTGCCGTAGTCTCTTATGAAGCCTAGCTTCTCTGAGAAGGCAGCATAGATCGAACAATCTGTTATCAAGATTCATAGAGTGTATAGGAGTTGGACTTCATAGTCCCAACATAATAGTAGTGGCTTACGTCCACAGAGTTGAAGCTGCTCGATAGATAATCAAGATAGATAGTCCATAGAAAGTCGGGGCTTAGAAAGAAACTTGTTGAGGCCAAAACGTCTGTGATCAATTCTAATTAGTTTCCAATAAAATCATTGTAAATCACATAGCTCAACATTTCATTTCAATCATATAAGCAAAGTAGCTTGAGAAAAATTACTATATAGTTGGTATATCAACCACAGTTTAAGGCATCGCCACCTTGTTAACAAACCCTTTCATATTGTTCAAAGCTAAAAGATTGAACAGTCTTCAATAAAGACATAGGTTCTCTCGGTAGCTCTTGACAATTGTAATTTTTAAAAAACTTGTAGTTCTCAAGGCTTGAGAAACATGTTTAATAATTGTAATTTAAATAAAATTCTAGTTCATAAAGGAGGAGAAACAGGTTTAGTCATTGTAGTTTTAATTTTAGTTCTAGTTCATAAGGGTGGAGAAACAGGTTTAATCATTGTTATTTAAATCTAGTTCTAGTTTATTAGCGAGAAGAAAGAGGTTTAATCATTGTAATTTAAATGTAGCTCTAGCTTATTAAGGTGGAGAAACATGTTTAATCATTGTAATTTAAATGTAGCTCTAGCTTATTAAGGTGGAGAAACAGGTTTAATCATTGTAATTTTAATCTAGTTCTTAAGGGAGGAGAAACCGGTTTAATAGTATTGTTATTTAAATCTAGTTCTGGTTCATAAGGGTGGAGAAACAGGTTTATTCATTGTTATTTTAATAAAGTTCTTGTTTATAAGGGAGGAGAAACAGGTTTAATCATTGTAAATTTAATTTAGCTAAAACGTTCAGAGAACGTTGACCTGAGCGTCATAGTGTGACGGCCCCTTTACATTAAAATTAAGATATAAGCGGATATATCGGCATCTATAATGACATCTGCAATTTTGGTTGACTGTCAATGATATGAGGGGGATATGGCATGAGGAAAGTAACTGCAAAACGGCTGTATTTTAAACGCTTATGTATTGAGAATAAGGCCTGACTGCTAAATCTCTAAAAGTATTCTCTAAAAATATATGGAATGGGGCAATCTATAGCGTATTGTTATCCGTAAAATAACATGTTGCCGTTTTCATGCTGTGATCAGGGTTATCCGATCAACCATTTTTGGGGTTGTCCCGGCTAGCTCAATTGTTGCGTTGTAGAAATGGCAGGGCTAGGCGCTGTCGCCGTGACGGTGCGGGTTCGCTTCCGGCTAGATGTTTTATCCTTTATTGAACATGAACATTTATTAAATGAACGTCATAGTTAGTTGATATATTATGAACAGTGATGATGAAAATATCATTTTTCTGCGTTTATCACGCTTGTAGGTCAATGCGGTTTAACAAGCATGCCTAGTGGCGGATAGCTGGATGTGCTGTTATAAGTACAGTTGCAGTTGGGAAGCGTGTATAAGTATACAGTTTAAATTGATTAGGCTGTACACTTTCTTTTAAGATGATTGGCTGTTAGGTAATACATTAGTTTATAAAGTAATTTGAATGACTCACCTGAAAACGACTCACTTCAGTTAACATGAAAGTTGATGCAGATCATCGTCCTTATTCAATATACTCCACAAAAAAAGTATCCGCTTTCCTGTGAGATCAAGGAGATCAAGTGTTCTTGAAAATCTGCAGCCACAACTTCGTTATCGCAGCCACAACTTCGTTATCTTTCCCTTTGTTATAATTAGTGTTTCTGGAAACAATTAGTGATTCTTAAAAGTATTCCCATTTATTTGAATTAAATCTACCCCCCTCTTGTGATCAATAAAATCAGAAAACATTCGTCAATAAAACGACTTATCCTCGATTAACAACGCTATAAATTCCAACCATTTTCAATTACCTCCCTTTAAACTAAATATTTAGTGTATTGTAATCGATAATTGATTTTTTTTCGACGAGCTGTTGATCAAGTGTTGGTGTCGAAGTATATATTCATGAACAATTAAACTTAAAAACAACTGAGATTAACTAATAAAACACCATTTAAAGTGTTCCTAATTAAATGAAAATAAGTTTATGAGAATATAAGCATAAAAAGTGGATACTTTTTTTGTTCAGTATAGTACAGTCAGCGGGAAGACACATACAATTCTGCACCTGTAATCCTCATAAAGCTCAGCAGCAAAAATCATTTCATCTTTCTCTATATATTCATTTTAGACGCATGCGTTTGCGGCTTTCATAATCTGGATCGCTATGCATCATTACTTTTATTGTCAATGCATTTTTACAAATTAATCTATCGCCTTTATTCACATGAAAGACGAATCCGTTACGTAATTTTAGCAATATTGGTTACTTTTAAAACGTACATGTTATGAACTATAATTGTGTTAAGATAGGATATTGTGTTTAGAATAAAACCATACTGGATAATTGCCGTTGATTGAACGATAACTTGTACACAAACTAGATGAAATCGCTGATGAGGATGAACAATAATGTTAAAAGGCAATACACGTTATCTCGTTATGTAAAAATGATGTATGATCAGTCGGTCAGTCAGTCATTCAGTTAAGTTTCATTTACAATAACCATCCTATAATAGAAAACTGATAAACGTTGGTACTTTCTTTTCCATAGGCGGATCCAGGGGGGGGGGGCGGACCCGGCGTACGCCCCCCCTAAAATTGCCCAAGCAAAGTTTTTTTCTCTGTAATGAAATATGATATATAGGAAAATATAATATATAAATGTCAAAAAATTTTCGCACGCTACGCGTGCAATAAGTTTCGAGACTATGAGTACACTAATACAATGACATAACGAACAATTCACAAACAATTCATTCTCATTTTTTGTAAGATTTTAACATGATCCAACGGCTGTTTAAAAAATTATATGATATATTTAGATGCTTTACAAACCTCGTGATCTAATCTACAATTAGCCCAACTATTTGTGCGCAACAAGAGCTTTTCTATATATACGATGGTCGCTCTTCGCGCACAACCTAGTTACTATTCAAATCAATGCGGAAAATTTTCCTTCTATTTCTGTATGCCGCCGATCGGAAAATGAATCGCAACTTTTCAATCTTTTGCCTGCTTCATAAAGCATCTTAAACATATATATTTTTTTAATTTACATACCTGAGAAGCCACATTCAAGTAGAATCAATATATGTAATCCTTTATAAGTAACGTTTTCGTTTTTTATGCAAAACTGTTTTAAACCTCAACCCATGTCGATTACACCGCATAAAGTTTATCTGACTCGCGTTTATCGATAATTTTCACCGTGTAAACGGCATATGCTGTGGTAGGTTTAACAAGTTATTTTGTGGATTATTCGTTCATTTTATTGTTACTTTTATCATTATTTATGTTTTATAACGATATTTGACATACCAGTGTTGAAATTTTCATGTGGATGTGAAAAAAAGAATTTAAATCGGGTCAATTTCCACCACAGTTTTGATCGTAACTGCTTGAGACGTAAAGGACAGACAACGAAAACGTCCGTATGATAATGGGTCTGTGCTTGCAGTCGAATTATTGAGACTAATCTACTATCTACTGAAATTGATTCGACCTTCAAACTTTGCGTTTCAACTTTTTCCTTTGAATTTTCCGTATTTTATTCTATCTTTGGGTTGATTAGAATTGTCAACAACAATTGACGCGCCGAAACGTCAGAAGATGTTGACGAGTTTTTTTAGCAGAGCTGCAGCACGAAAATTTCATCATCAATATCATCATTTTAATTTTACGTCCCCTCCCTAACCCAAAATGCGATTGTGATACCTAAGTTTACGTGTTTGCTATATTTTTCCTCTCGCTTGAATTCAGTTTACATGTTCATAGTAAAATACGTTTCTGTATTTTAAATATTCCCGCTTTCACTTACTTCCATTTATATTTTTCCTTTGAGTAAAGTGAGTCAACAAACATGGATGCATTAAGTGGGAAACACGCAAACATTCAAAATATATATTGTGCAAAAGATCTTATTTTTGCCTCCGTTTGATTCATACCTTAAGCACACAGTAGATTAGAGCTCTCGTACATTGTATTGTATACCCTGGGAAAGTATATTTGAGGTTCTGGAAATGTGCATATGAATCCCTTAGAAATGACTAAAACACGGGAGCTTCACGGGGCCTCCGGCCCCCTGGACCCCTGGCCAGGGCTTTGCCCTGGACCCACCGGGGCCCTTACGGCCCTATGGACCCCCAGTCGGACTGTTTATTTTCCGCCCCCCCCCTAACTACAAATCCTGGATCCGCCTATGTTTTCCATGATGAGTAGAATCGAATTTGCCATTTTATCGTTCTCTTAACTGGAACTGAACATTAAACAGCCAGATTCAAATAATTGACTCAATTTTGATCAAGTAAAAACCAAAAAATGGACATCTGCATTTGTGAAAAGGAAATACGTTTTTATTTAGGCAATAATGTATAGACTTCAGAATAAACGTGTGGATCACACCATTTAAACGATAAGCTCAAAACATAACAATTGCTTCTTTGTGTCAAATGTTCAGTTACGGAGGAAAACTGCAGGTTTTATAAAAAAACACTGTACTAATTGGTTACGGAAGAAAAAATTACGGAGGAAAATTTTAACATTTTTTGACTAATTTTTGCAATAAATAATACGTATTTAGTGATGGTAGGTATTAATCAATTGATAATGATGTAATTGATGTAAACTGTTTGATCCATGGAATTAACATAGATTAAAAGAAGTGAAATTCACAGTTAGGGAGGAAAATTTTATTATCGGGCATCAAGAATTTCGTGTTAAGGCTATGACCAACAAAAATATAAAAAAGCCGCAGGTGTTTTAATTTTAATTACATAAAATTTGATAATTCTATAAAATATTTATGCCTTTGTAGCAAATGTTTGGATGACACTGTGTTAAGGGGCAGAATAAACCCCGTGCATCCAATTCTGTTCTAGCAACAGACATGTTCATTTCAATGTTTAGATACACATACATATACATAAATAAGTTAAACTGACAATATGGTAATATTAATCTATGCCTGTTTAGGACATGTGTGGAGTGATTCACAGAAGTGTTGTTTTATCAACTGACTCACTTTTACATTAATTTATGTGTGTACTATTTACATTTGTAAAAGTCATGAATGAAAATTGATGTGATATTTATGCCTACCTGTTGATTATTTATCTCTAGAACCGACGTTAATCCATAAATTTCATCTCATTTCTTGTTGATTTTATCATACACTCAGAATATCTATTGTAAAAGTTATTCTCGTTCATGATTTTTAGCAGCAGTGACATTTAAGGATTTTTCATGGAGGCCGCCATATTGTTAAGCACAGCGTCTGTAGAAACAAGCAGCGATTTATTCCTTCTAGAACTTATTATACTGTAACATTAATTCAGATGTGTTGAAAGTGTATAACTTTGTTAGTTTCTGCACTATTTAAATCCAATGTTCACATAATGTCTCGATAAAAGCACAAATTGGCGTGATTATTTTGTCGCTGCACCGCGTAATAAAGTTAGGAAATGTACACTGCCGAAATTCACTTCTAACTACTGTAAAACACCTTTAATTGCCATAAGTCCACATGTTATTAATGCTAGAGTATCTAGCTGATTGTTGTGTTATGAAATTGTTGTATGTTATATTATTATCACATGCATATTATGTATTTTACTTTGTCAAACCGCGCTGCAGCCGTTTTAGGAACTTCTTTCCTAGTCACGTCAGACTGGTCAGCCGAATGTAACGACGAATCTGATTGGCTGCTAGAGAGATTCCTAATTCCTAAACAGCCCGGTAGGGTATATATTTGGCGCTAGCCTCATTTCGTGGACAGTTGCAGACGCGCCAAAGTCAAACATTATTTTTCATAAACAAAGCCTAAAAGCAGATCCTAAAACAAATCCAGATTTGGTAAGGACACTAATTTCGGTGGTTAATATTTTCTATGAAGATTAGATATTTCGATTAGCACTAGTTTATGGTAATTGAGCATTTGTCCACGGAGTGAGAGAGTCGGCGCACTTCAATTATACTTCATTGGCACTTTTTATTATTTGGCGAAATATAGATCTATTACTGGAAGAGCGTTACGTTAATAGCTTATAGAAACCTGACAGTGATTGAGTTATCATTATTCCCATTTGCTTGACGTGAGAGTCTTACAACTGGTGTCAGAATTGCGGTGTATATGCGTCAAAATACACCGTTCACGAACACACTGCCTTCAACAACTTTACACAGCTTTAACATCTCTTCAAGTATTGCTTAATTGCTGGTTTATTTTGCTACCTGTGTGAGAGGCCCGTGGTCTATATATGAATACAATGGCTTCGCCTGACCCGGAAGTAACATTTCGTGTTCTTCAAGATGTACGAGACGAGAATACCGGCAATAGGCTGGACAATGCGTGCCCCATCGATAGAGATGATAGTGATAACGAGAGCGTATGTGGCTCCGTTCGCAGCCGCAGTGTAGATGGTGATCGACGCTATGTTCGTGTTAGAGACTGTCATTCTGAGCACGATCTTTCAAGACAGCCTAGTCCTAGGCACAGTCCATTTTTCAGCAATAGAACAAATAATAATCTTTCCGGGGATTATATCCCCCACCCACCGATTCAACCAAGTGGTACACACACAATTAAACCAGATACATATGACGGCTCTCAAAATTTTGAGCAATATTTGTCGCATTTTGAAGATTGCTCTGAACTTGCTTGCTGGTCTGCCCGTACCCGAGTCCTCATTTTGTCAGCAAGTCTCCGGGGCCCGGCTCGAACCTATTACATGACTCTGCCTGTTTCTGAACGCAGAGACTACCACACCTTGGTTGTAAGATTACGGGACAGATTTGGCCATCTGAAACATCAAGCTCTGTGGTTACAGAGATTGGAGAACAGAAGGCGAAACAAGGGTGAGAGTGTTGCGTCTTTTGGCGATGATTTAAGACAGCTGGCACAGAAGGCATACTCTGACCTTGACACTAGAGCCCAAGAAAAATTAGCGTTAAATCAGTTTTACAAATCACTGACAGCAGACATGAAATGTTGTGTTGACAACAATTGCACTGCTGTTAATGATGCTGTCATTGTTGTTGAACGATACGAGAGTATTTTAGGCGTCCAGAACATTGCCCCAGTTAGAGCTCTGGATGTTTCCGCACCACAGAAAGCGGAAACTGAAGAGCTTAAGGCAATGATAAAGAAGCTTGAAGCAAAGCTAGAAAAAATTGAGCGAAACTGCTACAGCTCTGCCCAACAACCCAAAAATGAGAGGCTTTGCTTTGGTTGTAATTCTGCCGGTCATCTGTGGAGAAACTGTCCGCAAAATACAAATAATCGGGGAAATAACGGACAGAGGGGTAGACAAAATCAGAACAGTTCAACTGGCACAGTACAAAATAACAGCCATCAGCAAAGCTCTAACACAGCCGCACCCCAGCACCCAATTATTCCAAATGCCGTGCACCAGGGAAACTTTGCATAGCTGACTGCGGGCAAAGGGCTAGCACAACATAATTTGCCCAAACAAAACATTGACATTCATACCGCGAGAGCTGGATTGAACCTAAATAAATATGATAATGGTTTTTACACAAGTTGTTATGTAAATTCAGTTCCAATTGATTTTCTTATTGATTGTGGAGCAACCTCTTCTTTAATTTCGAAGGAAAAGTTGCTAGAAATTGACCCTGGTCAGTGCTTGTTCCCGGTATCTCCAATCACGCAGACATTGCACACAGTGAATGGCGAGCCAATGTCTGTATGGGGTAGCGTTAATCTCGTGGTCAAACTAGGAGATGATCGCTATGACATAAATCTCATCGTCTGCAACATGGATACCGATGGTATTCTGGGGCAGGACTTCCTCAGAGAGCATGTAGATACGATCAACTACAGGCACTGTTGCCTTCAAATGGGAGATAATCGCGTCTCTCTCTGGAGTGGTGGTAAGGCATTTCAGATCAGCCGCGTTGAAATGAGAGAGACAGTGCGTGTGCCTAGCCAATCCCGAATGTGGGTCCCTGTGCGAATCCCTCAGTCGGATCATCTGCATGAGCATGGTTTCCTTGAGCCTTCAAACGCTGTAATGGCTAAAAAGGAAGTCATTATGATGAGTGGTGTCGTTAAGACGGAAAGAGAGATGGTGGTAAACGTTGTTAATTATGGTAGCAAGCAACAACGTTATACAAGAACATGAGTATAGGTACCTGTGAGTCCTACTTTGAAAACAAAACTGCAACCACTGACCGAGTTGCCCATGTTTATGAGCTGAGTCAGGAACCGCATGTTCCTGAACATTTACAAGATTTGTATGACAGGAGCTCACTGCACCTTAGTGACACTGAAAAACAAGGTCTCATTAGACTCCTTTACAAATACAAAGACACTTTCTCCAAGTCTTCTAGTGACATCGGCCTTAGTAATCTCGTCCAACATTCTATCAATACTAAAGATGCAGCTCCAATACGCCAAACCCCTAGGCGTCTTCCTCTTGGCAAGCGTGCCATCGAAAAGGAAGAGGTAAATAATATACTTGAGCGTGGTGTTATTGAACCATCCAACAGCGCTTGGGCCAGTCCGGTCGTATTAGTAACAAAAAAAGATGGTACTCCCAGATTTTGTATTGACTACCGAAAACTCAATGACATCACAGTAAAGGACGCATACCCACTGCCGAGAGTGGATGACTGCATTGATTCCCTCTCTGGAGCAAAATATTTTAGTTCACTAGATCTTAATAGTGGTTACTGGCAAGTGGCCATGAAACCGGAAGACAAAGAGAAGACAGCGTTCGCTACAACTGCTGGTCTCTTCCAATTCACAGTTATGAGCTTTGGCTTGGCCAATGCTCCGTCCACATTTGAGCGGCTTATGGAGAACGTGCTCCGCGGCCTTCAGTGGGAGGAGTGCCTACTTTACATGGATGACATTATAGTACCCTGTAAGAGTGTCTCAGATGGTCTTGAGCCCCTTGACCACATTTTTCAAAGGTTGAAAGATGCCAATTTAAAATTGAAACCTTCAAAATGCATACTGTTTCAGAAACATGTTAAATTCCTTGGCCACGTTGTTTCAGAGTCTGGCATCTCCACTGATCCAGTAAAGATTTCAGCCGTGGTCAATTGGGAGAAGCCTGAAAGTGCTAAAGAGATAAAGAGCTTTCTGGGTCTTTGCTCATACTATCGGCGTTTTGTTGAGGGTTTCGCGAAAATTGCTAAACCATTACATAAAGCTGCAGAGAAAAGTAACCAATTACAGTGGACTGATGAGTGCGACAAAGCTTTTGTCACTCTGAAACAAAAGCTAGTTTCTGCACCAATACTAGGTGATCCTGTCCCTGGTGCTCAATTTGTCCTAGACACTGATGCAAGTGATGTATCAACTGGGGCTGTCTTATCACAGATTCAGAATGACCGAGAAGTCGTCATTGCATACCTCAGTAAAAGCCTCAATAAACACGAACTAGCATACTGTGTTACTAGAAAAGAGCTTCTTGCTGTTGTGCATGCTCTTAATGCATTTCAACACTATTTGTACGGCCAGCCAATTTTACTGCGAACAGACAACGCAGTGGTTAGCTGGATGAAGAACCTAAAGCAACCTTCAGGTCAAGTAGCCCGGCGGTTAGAGGTTCTTGGCACGTACAACTTAACCGTGAAACATCGGTCAGGCCTACAACATCGTAACGCAGATGCCTTGTCTAGGGCACTATGTTCGAAATGCGCAAAACAGCAGAGCGGTAACGAAGCAAATGACATTCAAACAGAACTCTTACCTTCAGTCTCCATCAGTAGCACTATTGAAACCGCTGATCTTGAAGTGGCACCTTCTGCTGACGAGACAGATGAAGCTGACCTACAAGAAAAATCAATAGGGGGACACTTTTCCCGAGCTGTTACGAGGTCTCAAGCGCTGTCAAGCGTTTTCAAGGAGTCATTAGGTGCGATACCTGGTTGGAATGTCAGCGACATCTTGGAACAGCAACATGCTGATCCTGGCCTCAAAATTATCATTAATGCTCTAGAAAGGTCCTATGTTAGGCCCAAATGACAAGAGGTTAGTTCGCAGTCCTCTTCGACCAAAACTCTATGGCGAATGTGGGACAGACTATCTTTGTAACAGGGCATACTTTTTAGGACCTGGTATGACGACGAAAAGAATCTTCATAAACAGCTGATTGTCCCTAAAAACAAACAAATGGAGGTATTACCTTACTTACATGACATTCCAACAGCTGCACACCTTGGTGCGGAGAAAACACTTGAGAAGGTTCGACAAACTTTCTATTGGTCAGGTATGAAAGATGACATCCAATCCTATTGTTTGCATTGCTCGCAATGCACTGCCAGAAAGACGGTAAAACCTTCTAGATCCTCTCTTGGCTCTTTTGGCTCTTCTTCTGCATCAGAGCCACTTGAACGATGTGCTGTTGATATTTTTGGTCCGTTGCCAAAAACCAAAGATGGTAACTCTTACATACTTGTAATCTGTGACTGCTTCACGCAATGGACAGAAGTAGTTCCCCTTCCCAACCAAGAAGCAGGTACAATTGCAAAAGCATTCGTTGATCATTATGTATCACGGTTCGGTGTCCCAATGGAAATACATTCCGATCAAGGTCGTAACTTTACTTCAAAGCTCTTCAGTGATATGTGCGATCTCTTGCAAATACACCACACAAAAAGTACACCCCTCCATCAGCAATCAAACGGCCTTGATGAAAGATTCAATAGAACCCTGGCCACAATGCTCACTATGTACTGTGCAGAAAACAAGAGCTCATGGGACAAATATCTTTCCCAAGTGATGTTAGCCTACCGGTCTTCTATTAATTCGAGTACCGGTCAAACACCAAACAAAATGGTATTTGGTCGCGATTTCACTTCCAATACAAGCATGTATCGGGCTCCCTCCAACTGATGCGTTACCAACAAATTTCACTGATTCTCCGGAAGATTTCGTCTTTGAGCTGCGTCAGCAGCTTGCTTTAATACATGGCAAGGCCCTCGAAGTTCTTAAAACTAAGACTGAATACCGGAAGCGGCATTATGATCTTCATGCTAGGCGAAGGTCGTTCATAATGGGCGATCTTGTTTGGGTGCATGATCCCACCAGATGGCCTTGCATCTGTAGCAAATTATCCCCCAGATGGAAAGGACCCTGTCTCATTACTTCAAAAATTGATGACTTAGTTTATTTAGTCAAGCGTTCGGCCAAAGTAAAGGCTATGCCGATACATATTGACCGGCTCATGAAGTACACTGGCTCTCAACTACCTGTGTGGCTAAAACCTAAACAAAAACAACAGCAGTTAATCAAAAATGATTAAAACAGTATTTCATCAGTATCGTTATTATTTGCCATTGTTGAAGGCTGTTGAGCACGTTACATATATCTGAGCAGCTAGGCGGCATAGACAGAATGATGCATCTCAATGGCTGTCTATAATCAGGCCGAAACAAACCGAGTCTGCAATATTTTGTTCGTCGTGTTCGGTGGCTTTCAAAGTTTCTTTGTCATAGGTCATGGTAGAAGGTTATACTTGCATCATGCATGGCGTTGTCGATGGCTGGTCCATCTAAAAGGGTGCATTTAACCGAGAAATTGAGAGCTCTCTACCGGGTAATGAAGGTGAACTGATCACTCACCAGCGATTTACTCCTATGCAGTGTGTCTTCTGTTGCAGATGATGCAAGAGACCATGACCTGTTACAGTTATCTCCAACGTTTATAATTAAAATCTATACATGGTGAGTATGATCTCACAAATATCTTTAAAAATCCATTAGTTAACAAAATGGGTTATTCATTTTAGAATGGCTGCCAGCGGAGTCAGATCCACACTTGGTACCTTCAAGTGTGCCCAGTGCCCTTCCACGTTCCTCGCCAGAGCTGATCTCGCTCACCACAAGAAGTCAGCGAAGCATGATATCGTTAGGGTCATCTGTCCGTACTGCACGCACGAGCGGCGGGAGTTTTGTCGCGTTGGTGACCTTCGGTTTCACGTAAAAGGGAAACACCCGAAGGAGCTCCAGCAAGGGCCAAAGGACCTCTTCGCTACTCGGTCGGCGTTTTACTTTGCGGTTGACCCTGCTGAATACATCAAGGACCATAAACCGGAGGACTTTGACCATCCTACCGCGGTTTTCGCTCTGGGTCTGGTGGAGCAATGGCTCAGAAGACGGTCAGAAGATTCTGGCAGCTGGCGTGTAGGTTGGGAACTTGGCAAAGCGCCGTCCACTCCCAACCTAAAGAGACCAGCCAACTCCCTGGAGTTGTTAGACGTTTTGATATCTCCTAGAGAGATCAAGGCACATTTCAGCCTGGGCGACGATTACATTATGGTAAAGGTAAACCTCACGAAGTTTTCCGGGGGATGGACAATCTTACCCGGAGGCAGAAAGCCCTACCACAACTCTTCAGGATCCCTAATGGGTCCTGGAAAGTCTTCCATAACCAGGAAATTAAAGCAGACAGCGCTGCTCTGTTAGGAATTAAGGAAGAGTACGTCTCCATCGTGCTGAGGAAGCCACAACCAACCTTTACTCCTAAGGTACAGAGACTCGACGATCAAGTTGTAGGGAGTGATGCACCTGCAACCAGCCCCTCCCTCCCAACGAGTGGACAAGATGTACTTGGGGAGCTTATGAAGTTGTGCGGGGTTACCGTATCCCCACCACCATCCCCGAGCTCTATACGCTCCCCAACCCCAATCAACTTGGAGGAGCTTGAGCAGGATGCAACGTCAAACCAGTTCAAGGATGCAGAGGAACCTTTACCACAAGGCGCAGTAGTTAATACTGAGAGCAATGAATCAACTCCACCCGTCTCTAACAGCCCTCGAGAGACAGACACTGTGTCTGATGGCACTGCCCTTCCCTTGCAAGATTCAACCAACAAACAAACCTCCTCAACAGCGGTTAGCCATCCAATTGTAACGGAGGGTGATAGTCGTGCTGACGACGAACCAGATCCCTCACCGATTGACACCAACTCCAGTACGACAGAGGGACTCTGCACCAGTGTGGTATCTAGTCCGCCACCTCTGGTTTTGACAACGCCAGATCTTTCTAAGGCAGACGTGTCCAGGCCAGTTATAGATTCTCATTCCGGCACTGGGGTGCGTAAGGTCACCTTCAGCCTTCAGGAGAAGAAATCAAAAATAGTTCACTCCTCAGCTGACACCTTGTATGAGCCCTCCTCGGCTGGCCTTTTCCAGCCATGCAAGCCATATAAGCCGACTCCAACCTTGAGTCCAGATGTAGTTAGACAGAGGGCGAAAACACTCCTCACGAGGGGCTGTATGCCTCTACTGCCGCCAGGTCGCAGAGACTGGTCTGTGGTGCCAGAAGAGAGCATTCCGCTCAGACATGGGGCGAATTATTTTTAAAAGTAATGCATTAAATAAGAATTATTTGTCAAATTTGTGCATTAAATTAAATTAGCATTACTACATTTTGAGAAAGTAATGCATTAAATTAGCATTATTTTATTCACAAGTGAACTGACAATAAAAGTTAACAATCAGTATAATATTATGTACAAAAGGGATCATCTTCCAAAAACAACTGTTGAACCCAAAGTTTAATATACACAGTATCAATCTGAAAGTGTGAAGACCTTAAGTGACACCTCAAGAACTTACAACAAAACTTTTCTCAGTACACATAGATTAGTGCATCTTTAGCTTTTTAACACACTTTTGTTATCTTGCTATCTTTGATTTATTGCTGTTTTTCACACATTTAGTTTGTAGTATTGACAAAGGACTACACTGTCAACTTATTAAACTATTATATCACCTGCATCTGCATTACATGCGGATTTCCTGAAATCTGTAATAACCTCAAATAACTTTACAAAGACACTGAATCAGTAAGTAAAATTATAAATAAATATTACTTCATGTGAGTGTATGTAAGAGTTTTGTACAAGTCTCAAAGTTGATTTCGATGCTATCTTATTTCAGAACAACATTTTTGGGTATTTTGCACTGAACTTCAAATGTCTACCAGTAACATTTTCAGGAATATTTAAGTGTTTGACAATTGGTGGGAAATACCTTGTCCAAATGAATGTGTACAGTGAAGAAATGTGCTGTATTTTTTGACAAAGCTTTCTGGCTATTCATTTGTTTTAAATTGAGCATTTTCTAAGACAACTCAGCTTAAGAACTTGTGGCTTCATCATAGAAAAATGTTCACACTTTACAACATCCTGATGAAAAGGCTTGACTCTTATAGTCTGCACCTTGTTTTACTAATAGTGAACATATATCAAACTACTAATAACTGTTATAATCATATTTTCTCTTGCTATAAATAAGATAATACATAATAGACTAATAACATATTAAATATTTAGAGAATCTTTGCATTAAAAAGTAACTTTTAATATATATATATATATGTAAATGAATCAACAAAAACTAATAGTTACACAAAATCCAATTAATGCTCAATAATGCTAAGCATTACAGCATTTTGGCATAGGTAATGCATTATATTAGCATTAAAATAATGCTAAATCTGTTGCATTAATCATTACCTTTCATTACTGACAAAAAGTAATGCATTATTAATGCATTAGCATTAAAATTTAATTCGCCCTATGTTTGATTCCGCTATGCCAGAACCTGCGCTGGCCACCAAAGGGATGGCAACTCCTCACCAGGGACCAAAGATCAATGGCAGTCGAGTATGCCGCCATGACGGTGTTACAATCAGAAGGGGCTACCCTATTCAAGGACAGGTTACAACTGGTCCAAGAGTTTAATTTTCTGGTGTTACCAGGCAGTGGCCAGTATAAGGCTGATCCAAAGGGCAAGGCTAGGATTTACAATTATGAAGTTGTTGCGGCCATTGCTTCGGGCAGAGATACCTCAAACCTCCAAGAACAAATGGATCTTTTGTCATGCTTTTCAATGAGGACGGATGGCAGCCATGAAGATTTAGTTAAAAAATTGACACATGTGCCACTAAGTCTATTATAATGAATATTAATCTAGGGATAATTATATATATTTTACTATGAAGTTAAATTTACTGTGGTACTGAAAAATCCTTGAACAGTTTCCAATACTTCAGGAGAAGTATTTGTCTTTAAGGTAGGGAGAATTGTAGCAAATGTTTGGATGACACTGTGTTAAGGGGCAGAATAATCCCCGTGCATCCAATTCTGTTCTAGCAACAGACATGTTCATTTCAATGTTTAGATACACATACATATACATAAATAAGTTAAACTGACAATATGGTAATATTAATCTATGCCTGTTAAGGACATGTGTGGAGTGATTCACAGAAGTGTTGATTTATCAACTGACTCACTTTTACATTAATTTATGTGTGTACTATTTACATTTGTAAAAGTCATGAATGAAAATTGATGTGATATTTATGCCTACCTGTTGATGATTTATCTCTAGAACCGACGTTAATCCATAAATTTCACCTCATTTCGTGTTGATTCTATCATACACTCAGAATATTTATTGTAAAAGTTATTCTCGTTCATGATTTTTAGCAGCAGTGACATTTTAGGATTTTTCATGGAGGCCGCCATATTGTTAAGCACAGCGTCTGTAGAAACAAGCAGCGATTTATTCCTTCTAGAATTTATTATGCTGTAACATTAATTCAGATGTGTTGAAAGTGTATAACTTTGTTAGTTTCTGCACTATTTAAATCCAATGTTCACATAATGTCTCGATAAAAGCACAAATTGGCGTGATTATTTTGTCGCTGCACCGCGTAATAAAGTTAGGAAATGTACACTGCCGAAATTCACTTCTTACTACTGTAAAACTCCTTTAATTGCCATAAGTCCACATGTTATTAATGCTAGAGTATCTAGCTGATTGTTGTGTTATGAAATTGTTGCATGTTATATTATTATCACATGCATACTATGTATTTTACTTTGTCAAACCGCGCTGCAGCCGTTTTAGGAACTTCTTTCCTAGTCACGTCAGACTGGTCAGCCGAATGTAACGACGAATCTGATTGGCTGCTAGAGAGATTCCTAATTCCTAAACAGCCCGGTAGGGTATATATTTGGCGCTAGCCTCATTTCGTGAAAAGTTGCAGACGCGCCAATTTCAAACATAATTTTACATAAACAAAGCCTAAAAGCAGATCCTAAAACAAATCCAGATTTGGTAAGGACTCTAATTTCGGTGGTTAATATTTTCTATGAAGATTAGATATTTCGATTAGCACTAGTTTATGGTAATTGAGCATCTGTCCACGCAGTGAGAGAGCCGGCGCACTTCATTTGCACTTTTTATTATTTGGCGAAATATCGATATATTACTGGAAGAGCGTTACGTTAATAGTTTATAGAAACCTGACAGTGATTGAGTTATCATTATTCCCATTTGCTTGACATGAGAGTCTTACACCTTTATAACTGATTTTATCTTATTTAATACCATTGTGAGGTTTAAAAACGGTTACTGTAGGAAAGTAGTTTTTTGGCGACATCCCGTAAAACCAGTGTCAATGTTTGAAATGGCATCCAATTGCAACAGAACTTTCTAATATCATATTTCCACGTGCCTTAAACATTAAAAACAGCAAATTTCTTAATTGCCAATCATCATATTTCAACAATTTTACTGTAAAAATTGTTGTTTTGCCTGGCGACATGCAAAAAAGCGATGTTACTAGACATTTAGCATGCTATTAAACTTAAAGGAAGTAACATAAATGGCTATCTCAGTGATGTTTGTTCTAAGAAAACATTAGATCTCTCCCAAAAATAGCAATATTTAATTTTAGAGTTTTAACCTTGAAGATTTGGTCATCCAAAGGCTGGCGACATGTTTTTCTCAAAATTGAGTCAATTTTTTGAACCTGGCTGTAAATCGGGAACGTCAGTCTATGATATAATATAACCATCTTAGGTCACCATCTAAGGTCAAGTCTGGTTTAATGTTATTAATGGTTTTATTTCCATATCTGACATGTCATTTACCTACCGTACTCAGATAACATCATGTGGTTGGCCCAACCACTGAAACCCGTTAACGAAATTTCTATGTTGGACCAACGGTGCCCCAGCTATGTGAACCAAGTCCTCTGTAACCTGCGTTGGCCAAATGTTGGGTCAACGATTGAACTTTTGTACAGATATCCGGTTGTGGCCCAACAAATATTATTTATTGTATTTACGGGATAAATTTTAAAATGACACAGCGTTGGGCCAATGTCTTTTTAAAATATTAAAATATACAGATAGACTTTTAAAAATAGTTCAAATTTAATTGTGTTACAGTGCCAGAGATTTCGAAATGTTAAACTTAAGTTCGGGAAAACATAAAGCGAGTTAGATATTAAAATCAGCATATTTATAATTTTTCATTCGATGTGATCATTAATTTAACATACTTTAAACATACATTTTAATGCATGTACCTGCATTGCTATGATTTTATGTAAATAAGTTAATAAATGTATGAATTTTGTAAAAAGAGAGAAATACTCTTTAATGTACATGCATGAAAGCCAATTAATTACAAAAAAATTCTGATAATTCAGATTTTGACATAAGTTTCACCCTTTATAACAATAGGAGTTCTAAGAGATCATATACCGTTTCATGGTGTATCACATTCACGATCCTGTAAATTTTCGGAATATTATATTTTCCAAATCTTTTTTTTCATTTTAAAAGCAATACAGCTTTATTATACATCATTCGAAAGCTTGTAACTTCAACTCTTAATTTGGAAATTTTCATTGTGAAACTTTGAAAATTAACAGAAATATTGCTGAAAAACATTGTTAAAAACATGCCATTCCGACCGGAATGAAAATCCTTCCTATAGGAAAACATGTTTTCCAGTCGGAATTTCACAGTTCCGATCGGAAGCAGTCCTGTCGTTAAATTCCGATAGGAAACATTCCGACAAAACATTTTCCGATCGGAATTTCTCTATATACACTCATTCCAATCGGAATCATTCCCAATGGAATTTGTTGCTTCTTTCCGATAGGACTCATTCCATTCGGAAATTCCACTTATGAAATAATGCAGACTTCTTTCGATCAATCAGTCTTACCTGACATTCATCATTATACATTCATTTTATTATAATATTCAATAAGGGCCTATGAAATCGTCATCGCACTGTTCAATTTTAAAGTCCAAATAATATGATACTGAAAAATACAATAATAATAATAAAAATACTACTACTACTACTACTAATAATAATAATAATTATAATAATAATAATAATAATAATAATAATAATAATAAGATTTTACTAAGTATTAGTTTGACATCTATTTACCGGACCCAGAAATTCTAAGCCAAACGTACAATTTCAAATAACACATATTTTATAAATTTGTCAGACAAAAGACATCGCATATTGTTGCCATTAATATTCTACTAACGTGGACATTTAAACTGATGCTGTGTGTGTCGCTTAATTTCGTGTTAAGATGTAAATAATATTTTTAAAGGATTTTCAAATCTAGCGATTTTTCTGTATTGTTATAACTTTGCTTAACGTATGTAAAATGAAGATATTAATGAAAGTATGTGAGCCAAGTTTTTTTAAAGTTCATTTTGGCGTTTGAGAGTTTCCATCTTGTTTTTTTTTTCATCCTAAAACATTTAGCAAGTCGAAATGAACTGATCCAATAAAATGGTACTAGATTTTATCACTTTATTTACAAATACAAATGGCGCATCATTATAGGTCACATGCAGAGTGCGCAAAACTATTGTCATGTGCTTTATCAACCTTTCAAATCCATTAATGGGACACGAATTTTAACTTAACTAGACCGTATTAGTACAGTTATAACGAGAATTTGCAGCTGTTGCATGAACATCTATTTTTTGTATCCCTCAATCGCTTACCACACTCCTCCCAATCACGTTCATCGATAAAAAGAAAGTTATGAAAATCTCAATAATGGCAAAATGCCGTTCAATGAAACTGCACAAATGAATGTTACTATTGTATCTTTACTTTGCATAGAGTAAGACACGTTAGAAAAGTAAAGTATAAAAAGATAGACCTAAACATTCCTTAAAATTCTATTAACATAAATTCACAAAATTTAAGGGATACAAAACATAATTTTAGATTCCCGCGTGAGTAGAATGATACTGACAAGAAATGTTGTTTACTTTGTAAAAAAAACTTTCAACTACTAAAAGAGAAATCAGCGATTGTCATCCGTTTACGCGACCAGGAAGCGACCAGGAAATTGAAGGTCAAACACAGTTTTACTAACAACTCGTTTACATACACTTAACCAATGTTCTAACTACACCGCTCATATTTTTTCAATTTCTCAGCAAGGATTCGGGATAAACACTTCAAACTTGAAATATAATAAGATACATCATTTTCACTTTTTTGTATGAAAAAATTATTAAATTATCTTCACGCGTTTAGAAACCAATGATAGTTTATCAAGGTAAGGGTAAAACCAAAAGTCACAAAATAGTCGGTAGTGCGTATATTCTCCATAAACAAAATTTCAAGTCTCATTGTTTAAATGTGGCATTTTTAGTAATTTTGAACAATTCTATGCCATTTTGCAATAATGCGATTGTTTAGGTGTTACACGGAAGATTTTTCAGCAGTTTTTGCCGGGTTCAGTAAATCCTCTATACAAAAGCTACGGTCAATTTTGTGACTTTTGGTTTTGCCCTCACCTCGATTAAATGTCATTGGTTTAAGAACGCAGGAAGGGATTTCAATGGAAATTTCAGAAAAATAAGTAAGAATGGTGCATCTTATTATGTTTCAAATTTGAAGACTGTATTTCAATTCTATGCGGGGAAAATAAAAAATTTCGATCGGTGTAGTTAGAACAATGGTTAAGTTACTGTTCTAACGTGTCTTACCATCTGGAAAATAAAGATACATTAATAACATGCATTTGTGCAAAGTTTCTTTTACCGGCATTTGCCGTTATTGAGATTTTGATAATTTTCGATTTTATCGATGAACGTGATTGAGAGGAGTGTGGTAAGCCTATTAGCGATGATTGCCACCCACGTTTAGACCATCTTAATATAACAGTTTCAACTTTCAACTTTTTATTTACATATGCATAAGTCCCAATAGATATGAGAAATATCAGCATTATATACAAGATTAAACATTACAAAATTACAATGTATTACAAAAAAATCATTATTACCGAAGACGGCATAAACACATACTTATAAATATATAGCAAACATGTTAGATATGAAGTGAATCATCAGTCAGTCAGTCAGTTTGTCAGCCAATCAATCATTCAATCAATCAGTCAATCAATTATTTCAACCAACCGATCAATTTATCAATCAATCAATCATCAATCAATCAATTAATCATTCCCTTAATCAATATATCAATATATCAAACATACGTACAAACATACAAAACAATAGTCAAGCAATTCAATAAATCAATCAATCAATCTATCATAAGTCAATCAGTTTCCATCCCACTAGCTCTTCCTTACTCGAAACGAGATAGCAAGGAGAGAATTGGGGATGCGAACTATTTGTTTGTTAAAGTTCACCTTTCTTATATTACATGAAGTCACATTCAATGTGAACAATAAAAAAAACGGAATCACAAGCGTAACAAAAGCGTTACGTTTGCTGTCTGTTGAAAACTCGTCTGTGGGTAGTAAATATAGGACATTTAAATAAATAATGGAATGGAACTCGTCACCAATATCTCTGCAATTGGTGCATATACGCTCACTTGGCGCTGTATTTTGCCAGCGACCAGTTTCAATTGGGAGACGGTGATTTCTCGTTAAGAATGCTATAAGAAATTTGCATTCGTACGTTGTTGATTTGTCGATATAAATACTGCGGCGAAATGTTGGTTTAATATATTGATACAAATTTGTATCTGATGTTTGGTTAATTTCTGCTTGCTAAGTTTGAATGAAGATATCTATAAGTTTTTGAAGTGTTGTTTTTATTATCCATTTTTCACTTATAAAATTTTGACTATACCATACATCAGAAAAACCAGTGCTGCATAGATATTGTTTGACGTTTTCTATCCATTGGGATTTGATTTTATGTTGATTCTGTAGTTAATGAATCGTAATATGAATTTTAGAACCAAGTTTTGTATTTTTATCGCTATTGATATTTTCAATAATTCTCGTCCAGTAGGATATAACACTATTTTTTATGTGAACTATTAAGGGGATAACTCCAGTTTCTCCGTAGATCATATACGACGGAGTGGATTTTTTAAGATTAAACATTTCTTTAAAGAACTTTAATTGAATTCTTTCTAGCATTTCGACATTCCCATGCCCCCATGTTTCACTGCCGTATAAAAAGGTGAAATATGCATATCAGGAATCACCACGTTCAGAAAAAACAGCCTCTCCACACAGTCAAGAAGAAGAGAGGGAAAGAGCATGGTTAATAAAATGATCAGTTTCAAAAGAGACACCACTAACAATTAACAAAAATGAGAACCCGAGGGGTTACCGCCTTGGAACGGTCAGTGGCAAATGAAATTGGCACTGGGGGTTTAAACCAGGTTCTAGGGTGCACCAACCTCACACTTGCCCCAACAGGTTCTCATATCACAAAACAAATACAAATTGTCTTGGTGAAACAACTCCAACACACTTATTGGCTCAACAATGTTGCATGCAAAAGCACACAAACATATAAAACATAAGAATCTAATAGCATTGCCAAGCCAAAGGGCGGTACTCAATGATCTTACCGAGACCAGAGCTCCTGGAGTAAAATCAGCAAGAACACGATGACAGGGATAAAAGAAACAAATCGAGCTTCTAGGTTCTTTTAAGAAAAGATTTCCCCATAAACCTTCATAAACTCTTAAACCCCTGCCACCATCGTGCAACCAAAGAGGTAAGCATAATGGTTAACTGTAGAAGGGTTAATCACCAGGCATGCAGAGCGCTGTAAAATATCATGTTGGTAACCTTTCTTTTTAAATTTACAGATGGTTTTTACGAATAACCGGGAGAAATTAACATTGCCCTTTATCTTCTTAGGTTTATAAATTAAATCTCCATAAAAAGCTGGCTGTGAAATACCTTGTTGCAATAGTGATTTTAAACTGCACCTGTATTTATGAATTAGATCTGGGTATCGACGATAAAACTTGCAAAATGTTTTCCTTAATTTGTGATACCGATAACCTTGTTTTAAAAGTTTTTCTGTAATGCAAAGATTACGTTCATTGAAATCATTAATATCGTTGCAAGCTCTTGAAAAGCGAACAAGCTGTGAAATATAAACCCCGTAAGATGTTGCACGGGGAACATCGCCGTCTAAAAACGGAAAATTTACTATATTTAAATTAAAATCATCTCTTTTATCATATATTTTAGTAGTGACATAACCATTTTCAATTGACAGATTTAGATCGAGAAAGTTTGCTTGCTTTTCTGAAGTGTTCGCTTTATTAAGTTGTAGTTCTTTAGGGGTAGATCTTATTAACCAGTAATGGAAAATGGTTATTATCTATATTTTATAAATCATCAAGGTACCTCGAGGTGTTGTTAAAAGCTGTAATAATATCATCTTGATGTTCAGTAGAAAGAGATAACATAAAGTCTCTTTCATAACAGTATAAAAACAGATCAGCAACAAGGGGTGCACAATTAGTACCCATTGGGATGCCTATTACTTGTTTATGAATAGAGGAACCGAACATAACATAAATATTATCCAGTAAGAAAGTTAGCGACTCTATTAGGTCTTGACAAGTCCATAAAGTATAATTATCATAAGAACCATCTGTAAAAAATGCCCTATGTTCATTACAAGCGATGAAGGTTTTATTTTCTCTAGCCAACGTTTTATCAATGAGACTGGTTAGTTTGCCGCTTATTAAATTATGAGGGAGCGAGGTATATAAAGTAGAGAAATC